>CM070741.1:24788224-25388224 GCA_036346245.1 Bonia amplexicaulis | reverse complement strand
TATTTAGAGTCATTTTAGGTTTAGTTTTCTCCCCCATTTTGTTTGATCTAGCTTTAGCTGAGCACCGGTAGCCTCAGTCTAGTCCCTGTGGAGAACACGACACTCGTCGCTATTTCAGTGGCAACCCGTTCACTTGCGGGTGTGCTAGTTTTGCACGATCAACTACAAGCATGTCTAAGCATACCAAACGTACAACCCAAGTGAATACTAGTATTGCATCATAGATAGTTACCCATCATATGGTGACAATAAAATCATGACATTCAAATTATTAATGAAGATTAATCAAAACTGGGTCGATAACTACCAGCCACAAAGGTTTATATTAAATTAGGAAAGCAAGATAATTTAAAATAAAATAATAAATAATAGATTCAACATGATCAAAGGTCATGACTTACCTTGGCTTTGCTCAGTTACCAAGTCTTGGTCTTGAGTTCCTGCTTTTCGAATACGTTATCTAACGAAAGAGAAAGTGAACGAAACACAAACAAATTCAAATAAAATCTAAAAATGACCAAACAAGAACCAAAAGATAGAGCTCAATTTTAGATGAATTTAGTAAGAAGAATCGGGTCAATCGGAGGTAAGACGGAGAAAAAGGGCTCTCAGAAGATCTGCTGGGAAATTAATTCCTAGAAATTGAGAAAGAAAAGAGAATATTCTCTAGAATATTCCCTTCAGAATTAATTTAACAAAAGGCTAGAGACTAACATGTGGGCCCTATTGACATGTGGGCCACTAGTTTATAGAGCAAGTCCATGGTTTGGCTCGGGTCTACGGTAGACTCAGCTTATAGAATAGTGCACCGGTGAGCTAGGGCTGACATGGAAAACAACAAGGTAGACACGTGGCTAACACATGGGCACAATAGGTGACATGGTGCTTGCATGGATGCTGACATGGCATAACCTTGCGATGGTATGAGGTGGCGGTTCGAGGCTAGCGTGGCACTGCATGGCTTCCATGTACTCACTGTGTGCTGATGTGGTGGCCACGCAGGCGCTGATGTCAATATCGAAGGTGAATTCCAGGTCCGAAGGTCACCGACGACGAGGGTGCACGGTGGATCTTGCGGAGGGGTGCATTGTGGAGATAGCGATGTGGGGATCTTTCTGGTGAAGATGGCGCAGCCAACAGCGAGTGGACATGACTGGCGGCGAAGAAAGGGTGGCAGCGAGCCCAGGTTCATGACAGGATTGATGCTCTGGGGGTTGCTAGCCTTGGTGAGGTGGGTAAGGGGAAGGAAGGAGCATGGGGAAGCTCGAGGAGAAGATGGTAGGGTCGCAGACTCACCGAAGCGGGTATGATTGCTCGCTTGAGATGATGGAGGCGGCGGGGGCTCAGCTTCAAATTCTGCATGAAGACAACTAATGTGACAATGTGATGCGAGTGCGAGGTTGAGGGCAGTAGGCTCTATTTAAAGGTGAGGAGTAGGCGGCGTGCGTGGCGCAAACTCCAAGTTCGGCACAGTTATGACGGTGGAGGCAGTGTGAGCGAAGTGGAGATGGAAGGAGCCTAGGAGGAAGACGGCTCGACTGACAAGGGGGCCCGCAAGGAAGCAATGTGAAGAAGGAAAAAGGGTGGATGGCACAGATGCAGTGGAGCAAGCGGGGATGGTTGACACATGGCAGACAGCGACGCAGGCTGGGCCGAGCAGGTCGTGTGGACGTGTAGGCTGGGCACGCACAAGACTAGGCTAAAACGCGGGGAAAGGCATGGGCCGACGTGAGGCAGGCTCGGCCACAGAGAGAGATAAGGAAGTGGGCTGAAAAGATTTAGCCCAATTCCAAAATCTGGGATTTCAAGATTTTCTTAATTTTCCAATTAATAGAATTTGGTTTAATTCAAATTCAGCTCTAGAAAATAGCAAATAATCCAAAAAATACAAAAAAATTCCTTGAAACACAAGGAACCCAAATAAAACTAGTTTTAATTTAATTGATGTTTACTTTATTCATATTAAATCTTTTAAATTTCTAAAAAATCAAATTAAGCTTTAATTAATTAAAGAAAATCTAACTGTTTATTTTTATTTTAAACTTTCGGTATTGTTTCGTAAACTAGTTCTTATGCACCTCCTAGATAGCTATAAAGCCCTCATGGTAATCGGTGAGAGTTTGCTAGATATCGTGTGCTGAAGCGAGATGAGACACATGGTCAAACTTATTCCTACCAAGACCTTAAATCAAAAGATTTCTAGCTTTGTTGTTTGCCTTCACATCCAAAAGATCTACCCAAGTGATTTGATCATCGATAGGGAGAATATAGGAACTCTTGACCTTTTCCTAGATTGAAAAGCCTTAAGCCTAAATGTAGGTTGTCATCCTCGCCTTCCAATATGGGAAGTTGACCACATCAAAGATGAGTGGCTTGGTAGAATACATGTATGATGTTATGGCTATTAAGACCAGTTAACATCTATGAGGAAGAGATTAACCAGACTCTTTTACCACTTGTTGGACCGATGCAGGCAATCAGAGGGGGTGAATGATTGTTTCTAACTTTTTCCCCTATGTATTGTTAATTTTTCACTCCAGATGCTATGAAAGCCAAGAAGATCATATTACTCCACCTACTTGGATTCCTCTTGGGGTGATCTGACAACTACTTAGTTGGTGGTCTGACCTCTCAGCAGGGCAGTCTGACCTCTCCCTCACCACAAAACTAAAAATCAACACGATTTCAAATCCAAAAATTAACGAAACTTTTAATCCATAGCGCTGAATGACTTGAAACTCAAACATACCTTATATAGGATGATAGAAACAAAATAAAGGTAAGAAACACAAGATTATTGGACTTGGTTCCATCAATTCGAAGGTAATCAATCCTAGTTCTCAAGAACACCCAAAAACCCTAAAATCTAAATTACATCTTGCTCGAGGGTATCTAAAACATGAGATCTTCCAGGTCTACTCCAACTTGTCCTAGCAATATAAGCTGGTCAAGGATTCAGGCCAAAACCACCTAAATCATGATTTTAAATTTCTTGATCTATTACTAGTAGAGTTGGTGATTCATGAGTACATGGATGGTTACAAGGTGCTCCAAAAGCACCACCCTATGACATCCCAAAATTTTTCTTTAATTAATTGGATTTATTGGATTTTTCTGGACTCTATCTCCTTCCTTTTAATTTAGCCTACATAAAGATCTATGAAAACTTGTGATTATTTGTGGCCAAATCAAGTTGATTTTATTTTTGTTGAATTCCTTGTGAATTTTAGAATTTGTGTGAATTTTCTGGGATTAATTTGGAGGTTTCTGCTATTTTCTAGGCCTTTACTTGTTTTTTGGGAATTCTAAAACTTAAAAACGGATTTAAAAATTTTCTTCCTCTCCTGGGCCGACACGTGGCTAGCATGGATCTCTCCGTCGTGCCACATGGTGACATCTCCTCCTTCGCACGCCTCCTCTCCGCGCGACGGCCAAGATTTGCCCGACCGCCACGCAACAGCCATCTGATAGCCTGGCCCCGCCCGCCTCTCTCCATCCTCTCCCTCACCGCTAAGTGGGCCCTCTCCCTTTCTTCCACCTCCCATCGCCCCTCTTCTCTCTCCCCACTGGTACCACAACCAGCGCCAACCTTCCCGCGCCTAGCAGCCCTACCTCTTCCTTCTTCCACGCATCCCATACCCACCTCCTGCCTTCTTCGTGCCAACTCCCTCCTTCTCACGCCTACCCCCGTCCTATCTCTGATGCAACCACTACCGCCACCCGTGAACTTTGGTGCCAAATACTGGCCAAGCTTATCCCCTCCTCCCCTATATAAATACCCCTAGCTCTGCCTCTCCCCTCACCACCTCGCCCTCCGCTCCTCTCCCTCTCTCAAGTTCCGAGCTACCACCACGCCGATCTCCTCCCTCCTCCGCACCGGTGACCAACTCCAGCGAGCAATTGCGAAAAGAGCAAGGCATGCTGAGCTTCGTTGACGCCTCAATGAGCTTCCCCGAGTCCTTGAAAACCCCCTTCGCCCCTCCTCCACGCTTGAGCATCACTGGAGCCACCTCACCGCCGAAGCCCGTGCGCCACCGCCGCCTTCTCCACGCAAACGGCCACCCCTAGTCATCTCCAGCCATTGTGCGAAGGTGAGATGGGTTCCCCTCACACTCCTCTCTCTATTCCTCCCCTCCCCGGCCACCACCATTCACCAGAACGCTGACATCCCTCAGTTCCTAAGCACCACCATTGGTTGGTGATGCCACCTCAGCACGCACGGGAGCTGATTGGCCACTGTTGGAAATCTCTCAAGATTTCTCACTGTCTCTCTCTCGTATTTTCTATCTCTCTCAAGAGACAAATACAAGCTCACCCTTACATGTATTTTCTATCCCTCTCAAGACACAAATACACACCCACGGGAGACAAATGTCTTACCACAAATGGCTCATTTATTCCATATGATTTAGATGCTTTAAATAGATACAACTGGGCCACACATGCAGGCCACTCACCCACTACAATAACACGACTCAGACTCTAAACTGACTACCTGTGATCCAGTTTTACCAGCCTCACCTTCCATGACCTGCGCACACTACGCTATCTGAAGACCAATCAATCCTATGACCTTGACTCCTACGACTTCGAGTCCTTCTACGATGTCCAACCGCATCCCTGCTACACTACTCACTACGACTGCAACAGTACCTTTAAGACTACTACAATAACTCTATAACTGCTACAGTGCCTTATTCACCATAGCACTTTGACTACCGACTTCCTACTTTTTACGACGACTTTCAACTTCTGCACAAGTACTTGAACACACGACTGCCACATGAGTACTCGAACACACACTGACACGAGTACTCGAACACACACTGCCACGAGTACTCGAACACACGAGTACTTGAATACGACTCTAAACTATTTACATGTCAAAATTATAACCAACAGGCACCACATGGCCGCCATGTGTGCGTCGCGTTAGCGCCCAAAGGCTATGCAAGTGCCACACCACACCCCCTTCCCACCTCGGCCAAATAAAGTCCACGGACCTGGTCCATAATAACCAGGCCCACATGTCAGCCCCGCACTGAAATTCATAATCAAGGGTTGACATCAGCATGATGTCATAAATCCGATTTTCCCGTAGAAAATTAATTTAGCTGAAAATGAAAATTCCCTACTGACATCATAATTCACTTTTTCTCAAGAAAAATAATTCTAGAAATTCTATTTAATTAATTTCTTCAGAATTTAAACTTCTAGGAGCTCATTCTCCTTCATCCTAGCTCCGATTAAACCCATTCAAATTTATAAATTCATCTAAAATCATGATCTATCCAAATCTGGCATGTTTTGAAATTTTTGGAGTTGATTTGAATTTATTTGAATTTGGATGGTTATTTTCATATGTACATTGCGACGATTCCGAAGAATTCTTCTACAACGATTCACACCAGTCAGCGGAGCAAGGCAATTTACACTCGTTGACCATGTTGATTCTAGTTTATAAATAAAATTATTTTATTTTAAATTATATTGCATTGCTTAATTTTATTAACAGTATTTCAATTCATGTTTTACTTTAGTTAATGCCCATTTTTTATGCCACCTTTTGACATTATAAATCCTTGTACCTTGTCACTCTAGAATAAAATTCTAGTTAGTACACTAGTATTAGCTAGAAAATTTTGTAGCAAATGTTTGGATCCGCTTAGACAAAATTTTAGGATTGGGATAACTTTTTCACATAAAATGATGAGCTTTTAATGTATTCTTACTTCGGTGGGTCAAAAAAGTCTATGAAATATTTTAAAATAAAATATAAAACTTGGCTTAGGTTTAAGCAATTGGTTAGGTGATGGGTGCTTGCTAGCATGTGTTGTTGCTCGGAAGCTCAATGTGGGTGTTAGGCACAAGGGATATGTGGGAAGTGCCTAAGTCAATTAAGGACCAGTTTGTGAGCTAATGCTACAAAGCCCTTTTGTACTACTATAAGGCTGATATGGGACAGTTCTAGCTGACTAATTAGCATGTCCCAATCTGAGTCTCACTACAGGCATAATGTGAGCATGGTGTAGGCCATAGAAAGTCTCACATGGCACAAGAGGGGGGCCCGATCTGGTGGATTCCTTATTGGGGTGAAACCTTAGTGGAGGCATAGTCAGATTGATGGCTTTGCTTTGTAAAAGACTTGTTATGATTACTCCGTCGCACATCTATGGAAGTGTGTAGTGGCCGACATCATGAGTTAATCATATTTTATAAATAAAGTTGTACCACCTCTGTAGAGTGTATAAGCTATCCTGGATAGTCGTGCCCACAATCATGAGCATGCTGAGTAAAGTTTTTCACAGATTAGACTTTGTTTTTCATAAAATAGTTTTGGATGGAATTGTAGAAATATTTTTAGAGAAAGATAGTCCAGATGGGATGCCCATGGTTAAGTTGGTGTCAGGTCGATGCCTGCACCAATGATATTACTTTGCTTAAATTATTATCTTTACTTATTGTATTGAATTTAGCAACTTTCTATATATTTATTGTATTTTTTAAAACTTTGTTTTACACTCAAATAACCATATATGCCTTCCTTTGTTAGCCTTACATTATTGTTGGATTTTTCGTGTAACTTGTGGAGTACAACTTTGTACTCACCCTTGTTATCTCTACTCAGAGAATGACTGCTTTGACTACGATGAGGACCAGGACGAGTAAGTCGCGGCTTACTGTCGCCTACTTGTGGGCAGGCTCTTCGGGCTTCACTGTTTTATTTACCTATTTCCGCTATTATTTCCTTTGTTATTTTTCCAATGAGCGTTGATGATGTAAACTTTGGCCATAAGGTTGTAGTCTTTATTTATTAAAAGGTTGTCATTATATTTGATATGTATCCCTGTTACCACTGTGTGCACTAGCTAATCCTACACTAGTGCGATTTACACAAAGGATCCAGAGTCATTGCTCCGGGGTCTAACACACCCTTATTCAAGTTTTCTCATAAAACCGTAGGGAGGGAAAGAAGAAACTATTCAAGATTTAGCCAAAATCTTCTAAACCCTAGCTCTCCCCTCTCCTTCCTCATATAACATGAACCTCTTAGTGGGTCTCGACCCGCTAAGCACATGGGAAAACCAGTCAACCCCACCAACACGGGTTTTAAAACCTCATGCATGCTTCTCAAAGCATTTACAACACTCAGGCCGCTAAACCATTAGCGATTGATCCACTTAGCCATCTCAGCTCACTTTGACCTAAACCGCTTCTCCTTTGTGTCTCCCCGCGCCACAATTTTGTCCAAGGCTCAGCCCAGTATTTGGTAAACTACCAAAATATCCCCAACAAAGCTTCTGGGTATCTTTCATTGATTCCGTCTTCATCTTCACATGAAAGTATCTCTGCATGCTTTGACACATAGCCATTAGTGCCCAATGACTTTGCCATCAAGTCTTCACGCATCCGGTCTCCCCCGGATCATCTCTACTTATACCGGCCTAAGTCACTTGGCACACCACATGCACTAACTTGGCTCTTCACGATCTTTATCTTTCATGTGCTTCCCACTTGAACCACATAGCCTCACCAGAGCCTACCCAACCGCACGGACCTCAGCTCTCTCACCTAGTTCCATCACTTGTCGTCGATCGCTAATGTTCTCCAAGCCACCTGCACATTCAAAGATCAAGCAATCATCTCAAGCATAAGCTCCATGCAAATCAAAACAATGCATCATGCAACACAACACAACCAACCAACAACTCACATACTGTGCACACTCTAAACTACTCAAGAACACCTCCTATTGTTCTCTGGCCGCAGCCACCGGTCTATCGCCCTCCCCATAGTGGTCGGACCAGCCACCGATCAGACTGCTAACCATTAACCGGTCTGACCAGCTCAACCGACTTAAAACCTTCCCTGGTAACAGGACACCAGTGTGACCGCATCTCCAATGCTAGTCACACTATCCAACTCAACTGCAGTCAGACCGCTAACCAACGACCAGTCTGACCGCAAACACCCAGCAGTCTAACCGGTCCCACATATCGGTCAAACCAGTTACACTGACAACAACACTGAATTTTACCAACTTTTGTAAAATTAAAATCCACTCTACAAATGTACCAATTATTCATCACTAATTATCTAGGGATCTTCTCACATTGTCCTTCAATATTCCCCATTTATTAAAGACAATCTGAGTGCACCAGCTAGCAAGCATGCGAGGAAAGATGATAGAAAAATTAATTGCTCCTTTTGGCTACACCTAAACAAGATTTCCTGCGACTTGAGGAAATGATGAAGTACCCGGGCAATCATGATCAACTATTTGCCTAGCTACCATTTGCCTTTATATATAGAAGTTGAGGGGGAAATGCTTTTAAGAAAAGTTTTTGTGGGCTCTGCCTATGCTTTTGCATTTTAGACTTGTAGGTTTGACTGCTAGTTAATTGCTTTTGCAGGTTAGGGTTGTTGAACACTAGCTAATGAATTTATATTGTATGCCAATTGTACAGTAATAGCACGGTGCATTAATTTATTAATGGCACAGGATACCATTGTAAACAGGGTATGCAATGCATCTCCAATTCCAATTTTAACCTCTCAAACATAAATAGCATGTGTAATTCTGACTATTCTTCGAGTCTAAGCCCAGACAAAGAGACAAGCTACTCTCAAAGAAGAAGCCCAGACAAGTTTGTCTGGTCACGGGTAGACGAGAAAAGCCCAAGGACGCAAATGGGCCGAGCTTAGCACAGGAGTGACTCAAATGTAATTACTGAGACAGGCTGGACTGGAGTGAAAATATGACAACACTGAACCGACTGCTCTGCTTCGACTCCCCTGTTCCTCTTCTCGGACCGGTCCCGGCAGGAGGCTCCTCTCCTCGCGCGCCTCCATCTCCAAGATGGGGCTGCTCAGCATCATCAGAAAGATCATGCGCAAGGAGGAGGAGATGCGCATCCTCATGGTGTAGGTCCCCTCCACCCTCCATTCTCGTCCGGTTCCATATGCATCCTTTCCCGCGATTCTTGGCTCCGGATCTAGCGCTTGCGCTGTTGGTTTCTTTATTCGTTTAGCTTCTGTCATGTGAGGTACATCTCAGGGGTCTGGACAACTCGGGGAAGACGACGATTGTGCTCAAGATCAACGGGGAGGACACGAGTGTCATCAGCCCCACCCTCGGCTTCAACGTCAAAACCATCAAGTACCACAAGTCTGTGCCCCCTACTTCCTCTCTCTGTTTAGTCTGTTTGTTCAATCAGCCTCTTACTACTGCATTGTGTTATAAAGATGCTTGCTTTAAAGATGGGAGTATTATATGAAATGTTGCATAAAAAAACAAATGAAATACCATGCTTGTCACATAAAAGGTGATACATTGCCTCAATTGATATAGTTTAGTGGCATCAGGTGTATCTTGGGATTGAAAAGTGTTGAAAATAATGCAGAGAATAATAGAGATAAGAGACACAGATTTTTACGTGAAAAACCCTTACGGGAAAAAACTATGGGGGCTCGAAGGCAAATCACTAGAATGAGAAGAGTTTACAATAGAGCGCTTGCTCTTCCTATGGGCTACTGGGGTACATATTTACAATGTGAGGGAAAAGAGTTCCACACGAAGAGGAATCCGAATCAAAGTCGGTTGCAACAGATTGACACCATGTCTGATATAACATGTGCATGCACCTACAATGCCACATCTGATATGAGGCGATGAAGTGTCTTACACGAACACGGTACAAATTTGGTTCAACTTTTAACAATCTCCACCTTAAACCGAATCCCTCCAGTAGTAGAAGAATATGATAGACTCATCCAATAAAATTACCATGTATGTCTTGAGCACCAAAAGTCCAAAGGACTAGTGAGTAATACCAACTAAGTCTGAACATAGCTCAAACTTAGATGCAGGAGTTGGATTTGTCAACATATCGGCTAGATTATCATGAGTACTTGTGTTGCTGAATTTAATATCACCTTGAGTAATGATACCTCGGATGTAGTTATATCTGATATCAATGTGTTTTGTTCTCTCATAGAACATTTGATCTTTTGTAAGGCAAATAGCACTCTGACTATCACAAAATATTGTAGTGCAAGATGTACTTCCACAAAGCTCAGTAAATAAACATCTTAGCCAAATGGCTTCTTTACAAGCTTCACCAATAGCCATATATTCAGCTTCTGTAGTAGACAAGGCAACGGCAGTTTGCAAACTTGCTTTCCAACTAACGGCACACCCTTCAACATTGAACACATATCCAGTGAGAGATCTTCTTTTATCCAAATCTACAGCAAAATCAGAATCCACATAACCAACAAGTCCATCTCTAATCTTTCCAAATTGTAAATAAGCATTAGATGTGCCCCACAAATACCTGAAAATCCATTGAACTGCTTTCCAATACTCTTTTCCAGGATTAGCCATGTTTCTACTAACCACACTTAATGATTGAGATAAATCAGGGCGAGAGCATACCTGGCATGCATAAGCGAACCAACTGCACTCGCATATGAAATTTTAGACATGTACTTAATTTCATCATTTGATAGTGGACATAACGCTGAAGAAAGTCTAAAATTTGTAGCTAAGGGAGTACTCACAGGTTTGGCTTTATGCATGTTGAAACGACGAAGAACTTTATCAACGTATCTCTTTTGACATAGATATAATTTGCCAAACTATCTGTCTCTAATAATTTCCACACCAAGAATCTTCTTTGCTGCACCGAGATCTTTCATCTCAAATTCACTATTTAACTGTGCCTTCAATTTTGAAATTGCAGCCTTGTCTTTTGCAGCAATCAACATATCATCAACATATAGTAGCAAGTAAATAATTGAATCATTAACAATCTTCAAATAAACACAGCTATCATAATTAGATCTTCTAAAATTCTGAGATATCATAAAGGAGTCAAATCCCTTTACCATTGTCTAGGTGATTGCTTCAAACCATAAATAGATTTCTTCAATTTGCAAACAAAATTCTCCTTTCCCGGACAGACAAAACCTTCTGATTGCTCCATATAAATGTTTTCTTCTAATTCCCTATGTAAGAATGTGGTTTGCACATCTAATTGTTTAAGCTCATAATCATGCATAGCCACAATGTTGAGTAAAGTGCGAATAGAACTATGCTTCACAACAGGAGAAAAGACATCTGTAAAATCAATACCTGTAATTTGGCTGTATCCTTTTGCAACTAACCTTGCTTTATACCTAACCTCTTCGGTTGGTGAAACTCCTTCTTTCTTCTTAAAGATCCATTTGCAGCGAATATGCTTTTTCTCAATCGGCAACTTGACCAGCTCTCAAGTGACATTCTTGTCAAGAGATTCCATCTCATCATACATAGCAGTCATCCATCTTTCTAAATCACTAGAAGAGATAACGTCTGAATAAGATGAAAGTTCTGCAGTACCTTCAATTTCTTCTGTCATATAACAATAAGTCACAACATTAGCTTCTTCAATGAATCTCTTAGTAGGCTGAATGTTCCTCCTCTGTCTATCAACTGCAATGGAACGATGTGTTGGCAGCTCAACAATAAGGGCTTCTGAAATATTTTCCTTGTCGACTTCTGGTGTAGATCCTGAATCAATAACATGCTCCATCTGCACGCTTGATTGCTTCTCAACAAGACATCAATAGATGGTTTATCATGCAACATAGCAGACTCATCAAAAGTAACACTTCTGCTAATAACCACATTTCTAGTTTCAGGATTCGACAATTTATATCATTTCACACCAGTTTTATAACCAAGAAAAATGCACCTAACCGCTCTAGGCTCTAATTTACCATTGTTAATATGAGCATAAGCAGGACAGCCAAATATTCTTAAGTTTGAATAATCTGCTGGAGAGCCAGACTATACCTCAATTGAAGTCTTCTTATCAATAGCCAAATTTGGTGACCGATTAATCAAATAACAAGCAGTGGAAGCGGCTTCAGCCCAATAACTCTTAGATAATCTAGAGTTTGATAACATGTAACGTACCTTCTCCATGATGGTTCTGTTCATACATTCGGCCACACCGTTTTGCTGAAGAGAGCCTGGTATGGTATAATGTCTCACAATACCCTCTGATTTGCATAAAGTTTCAAATTCTCCAGAACAGAACTCTAAGCCATTATCGGTACGCAGCTTCTTAACATGCTTACCAGTTTGTCTTTCATTCATAATCTTCCACTCATCAAATGTTTTGAATACATTTGATTTATGCTTAACGAATTATGCCCAAACTTTTCTTGAGTAATCATCAATGATAGTCAACATGTATCTTGCACCTCCAAGTGACGGAAAGCGGGATTCTCCCCACAAATCAGAGTGAACATAATCCAATATGCCTTTTGTAGAGTGAGTCGCAGTACTGAATTTCACCCTCTTTTGCTTGCCGAAGGCACAATGTTCATAAAACTTCAACTTGTCGGTGCTTTGACCATCAAGAAATCCTCTTTTGCATAATTCCATCATTCCAGCTTCACTCATATGCCCAGGCGCATATGCCAAAGATTAATAGCATCAGAATCAGATGATTAACTTGAGACAACAGTAGCATTACCTGAAATTGTAGTGCCTCGTAGATCATATAAGTTGGCAGCGTTTATATCACCCTTTATCACAACAAGAGAACCTTTGGTGACTTTCAGAACTCCACCTCCACCTGAATACTTGTACCCTTTAGAATCAAGAGTACTCAACGAGATAAGATTTCTATTCAAATTCAGAATGTGACGAACATCCGACAAAGTTCTAATGGTGCCATCAAACATCTTGATTTGGATAGAACCAATGTCTGCAACCTTGCATGGTGTATTATCATCCATCAACACTGATCCATTTGGCGTAGCTTCATAAGTAGCGAACCACTCACGGTTCGGGCTCATGTGGAATGTACAGGCTGAATCAAGAATCCATTTATCGTCAGTTTTGCAACTTTCAGCACTCGGATATATCATGACCATCCTTCTTGCAATACCTGCATGACTTCCTATTCCTGTATTTAGATCTACCTCTGTATTTTCTTTTGCTTCTGCCTTTTGAATTGTCGTTTGAACCCTTTCCATATTATCTGCCGTGGACAGACAAACCTTCTGCATGCGTACTTGAGTTTTCATTGGGAACCATAAGCTTCATCATTTCTTTAGCATACAGAGCTTCATAAACTTCACTAAGAGTAAGAATATCTCAGCTATATATAATAGTATCTCTAAAAGTAGAGTATGAATTGGACAGAGAGCATAGCAAAATAAGACTCAAATCTTCATCATCATATTTTACCTCCATAGCTTCGAGGTCTGCAACAACTTCCTTGAAAGATGTCAGGTGGTCCAATAATGAGGTACCCTCCGCCATCCTGTGGGAATAAAGCTTCTGCTTCAGATGCATCTTGTTGGTCAAATCCTTGGTCATGCAAATCTGCTTCAGTTTCAGCTATAATGCGACGTCGGATGTCTCCTTTATAACCTCCTGTAAAATATTATTTGATAGATGAAGATGAATTTGAGATAAGGCCTTACGATCTTTACGTTGCTTCTCATCAGCGAACAATGTGGCTAGCATCATGTCGATCCCCAGAAGTACATCATCCAAATCAAGCTATGATAAAATAGCTCGCATCTTGACGTGCCATAGAGAAAACATTGTGTCGCGATCCAACAACGGAAGATTATACTTCAAAGTCGTCATGAGGAAGAAAACTAAATTTTGTTGATACGAATTTGTGTGTACCTAACAAAATTCTCATAATCTGGAATTCCTGGTACACTTGTTGGGTGTTGGGTGCGCGTAGCAATTTCAGTCAATAAAAAATCACCAGACAGCAGATCACGTCTTTTTTTTCTATCTGACTTCGATTTCTGTGCCGTTTTTTTTTTCTTCTCTAGCTTTTCGCTGCTTTTGGCTGGCTGACGTCTTCTATTTTTTTTTCTTTTGCTGACTTGATTGGCGCTGCTGCTTTGATCTTTCTTTCCTTGGGCTTCGTGCCAATTTTCTTTGCTTGCTGCGGTTTTGCTGTGCCTGCTTTGATTGACGACCTGCGCTACGGGACTGGGGCGTCTGCTGCGACTCCGAGGTGGAGAAGACTACACGGTTTCTCGGGACGACGTGCGCTGCAGCCGCATCTGATCGAGCGAACGCGCGAGACGCTCCGGAAGGCTTCGGATCGACGGGAAGACGCGCAAATTTATTTTTCTGTTCTGATCTCTTTGTGCTCTGATACCACTTATTACAAATAATATACAAAAAAATAGAGACAAAAAAATAAATTTTTATGTAAAAAACCTTTGCGGGAAAAATTACGAACGCTCGAAGGCGAATCACTATAATAAGAAGAATTTACAATAGAGAGTTTGCTATTTCTATGGACTACTGGAGTACATATTTATAGCGTAGGGAAAAGAGTCCCACACAGAGAGAACCGAATCAGAGTCGGTTGCTACAGATTGACACCACGTCTGATACAATCTGTGCATGTATTTGCCATGCCACGTCTGACATAAGACGATAAAGTATCCTACATGGACACGGTACAAATTTAGATCAACTTTAACAAAAAATTTAGGATTTTCACCTTAGTTGAGAGATAATTTTTTTGGGTGAATGTTCACCAGATACGTTTTCTCGGTCCGCTATTGTAATTGTTGTATACTGCTTAAGAAGTGTCTTATAGCAGACCACTTTTTGGAAGTAAATTATGTGATTTTGGACTGCTTTAGCAGCATCAAAAGGGTCTATTGAACATGTTAAGGACAAAAGCTTGCAGCAGAAATCATCAGTAGATGTGATAAAAAAAATCAAAATCATCCACTGATGTCACAGGAAAAGGACCGTAAAAATCAGTATTCTAAGAGTCTTGTACTGCGAGTAGTTTCCTTCTTTATTTGTTTTACATATTTTCCTTTAATGCAATCAGTGCAGTAGTCTGAGTCAAAGAAATCTAATGGGCGGAGATTTTCTTCTTTAATGAGACGCTATATTCTCCCCTTCGAAATGTGGCTTAAACGATAATGCCACAGTTTCGAAGAAGTCTCATTATCTTTTTTACGCTTAGCATCATACACGTTCATAAGATACAGGAGATTCATTAAGGGAAAGTATATAGAGCTTGTCTTGTCTAAAAGCAAGACCAACATCATTGGAATTAAACTTAATAATGCATTTAATGTCTTCCGGCCCATCCGGCTCTTCGACCCATGAAATGATGTCCGTCCGATCTGATCGGACGGCCGAAAATAATCGCGGCGGGTATAAGACACCCAAAAAAACCCTAACCCTAAATCACTTCACCGTCTCCTTCCGAAAAACACGCACGTAGCGACGATGGTCCGGAGCGGAGCGGCGGCGGTGCGGCGCCGGCGAGGCGCAAGACGTCCCGGCGCAAGGCGGCGCCCGCGGCGCAAAAGCGGAGAAGAGCGGCACGGCCGGCAAAGCGGCGGCGGCGGCAATGACGGCGGCCGTGGCGGAGCGGCGGCCGGCGGACGTCATCGGCGGCGAAACCGTAAGTCACGAGCCGATCCTTTTTTTTTTGTGTGTGTGTGCGCCGCCGATCTGACAATCTTTTGGGTTTTGCCGAAAAAATTCTTGAATCCCCTCCCCTCCTTCTAAAATGCTAACCGAGCCAAAAAATTTTAGATCCGAAAAATCAACCTAGTTCCGGGGGTTCTAGGGTTCAAGATTAGAACTAGGGTGCTCTGATACCATTGATAGACATAGTTCTAAGTCTAAACATCAACATAAGCCTTAATCTCTAGATCAAATCAAGAACACCTAGCTAAAACATTAGAGCAGAAGCATGAGTACATACCCGAAGTCGGAGATACCATAAGGGTGAGGTAGAGATGGTTGGCCGGTGAAGAAGACGGCGACGGTAGAGGTGGCCGACGAGGTAGAGGCAGTCGGCCGGCGTCGATGAAGTTGATGCCGTGGACGGGGACGGAGGATGGCCGGCCTTCGTTCACCGTAGCACCGTGATGGATCGGACTTGTTAGGGTTTTGGGGCCTTGAACAACACGCGAACTCAACCCCTGCCGAAACCCTCTAATTTTATAGCGCTAGGTGACCAGGACCAAAACCAACGGGGTCGGTTATCGCCTCCGATCAAGGCGTAAGGTGAAGACGGAGTCTCTTTGAAATCTCGGGGTTTGTTAGCCTGAGATCAACCCAACATCATCTTATTCCTAGCGTACTGTCAAGAGAAACTTCATCGAAATTTTCACGCTGACAGTACCCCTCCCAGCACAATACCCTAATCAATGGGTTGAAGATGCATCTAGCACAAATCCTCTAGGACCTCTACAGCGTATTCCATCAAGTAGTTTCAGTGCTTCTCTCCATCTTTTTTCCTTTACCAACCAATTATTCAGGCGAATAAGATGATCAGGCACCGATCCATCTCTCACAGATTCGAGAAGAAAATTTGTTGCCTCAACAAACTTTCGCTCTTTACATAAACTATCAATCACCATAGCATTGGTAAAGTTATTTGGAGAAACAATGCTACTGAACATATCCATACAAGTTAGCTGAACTCCACCTAAATCCCCAGGCATGCAGAATCCATGAATCAAAGTATTGAACGCCACAACATCATAGCCCATCCCCTCATTATCTATTAGACACACTGCCACCTGGAGTTTCCCAGCTCCGCAGAGGCCCTCGACTGCGACGGAAAAACTATACACATCAGGACCAATGCCCTTCTTCAACAGATCAACAACAGCTTCAAGACCATCATTTGAACATGTGTTAAAATGGATGTGTCTTAAGTTTGCATCTCATGGTCAAAATCCTAACTCCGGCCACTGGGGCGGAATACGTTCTCCAGCATGACCTCACAGACGCCCCAGGCAGCCTCCACCCTTGTACGTGGCGGCAGCCATGGCGAGGACGACGTGGTACAAGGAGTCGAGTGAGGCATCGTGGGACTTTGTTGAAACTAATCTTATTTCGTACTATGTAGTCGTATGTCAAGTACTTATGTGTTTGAGTACTATGTAATCGTGTGTCCAAGTAGTTGTAGAAGTCAAAGATTCCGAAGTCGGAGACCCCGAAGTCCAATAACCGGTCGTAGCTACAGTAAACCGGTCGTAAGCTACCTTGAATCGGTCGTAAGCTACAGTAAATCGGTCGGTAGTCATAAGCTACAGTAATCGATCGGTAATCAGAAGCTACAGTAACCAGTCGGTAGTCAAATGCTAAAGCAGCGGATGCACTCGTAAGAGCCATGGTCGAGACGCCTTACTCGAAGTGTCGTGGTCGAGCTATGGCAGTCGAAGCTACCGTAAGTCGCAAGTCGTAAGGAGTTGACTGACTTGGTCAGGTCAATGTGTGTGGTCGTAAGCATCTGAGTTAGTCTCAGTTGGACCGAGTCTTGCGGGTAGTACGTGGTGTGGGCCGAGTCGTAGGAAATCATGGTCGGCAAAACCGGATCACAGAAAATCTAACTAGTGGACTTAGTGGGTCCGTAGAGTACAGGTCATGTGACCGTGTGTGCGAGAGGCTTATTTAAGTTGTATATTTCTTGTTAAGCAATTGGAGAAGCGAGTGAATAACAGAGAAAGAAGAAAAGGTGTGTGTTACCACAAAAGAAGCATCTCCTATGTTTATTGGTTCTCCCAACTCATGCGCATGTGTCGTTCCAAGGAAGAAAGCATATGTATGTTTTCTTCTGGAGAGTAGCAATCAGAGCTAATGATTTTAGCTCCATTTTGTATCAGAGCCTCAAGGTCCGAGGGGCCGAGGCGAGAAGCTACCGCAACTGACCGTGTGTCGGTCGAATGGCCACATGTGTTCGGGTCAACGTGCATCGGGCGGAGGTGCACAGGGCGCTGGTGACGAGCCGGCTGCAGCACCAAGCACCCAGGAATACGACAACGAGGGTCTGTGCGGCCGCAATGAGACCAGTTGTGTGTCGGCATCACATGCGACGTGTGCAGTGGCGATGTCAGCATGATTGCCGAGGCGAAGGGCAACGAACGGCGGTGCGAACACACCATGAGGAGAGTCGGCATGCGGCCAATGATGGTGGTGCGTAGCCATCGTCACAAGAGAGTCGGCGCGCATCATCGACAAGCGGCAAGGCAAGATGCTGCTATGTGTGGCAAGGTAATGCTGGTGTCAAGTGTGTTCGTGGGAGACCGACAATGGCGCATAAGTCGCGCAAAATGCTGCTGAGTGTGGCAAGAAGAGAGGCTATTGCGTGCGATAAGACAATGTGGTTGAACACATCGAAGATTGACGTGTCAAGATTAGGGGGAAATTGTTGGAACTAATATTGATTCGTACTATGTAGTCGCGTGTCGAGTACCCGTGTTTTTTAGTATTGTGTAGTCGTGTATCAAGTACTCATATGTTCGAGTACGTGTAGAAGTCGAAGATCCCAGAGTCGGAGACCCCGAAGTCCAATAACCGGTCATAGCTACAATAAACCAGTCGTAAGCTACTGTGAGCCGGTCATAAGCTACAGCGAACTGGTCGGTAGTCGTAAGCTACAGTAACTGGTCGGTAGTCGTAAGTTACAGTAGCATATGCACTCGTAAGTTGAGCAGCAGCCGTAGTCGAAGTACCGTGGTCGAGACGCCATGATCGAGCTGTGGTAGTCGGAGCTACCGTAAGTCATAAGTCATAAGGAGTCGACTTGGTCAGGTGTCTATATGTGGTCATAAGCATCTGAGTTTGTCTCAGTTGGACCGAGTCTTGCGGGGTAGTGCGCGGTGTGCGCCGAGTCGTAGGTAATCATGGCCGGTAAAATCAGATAATAGGGAGTCTAACTAATGGAGTTAGTGGGTGCATGGAGTACAGGTCATGTGATCGTGTATGCGTGAGGCTTATTTAAGTCGTGTACTTCTTGTTAAGCAATTGGAGAAGCGAGTGAATAACAAAGAAAATAGAAATGCTACACGGCATTATGCAGCAACAAAACTCTCGTGTGTCATGAGTTGATTGAAAGTGTTTACGTGTGTTGCGACCACTGAGTGTGTGCGTTAGATCCGTGGGTTGGACCGACATTGAGCAGCGCTGTGAAGGCGGTGGTGGTGGGTAGGAGGCCGGAGACGAGAAGGGAGGCGAAGGCGGCGCGGGTCGTGAGGGGGCGACCGGAGACAGCGAGGGAGGATATGAGAGTGGTGAAGAGGGGCGTCGTGGGCGGGAAGAGGAGGGAGCGGAAGAGCAGAGCACCTTGTCGGGGCGACCGACGCGGGAATAGGCGAACATGAGGGCATTGTAGGCGGCAAGGGTAGGGCGGCGGGCACCTAGCCAATGGGTAGCGAGGGGAGGGGAGGCGGCGATGGCGGAGAGGAAGGATTAGGGTTTCTAGGTGGTTTTGGAGGGAAAAAATATCGCTATTCGTCTCGAACAAGGCCGTTCCCATGTTGGGGCAGGCTTGTCGATCAGGTTTCGGCCTTGATCGAGTCTTTATCCATGTGTTATCAAGTGTTTTTCCTTTCAATCTCAAAAAATAAGTGTTAACATTGGACGTATGCTGATGCTTAGTTATACTATTTTAGACATCTATTTTCTACTTTTGGGTAGGGCTGCTAATGGGCCGAAATTTGGTCTAAATCTAATCTAAATACAAATAAAATTAAGAAGGTCCTAGTCCAAGGCTGGCCTAAATTATGTAAGTCTAAGCCTGATCCAAGTCCAAAAACAGATATAGACCTTAGCTTGGACTGAGCACCTCTACCTTCTAAGTTGTCTAATTAGGATTAACTCTCATCTATCTTTAGTAATTAGTACAAAAATATAAGGCTCGAGGCCTGGTCCAATCCAACCTAAGTCTGACCCAATAAAAAAGGTCCATTAGCATCCTTACTTTTGGGCGTGCATTGTCCATTTTGCTACTGTACATATGTACAGAGCAATTCATAGAAATCAGACAGCTTCCTCCTTCTCACTCTCTTCTCATTCTCTCGCAGTCTCGCTTTTCTCGCTCCCTTCCTCTCTCTAGCGGCGATACCGCGACCCCATCCCTAGCCACCCCATCTCCGGCGCCGGTTGTCATCGTCAACCTCCTCTTTGATCATCCTCGGGCGCGGCGCCGCCAGATCGTGCCGCCGCCATCGACCTCCTCTTCGGCCATCCTCGGGTGTGGAGCCGCCAGATCCAACCACCGCTGTCGACCTCGCTGCCAGATCCGACCTTCCTCCCTTCCTCGGCAGCCTAGGAGGTCGAGTGCGGGGGGGAAGCTGAGGACCTCGCCATCAGATCCAGTCGTCCTCGAGTGGGCCGTTGCCAGATCCGGTAGTCCTCGAGCGCAACGCCGCCAGATCCGACCGCCACCGTTGATTTCCTCTTCAGGCGCGACACTGCCAAACCCAAAGCGACGGCAGCCGGATCTCCACGTCCAAGCTCACCGCGGTTTCCACACCGCCCGCCACCGCCGCCTGAAATGGGAGCTAGGTGTTGTTTTTTGTTGCAACATTTTCTATTTCTTGAATGCAGCATTTTGATTTCACTTGTGTAATATTTTGATTTCATATGTACAACATTGATATTTTTATCAATTTTTTTGTTGCATACATTGTCGAGTAATATTGCGCTCGGATCGGACTCTGGGCACTAGCAACTTTCAATAAAAAAAAAGTTCCATTAGCAGCCTTACTTTTGGGCGTGCATTGTGCATTTTGCTCCACTCATTTCTCCTCACACCACCTCTTCGCCGGCCGCCGGCCAAAATGCTCCGCCACAGGCACAGCCTCCTCCCCACCAAACCCGCCTCTGCCCGTTTGGCTTGTGTCGTATCATATGCTAGAATTCTGCATGTGCAACGTTGTGAATGCATCCCCGCTCGTTCCGGCTTCAACTTCTAGCTTCTGGCTTATTTTTTATTATTCATAAATTACGTCTTTTTCTAAATTTTTAGTTTTTTTTTAGCTTTTGTCTATTCTTTTTTCCCATATTCATTTGTGTTGTCCGTGATGAGCTAGCTTATTTTTTTCTATTTTTAAATTTTCTTAAATTTAATTACGTTAAATAAAACATCTTTAGCTACAGTAAAATTTGAGTCTCTTGAGCGGAGCTGAAACCAGGTCATCGAGCAGTTGTGAACGTTTTCAGGTCGTCAATTTGGATGCGCTTACTCTGGGGACGGGCTTCTGGACGGTTTCCGACTGGCTACTGCAGGACATCGCTTCTAGGATTTACGTTGTAGACTGATTCGTCATTTTGTGGTTGCTCCTGCTATCAGGCTGTTGTTTTCGTCTTTTCAATCAACTTTAATTTCATCTTTTATAAAATACTATTTATTAAAGTAATAACTTTAATTTCATCTTTTATAAGATACTATTTATTAAAGTAATAAGTCCCAACCAAAAGCCACTTTTCAGTCCATTTTGAGCTTCAGCTTTTGCTTGGGAGACGAAGGGATCATCCACTTGGGCTGCACACTAGGAACGAGTGGAAGGATGTAAATGTTGTAGTCGAGTATTAGCATCACGTAGTATAATTATTCTGCTATCTTGCGAATGTTTGCAAGTAGGATCAGGAGATTCACCATATTCACTGTGCATCAACGTATCAAATGGGCTTGGAAGCATAGGCAGAAGGCTATAATGGCAGACTACCCCACATATAACGAAAGAATTAAAAATGCTGCGCAAAAAGAACTGCAGTTGCGTCACGGCGCAGCGAAGACATCACACGCTTCAGCCTCAGAAGCGACCAAAATCAAAACAAGCAGTCACACGAGATATGCGAACAAAACTTTGCTTACTCTTTTGCATTTCATAGCGGCTGATCAGAAGCATAACAGTTCAACATAACCAAAGAGAACGATGACATCACGGACAAACACCTAATCGAAACATCTCAAACCCTAACAAGCGAGACACCAAGGATAATCGAAACAACAAGGGAAGATTAAGACAAGATAACTAGGATAACTGGCCACGAGGGGCCCCACCAATCAGTTCCTCCAGTTGCCGTCGGAGTCACCGCCGCCGCCGCGTCTGCCGCCACCGCCGTAGCCGCCGCTGCCACCACCGTAGCCGCCGCTGCCACCACCGTAGCCGCCGCCGCCGTCGCGGCGCTGACCGTAGCCACCGCCTCCTCCGTAGCCGCCCTCACGGCGCTGGCCGTAGCCGCCACCGCCACCGCCGCCGTAGCCGCCACCACCTCCGCCGCCACCGCCGCCGGAGCGTCGGGACTGGGCCTCGTTGACGGTGATGCTGCGGCCATCGAGATCCTTGCCGTTCATGCCCTCGATGGCGTCGCGCATGGACTGCTCGGAGGAGAAGGTGACGAAGCCGAACCCGCGGGACCGCCCCGTCTCCCTGTCGTTGATGATCTGCGCAGAACAAAACGCAAAAGAAACTTTAGTCAGATTCGGAGTCAAAAATTGCAGATCTAAACCAAACATGGCAGGAGAGAGATTAACAAAAACCAAGGGAAACATCTCAGATCTAGTTGAATGGGCATCAGATGTTAGATCTAATAGCCAAATATCCCCTACAAGTTTTCACGTAGAAATATGTAACATGCCAGACATAGATCTAATCGCACGACACAAACAACAAACAAATATTAACAGAAACCCAATCCAGAGCAATACAGCAACGCACAACACGAAACAGATCCATCGCACGACGCAGATCTAAGCCCGAAGAGCATAACAAAAGCCGCACAAAGACCTCAAGAAACGGGGAAAGGGGCGGGGAAGCCATGGACCGAGACGAGACGAACCTTGGAGTCCAGGATCTCGCCGTAGGAGGAGAAGGCTGCCTCGAGGGAGCGGTCGTCGGTGGCCCAGGCCAGGCCGCCGACAAAGCAGCGGTACTCCACATCCGGCGCCGCCATCCCTTCCGCTAAACCCTAACGAACCCGAAACCGAGGAGTGGATGGGAAAGAGGGGGAGGAGAAGCCAACCCACCTCTATGAGAGCACGAAGAGGCAAGGCAGCCCTACCCGTGCTTTTATAGGCCCCCGGGCGGCACGGCAGCCGTTCTGATCGGATCAGATGGCGCCGCGGGCGGAGGAGAGGATAAGCATCCGGGAGATATTTTCTGCCCTCGTGATGGGCTCGAGGGTTTTTTCCTTCTCTGGGCCGGCCCGTTTAGATATTTTCTCGTTATTCTGGGAGCAACCAGGTTCCTCTCAAAGGCTAGGGTTTTCATTTTTCTCTTCCGCTGCCGCCGACCCCTCCCTCCCCTCTATTATGTTGTGTAGGGGTGGAAAATAGTAACGGATGATTCATTTTATCCGATATTCGTATCTGAAAAAACGCGAATATGATAAGCAAAATCTGTATTAAAAAATGTTTGTATTCATATTCGTGAATATTCGTATCCGTATTTGAGAGTATTCGTATTCGCATTCGTATTCGAGAATATTCGCATCTGTATTCGTATTCGAGACTATTTGATTCGTATTCGATCCGTTTCTAGAACCCATGAAAAATCCGTACAAAATTTGTGATTCAAAATTTGAATTTAGGAGGTTTAAAACCGGTAACCGGTCAAAAATCGGCAAAACTGCTAAAAATCTGTTTTATCCGATATTTGTATCCGAGAAAATCTTGGCCGAGCTCGGTTTCTCTTTTTTTTGCTTTAAAGTCAGGCTTTGAGAGAGACTACGAAATCACTACTTCAAATTCGTAGTTTATTTTAGACTTCACTTTAAATTCGTATTTTATTTTTAGGTTTCGAAGTCCACACGTTTAGCCAAAAAAACGGCTTCAAAGCTAAAAAAACTGAAACCGAGTCTGGCTAAACATGACCCCTCCTGGCGCGTTACTTTTTCCCCTTATTTCACTGCGGGTGTGTTTTTAGCAAGAGATTCAAGCCATCCAAGCGGGGTTTGTAAAAGAATGTGATAAATAGGATCTTGTTGGGTAAATGTAGTCGATGTGAAATATGTTTGCAAAAGCTCTCTTAAAATTTTAGCGCATGTCTGTAATTGACCGGATGACGTAAAAGTGAAAACAAAATGGCCTGCTTAGTATTTGTTCCGGTATGTAATTATAAACCTATAAATTTTCATTAATGTATAACAATAAAAACATACTACTCAAAGTTGAATCACAAAGATTTCATCCAATTAAAAGAGAGAGAGAGAGGCGAGAAAAATCATTCATTTTGGATTTTGCACTTAGTTTATAGACATGTTTAAGCCAGGGCTTCAAGAGAGGCTACGAAATCACTGCTTCAAATTTATAGTTTATTTTAGGCTTAGTTTTAAATCCGTAGTTTATTTTTGGACTTCGAAGCTCACGTGTTTGACAAAAAAAAACAGCTTTGAAGTAAAAAAAAAAAACTGAAGCCGAGTCCGGCTAAACATGCCCTCTGTACGCGCAGGAGCCCTTTGTGCGGAAGAGGGTTGAATTCAGCTTCAAACGACATAACCATGGGCTAAATTCAGCTTCAGGCGGAGCAAGAAAGCAAGCAAAAGCAAAGAGGAACAACAAAAAATCATCGTGATGAACTAAGTAGTAGATCTTGATGACTTGATAGGCTATCCGATCAAGCGCTCTTCTGAGGCTTGTGGCTTTTCCTCCTCGCTCGACTCGGCTTCTCCTGCTCTTGCTTCGGCACAGCTGCTGCCGCTGCTGCGCCACCTCTGCTGGAATCATCTTCCTCCTCTGCTTCATGCTTCTTGCTCTTGTGCTCTTCCTCTTCTTCTTCACCATCGTCTTCTCCCTTCTTGTGATTCTCAGCGTCGATGTTCTTCCTCGGCCGCCCGCGCTTCCGCCGCACCTGCGCCGCCGCACCAGACGGCTTTTCGGCCGGTTCTTGGCTCATTGGCGGCGGCGACGATGGCACAGTTCTCTTCGCCTTCCTCCTCCTCTTCCCCATGGCTTAATTCGGAGTAATAGCAGTTAGTAACAACTCGATCGCAGCAATCAGTAGCTCCAAATCAAAATTGAATACCCAGTTGCAATGATGTGCGCTCGTGATCGATGTAACCTGAATCGAACTAGTTCGGCAACAGATAGATTTGCCTGATCTGTATGACGGTGTATCAATCAGGACCAGAAGAAAATAGAATGAAGGATTTATGGAGGTGAAAAGAAACACTAGCGCTTACTAGCATCAAGTATGCCGTTGCTCTGTCACCAGGATTCAGGCCATCAGGGATTGGCTTATCTGCCTCTTCTCTCGCCCTCGCCTTTCCCCTCCCTCTCCCTCCTGCTATCCCTCGTGTGCTGGTGTCTCGGTGAGAAGTAAAAAGAAAGTGGGGTAATCTGGCTAACTGGTCACTTTTAGTAGGCACGATGGATGGAGGAATGGGAATGGGCCTAGAACTAAAAGGCACCTTGCACTATTATTATTGCACGTCAAGTGAGGGCATCGGTCCGTGGGAACTACCCTTAGAACTAGGTCATATTCTCTTGAGTGGGTTGGTGTCTTTTTTTTTTTGTTACAGTTGATAGCTTTTATTTATATTTTTTAAAATGGTGATAGATGGTAGAGATGATAACACGGATAGCGCACGTGCCGATGGACTCAGCAAGCCGTTTAGAGAAGCGGCTTCAAGAAAACACTTGAAGAAGTCGTCCCGTTTGTAGAAGCCGAATCTAAAAGCCACCTCAAAAGTCCAAAAAAACAGAGCCTAACACATGTTTACAAGGTCTTTGGAGCTTCCCACATCACTATAAGGTGAAAAGGGGTATAAATGTATAATAGAATAATTTGTGGGGCCTTCTGAAAAATATGACACCCTATGTGTAGGGGTGAAAACGGATCAAATATGGACGGATAATGGCTCTACCATATTTATTTTTATATTTTTTTTCCGGATGCGAATACGAATACGAATAGCCCGGATACAAATACGAATACGAATATAGCGAATACAAATACGGCGCGAATACGAATCGAAGCGAATACGGTAACGACTATTTTTCGGAATATAAAAACCCCTTAAATTGTATGCTAGAAATTAACAAAAACATATAGCTAATTTATTTGATGCAAATATTCATAAATTGTTCATAGTTTCAGCAACCACACATAACATTGGCACTAGCAAGGTGCATTAATTAGTTCATCGCAAACATAACACTTAGTTTAATGGACTGTATAAGTTGTATTAACCATTGTTCCGTCAGAGGACAGGCATAATCAGTAACTCTATCGATGTTATTATATT
The DNA here is from genome assembly GCA_036346245.1 of Bonia amplexicaulis. Lineage (NCBI taxonomy): Eukaryota > Viridiplantae > Streptophyta > Magnoliopsida > Poales > Poaceae > Bonia > Bonia amplexicaulis. The sequence goes on along the minus strand of CM070741.1, from coordinate 25,362,174 downwards.
CTCCATATGGGTACCTAGTATAACTAAGTGGATGAACCTAGAGTCGGTATAGAGCAGGAGTGGGGGATCCAATGCAGGAGGAACCCAGAACAGATATTTAAATTTGCATAAGAATTATTTAAGCAGCAATGTACCAATTTAATCGGTACGCGCTAAATTTTAATATATCGATGGCGCTTACTTTATCATAAATACTTGCTAACGGTGTTTTGCAATGTAACAAGATTAGCAAAATTCTATGGAGTAATTTAGTGTGCAACAAAATGCTCAGGATTAAATAATCATGAAAGAGAATTTTATCATGCGCACATTTAATCTCCTCTCTCTTTTTCTTGATCTCTTTTCTCTCCTCTTCTCTCTCTTCCTTGCGCCTGTTCAGTCGAATGGCTAGAGCCATTCATCTCCTTATCCGTTCCCTTCTCTCTCTCTTCCCACTCCATTCTTTTTTCTAGTCAGTCGAACACTTCTGGCCACTCCTTCCACTAGTTCCCTTATCCCTTCTTCCCTAAATTTCCTCTTCTTCCCCGTTCTTGCTTCCTCTCTTTCTCTCACTCCACTTCCCATTTATTTGGTTCTAGCTCCAAATCTATGCCACTCCTAGCTCCACCGGTCTATAGTCGCCTCCACCCAGTTTCCTTGCTTCGGCTCCCGCTCTTCTGGTCTCTTGCATGCCGCCACCCTGCTCGGCTGCCGCGCCTCTAGCCCAGCTCGACCTCTGCGATGTCGCTCCCAGCTCAGGCTCCTCACTGAGTGGATTTATCCCTACTGTGGTTTACTTTCTTAGGCCTATTATGCTTCCATTTATTATGATTTGAGGATTGGATTTGTTGCTTGTTTTGGTGACTTCAGTGGTGGTGGTGGTGTATAATAAGGCTTGCTACAACGGGGCTTGAGGCCTTCCCGTGCGTCAGGAGAGATGGTCGACGGAGGCTGGTGAGGTGGTCGATGACGAGGTGAGGACGGCAGAAAGATCAAACTCCATTTTAGTTGGTTTTGGTGTTAATGATAAATATCATTATGGAGTTTTATATACACAATTATAATGTTTTGATGTCAATGACAAATACTTTTATATTGTGTTGGTGATAATGACAAATGCATCTATGAGACTAATATGTTTGTTTAAGTTTATCTAGTTTAGTCTCATTTGGATAGAAGTGTGAAATAAAAAAGGTATGCATTCGAAATCACTTTCTTACATTCTAATGCATTCTTTAGATCCAAAATATAGATAGAACTCCTCAAATAGTTCAAATTGAATATATACATATGTCTTCATGATATACACTTGTATGCACACATTTAAGGGGAGCTCTCTCTCTCGATGTTTTGGAGTTTCATAAGTATTGATCCATGCTTTTTTTAATATGCATATTTGGGATCTTTACTTTGAAATATATTCTTGAGTATATATATAGCTTGTGTAGTTTATATATACTCATGTGAAATCGGGTTGTCAACTAACTCCTCCATTATGTGTTAATGGTTGGACGATTAATGACAACCGGATAAGTAAGCTTTGTTTAAAGCTTATCTTATAGTATACAAACTGTTGTGTACAAATCGTATACTCGCAAATCAATTTAATATCTCATTAATTGTTGAGATTGTCATGAATTACCAAAAAGGGAAGATTGTTGAATCTTGTCCCTCCATTATGTGTTAATGTTGAAATTTGGTAATTGATGACAATTGTTTTGTGGACTAACGTTTTCCATGAGTTGGATGAATAAGTTAGGTTCCACAAAATGATGATGACTTGGGATGACTTTATGTGTTGAAGATCATCAAATCAAGATGTGAGAAGAAAATAACTTCATGAGTTGAAGCCTATCAAGAAGATAACTTCATGTGTTGAAGGCCATCAAGAAGGAGATGATCATGTGTTGATCAAGTAAAGACCATCACGTATTGATGGAGTTGATGAGAAGATGCATCATGAGTTGATGCATATCAAGATGATGATTCAAGCTAAAGGTATAACTAGCTAGAGCTAAGAATGTGTTCCTAGTCTTTTATCGGTCTTGGTCTTTGGTTGGAAAACCAGGTTGCTAGTATAGGTGTCATACTATTAAGAGGGGTCATTTCTAGTAGTTTGAGTCTCATCATGTGTTGATGACTCAACCTCGGCTTATATTTGCGAATGTGTTTTGCAAATAGTTGAAGCTCATGTGTTGAATCTTTGTAACATGGGACTATGCATTGTAAATATGTTTTACAAGTGCTTAAAGTCCATGTTTCCATTCTTTGTGATATGAGGCTTATATTTGCAAATATATTTTGCAAATAGTTGAAGCTCATATTTAATCCTTGTGGCATGTGACTTAGATTTGCAAATGTGTTTTGCAAATATGAGAAGTCTACGTGGTATTTCTTGTGTCATGATTTCAAAAATGTGCAAATGTGTTTTGCAACTTGTTGGAAATCATGTTTAAATTTTGTGTGCATGATATCGTAGTTTGCAAATGTATTTTGCAAAATCTATTGAGATATATGCACTTCACAGAAAAATCGGAACTACCGCTGTGTGCGTAGTGATACTACCGTCAATCGAAAGTACCGACTCTGTGTAAGCGGTACTACCGGACATCGGAAGTACCGGCATGTGTTGCGGTACTACCGGATGTGAGAAGTCCGAGCGGCTCTGTGTGAGCGGATGGTCCGGCTGGCGTAAGTACCGGCTCTGTGTGAGCGGTACTACCGGGGAACGGAAGTACCGACGTGTTGTGCGGTACTATCGGATGTCGGAAGCTCTGGACTCTCATGCGGAACCTTTTTTCCAAAGAGCGTCAACTTCTGGGCTCGGCTCGAGCGGAAGTACCGCGCCGACTTTGCGGAACTACCGTTGAGCGGAAGTACCGAAAAATGAACGGTGGTACTTTCGCGCCGATTGTGCAACGGCTAGTGCAGACGCCTCGACATAGCCATTCTTTGTGGCGTCGAGTGGAGCGCAAATCAGGCCCTTGGCTGCGGTATTCTACCGTCCGATATTTTCAGGAAGTTGGCTCCAATGGCTAGTTTTTTGGTGTGGAGTATAAATACCCCCTTGTGGCCAATTGGATATGTTGTTGATTGACTTATTCTGTACTCTTGAGCTAGAGTAAGGCTCTCCATTCAATTGTGTATGTGTTGCACTTTGTGAGAAGGGAGAGAGGTTCTAGAGTGCATGTGTTGCCTCTAGTAGTGGATTTTGTGTCCAGTGAGCTGATGTATTCATTGCACGTGGTGAGAGTCAAATGAGAGACTTGCCTTATTACTCATAGAGTTTGCCGACTCCTAGACGGCGTTGGAGGCGTCGTGCGCAGTGATCTTCTCAAAGAAGCTTGTGAGAAGACCTGGCGAAATTGTGAAGGTTGGAGCTCACCTATCCGGAGAGGAAAAGAGTTACCACTAGTGGATTGAGGTTGAATGCTTAATTCGTAGAGCCGGTTCGATTAGTTCGGGTTTACCTCAACGTGGACTAGGGGAGACTGACAAGTCTCCTAACACCACGGTAAAACATCATGTGTCAATTGTGGTTTGCTTTCTTGTACTCAATTTATATTCAAGCAATTTATATTTATAGAATTAAATTGATTGCTTGTATACTTAGAATTGCAAACATTGACATATGTTATAATTTGGTGCACTTAGGCGAATTTAATTGTTCTAGGTGCCATTTATACTAAACCAACTTGAATTTAGCTTCCGCATTACTTACTTGGTTTAGGAAAATAGAAAAGGTCTTGAATTGTTAGTATTAATTTGTAGAAAAATTTTAGACTGTCTATTCACCTCCTTCTAGTTGGCCTTCTCGATCTTACAACGGCTTGACCATTTGAGGAACGATCAAACGAATCATATTCCTAAGTGATAGTAGACGCCGGACGGCGTCTCTGTGTGGCTGCATGTGTCTGTGTGGACTAACCAACTAGGTCGCATGGAACAATGAGTCATAGGCTCATGGCAGTGACAGGCCGTCGGCTAGCTTTGGCACTTAGCTAGTGGGCTAAAACTCTTGGATATCCGGTTTCGTATTATCTAAATATTCCGTATTTATATTTATATTCAGTGGATACTAAGCTTACTGTATTGACATTCTTTACCGGCCGTCCAGGATCACTGCAATGGCCTCCTCTTACCGCTTGACGGGTATCGGATGCATGGTTAACCCCGCCACTCGAGGCTGAGCGCGCTAGCTGACTAGCTCCCACCCCCGCATATGGGGATGAACGCCAACGAAAGCAACTACACATATCGTGTTTGATCCCACCGCGTCGCCGTATTACCAGGTATTCATAATCCCCAGCACTCCATGGCGGTTCGATTACAACGCTACATTAGGCCCCGCAGTCGCCATGCACCGGTAGAAAAGAAATTTGAATGGAACTCTGACAACGATTAGGAAGACAACGTCGAAGAGCACTTATGTGCATATATTTCTATCTTTGGATTTTGGAGGGGTTCTTTTATGCTGATGACCTATCGATTAAATATTTAAATTTTGACTGTTTTAGAGGGACAGTATACGGAGAGAAATAGTTGCATACGATTTTAGCCAGTATAACTGAACTCAGTATATTTTTTACTAAATTTTTCTATTGGCTCCATCTTAAAAAAACACACTATTTCAAAACTAGTTACTATAGATAATATAAATAAAAATCAACTTTAAATCTAAAAGAACCGACTACCCGCTTGAAAGAGTCTTAGGCAACTCATACCCAACAAGCTACGACAACATCTCCTGTGAACATCTCACAAAAGCATCTTTTCCTTACACACCTTGTTGGATTGGAGAGCTCCCTGAAAATAATTAATTCAGAAGCCCATGCCAAATATTAGCATACGGTGGTAACAAGCTTATTTGGATGTACTCATGTTTGAGTTGTTCTTATAAATTATATAAATAAAGTCTGCTGAAATAATTTTTTATTGTTATTTTGGGTGGGGATGGGATTAGTGATCGATGGTCGCTAGACGCCGAGTATCGTTAGCAGCACTTTTTCGAATGACTAAGTGTGTCATATCCCCGAGGAGTGATAGATTTCTTATGCACAATATTTAGTCGTAAAAACAAAAATAAACATGTAAACAGATAATAACGACAACCATCTGCCGCCGTTCCCGACGATCTCTGGCAAGCTCAACTACTTGCCCTCCTCAATGCACGGCACTTGGTCCCTTAATGAAATGATTGATTCGGATTCTCCCTTAATGAAATGATCGTCCACTTCTATTATTTATTACTAATTTTTATCAATGATTTGATTTTGCAGCATATCCTTGTCGGATGTGCACTAATTGATCAATGGTGTTAGCTTCGGGTGTGGATCCTTGACGAATCATCTGATCAGATGGAGCGAGTGTTGAAGCATCATAATGACCTTAAGGCCACACTGCAAGTTTTAGCTACATCCAATTGCTAATAATGCATAGCAAAATTTCAGAAATCTTCATCCAATTGCTAATAACACATAGCAAAATTTCAAGAATCTTTTGAATTGTTTTATCCCTGTGTGCCATTGTTTTATGTGCATTAGAAGGTGTTTTCCCCGTTCCAAGTTGCCTGATGAATGGTGTGAAAGATTATGAATTTGGTTTTTTTAAGATGGATAGGGTGGTTTACCCGTTTAGCTGATTATGTTGTATGGAAAAGAAGCTTCTTCTGTTATTCTCTTTTTTTCCTTCTCTGTCTTCGAGGATGACAATGCAATGGAGCAGTTTAGGCACAAATGCTATAGATTTAGGCATATAGTGGTTCATTAGCTCAGTGCTAAACAAAGGTTTTGCTACTAAATAAATGTGTATAGTACTGATAGTGCTTGTGCTTGTGAACTTCATTGGTTCTGTAACATATATTCCTCTAAAATAAAGGTTTTGTAACATAAACCTAACAGTATCACAATTTTTGAACCATAATTCCCAAAAATATTATAGACGGGGCGATGTCTTTCCACCTTCTCAAGTTTTTTTTTTTGTTATTTGTTTGTCTTCCTGAGACTTACTTTTTGTTATTTGTTTGTCTTCCTTAGGCTTACTGCAAAGTTGTAGCTACTTAATAGCTCTATTTTTTTTCTTGCAGTGTAGTTGATTGCAGGGGCAATGGTGTATAGCCGAACACGAGTTGGTTTGCAAGACCATTATATTAGATGCCTTTTTTTTTGTTCTGGACAAATCTTCCCATGCTTGAACCTAAATATTAGTATTAGACTATTGCTCCGTCTATCTTCTCATGGTAGATTCTGTAAATTAATCCTGAGCTAAATATTAGTATTAGTCAATATACCTTCTTAGCAACATGATGTAAACTCTCATTATACACAAATCTTGCTGGTGGAGGTTTGGAGCAGAGGCTTTGACCATTTGTGGTGAGGTAACTTTTACCCACATGTGATATTATCCTCACTATCCAAACTATGACATGCTAATTATATATGTGGACCTAATTGTCAAATTATTTTGTTTCATGATGTTCTTATATTAAAAAAAATTAGTTGACTTTCTTAGAACTAGGCGGATATCCACACATTGTTGCTAGGATTTATCTAGGAGTCATAATATTTGAGCAATCCCCAAAAAAAATGTTTGTGAAAGGAATGAAAAATTTTGTGTACCCTTTCACAGCGTCGATTAGTAAACAAAATTTATGGTCATGATTTTCTTGATACAAGTTAAATGTTCATGATCATTTTGATGATATCCTCTAACGACGTTCTCAATTCTTCTTTGTCTGAAAAGCAAAAAAAAAAAAACTCAATTCTTGGCTCCTTGCTTTTGGCTGTATGTAATATTATTGGTAGATCATATAATTAAGCAGAAATAGGCTTTTATTCTTTTCAATAAAAATATATAACCATAACATAATATTTACTTTTAAGTTTTATTCTACGTTGTAACACACGAATACAGAACTAGTAACTTAAGAAAGTACTAACAAAGGAAAAGAAAGGAGGTGCTTGGCTCCATGCTCGCCGGATAAGCGACAAGAACATGGCGTATTTCAGTGTATCCATGACTATTAAAGCTTTCAGTTGTAACTTTTGACTATAACTAAAATTACACGTAACAGATAGAAAAAAATAAAAATGGAATAAAATAAAAAAAGTTATATTATCACGGACAATATAAAAGAATAAAAGAAAAAAGATCAATAAACTAAAATTAAAAACCGACATATTTTAAATGACTTCTAGTTTAAATAATTCAAAAACTAAAATAAGCTAGAAGCTGAAAACAAAAAAGAGAAGACCTTAGCGAGCCGCTTCTGAATGCCGAACTGAGGGCCTGTTTGTTTTGGATTCTAGACAAGCTAGCTACTTCTAGTAGCCAAAAGCTCCCCCAAACAGTCCGCTTTTAGGTTAGCTTCGAGAATCAAAATCAGTAAAGCACAATTGTACTAGAATCCGAGCTGCAATAGATGAGCTTCCGCAGATTCTACCACTAAAATACCACTAGAATTTGGAACTAATTACCGCAAATGCCACTGCATAAAAACCCCGCCCCACCCGCCTCGCATTCCTCCCCACCCCGCCTCCTCGATTTCCCACCCCGCTCGTCCTCCCGACCCCGCCTCGTTCCTCCCGCCGCCCCCCGCCCCCCCTGCCTCGCATTTCTCCCGCCCGAGTCCCCGCCTCGTTCCTCCCCGATCCGCCCCCCGCCCTCCCGCCTCGTTCCTCCCCGCCGCCCGCCCCCCCCTCCCCGCCGCCCCTCCCAACCCTCGCCGCCTCCCAACCCTCGCCCGCCCCGCCTCTCTCCCCCCCGCCGCCCACCCCGGATCCGCATGCACTGGATCCACCGCCCCCCACGCCTCTCCTCCCCGCCGCCCACCCCGCCCCTCCTCCCCGCCCCCTCCCAACCCCCGCCCCCGCCTCCTCCCCCTCCCCCGCCCACCCCGGATCCGCCGCACTGGATCCACCGTCCCCATGCCTCTCTCCCCCGCCGACCACCCCAGATCCGCCGCCGCCCCGGATCCGCCGCCGCCCCAGATCATGTCTTTCAATTCCCTGTTCTTCAGGGTGAACCTACTTGGGGTCCTATATTGTCATAAGATGTATTAGCTTTTACTGATGATTTGCCCAGTGTGTGAGATGTAGGTAGCTTCAAGTCCCTGTTCTTCATTGTCATGAGATGTTCTTCATTGTCGTGTGACAATTGCCCGTGATGATTATGTCTGCAAAATGGATGTTTCTGTCACAGGGAGAACCTATTGATGATGATGATATTGTTATGATATTGATATTGTCCCATGGATGTTCTGATGTGGATGGTCTTGTATATGCAGGAAAAAAAAGTGATAGATGATTGCTGGATGGATCCAGGGCCGATGCTGAATTGGCCAATTATGTTTGTGCTGCGCTAGAATAGCTCCGCTCTGTAACCTCTGTTCCTTTCATCTCTCTCCCTTCTTATCTGTAACAGGAGCTGCGTTTGTAGCTAACGCCTGATTAGGTATTTTAGTTAATAAAGTTTTCAGGTGAGGCTTTGCCTTGGTGTTATGTGTATTCCATGCTGTTTGTGTGGCAATTGCGCGCTGTGCACCTGCCAATCGACCGCACTGAATGTTGTTCTGTTTGACAACATCTTGGATGGTGTTTGGTTCAATACTGTAATTGTAATGGGTTAAATACTGTGGGTTTTTGTATCTGATTACATTGCCAATGGAAAGGGAATGGCAAAAAACGAGATACGTGAGAAGTTGGTTCAACTGGGTAACGGCATGATGTTGCATTACAATGTTTGTTAAGTTAGTCAAACCACCGAATTACCATCTAAAAAAAACTGAAGCATGAAATTTTTGAGCCCTTCCGATTATAGATGGGTCCATCAGCATGTAGATTGTTTCTTCGATTTCAGTCATCGCAGAAAAAGAGAAACATATATCTGTATTTTATTCATAAATGGGTTTATATACATATCTGTATTTTAATATTACTTTTCAATGATTGAACTAAGTACTACGAATTTACAGTATAAATATCTCTTCTATCAATACATAATCAGGACATCAAATCACCTAAGGGCATTTCAGTCAATACATCTAGCAGGATACCGGTGACTGACTAGAATCCGGGATGCCAAACAGCTAGCTACTCGGATCATTGCTACTCGGACTAGCCACTACTCGGAATCTCCACTAGCTACTCGGGGCTGTTTGTTTCAACACAGGAATCCGACACGGAGAATCTGAGAATCTGGAGAAGTCGGATAACCCGACTTCGGCTACTAGTTCATTTTCGGATTCGTAGCTTCGGCTACTTAGAATCTGGATGAAAATCTGCCCTTTGTTTGAGCTGCAGATTCTAGGAGTAGCTGCAATGCTGAAGTCGAAACAAGCAGCCCTCGCACCGCCTAGCTACTCAGAATCTAAAGCTCCCCCAAACAGGCCCTGAATTTGCCACGACACCGTCTGCGGCACGCACCACGCAGTTCCAGCACAGCTAAACTCTGCAGTCGATCATCTTGGAACATGCAATGCATAGCACTACAACATGTAATGCACGTGCAACAACGAAATACACATATAATTCTTTGAAACAAGAGCAACAACGAAATATGCGGTTTCCTCTTCCGAGGAAATCTGAATCGATTGGAACATAAGACACAAATTATTTCCTTCTAAAGTTCATCTCCAAGAGTTGATACGAGGAAAAGTCTCTGCATAGGCTAAACACAGCCTTTTTTTTAAGAAGCCCGGATGATGCTGATGCTATCAAGGATTAGCATCAGGAATCAATACATGTTGCAAGGACCACAGGTACACATGTATTTCAGGAGGAACGAGGTGCCCGGTACTCAGCTGTTCGTGACATACAATTTTATCCAAACAAACATCAAATGGACACACAAAATAAAACATCATCCAGTGTCATCGTTTTAATACAGAAACCAACTGGAGTGAAAGCAACTAGGGTGGATCTGGAGCTTACAAGTTCCATTAGAATAACAAAACAATACAATTTTGTGGAAACAAACATCAACTGGACACAAAAAATAAAACATCATCCACTGTCATCATTTTAATACAGAAACCAACTGGAGTGAAAGCAACTAGGGTGGATCTGGAGCTTAAAAATTCCATTATAATAACAAAACGATCAGTGTTTAGTTACAAAAAGTGTGAACGGTCTGACACATTGAGATACTTTTTTCACGCTGCAAGCATCGATTAAACAAAAAAAAAGAAAACTGTAGCAGAAAACACAAGTTACTATACCCAACAAGCATTGCAGATTATCTACTCGCACAACACTGGAGCTACAAAAATGATCTCTCTTCTAGCACTCTAGTAGAGACTAAGAATAGGGATGTACACCGGGGGGCAGAAACGTATGAAATGTTGGATGTGTGCTAGGCAAGCCAAGAAACCTACCAACAACCTTACATAGAGAGAGGCAACAATAATCTTCTCTCTCTTTTCTTAGCAAGCTTTCTCTGCCCCAAAATATACAGGCCAGCGGGAAGAAGAACACCAATGGAGATAATAACAGCAGATAGCCAGAAGTGCCTGAAGTATAGCGTCATGTACGAGGATACTATCAGAAAACAACACAGTAAGCCCCATGAGACTGCTCCAATAATGTCGCGCCTGCAGAATGTAGAAAGCAGGAGCCATGTTCAGATCATTGAAGATGCAAATCTATCTGATAATGGAATGACTAACAGCGAGAAGAAATGAAGAAAATATATCAAATCACACAGTTGCATGATACCTTAAGAGAACTATCAGCTTCCAAACTGGCACATAAAACTCAATCTAAACAAGCTGAAGTGGTCTGCTAGCATGGTTTAGCACCCCCATTCGAGAAACACGAAGCAAATAGGTTGCGATAAAACTCACCAAAGGGGCAAGAAGCCCTTTGGAATGGTGTATTGGAGGTAACGTGCAGTGGTAATATAGTAAACGAAGACATAATTCGTCGATGAAGGATACAGTAAAGCGTAACCCCGCACATTGTATTTAGAACATGGAGTATATGCAGGTAATTTTGATAGGACGACAGCAGCACAATACACATTCTGCAAACTCTTGTCTACTTGAAAGTGCAGCCACTCATGAGAAACCGCCAGATCTTGACAAGAATCACTAGAGAGTAGACGCTGTTCTAACAACTGTTGTACAATGCCTTTTGTTGGATCTAAAATACGAAATAGCAGTGCCTGCGCGCATCAACACAGGCAGCAGCGTCATGGATTTCATAGTTGGCTAAGCAGACTCGTTCGACGAGATTATAAGGACAGGGAGGATCGCATTACAGCTTAATCCACCACAACTCTACGCATCCGAGAGCCCGCGATCTGAGCATACGATTAGTCGATCACCACAGCCTAGGCGGAATTTTGGGCGGGGTTCGTAGAGAATGGAGTGGGCGCGGGGTTTACTTGTGCTGGGATCGGATCTGGTAGTCGCGCAGCTGCTCAACCAGCTTCGACCGGGTTATCATCGCAGGTACCCCGGCCGCCGCCGCCACCACCTGCTCCTCGTCTAGCGTCGGCGCCTCCGCTTCTTCTAGATCCTTCTGGATCTCCGATCCCGGGCGATTTGGAGGGTCGGGGTTTGGCTCGATTGGTGCTCGGAGTTAGAACTGGATTCCGCCACGCCGCGGTGGGACTCACTCGGGAAGGAGGGGGGAGAAGGCGGCGTGCTCGTAGGACGACCCGGCGCTTCTGAACCAAGGGCAAGGGGACGGGGAAAAAGCTCCTCATGTCGACGCGGCCCGTGGCCCAGTGTGGACCCGGCGGCGTGACCGACACGATGATGAAGCAATGGCGGGACTAGAAGGTGGCCATGGCGGCCAAGCCAGGTTGATCTCGCATGTCGGCGACGCGGATCCGGCTGGATCTGGACTTCGACGAGGCTCGGCCGCACTGAGTGTTACAAGCAGCTCCGACTAGAAGGTGGCCTTATGGAAAGCAGCTGGCGTATTACAAGCAAGTAAGCACCATGAAGTCTTAACGTGTCACCCTTTTTTCTTCTCTTTCGATTTATACCTTTCTGACAGGATGCTTTTACCGTCTTTATTTATCCCAAAACAATACTAGTACATTACTCGGCTATTAGCATAGGTTCGCAGCAGAGAAAGCAGCGCCACCACGAAGAACCTGTCAAAGGGATATATCGATGCTAAAGTGCTCTGTTCTCTTCTCCTATGCTAAAGTTGTCTTTTAGATGACGGCCATGTGCTCCGGGACCGGAAGGCAGAATTCTGTACGATTTGGAGCACAGGCCGATGCACTCTCACAAGTGTGGGCATAGCCTCGCGCGATTTTAATTTTATTATTTACAGTCTAAACTTACACGGACATTCCACATGTTAAAAACTGCATGATCTAATTGGAAGAAAACTTAAATACGTTGATAAACAGATGAAGAAAAGTAAAACAAGTATAACGTTGATAAAGTAAGATACTTCAAAAAATGTGTATAATAGTAGGTTCTCGGATTCATCCTAAATCATTAACTAATGGTAGATTTCTTGATTTTGGTATGTTGCCTGACAAATAGTTATTTACTATTGAACTTTATTATGAAGTTAGTTGATGTTATAAAATTTAGAATGCATTACTATCTATTGCATTATTGATGGATGTAGAGGTGCAAATGGAGCGGATAATTTTCATCCGACCGAAAGCTCACGGAACGAATACGGAAGGGGTAAATAGGTATCCGGCACTATTTGTGTCTGACTCCGTGGAAAAAAATATAGAATATGATATGGAATAAGTGATATCCATTCGTATATATCCGTATGTCAAGTGATATAAAGAAGTCTGTTGTGACTTTATTTAGAAACAAGATAACATATAGGCGGATTGCTGCATCTAAACATGTAGTAAATACTAAGTGTTTTTCTTTGACATTTCAGCGATTAGTCTCTCTGTGCTCGCTTTGATTGCACCATACTGTCTAATATCTTGTGTAGGGGTGCAAAAGAAACGGGTAGTTTATGTCCGACTGACCGTTCAAACACTTATGGAATGAATACGGAACATAGAAATAGGTATCCGGTATTATCTATGTCCGTCTCCGAGAAACAATACAGAATAAGATACAAGATGAGCGATATCCATCCGTATCCACTCTGATTACACCCTAGATGGATGCATTGATACGTACATACATGGAGCATGAGGCACTCGCGTCCTTTCTGTCCTAGATCCACCACTGGCACACATGCATAAATACTAGAATTGTCTAGCCATGTAGTAACTTTTTTTTATTTTTGGCCTCATAGCGTCCGATTTTGCAAAAATGACCCTCTCCTAGCTCAAAAATCGTGGCAGGCGATATGTGTCACGTGCCACACCCCTAGTTCGATGAGTAGAGTGGCGCGCGGCAGCAGACGAGCCGGTGTGGCAGGCCAACTCCTACCAAGCTGCCACTATGCGGTAGCAATACTGTCGAGCCGCCATAGAGTGGCAGCACTGTAGTGACACTGTAGCATACTGTGCAGCAACTGTTAGATCATTAATTAGTGTTAACTGTAATTAATTAGTAACTAGTCGCAATTAATTAGTGCTTGTTAAAATACTAAAATAATAGCATTTATTTATTGTAATCATATTTAATTAGCGCTAATCATATAGTGCTAATTAAGCGTGCACTATTTTTATTGTACACATAATTATTTAGTATTAATCTATTTTATTAGTGCTAATTAAAATTAAAAATCTTTCACGGGATAAAAAATTAGGAATTACTTCTTTTGCTATCATCTCGTCTCGGAGATAAGGTAGGGGTCACGGGTACATTACGCACCCTACTCATCTCGCACTCATCACGTGTACGCATCTCTCACTCACTTTTTCACCGCTCACCCCTCCTTTTAAAAGACAGTAGTTTCAGCCATTACTATTTATTTGAGCCAAAAGTTATGAGCCACAACCTATAGGTGGGTTCTTTGGGCATATCTAATTTCAAATTGATGGCTACAAGATAAGAAGGAAATCAAAATACTGATTTACATAAGACGAGATAGTTAAGAGAGGTTAGCAAGAATTTCTATATTTTTCATAACTATTTTTATAATTTAAATTAATTCCTAGATAACTTAGTTAGCTAAAACCAGAACACATATATCATATGTGATTGTATGATTTAGGTGGTGCTCAGTTGGGCTGATTTTTTGTGGCTTATGGCTGAATTTTCACTGTAGATGATGGTGGCTTATTTGGCATAATTAAATTTTAAAAAAATAAAAATGGAAAAAACAGGTTAGCCTAGCACGTATAATGCAAACGAATACGGGAAAAAAGAACCGACAAAAAAGCTCAAAAAAATCCAAAAAGTCAGAAAAAGACAAAATTTCAGAAGTTCAAGCCCAAACGAGCGGGGCCTACTTAGATGTGCAACAACAGGTTCGATTCTTAATTGACTTAGAACAAGAATCTTCCCTTATCTACATATGAGATCACACTCTCCCTCCATAAGCCACAGCCTATATCGAATTTCAGCTTTTTAGGAGTGGACGAACGGTGAAAAAAGTGAAGAAGAGATACGTGTACGTAATGAGAGTGAGAGAAACAAGATAATAACATACTTATAAGTGTTTTTCTTTGACATCTCAGCGATTAGTCTCTCTGTGCTCGCTTTGATTGCACCATACTGTCTAATATCTTGTGTAGGGGTGCAAAAGAAACGGGTAGTTTATGTCCGACTGACCGTTCAAACACTTATGGAATGAATACGGAACATAGAAATAGGTATCCGGTATTATCTATATCCGTCTCCGAGAAACAATACAGAATAAGATACAAGATGAGCGATATCCATCCGTATCCACTCTGATTACACCCTAGATGGATGCATTGATACGTACATACATGGAGCATGAGGCACTCGCGTCCTTTCTGTCCTAGATCCACCACTGGCACACATGCATAAATACTAGAATTGTCTAGCCATGTAGTAACTTTTTTTTATTTTTGGCCTCATAGCGTCCGATTTTGCAAAAATGACCCTCTCCTAGCTCAAAAATCGTGGCAGGCGATATGTGTCACGTGCCACACCCCTAGTTCGATGAGTAGAGTGGGCGGCAGACGAGCCGGTGTGGCGTGCCAACTCCTACCAAGCCGCCACTATCACGGCAGCAATCTGTCGAGCCAGCCATAGAGTGGCAAAGACCGTAGTGACATCAGTAGCATCTTGTGCAAAGAATGTTAGATCATTAATTAGTGTTAACTGTAATTAATTAGTAACTAGTCGCAATTAATTAGTGCTTGTTAAAATACTAAAATAATAGCATTTATTTATTGTAATCATATTTAATTAGCGCTAATCATATAGTGCTAATTAAGCGTGCACTATTTTTATTGTACACATAATTATTTAGTATTAATCTATTTTATTAGTGCTAATTAAAATTAAAAATCTTTCACGGGATAAAAAATTAGGAATTACTTCTTTTGCTATCATCTCGTCTCGGAGATAAGGTAGGGGTCACGGGTACATTACGCACCCTACTCATCTCGCACTCATCACGTGTACGCATCTCTCACTCACTTTTTCACCGCTCACCCCTCCTTTTAAAAGACGCTCACCCCTCCTTTTAAAAGACAGTAGTTTCAGCCATTACTATTTATTTGAGCCAAAAGTTATGAGCCACAACCTATAGGTGGGTTCTTTGGGCATATCTAATTTCAGCCGATGGCTACAAGATAAGAAGGAAATCAAAATACTGATTTACATAAGACGAGATAGTTAAGAGAGGTTAGCAAGAATTTCTATATTTTTCATAACTATTTTTATAATTTAAATTAATTCCTAGATAACTTAGTTAGCTAAAACCAGAACACATATATCATATGTGATTGTATGATTTAGGTGGTGCTCAGTTGGACTGATTTTTTGTGGCTTATGGCTGAATTTTCACTGTAGATGATGGTGGCTTATTTGGCATAATTAAATTTTAAAAAAATAAAAATGGAAAAAACAGGTTAGCCTAGCACGTATAATGCAAACGAATACGGGAAAAAAGAACCGACAAAAAAGCTCAAAAAAATCCAAAAAGTCAGAAAAAGACAAAATTTCAGAAGTTCAAGCCCAAACGAGCGGGGCCTACTTAGATGTGCAACAACAGGGTTCGATTCTTAATTGACTTAGAACAAGAATCTTCCCTTATCTACATATGAGATCACACTCTCCCTCCATAAGCCACAGCCTATATCGAATTTCAGCTTTTTAGGAGTGGACGAACGGTGAAAAAAGTGAAGAAGAGATACGTGTACGTAATGAGAGTGAGAGAAACAAGATAATAACATACTTATAATTTACTGTCTTATTTTTAAAGTAAGACGGCAATAAGATAAGCAAAAGGACATGTTTAATATGGCTGCAGCTTGTAGTTTTTAGCTAAAATTTTTGAATTTTAACTGTTTATGACAGAGATTACAGAGAAAGATAATCACTTGCGATTTTGGTTGATATAGATGTTGGGCTTTTAACGTATACTACAATTAACATGTAGATCATATCTTAAGAAAATATTTCGTTTAAAAGTTAGTTAATATAGTAAAAGTTAAAATTTATTTTTAAAAATTATTAAAGAACAGACCCTTTTATCTGACGGAACACAACAGCCACCGCCGCGCCCACCCCTCCCGGCCCGCACGTGGCCACGGCTCAGCACACGTCCTGCTCGCCCTTTCCAAGTCCCAACTTTCAAGCCAAGCCTCCTTCCATACACTCGACATACCTTACCTCGAATCCGCGGCTCGTGGGCGTGCTGCGTGCGCCACCGGCTAGAGCCGTGGGGGTAGGCCGCCAATGCGTAGGCATATGATTCTTGGATGATTTGGTCGCGTCCGTGGTGCACGCCTCCTAACACGCGCTCTCTCACACTTGACTGTACTGCTCGTCCCTTTCCATCCTTTCTGCATCTGGGTTCTGCCAAGTCCATCCCGAGTGTGAACCCATGGAGGCGGAGTCGGGAAGGCTCCTGTTGCTCGTGCCAATCTTGCTCTGCTTCGTGTGCGTATCCAGTAAGTAGCCCGCTTTTCGAGCAATCTTGATCGCGAGTCCCAAGAAGTGGATGCAGGGAAAGTTGGCGGGTGAAGAAACTCTGGCTTTGCGAGCCGTGAAGCGCAGGAATTTTGTGCCTTTTTGGGTTGATTGGGGCGTGGGTGGCTTTATCGGGTGATGCTCTTGTTGGTGCTTGATTTGATTGACGGGTTCGGTTGGCTGCGTGCAGGGGCGCAGTCGTACATCGGCGTCAACTACGGCGAGGTGGCCGACAACCTGCCGTCGCCGGACGAGACGGTGAAGCTGCTCAAGTCGACGACGATTTCTAAGGTCCGCCTCTACGGCGTCGACGCGGGGCTCATCCGCGCGCTCGCCGGCTCCAACATCTCCCTCGTGGTTGGCGTGGCCAACGGCGACATCCCCTCGCTCGCGGCCGACCCCGCCGCCGCGTCCCGCTGGCTCGCCGCCAACGTGCTCCCCCTCGTCCCGGCGTCCACCATCTCCGTCGTCGCCGTCGGCAACGAGGTCCTCGAGTCCGGGGACGCCTCCCTCTCCGCCGCGCTCCTCCCCGCCTTGCAGAACCTCCGCGACGCGGCGGCGGCGGCCGGCGATGGGGCCGCCGGCATCAAGTTCTCCACCGTCAACACCATGGCCGTGCTCGCGCAGTCCGATCCGCCGTCCACCGGTGCCTTCCACCCGGAGATCGCGTCGCAGCTGCAGCAAATCCTGGGCTTCCTCAGCAAGACTAGCGCTCCCTTCATGATTAACCCCTACCCCTACTTCGCGTACCAGTCCGACCCCCGCCCGGAGACGCTGGCCTTCTGCCTGTTCCAGCCCAATGCCGGCCGTGTCGACGCCGGGTCGAAGATCAAGTACACCAACATGTTCGACGCGCAGCTGGACGCCGTCAAGTCGGCGCTGGGGCGCGTCGGGTACGGCGACGTGGAGATCGTGGTGGCCGAGACCGGGTGGCCGACGAAGGGCGACGCCGAGGAGGCGGGCGCCACGGTGGAAAACGCGAAGGCGTACGTCGGCAACCTGGTCGCGCACCTGCGGTCTGGCGCCGGCACGCCGCTGATGCCGGGCAAGTCGGTGGACACGTACCTGTTCGCGCTCTACGACGAGGACCTCAAGCCCGGGCCGACGTCGGAGCGGTCGTTCGGGCTGTTCCACACCGACCTCAGCATGGCGTACGACGCCGGGCTGACGTCGTCCAGCAGCGCGGGGAGCCCGAGCAGCGGCGGCGGCAGCGCGGCGCAGCCGAAGGCGGCCGGGTGGTGCGTGGCGAGGGACGGCGCGACGGACGCGGAGCTGCAGGCCGACCTGGACTACGCGTGCGCGCAGGTGGGCGTGGACTGCAGCGCCATCCAGGCCGGGGGCGCGTGCTTCGAGCCCAACACGGTGCGCTCCCACGCCGCGTACGCCATGAACCAGCTCTACCAGGCCGCCGGCCGCAACCCCTGGAACTGCGACTTCGGGCAGTCCGCCACGCTCACCTCCGACAACCCCAGTACGTACACATCGCTGTCTTCAACCATTCGTAAACTTCGCCATTGCTCACCATTCCCTGAATCATATGCATATAATAGCACGTTTCTGCTCTGCTGTTCGTGGGTCGTCATGGCGAGTCGTCACAATGCAGGCAACATGTTTGATTTGTTTCGATTTGTTCTCGCAAGCTTTTGGCATTGCGCACTTGCGCAGTACTAAAGGAAGTCAGCTTTGCTCATCTTCTGTTCCCTGGTCCAAACATTCATTGCTCATGTGCTGCTGGCGCGTATCCAGTGATCCCAGCACCATTGAGGCAGGCTTTCTGATATGTTTCACTTTTTGCTGTAAAAGCTTGCGTTAGATGACATGCGCAAACTAACTACAGATCTAGACTCAGCTCGTTTCCTGTGAATTTCTGATTTTTAGTTTATTTTTTACTATTCATAAATTTCTTATTTTTCTAACTTTTTAGTTTTTTTGCCGGTTCTTTTTTCTCGTATTCATTTGTATTGTTTGTGATAGGCTAACCTGGTTTTTTTTATTTTTTATTTTTTTTAATTTAATTACACCAAATAAATCATCATCAGTTACAGTATAATTTCAACTAACTATAGTATAGTTTTAACCATAAATCAGCTTATTTCAGCACAATCGAATGACACCCTAGTGATGTTGCTAAGTGAATTATCTCTTTTTGTTTTTCCAGCAGATTTTGCTTTTTCAGCAGATTTTGCTTTTTTACTTTTCTATTTATTAGATCAATAAATCATAGTAAAAAATTATAAGCCACAGCCAATGAAATATTCCTAAAGGTTATGTAGGTGGTAGTGCACAGCAGCACCAGTTGGCTTTGCTTATCTTGCAACCCTGTTACCTCTGAAGTTATCTAGGTGTCTTTTGTTTGCTTTGCTGCTGAGATTGCAATATGTGTCATCATCGATCTCGTTGTTAGAGCTTCGTGAAGACAAGTTCGATTAACTCACTTTCTTCCACTGCGGTGTCAACATTACAGCAATATAAACACACTCTCTTTTATCTAATTTGACAACCAATAATTGTCTTATGGACTGTGCTAATCAGCTAATCTTGAAGTCCCTTCTCTATTATTTTCTGCAGGCTACAGCTCATGTGTGTACACCGGAGGACAATAATGCCACGGACGATTAACCCCGACACCATTCCGTGGCGCATAATTCTTTTTGCAAGTACCATGATGACAATCTGGCCCCTACAAAACGTCTACGTGAATCGAATAAAGCCACAGATAATAGTGGTGGTGGTTGGCTATGGTGTAGGGATGCATCCCCTTGTTTCATCTTAGCTGATGTGCCCTCACTTCTTTTCAGCTGCCTTTTGTGTGTAGATGGATGGCTCTTCTATTTGGTAGCGCTCTGGGCAGATTGGTCTGTGGCGGTTGTGTAAAGTTGTGTTGAGTTCTTGTCAAGGTTGGCATAAGTTTGGTGTCTATGCTTGCTTGTATGTCCATAACTAGAATTCGGCTGTACTATTCATTAATAAATTGTCTTCTTTTCTTTCAGTTTGGCATGGTGAGCAGCTGGATCTTGTTGATGTCTCTAGCTCTTGTAGGTATATGCATAAGGGTATGTAATGAGAGCGTGGTTGCAAGTTTTGGATCAAAAGCAAGGTTGGATGGAAGGGTCGTAATCTGAATTGAAAGGTGCCTTGATCGTCAAATGGGAGGGGTTATTGCTAACGTGTAGTGTCATTGTCGATGATGTGGAATTTAGTTTGTGGGGTAACGGTTGGTAGGTCTGGATTTGGCCATGTTATACAACGCAAGTCGAATACGGCAACAACAAGGCATAGTTAGAACTACCAGACAAAGATTTAACATAAAAAAATTTTGCAAAAGAAAACAATATATGTCTAATCGATGAAATCACTATATGGAGAACTTACCGAATGATCTTAGTGTGTTACATGTGTAGATAACTTATGATTAGCACAATAATGGAAACATAGACCTATTTAGAAACTCAAAGAGTAATCTGCTCGGTGACGGGAATAACACCTCGCTCATAAATGAAACAGAGCCCCAGAAGATAACGGTGAAGAGTTGTAGTCAGAAGCGCCTCGAGTAGCTAGTCTAACTTCAGTTGGTGCAAACACCTTTGGACACCACATCTGGTGCAAGTCGGTGCAGAGTTCATCACGAATACGAAGATGGTGTTAATCATAATCTCGAACCAGTTCACATTATTGTGCTAATCATACTAGTCGGAATATATCCTTTTGAGTGAAACCTGATTGGATTCTTCAAGTGGTCGGATCAACTAGATTCATATCATAAAATACAACAATCTCCACCTTAAGCCGAATTCCTCCTGTAGCGAAAAAGAACTAAAGAGGTTCTCAAATAACTTGTAAAACACTTCTTGTGTGTCAAATGTCTCAAAGGACTAATAAGTAGCACCAATTAAATCTGAGCAGAGCACAAACTTAGCTGAGGAATTGGTTTTATCATCATATCAGTTGGATTATAATGATTACTGATCTTACAAACTTTAACATCACCTTGAGAAATAACTCCATAGATGATGTGATATTTGATATCAATATACTTTATTCGCTCATAGAACATTTGGTCTTTTATAAAACAAATAGAACTCTAACTATCACAATGAATATTGATACAAGATATACTTTCACAAAGCTCAGTGTACAGATCTCTTAGCCAAATAGTTTCTTTACATGCTTCTGAAATAGTTATGTACTTGCTTCAGTGGTTGAAAGAGCAACAATAGTTAGGGGTGTAATCGAAGCGGACATTGCTCATCCTGTATTCTATTCCGTATTTTTCTCGGAATCGAAGTCGAACACAGATAATGCCAGATACTCATTTCTTCGTTCTGTATTCATTCCATAAGTTTTCAGACGGTCGATCGGATGAAAATTATTCGCTTCTTTACACCAAATATTGGACAATATGGTGCAATCAGAGCAAACACGGAGAGACTAATCTCCGAGATATCAAAGGAAGAGCATTCAATATTCTCCGCCTGTTTAGATGTGGCAATCCACCTATATATTATATTATTCCTAAGTGAAGTCACAACAGACTTCCTCATGTCACTTGACATACGGAAGTATACAGATGGATAGCATTCATCCCGTATCCTATTTCATTTTTTTTCTTCAGAGTTAGAGTCAGGCACTAATAGTGTCGGATACCTATTATTCGCTCCGCGAGCATTTGATCAGTCGATCGAATAGAAATTATCCGCTCTATTTGCACCCCTAACAGTAGTTTGCAAACAAACTTTTCAGCTTACGACACAGTCTCCAACAGTGAATACATAACCAGTAAGAGATCATCTCTTATCTAAATCTCCAGCAAAATCAGAATACACATATCCGACCAGTCAACCATTGGTCTTCCCAAACTACAAAGAAGTATTTGAATTGCCCCTCAAATATCTGAAGATCTACTAAACTGCTCTCTAATGATCTTTCCCTGGATTAGCTATATATCTACTGACAATACTCAAAGCATGAGATATATCGGGGTGAGAGCAGACCATAGCGTACATAAGTGATCCGGCCACACTTTCATATGGAACACTTGACATGTATTCAACTTCTTCAGCTGTTTGCGGACTTAATGCTGAAGAGAGTTTAAAGTGTGCAGCCAATAGAGTACGGTTGGTTTGGCCTTATGCATGTTGAAACACTGAAACACTTTTTTAATGTACCCTCTCTAACTTAGGTACAAATGTCCAAATTTTGATTTTTTTAAGATTTTCATACCAAGAATTTTTTGCTACACAAAGATCCTCCATCTCAAATGCACTACCTAATTGTGCCTTTAATTTTGATATTGCAGTCTTGTTTTTTGTCACGATTAGTATATCATCAACATATAGGACCAAGTAGAGAGCTGAACCGTTGATAATCTTCAAATAAACACAACTATCAAAGTCTGATCTTTTGAAGCCTTGAGATATCAAAAATGAGTCAAATCGCATGTACCATTGTCTAGTTGATTGCTTCAATCCGTAAAGGGACTTCTTCAATTTGCATGCAAACTTCTCGTTTCCTGGAATAACAAAACCTTCCGGCTACTCCATATAGATATTTTCTTTCAACTCTCCATGTAAGAACATTATCTTAACATCTAGTTGCTTGAGCTCATAATTATGCATAGCAACAATACTAAGTAATGTCCGAATGGAACTATGCTTCATGACCAGGGAGAAAACATCTATAAAGTCAATACCTGCAATTTGGTTATATCCTTTAGCAATGAGCCTTGCCTTGTACCCGACCTCATCGGTCGAAGATGTGCCTTCCTTTGTCTTGTAAATACACTTGCAGCGTATGTATTTCTTTTCAATCGGGAGCTTGACCAACTCTCAAGTGGAATTTTCTCGAGGGATTCTATTTCTTCATGCATGGTAGTCATCCACATTTCTGACTCATTAGAGCAGATGACCTCTGAATAAGTTGAAGGTTCAGTAGGGCCTTCAATATCTTCTATCGTGTTCAAACAATAAGCCATAAAGTTGGATTCTTCAATTAACCTCTTCAGAGATTGTATTTTCGTCCTTTTTCAACCAGTTGCAATGGATTATTGGTTCTGACTAGTTCCTGTTGGAATATTACTGGTCGAAGCTTGAACAGGGATATCCTGTGTATTCTCTTTGTCCGCCTCTAGTGAGAATTCTGAATCAATAATGCGCTCCACCTGCACGCTGGTCTTCTGTAGCTTCTCAATGGAAGCACCATTGGTCGTAATTCCTTTCAATAGCGCAGAATTATCAAAAGTAACACTTCTACTCATGATCACCTTTCATGTCTCAGGATTCCACAACTTATAGCCTTTAAATTAAGGTTTATATCCAAGGAAGGTGCACTTAATGACTCTTGGCTCAAATTTACTTTTATCAGTATGAGTATAAGTAGGACAACAAAAAATTCTTATGCTTGAGTAGTCTACAGAAGAACCAAAGCACATATCGATCGGAGTTTTCTTATCGATGGTAGTGTTTAGTGATCGATTGATTAGATAATAAGCAATTGAAGCGGCTTTATCCCAAAAACTCTTTGACAGACCAGGCGTGGATAGCATGCAGTGCATCTTTCCCATCATGATTATGTTTCATGCGCTCGGCCACACCGTTCTACTGAGGTGTACCCATTATTGTGTAATGCCTTACAATGCCTATCGACATAAGGCTTTAAATTCTCCAGAACATAATTCCATGCCATTATTTGTTCAGAGTTTTTTTTGGCATGATTGCTGGTCCGTTTCTCGATCATAGTCTTGAACATATCAGACTTGTGCTTGATGAAGTATGCCCAGACTCTTCAAAAGTAGTCATCGATGATGGTCAGCATATAATTGATGCCTCCAATGGATAGAACGTGGGACTTACCCGACAAATAAGAGTGAACATAATCCAACGTGTCTTTTAAAGAGTGATTTGCAAAGCTGAAACTCACCTTCTCTTGTTTAACAAAGACATAGTGTTCATAAAACTTTAATTGATCGATGCCTTGACCATCGAGCAGACATTTTTTGCACATCTCCTTTAAGCCGGCTTCACATATATGCCCAAGACGCTTATGCCATAGACTTGTCCGATCAGCATTGGACAACCTGGTCGAGGCAATTACATCCTTCCTGACTAGGGTAGTGCCTCAAAGACGGTAGATGTTTGCACCTTCTTCCCCCGTTGGCCCTCCAACCCATGCCGCCTCTCCTCCTGCCCCCGTCGTCGCCCCTCCTGCCCTGACTGGCAAACAACTAAAAGCATCTAGGCACCTAAAAATTGGTTTTAGTAATTAATGATAATATTGTGTTTGGGATTAATATGTGTGCTAAGATATTTTCAAGGTTTAGTCTTGGATTATAGATAACAACACAACAATGACGTGCAAAGACTATGATGGATCAACATGGTTTAAGATAAAAGGTGAAATATAGCTTTAGAATCCTTTTTATACTTCTGTCGATTTTGGTGTATGGACAAAAGACTAGATTTGTAGGCTAGATGCCATACTATAATGGGATCATGGCTAGTATCTTGAGAATTTAATTTATGCCATCTTGATAAACAAAGAGTCATGCAGGCATCTTGAACTATTTTTGAAAAACCATTATCGGGATAATAAGTAGCACCACAAACACTAAGCAGAACTACTTGCTCACATTTCATCATTAGGGGTAGTTGAGAGTATTGAAGTACATTTGCATCATTTGTTGATCCTCTTGACACTTAATACTTCCTCATGTAAGGACTGTGATTTGTTACTCTTGAGAGAAGATTACGCGGTGATCTCTTCAAGAAGGTTGTGAAGAGTCCTGATGTCGGTTGTGAGTGGTGTGGTGCTTGCTATCTCCAAAGCAGAGGAAGACCAACCTTAGTGAAATTGAGGTCATTAGGCTTAATTCGTAGAGCCAGTCCAATTCGTTTGGGCTTACCTCAACGTAGACTAATGAAGATCGGCAAGTCTTCGATACCACAGAAAAATATCGTGTGTCTCCATTGTGGTTATCTCTTGTCTTTACTCTTCTATATTTATATTCTTAGCTATTGAATTGATTATCTTGTGTAACTAGAATTATATTTAGTAGAGACATTGCTTGTGGTGTCTTGGACAAACTTAGCCTTGTATTGCTTGTGGTGTCTTAGACAAACTTAGCCTTGTAGTTCTTGCCTCGTACTAGAATATTTAAATTGCTCATTATTGTTAGAATTATTATTTTAGAGCAATAAGTTTTAGAGTTTCCTATTTAACCTCTCTAGTCAGTTATCCTTGATTCCACAACATCTTTTCCCGCTGAAAGATCAAACTCTATTTAAGTTGGTTTTGGTGATAATGACAAATACTATTATGAGATATTAATGATAATGACAAATGCATTTGTGAGACTAACTCTGTTTACTAACTATGATATTACTTAGTCTCACATGGATAAAAAGGTGAAATCATTAAGGTATGCATTCGAAATCACATTCTCATATACTAGTGCATTCCATGGATCTAAAATATATATTGAACTCCACAGATAGTCCAAATTGAATATGTGCATATGTCTTCATTATATACACTTGTATACACACATTTAGGGGGGCTCTCTCTATGTTTTGAGAATTCATAAGTATTGATCCATGCTTCCTTTAATACGCATATTTAGGATCTTTATTTTGAAATACAATCTTGAGTATATATATAGCTTGTGTAGTTTATATATACTCATGTACAATCGGGTTGTCATTTAACCTCTTCATTATGTGTTATTGGTTGAATGATTAATGACAATCGGATAAGTAAACTTTTCTTAAAAACCTTATCTTAGAGTATACATTTGTTGTGTACATGTTATATACTCAAAAATCAATGTTTATCTCATTGTTTGTTGAGATTGTCATGAATTACCAAAAAGAAAAGATTGTAGAATCTAGTCCCTTCATTATGAGTTAATGGTGAAGTATGGTAATTGATGGCAATTGTTTTGTGGACTAGCATTTTCTACGAGTTGGATGAATAGGTTAGGTGCCACTAATGAGGATGACTTGGGATGATTTCATGTGTTGAAGATCATCAAGTTTAGATGGAAGATGACATCATGTGTTGAAGGCCATTAAGAGAAAGATGCATCATGAGTTGATGCGTATCCAAGATGAGATGATCATGTGTTAATCATCAAGTCAAGTAAAGACCATCATGTGTTGATGGAGTTGAAGAAAAGGATGCATCATGAGTTGATGCATATCAAGACAATGACCTAAGGTAAAGATATGACTAGTTAGGGCTAACGATGTGCTTCTAGTCTTTTACCGATATTGGTGTTTGGTTGGAATACCGGATTGCTAGTAGTTTGAGTCTCATTATGTGTTGATAGCTCAATCTCACTTTCTCTAGCTCATCTTGGCATGAGGTTTGTATTTGCGAATGTGTTGCAAATAGTTGAAGCTCATATGAGAAATCCTTATAACATGGGACTATGCATTGCAAATGTGTCTTATAAATGCTTGACGTCCATGTTTCATTCTTTGTTGTATGAGGCTTATATTTGCAAATATGTTTTTGCAAATAGTTGAAGCCCATGTATAATCCTTGTAGCATGTGATTCAAGTTTACGAATGTGTTTACAAAAGTGAGGAGTCCATGTACCTATTCTTTGTGTCATGATTTTAAAAGTGTGCAAATGTGTTTTACAACTAGCTGAAAAATCATGTTTGATCATTGTGTGCATGATACTATTGTTTGCAAATGTGTTTTGCAAAATTTGTTGAGATATCTACACCTATTAGGAAAACCGAAAGTGTCAGAGTTTCAATGACGGAACTACCGTAGAGCATTAGTACCGCAACCTTGAACGGTACTTCTTGAGCACGGAAGCTCCAAAAAATCGAGCGGAACCTCTTTTCCAGAGAGCACCTTCGAAGTCAATCTATGCTCTGTCTGGACAACCGGAAGTACCGACATGCAAACCGCGGTACTTCTACTTTCTGGAAACTACGTCAAAATCGAGCGGAACCATTTTTCCAGAGCACCCTCGGACTCACTTTTTCTCGGTGGGAAACGGAAGTACCGGAGTTTAAATGGCGGAACTACCGTAGAGCGGTAGTACCGCAGCCTTTAACGGTACTTCTGGAGCACGGAAACTCCGAAAGATTGGGCAGAACGTTTTTTGCAGAGAGCGCCAACTCTTGGGCTTGAATCAAATGGAAATACCGCGTCGAGTTTTTGGAACTTCCAAAGATCGGAACTACCGGATTTTCAACCGCGGTAGGTCCGCACCGACTTCCAACGGCTAGTTCAAAAGCTCTAAAATAGCCGTTACTGTTGTGTTAGAATAGGTGCGGAAGTACCAGCCATTGCACTGCGGTACTTCCGTTTGCCCTAATTTTTTCAGGGATTTGGCTCCACGACTAGTTTTCTTGTGTAGGGTATAAATACCCCCTTAGGGCCGATTGGAGATGTTGTTGCTTGACCCATTTTTGTTCTCTTGAGCTAGTGTGAGGCTCTCCACTCAATAGTGCATGTGTTGCACTTTGTGAGCAAGGAGAGAGGATCTAGATTGCATGTATTGCATCTAGAGATGGACTTAGTATCCATCTGAGCACGTACATTCATTGCACGTGGTGAGAGTCAAGTGAGGGGCTTGACTTGTTACTTTAGAGTTTGCCAACTCCTAGACGACATTGGAGACGTCGTGCGCGGTGATCATCTCAAAGAAGATTGTGAGAAGACCCGGCGAAGTGTGAAGGTTGGAGCTCACCTACCCGGAGCGGGAAAGAGCTACCACTAGTGGATTTGAGGTGGAAGGCTTAATTTGTGGAGCTGGTCCAATTAGTTTGGACTGACCTCAACGTGGACTAGGGGAGACAGGCAAGTCTCTGATCACCACGGTAAAAAGAGACCGTGTCATTTGTGGTTTATTTTCTTGTGCTCAATTTATATTTAAGCAATCTACATACATAGAATTAAACCGATTGCTTGTCTTCCTAGGATTGCAAACCTTGTCATAGCCTTATATTGTCGGTGCATTTAGGTGAACTTATTTGATCTATACGCTATTTGTGCTAAACCAAATTGATTTAAGCTTCCACATTGTTTACTTGGTATAGACAATCTTACACCCGCCCCCTCGCCGCCCTCCTTCCCTAGCCGTTGTTCCTTCTTCCCTTGTTGCCTCCTGCCCTGGCCACCCTCTCTCCCAATGGCACCTCCTCATGCTGCCCTCTCGCTGCTGCTAGCCAGACCCAAGCATCGTTGCTGGCCTTAGCTCTCTCCTCCTCCTCCCTTCCAATCCTGAGCACCTCTGTCGCTGCCCAAATCTGATCATCGCGACACTTCTTGTCTGGTTGTCACTACCCCTTTTGTTCGTTGCCATCGTCCAATGGATCTGAAGGTCGCCATCACTTCATTTCTAGTTTGTGTGTTGTGGGTTCGACAAGTAAGAACGTCCAATAATCCAAGCTGTGTACCTATTGCTAATCTTGTAAGCTCTTATTGTTCTTTTATTAATCTTACTATCAACTGTTCCCTTTGTGGGCATATACCACCTACAAATCACCAGAAGTTAGGAAACTTTAATTAGGGATGGTCTAGGCATATCTCTACTACCTAAAAATACGAGTTAGTGGTGGTCTGTTTTCCCTTCCCTCTTCGCAGTCATTCAATCTAGCTAGGAGGTAGAATCTAAGTCATCCATCTCGCAGCCCTCCCCTCCTCTCTCTCCTAATGAACCGCCGCTAAAAAATTCGTTCACACCATCTGACAAATATTTGGCGCTGGCAAAGCACTTCCCCATCCTCTCAAAATGCTAGCTCCTTCTGCTTCTCTCTCTCTCTCGCAACTTCCTCAACCTCCCGAAATGCTAGCCCCTTTCGCTCCTCTCTCTCGCATCTATCCTTGGCCCGATGGCCACACCTAAAGCACTCCCTCCTCGACACTCCACTAGCACTCGCGGCTGACTCGCTGCGCCCTAGTTCCACTCTAGTCGCCCTGGTGGATGTTGTCCGTGCCCTTGGGCCAAACCCTTGCCTCCTCACCCTCAGATCCGATCAAGTGATGCCCTCGACCTCGAGCTGAAGCGCTCCCTCCTCGGTGCCTCCGCTGGCACTCGCAACTAACCCGCTATGCCCCAATGCTGTCGTCACTTCCTTGGTGGGTATTGTCCTTGCCCTCATGCCCAAAGCCTATGCCTCCTCGCCCTTAGAACTAATCATTCGATGCCCTCGAGGCTGAACCAAAGCACTCCCTCCTCAATGAATCCACTGGCCCTAGAGGCCAACCCACTGCGCCCTAGCATTGTTGTCACCAACCTGGTGGGCGTCATCCTCACCCTCGAGCCCAAGGCCCATGTCTCCTCGCCATCAGATCTGATTGGTTGACGCCCTCAAGCCTGAACTGAAGCACTCCCTCCTCGACGCCTCTGCTGGCCCTCACGACCGACCTCCTGTGCCTTAGCGCTGTCGTCGCCACCCTGGTGGAACAGGAGTTGCGGCAGTCGGTGATGGAGGCGAAGGGGATGGCAGCTGCCGGGGTTGTGGCGATCGGTGATGGTGGCACCATCGGCGAAAAGGCCACATGCGAGCCCCGCACCATCCTTGCTATGGTCTTCCCCCTTTGTTACCCGCCGACGTTGCCACAACCGTTGAGCCTCTTCCTGTCTTGTGGCAGCTACGGTGATGGCGTGGAGGCCGATGGTGGAGGACGAACCCTCGATGGTGAAGGCGTGGAGGTCAGTGGTGGTGGATGACCTCCACAGGTGGCCTACGTGGTCGACATCGAGGCTGCGAAAAGATTGCTCTTGCATGCTTGGTGGATGCAAACAGTGTAGGAAGCAACTACAAACTACATGTTGTATGTGTGTCTCAAGTGGATGAGCCGGTTGGAGCTCTAGTACATTGGCTTCTACCTTCCATCTCCTGCTTTGTGCTGCCAATTCACAGGTTCACACTCTTCCCCCTCTCCTGCTAGATTTAGCGTGTTCAGTTTTATCTGTATGCATCTGAGCTTCAACCTGTGCAGATTAAGTGTTTAATGAAAGGGAGTGACTATTGCACATGTGACTATTTTTTTCCTTCATCTTCAGTCATTTTTTATACTGTAACTTTACGTGATTGAGAGTACAACTTCAGGTGGGAGGAATTAGTACACTGCAATTTTAGGTGACTGAGAGTACAACTTTAGGTGACTGAGAGATAAAAAAAATTCAGTCGATTGTGCAATAGCAAAACCGTTGATGAAATTACTAGGAGACCTTTAGGTGTACATTGAGTTATGGTTCCATGGTTTGTGCACACTAGATATTTGATTAGTTGCCCATAAAAATTTGGGTGAAATCTTTTGGGTTCTTGAACTGCACGAACTCAATTAGTTGCTGTCTAGACAACTGTTCATCGACTACATGAATCAAATAGAACCATTGATTATAGATGTACATAAACCATTAGGAATCTTGCCAATCGTAGGTGGATAGCAAGATCAAATGTTCAGCTCTAATTAGTCCAGAGAATTCTTGATATATTGTGTGAGACTCTTATCTTCTTCTCTTTGGTAATTTTGTTTTTGCGATCAATATTCTAGCTGCATCTATGCCATCCCGTGGATTGTCGAGCTGCATCTGTGATTTCTGTTTTTAATTATCAGTGTGTATAATAGGATGGTAGCTTCACCAGCTCTGCCACTTCATCTTAATTTTTTATTAGCAGGGTGATGATCCAGGGCATACATCACTACATAAACTCAAAATTCCTTGCCCACGGTCATCTGCACGGTAGGGATTCCTGTGTGATTACGGCTAGCTTCTATGCTAATTGCCGCATGCATCCTAACGGATATAATTTTTCTTGTTTTTATGAATACAAATAAATGTGTTCCTCTGCTTTCTGGAATGAATCGTTCTCGTGATGCCAATAGCAAAAGCTGCAGCATACCGGGATGTCAGGATGCACTAATTGTGTTTTTACTGCCAATTAGGATCTAAATGACTAACTATTTTGAATTTGCTTTTCTCGTTGCAAGGCCACACCTATAATGTATATCAGTAGAACATGGTATGCCCCTTTGTTGCTTCTTCCCATAAAGTTACATGTCTACTATTGATAATTCATACTAGAACTAATGTTTAATAACATGCTTGCTTACCTTGCATGAGGTGAATACATCCATGTATAGATGCTTTCCTCCTAATGTAATTGCTTTTGCATTGGTACAACACATGGATGCTGGGGAAGACATTAACATTCGCTAGAGATTTGACCGGTCAGAACCAAATGGGTTCACTCCTATGTTTATTGTCTTAGGTAAGCAACTAGTGTTTTAGTTCTGCTACATGAGATAACCACAGGCAATACCCTGTCACTTGTGACACATTGACACTAACTTGCTTCTAAGTTTAGGTCTTTTGAGTGTTTGGTTTTATAAATATATTACAATAGCAATCAGTGGTCATCGTTGGGTTTTTGAGACCGTGTTGATATCCAAAAGATCACTCTTTTGTAATCGGAGAATGTACAAAAGTATTATAACTTGTCATATGGAAATGATATTACTAGATTTAAGTTAAAAGTACTTTCATCTCGATATATCGTTAATAATTTTTTACTAGCATATAGTTAGAAAAAGTAATGGTTAAATGTGTGTATTAGAGACCATATCGATGTCTGAAACAAGTAAAAAAGACCAGAGGTAGTATGATATTGTAAGTATAATGCTCCCAATGGAATAAGGAAATGTTTTTAAATTTCTATGGGAGTTAAACTTTTTTCTATGAAGTTTCTACCAAAGTTCTTGTTCTTGGAGTGTCACAGGACTAGAGCATCCTCTAAAAAGAGAGAGAAGGGCTTGGAGGCTGCCTCCAAACAATGCGCACAACAGTCTGTAAGCCATTCCTCATGGCATCACCTCCTGAGTTAGAGGTAGCAGCCAAGGAATAAAATATTAATATTTTGAACGACCGTTGCTTTCCACTGAGCTACCTGAGCAGCTGGCGTCTGAGTGGACGAGAGAGAGAGAGAGGAAGCACACCGGTGGCAGGGGGCAAGAGCATAGCCGTCCAAATGGCGGATAAGATCTACTCATTGAAGCTCCTCAAGGCACTCCACCTCTGTGGCCACCTCTCTCCCCTCACGCCATCCAACCACCTCTGTCGCCTTGCTGGGGTGAAGATGCTTCTTGTTGACCTCCTACTCACCATCTTCGCTATCCTTTCATTTGACGCCAACCACATCCGCTTCCACGCCATCTGCACAAAGTGGGGCTCCACCACCGCTGCGTGGCACCCGCGGCCTAGCTTGTCGGCTGCCGCATGATCACTCCGACCAAGGCGCAGAGGAGTGGAGTGGCACAAGAGATTCATGGCTATGTCGATGGATTTGTTGACACGAGGTTCGGTGGTGAGGAGTAGCTCAGATGAGGAGGCGATTGGGTGGGGAATTTATGGATCGTGGGAAGGAAGGAGTATAGAAAATTAGTTTGTTGCCAGGTTTATCTTAGATACTAGTAGACCAAAATAATAAGACTAGTGACTGTCTATGCGTCTCAGTTCAAAAGCTGAGTTGCCTCTCAGGTCTCATTTAAAATGTGAGAATTAAACTATTTTTTATAAAATTTTTGTAAAATTCACGTAAAATTTATGGGTTCCTTACAACGGTGAGTCGGTCACCGGCCCACTGCCCCCCGTGGTCCATGCCGCATCCCCATCAAAACTCCCAGGCCGTGCAATAAATCAACCCTACGCCAGCTGGGCCCTCATACAAGTAGACCCCACATGTCATCCACTAAACAGTAGGCGACACTCCCACTCCTCTTCCTAAACCCAACGCGTCCCCGACAACTCACCCCCACCCTCTCCCCTCCCTCCCTTCGTCAGTTCGCCGCTGCCCCCGCCCTACCACCACCGCTTCGTCTCCTCGCGCCGCCACCGCAGCCTCTTCCTCCTCCGTGTGAGCTCTCCGAACCCTAACCGAAGCCATTGTATTCCCCCATCCATGCCCAGAGCCCAGTAGATCCCCACCAGCGCACGAAATCCTGAGGTGGCCTCTGGGGCGCGGCCAGCCATGTCGTCCGTGGCGGAGCTCAAAGAGAAGCACGCGGTGGCGACGGCATCGGTGAACTCTCTGCGAGAGCGGCTCAGGCAGCGGCGGCAGACGCTCCTCGACACCGACGGTGGGGCCTCTCTCCTCCCCCGGCAGGGAGCTCTCGAGGGTTCGTGGAATTTGGGAACTTTTGCTGATTGTTTTGTGTGCAGTGGAGAGGTACTCGAAGGCGCAGGGGCGGACGGCGGTGAGCTTCAACCCGACGGATCTGGTGTGCTGCCGCACGCTGCAGGGCCACGGCGGAAAGGTTTCTGATTGGTTGACTTTGGTCTCTTTCCTCGATTTCGGCGCGCAGCTTTTGCGACTTTTCTTTCAGTTGCACGTTTTTGGAAGTTGAATTGGGAAGTAGAGATGGATGGGGTTTCACACTTGTTGCGATTGGAAATAGTGGGAATTGGAACTCGGTGGTGGTAGTGTGAGCAATTTGTAACTGCAAGGTTGTTCGCGGCAAGTAAGATTTGGTACCTCCAAGATGCAAGTTTGTTCACCTGGCTGAGGTTTTGCTCCTCTGGTTGCATACCTTGAAATTAAGTGGACTCTAGAACGCTTGTTTGACAAATGTTGATGATTTGGCCTAACTTGGTGTGGATTTAGCATTATTTAAGTTTTCTTGAGACACAGTGCTGTAGATTATAGTAAAGTTAGCTTGTGTTTGGGAAAGGTGCTTGGAGGAACTTGAATGCATGATGCCGTTTAGCAAGAGTCAAACTTTGTAAACATTTACAAACAATTGGTCCAACAATGTGTATGTTCGCTCACTTAGAAGTTATGTCATTGGACTCTAGCAGATGAGGTCAACCCAGCCAAGTGAATAAAATTAGGGTAAATTTGCTCTGTAGCATCCCAAAGCTCGGTATTTTTCTAGATAATATTGCAATCGTCATGGATTGCACTATAACATCCTAAACAAATGAAATTATGCCAGATGAGATCACAATACGACATTGCCCTCACATTTTTTTATCCGAAACTAACGTGAATGGTAATCAGGCGAGAGAAATTAATGGAAACGCCCAAGGTTCCCTCCTTTGGATAGGTAAAATGGTTTAAGAACATAAGATATTAGAGGAGGAGAACATAGCTTTATACCAGGGGAGAGGAGAAAGTTTGGACTCCAAAGCTCCTCGCTTCTGGCTCCAATAACAAAAAGAGAACAAGGGCAAACAGGTATTTTTTACCCTACTAATGACTATCTTGAATGGAGATGATGACAGCAATGCCACTTGGCATAGTTTTACATGTTTAGGATGTTATATTGTAGTCCAAGACAATTGCAATGTTAAGTAGCAAAATATCAATCTTTGGGCTGCTTCTGAGCAAAATTTCCCATAATATTATGGGTGCTTTGCAGTTTTTAGGCATGCCTTGGTTGTTTGTTTCGTGATTTGGCATTGCATTTCTAATCGGATAATCCTACCCATGGACAGAATGTGTGGTTAGGTTGAATTGGATTGCGATTTTGATAATCATATTTACCTGTCTAGGATTTTAAAATCCAAGTGAGGAGTGGGTATTAGCAATATATTCAAACCTGTTCCTTCCATTGTTCCATCCCTCAGTCAACACTAGTATCAAAGCTTCAATACCAACACTAGCATACTATGATATGCTCACTGCCACAATTGGATTGGAGTTAAGCAGGGCCAAGCATGATGCAAGCATTGTAATTATTGCCACTCCATGTAAGGCTTTTCTTGGCAATGCTTTCCTTTTGTTATGAAGTACTATGGCTATGCCATAATCTAGTCCTATCGTGTAAATTCCTCTTTCATTTAAGGGCTTGTTATTGTATAATGTAGGAAAATTAGATATCATTCATCTAACCAAATGGCAGGCTTGTTTCCTATTTCATTTGTTTTTCTTGAAAGATGGTTTAGCATGTGATCATTCTATCGAATCAGTCAAGAGTCAGATTCTGGTAATGAAGCAAACACTACCATAATTAGGCTGATGTTTGGGCTTATGACACAAGATGTTTCCTGTGTACATATGCTGTTTTTGTGTCTTTTATGGGAACTGTCAAAACTATTTGATTTGGTAGCAGCAGTAGTGTAGACACCCCCATGGATGCCCCTTGTTCATGGTAATTGTTTTGTGCTTGTTGGAGCACTTGGGCAGGGATGCATCATGCATGATTTAGTTTGCTGTTACAAACAGTAGATTCTCTTAGGAGCATAGTTTGGTGTTGGTTTGTCCTCTCTAGTCAGTGTTGCATTCTTACGGACCATCCATTTTATTGAGGCTTGCTACAGTCTTTATTAGTTCATCAGAAGCTGATAGGTTTTTTTATTTGCTGATGCTCTTCTACTTAGAAAACTGTCTTGAGTGATATCTCTTTTGATTCCAGGATATATCTTTTATAATAAAAGAAAAACTTTACATTTTTGTACATGTACAGACTTGATGCTGTATTCAGATAGAAAAAGATTGTCTTGCAGATTTGGGGTGGTCCGTGGGCACCTTTTATTGATTTATTTGGTCTTTAGAAATTATTTGTTTCCATTTTAGAAACCAAATTTACCAAACTATATTTAGACACTGCACCTATTAAGCTGTTCTTTTTGGCTAATTATTTCACTATTTCAGTATTTACAAAAATGCATGCTTACAGAGAAAACACGCAAAGGCAGAGACAGGCACTACTACTAATTGGATTCGGATCCTCTGCAGTGATTACTGCAGCATTTATTGTTTCTTAACGCAATAAAGTGTCTATTACTGCAATAGTTATTACTGCTTTTGGTCTTGAGACCTTGGGTCTTGATTGAACGACGGGAGCATGCCCTTAATGACCAATACTGTGCTTTTGCAGTTGTTACTGCAGAGGGTCTGCGACCCTACTAAAAAGACTTCATTTCTTAGGATCTTATGTAACCTTTTTGTCATAGATAGGTGATGGACATGCTTGAAAGAAAGTCTTCATTTCTCATGATCTTCGATATTCATCATCAAACTTAGGATAAGATTTTTTTGTTGTCAATTCGCAAAGAACCAGTGTTCTAAAACTGGGTCTACTAGGCTGTATACTACTAAGGGTGCCCCTACCTGTTACCAATATAATTGCCGGTTAGGCCGTGTGGTGGGTCCGTGTAGGCAGTATATGAGTATTGAGTATAATCACTACTAGGTGGGTGACCAAATACCGGTTACCAATTTTCAGAACATTGCAAAGAACTGAAAAATCCATGATGCTAAGAATTTGTGATATCTTGGTGCTTCCAACTGTTCTAAGATGCCTAATTTTAGGTTCTGTGACTTTGCTTTGGTAATTGAGTGTAAATATGAATGAAGAGTGTAAATATGAATGAAGCTTGTCTATTGCAATAGGCCATATAGCATATATATAGTACAAGACACAAACCCTAGTCCAATGAGAAAAGACCTAAATACCTGTAACACCCCTCTCAAATGTAAGGCGTATGCAATAGTATTACATTTAAGAAAGGTTAACACTAAAATAGAGAAAATCCGAAATCCGAGTCTTAAAGTTGTCGTCATAGCGTGCAACTCTTGGAAAATTATGTTGGAAAGATCACCTCCTATCCAAAATCGTGTGGCAACCTATAAAACACAAAGTGCAAGGGCCAAGAAGGTAGAGGTAAGCGGAAGCAAAGTCGACCGTGGCAACACGATGAAGAGGATGCGGAAGGTGACACAAATAGAGAGTTGTCAAATCAAGCCGAAGAGGGAGATAGAAGTATAGCGGCATAGATCGAAACCCAAGATGGTGGCGGCGCAGTGCACAAGAAGCGTAACGGAGGTGCGGTGTTGAAGAAACGCGGCGGCCTTAGAAACTCGAAGCAGCGGCTCAAAGAGAAGCGACAGCATCATAAAGAGAAGAGCGGCGGCTGCGGCTATGCGAAAGGAAAGAGAAGACCACACCCATCCGAGAGGATGAACCGTGACTAGCAAAGCAGTCAGTTGACTGACAAGGATTTTGTGAACTCGCACAGCTTTAACAATCTAAAAGAGATGCTATGGATTTGAATGGACACGATGGAAGACTTAAAGAAAAGGATCAAGGACAACAAATACTAGCAGTAGAAATGTCAGCAATAGTACTATGCCTTTATATTTTCCTCTTCTCTCTCTTCACCCGCACTCACTCCCTCCCATCTCTCTCTGCCCTTCTCCCTTTCTCTCTCTACCACCAG
This sequence comes from Bonia amplexicaulis, assembly GCA_036346245.1. Lineage (NCBI taxonomy): Eukaryota > Viridiplantae > Streptophyta > Magnoliopsida > Poales > Poaceae > Bonia > Bonia amplexicaulis. The sequence goes on along the minus strand of CM070741.1, from coordinate 25,325,008 downwards.
CCAAAGACCAGAGAGGAGGGAGAAGCCGGAGGCGGAAGGAGGCGGCGGTCGAAGGGGAGCTCGACGGCGGCGCGGAGCAGGGGCGTGCGCGGGAGACGTGGTGTCGACATGGAGGCCAGAGCTGGTACGGACGGCAACAAGATCCAGCGGCGACGGCCGAAAGGTGGCAGCAGTGGCGGCGGCTGGGCGGCGGATCCACGTGGGGAGGCGGAGGCGGCGAATCCGGCGCGAGCTAGGCCGGAGGTGGTCGGAGACGGCCGCGCCGGCTGCTGTGCGAGCGTCTGGGCGGCGGCGCGGTGGAGTTGAGCAGCGGCCGGAAGGAGGGTCGCCCGGGAGTGGAGCACACTCCCGGGCGGTGGCGGCGGCGAGCAGAGGCTAAGTTCAAAACCTTGTTGTGATACCATGTAAATATGAATGAAGCTTGTCTATTGCAATAGCCCATAGGGCATATATATAGTACAAGGCACAAACCCTAGTACAATGGGAAAAGATCTAAATATCCTTAACATTGAGCACTTTAGATTTCTCTGTAGGATAGTTTGCAAAATTGCTTATGTCAAATGGCTTCATGGTTTTATAACTAGTATTAACTCTTGAGTCAACACAGGTATACTCTCTGGATTGGACCCCTGAAAAGAATTGGATAGTCAGTGCCTCGCAAGATGGAAGGCTAATTGTATGGAATGCTTTAACAAGTCAGAAAACACACGCCATAAAGCTACACTGTCCATGGGTGATGACATGTGCTTTTGCTCCCAATGGCCAATCTGTTGCCTGTGGCGGTCTTGATAGTGCATGCTCTATCTTCAATCTTAACTCACAAGTAGACAGAGATGGGAACATACCAGTATCAAGAGTGCTTACCGGACACAAAGGCTACGTTTCGTCCTGTCAGTACGTCCCAGATCAGGAAACCCGCCTAATTACAAGCTCAGGTGACCAAACATGTGTCCTGTGGGATGTTACTACTGGCCAAAGGATATCAATATTTGGAGGTGAATTTCCATCAGGGCATACAGCTGATGTTTTGAGGTAATTGTTTTTTTCTTTCATGACTTGTTCACTTGGACATCATGCTTATTGTTGCAGTGCATTTAACTCTTCTCCTTGTAGTTAAGTGAAATCTTCTTCTCACATATTAATTTTCAACTTCATCTACTGGACATAGGTTGACATCTTTACTAATTTGTGAATATTTAATGACCAAAAAACATTGTTAATGCTGTACAAATATTATTAATTGTTATTGATGTAGAGTTGAACAACGTTTCACAGTATTAATGTGAAAGCATCACCCGTTAATTCTACACCATCTCCGACTGGCCAGTCTATGTAGAGAACTGATGGGTTTTGCCTTTGTTCAGTTTGCTTTCAAGAACTGGCTGTAATTAGTAATGACATGGCAGCACAGACAGCATTTGGTCTTGACACTATTTCCTTAAAGGTTGGTGATATGAATCATCAATGGTGAATACAATTGCCTAAACAGAGTTGAGGCACTAATTACTAATCAATTAGCTCATGTGCAACATCTTAGTAATGTGGCAACATGGGTGTGCTGCAGCTTTAAATGTACTGCTGAAAGTGCTGGTTTAGTTTGGTCTTTCTTTTGAAATGACGAAGTTGATATTACCCTAATTAAGGACATGTACGAAAATGTTGTGACTAATATCAGAACATGTGGTAATGTTACTAATGACTTTCCTATTAAGATAGGACTACACCTAGGGTCAGCATTGAGCCTATACATTTTTGTTCTAGTAATGGACGAGGTCACACGAGACATATAAGGAGATATCTCTTGGTGTATGCTTTTCGCTGATGATGTGATGTTGGTTGATAAGAGTAAGATATATGCTGATAGGAAGATCGAGTTGTGGAGGAAGACCTTAGAATTGAAGGGTTTTAGACTTAGTAGGACTAAAACTGAGTATATGAGGTATGATTTCAATGGTGCTAGGGCAGATGATGGAGATGTTAGATTAGATGGACAAGTAGTTCTTAAGAAGAACACGTTTTGTTATTTGGGATCGATGCTACAGTGGGACAGTGAGATTGATGAAGACGTGAGCCATAGGATAAGAGCGGGGTGGGTGAAATGGCGCCAAGCATCTAGTGTCCCGTGTAACAAAAAAAATCCCTCAAAAGTTAAAGTGTAAGTTCTATAGGACGGCGATTAGACCTGTGATACTATATGGAGCAGAATGTTAGGCGACTAAAAGACAACATATACAGAAAATGAGTGTAGCGGAGATGAGGATACTGCAGTGGATCTGTGGTCACACAAGGCGGGATTACATCCGCAATGATGATATACGTGATAGGATGGGGGTAGCACCAATTGAAGAGAAGCTTGTCCAACATCGCTTGAGATGGTTTGGACATCTTCAACGAAGCCCTCCTGAGGCACCGGTATGTAGTGGAATTTTAAGACGTACTGAAAACGTAAGAAGAGGCAGAGGTCGACCAAGACTGACGTGGGAGGAAGCAATTAAAAGAGACTTAAGGGATTGGAATGTATCTAACGAATTAGCTTTGGATATGAGCACATGGAAGTTAGCGATCCACGTACTAGAACTATAAGAAAGTTAGAGGAAGTGTTTTAGGCTCTCGGCTCACATAGCAGGTTGTACGGCTTAAGGTTTTAGCATTGTAGGTTTTATTTCAAAGCTCTCATCTCTTTGATCTTGATAAGGTTTCATTCCTAGCCTATCCCAATTTGTTTGGGACAAAATGCTTTTTTGTTATTGTTGTTGTTGTTGTTGTTGATATACCTTTATTCACGCACTGGTTTGATTTTTGAGTGGTCTGATCTATTTTTTCACCCCTTCAGTCTGTCCATCAACTCGTTAAACACGAATATGTTTGTCTCGGGTTCATGTGATGCAACTGTAAGGCTGTGGGATATCAGAATTGCAAGTCGGGCAGTTCGAACATATCATGGACATGAGGGTGCCATTAACAGTGTCAAGTTTTTCCCTGATGGCCAGAGGTTTGGTACTGGTTCGGATGATGGTACATGTAGATTATTTGACATGAGAACAGGGCATCAACTTCAAGTATACAGTCGGGAGCCTGATAGAAATGATAATGAACTCCCTATTGTTACATCTATTGCATTTTCAATATCGGGAAGGCTTCTTTTTGCTGGATACTCCAATGGTGACTGTTATGTGTGGGACACACTTCTTGCTGAGGTTTGCACTTTTGACCATTTTCCATGAATTTAATTACGGCTTAGATAGTATTGATGAAATTACATTGAAATACTTTACTGTATCGCCACAGTCGGGATTTCCTTTTGTTGAAAATGGAACATGGAACATATTTTGAATATGGTACAGTTTATTTACCATATAAAAGTCAGAGTCAGTTAAAAAATGTCAAAGTCAGGTTAGTAACACTATTAATTTGATCTTAAAATTACATAAGCTTAACTCAGTAATTTAGCCATGTAGATGTGATTGTAATTATAATTATCAAGTGAACATTAGCCACAGGGGAAAAGCATGTGAGTTACAAAAGATTGTAATTTAGAAAGTAGCCCATCTTCTGTTCTTAGTTTCTGCAGCATCTATGTATTCATGCATTAGAGGATGTTATTGCAAATCACCTTGTATTGAAAGATTCCTGCTATAAGCCAAGAGGCTTCAGGGATAGATTTTAGATTGGGCCAACATAAAGCTTAATTGAATATCATCATGTTGTAGTTTTTCTGAGTTCAAGCCAGTGTTCACGTAAGCGCTAGGCGGGCAGTGAGTAGGGGCCTAGCGCTTAGGTGGATTAGGCGGGCCTAGGCGGCTGACTTGGACAAGGCTGACTAAGCATGGAGTTACATTATTACACTGGCAAAGGCCCAAGCCAAACACAGCCCAAAGCATCAATATCACATTGTTGGCCCAAGGCCCAAGCCGGAAGTCCTAACATATGAAACCCTAGCCTAGCAGCCCCTTCGTCCACCTCTCTCACTTCCTATCTCACAGTCGCCTCCACTCTCCCCTCCCTTGCTCCCCTAGCCGCCGCCTCCCCTGCTCCCCATAAGATGTCGCCGCCGCCACCCCTGCTCTCCCAAGAGCCGCCGCCGCATCCTCTGCCGCCGTCTCCCCTGCTCCTGCCACCCCTGCTCTCCCAAGAGCTGCCGCCGCATGCTCTGCCGCCGTCTCCCCTGCTCTTGCCTCCCCTGCTCCCCAAGAGGATGATTCGTCGGTGAGGCCTACAGATCTAGTGGCTGTCCCGATGGATTTGGCACGACGACAGCTCCGCCTTTGACCGCCAAAGGCCGCTTAGGTGGGCTGGCCGCCTAGCTTGCCGATTTTGGCCAAGGTGTGGCGGCGGGGCTGCGCCCAACGCCTAGGCCCGCCTAGGCGGCCGCCTAATACCGCCTTTTAGAACACTGGTTCAAGCTACTAGGGAGTACCGGAGTAGGGAGTAGGCTTGTGGGGATCAGTGATATATACTTAGGCCCACCTAGGTGGCTGCCTAATACCGCCTTTTTAAAACACTGGTTCAAGCTACTTGGGAGTAGGGACTAGGCTTGTGGGGATCAGTGATATATATAGTGCATGCCTCACATCATGCACCATCCATCTTTCTGTATTGCGCATACTACTTGTGAAAATTAGTTGACTTGTGAATATTTTAAAAATGGCTCAGGTGGTGCTTAATTTGGGAACCCTCCAAAACTCTCATGAGGGCCGTATAAGCTGCCTTGGGCTTTCATCTGATGGGAGTGCATTGTGTACAGGAAGTTGGGACAAAAATTTGAAGGTAAGGAAGGTGCTTTTGATATAAAAAAAATTCTTGTATTGCATTGCATGAACTGTTTTGCCTTAACACTAATAATTGTGCTGGAATGGAACAGCAGGTATAGGATAAGGTATACTTATTTTATCTTATGCTCTTTGTTATTTCCAAATTAATTGCCTGTGCATTGCTTGAATTTTCATCTGAAGATATAACTTTGTGCACTTTGTGTTATCAACTTGACATCCTAACTTAAAAGGTCATGTATCTTAGGTTAACACTTTCAATATTAAGACATAAATGGATACATTGAATCTGCAATTATTTTCTTGTTTAGTTGTTCGTTATGTTTGGGAATCCTGCATGCTTTGGATGATCAATGTCAGTATTTCCACTGGGCTATAGTTTTTCCTTCTCAATGAGGTATTTTATCACTAATGGAGATCCCAGAGAATTACAAAGTTTTGAGTTTAGAATTCACCATATACATTCCTAGAGAGAATGAAATAAAAATAACTTGTAGGGAACTTAAGCATTCTGACGTCCAAGTTGCTGCCTGTTGAAAATTTTCAGATTTGGGCCTTCAGTGGACACCGCAGAATAGTTTGAAGGCCAGTTTTCTCCCCGTGCTGTATGCTCTTCTTTGTGTCTTAAGAATGGCGGCCAACTCAACAGGTTCCTGAAGATCTAGTTGTTGGTTTTGTAGTATAGAATCTTCTGTATCATACCTTATGTCCAATGGAAAATGCAATTTGTCGGCAAGACGGGTGCTGTGATGTTCTTGTACCTTGTTAAGTTAGCGTACTGTTTATACTATCAGAAATCAGCACCCATGTGATCTATTCTGCCACCTTTCTTTGTACAACTATTTTAGCTGTAGAAAAGTACTACCTTCACGTGTATTTTGGAACCAAATATTAATTTGTCCATTTCTCGAGTTAGGAATATCAGCTGCCTTGTCGTGCGCACGTGTAGTGCATTTGCTATTTTGCTCGTCAGGTTGGACAATTGTTAGCCATTGTGAATTTGCCATGAGAATTGGTCCGGGTACTTGCCCGAGCGAAAGTTGTTCTTTGACATTTGTGATTTATGAAACTTTCACCGCTAAGTGTTTGAGATTCCAGCTAACCAGGTTGGATCTGAACCTGTGGTTTTTCTTCTGCGGCTAACATTACGAAAGAGATTTGATTTTTTTGTTCTGCCAATCCCAAATCTGTCATCCTTTCCTTTGACTCTTGTTCGTTCTTTATATGGAAAATGATCCCAAATGGCAAATGAATAAAGATTGCAATAAACTTTTCGTAAAAGTTTTTGTCTTGGTAGGAATGGGGATAGTATCTCTTCTACATATTTATGGAGTTCTGCAGGAAACAAAGATATCAGAGAGAAATTTGCCAAACAAACCACACTCTGGTCTTTGCTTAGCACTCGGCATCCAAGAGGTCACAGAATCAAACCACCAAAACTTCACGAATAAACCCACTAAACATGTGCAGTCAACCGGCGTATGAACCATGATGGTTCACTCTAGGGAGCTGGTCTATCTTAAGCAGGACGAGTTGCAGAATTGCATGTGCATGTGGTTCTCCACTGCAGAGAGGCAAATCGCAAGCAAACTGCAGGTTTCTGTAGGTAACTTGTTCAGAACATACTAGCAATACAGACCTTTATTCCGACGCGATGCACCGTGCGACAACTCTTTTTTCGCACCTGTGCCGCTAACCACTTGGAAGTTGTTGAACAAAAGAGGGAGACGTGACGGGGGACCGATGCTGAAATCCGGGTACGGAACTAGTGCTGCTACTAGTAGTAGTTTGTTGATGCGGTCCACGGCGACGATGTGAACTGTTCCATATTTCCACTCCATCACTGGCCTGGCCATCGCTGCATAGAGCAGAGACCAGCGGCGCACAGCCTCCACCCTCAGGATCTTATTGGACTATTGCTTGCTTCTGACAATTTTTCTGTACTATACAGCTCTTATAGGCTCCACGTTTGTTCTCTTTGAACTAGAGTTGGTAATTAGTTTTCAATAACAAGCCATGGCAGACAAACATGTCTCCGTTTTGCAGCTGACATATGAACATGTACAGTTGATTCATGTGCTCGAGCTAAGTCAGGATCATCCTCTTGTACCTTCTTGCCAAGGAATCCCAATAGAGTAAGCTTCAGCTTCTAATTTTTTACTTTCGTCTTTTTCTGGTGATATATCTTTTTAGACTTTTTTGCATTTTCGTTTTTTCCTTATTCCTTTCATTATCTGTGGTGATATAACTTTTTTATTTTTAAAATTTAATTATACTGAAAAAGTTGCCAGCAACAACAATACATTGTCAACAAATACAATACAAAATAAGCCATAAGTCAAGCTTTTGGCCCTGTTTGGATACGCTTATCTGAGAATCGATTTTAATTTGATCAGGATTTTCTGATAAGTGGCTTCTGCAGTCTGAAGAATCCTCGCGGTGGAAGAAACGGCCCTTGGGCTCATGATGCAGATTTTGGATTCTCAGTGCAAATGTCGATTTTTCCCACCGCGGCGGTTGAAAGAATCGAAAAATAATCAAAGCGTTTGGGTGGGATTCTCGCTTAATTCTAACAGAATCGGATTTTAAGCGTATCCAAACAGGGCCTTTAAGAACCCAAGAGAATTCCAGCCAATTTCTGTTAGAATGTCTGACCTCAAGTTGAAACCAGGCATCACAATGCTAGGGTGGGTCCCACAGTCCCACTGCATTATTGACTGTCTTGCCATAAATGGTGAGAAGTAGGAAAACTTGGCCAAATCACTTGACACAAAGAATAATTTGAGAAACTACCGTTAGGGTGCTTAATGATCTAGCTACTGAGTCAAGGCACAAGGTACTGTACATTTGTTACTCCTACTTGAACTAACCAACACGAGGCCATCATTGATGCCTTTTGCTCCGGGAGATGATACTTCTATGATGAGCGTGCTGTCCACTTATGATGACATTCACAGATCCTAGGCCCAGTCAAGGTTTGCAGGCATGGGTTGTGGAGGAGCTGAAAAGTAAATCCTTGTGGACTGTGGCTGGCAGCAGCAATAAGCTAATAACTTGCTATTATGAACCCCAACTTTAGGAACTGACTACAACAATGTCTGGATGTAAACTTTGATCAAGCAAGAAGCTAAACTTCGAGCACCATCCTATTGAATCCCGTACTTCTCACACCATTTAGGCCTCTTCTTTTCCTCCGAAGCTGATGGCTTTTGACTTTTGCTATAGTACCTAACTTTCAAACGGAGCATTTTCTCAAGACGGGGTTTACAAGTTAAACGATGAACACGTTAAAAGCCCAACATCTGTACCATCCAAAATCGCAAGTGAGTATCTATCTCTCCGTAATCAGACTGTAAGTACCAAAATTCAAAATTTCACCAAAAGCTATAAGCATGTAGTTGCCAAACAGGCCCTTAGATTGCCAGCCAGCTGCTTCCCTTTACCCTTTCGTTGATTAGGCTATAGGTATAGGTAGGGGTGGCAATTGCCTCTGTTGGGGGCAGACCCTACCGGGAATATCTCCATGGGGGCGGGGCGATCTCCCCCCACGGGAGGAACAGGGCGGGACCCGCTACGCTAGCGGGGTGGGGACAGGGTTGTCCTCTCTTTGTGGGGCCTCACGAGGACTCAGTAAATATAAAAAAATTCTTTTTAAATAATAGATTATAGTTTTAAATATGAGATATTATATTCTTTTTATATATTTGGCTAAAACTTGAATCTATATGTTAGAATGTATATTTTGAAGCTATATTTTTAAAAAAGTATGTTTAAATAATTATAAATTAATAAACAAATTTATATTATTAATTTTTTTACAATATTTTTTTTTGTCTTCACAGGATCCTGGTAGCCTTTAACTGGGCGAGGCTTGCTAGCGGGGATGGGGCGGGGCCATGAGGCTACCCCCGGGACCCCACCCCGTTGCCACCCCTTGGTATAAGCTCCAATACTCAATTGCAATAACATCTTTAGAAGCTTAAGTTTCTAGTGGCTCCTTCAGTGTCTTACAGAGACATCATTAGCAGCAAGCACCACATTTAGTTCCTGTCAAAACTTGTTCAGTTTGGCTATCAATAGTAAGTTGTTGAGAGTGTACATAGTGACCGTCTCCACTCGTGCACTGCCCCTAATTGAAGGGTCGACTAGCTCTCATGTGTCCCATGGCAGAACTAGATAATCAACCGCACAATGCTGCAGAATGTGTGACAAGCACCAGACACCAGTATTGTAGTTGGTCTTGAAATATATCTGCCAAACAACCCCTACCGTGTACCATCTAAAGTGGAGCCATGGAATCATGGAGCTCATTTCACATGTGCCACTCAACCAAAATCACCGAAAATCGGTGAAAATCAGTTCTACCAGGCACCTCCTATTAAGGTACAAACTAATCTCAACTCTGAGTCATGCCGAGTTCATCCAATTTACTCCGATGTTTTCCCGGTTTACACTGATTTGAACCAATTTTTATTTGAATTTTTCGTTCTAAAAACTACTAAAATTTTCCAAAAATCGGTGCTACCGGTTCTACTGGACTTGGTAAAAATTCAAAACCGTTTTGATAACCCTGCACTGAACTGTACGGCAGAGGCAACAGAAGGGTGGCACACTCCATATGGACTGAAGATGAACACAAGCAGCTTTTTGTTATTGTGGACTGATTTGAGCTTTTTTTTATCAGTATACGTACTAGTGGAATGCTAGCACACAGGTGACGGTGAGGTAGCACAACACAAAGACCGGGCGTCTACTTCTCATCCACGCAGGCACACACTGGTAATGCACTAACGAGAAGAGCCATCCGAAACAAGCCAAATTAACTTAGAACTGCATAAGGTTGGCGAGCTGCAACATCCTGAAACGCTGCATATATAAGAGTATAAGACTCCACTACTCCCTCAGCTGCTCATCTCTACATAGCCTTCCACACCACACGAAGCCCTTAGTTAGGGAGCGAGCGTGAGAGAGAACCCACCATGGACATGGAGAACTTCCAACCGAAGGCTCATAGAAATAAAACACTTAACTGATTTATTGGTATACAATGATATATATATATATATACAATGATATATATATATATATATATATATATATATATATATATATATATATATATATATATATATATATATATATGTATGCATGTATGTATGTATGTATGTATGTATGTATGTATATGTATGTATAGACACACACACACAATGATGACTCTAATGTAAATACATGTAACTAATGTGAATACATGCAGCATTATGTTGAACCGAGGTGCCACCATCAACCGAGGTGTCATCTTGAATGCAGACGGTATGGTGCATGGTAGGCTAACACCTTCCTGCAGTCGGAACAGGGGCAGGTCGGACATTTAAATTAGAGCAGAATTCCTTGAAAGTCGCCGTCAGGAAAGAGGGTCGGCCAGGGGCGGATCTAGGATTTTGTCACGCCCCAGGCTAGAGAGGGTCAGATGCTACTATTACCTGAGCTGGAAGGAAACGTTGCGCACTTGGCTTACTTGAACTTACTAGAGCTTTGCACTGATAAATATCGCATACCCCGGGCTAGAGCCTAGGCTATCCGGGGTGTGGATCCGCCCCTGGGGTCAGCAAACCCGTGCTTGCCGATGTTGTTGAAAGTGGGGGTGAAGAAGAAAGGTCGACGGTGGTAGTCCTCGGCATCGATAGATCATTCTGGTGACGCAAGTAGAGGGAAGAGGGAGAGAGGTAGGGGGAGGCGTAAGTAGAGTAGAAGAGTGGTGACTTCGAGGTGGAAGAAAAAGAGGAGGGACAGCATGAGGTAGGGACACCGACGGCTAGGAAACCACTGGGGGTGGTGGATCTAAAACGATAGAGGGTCGAGACCAAGAGAGAGAAAGAGAAAAAGAGCGCGAGAGAGTGAGAAGAAGGGGGAAGGCGACGATGGCTGAGGAAGGTGGAGGAGGTCGTTAGTGGCGGGGATGGCCACCGGCATCGGTAGATCTGAAGGCGATCCGGGCGGAGAAGGGCTGGCCTGAGCAAGGGGGCCACAGGATCCGATGGCCCAAGATCCGCCGGAGCAGGTGACGACGGTCAGAGGAGCAGGCGGCCCAGCGTGGCACGACGGAAGCTGGATCGGGCGTGGAGTTGCCAGATCCAAGCGGGAGGCGGCTAGAAGATGATGCTAAGATGACGGGGGAGCCCAGATCTGAGGCGACTCCCTGGGGCTTGGCGGCGGCAACGCTGGATCCAAAGCGCGGGGAGACCAGAGGAAGCCGAATCTAGCGTTGTGGCGCCATCCACGCCAGATTGGCGAGGAGATGGTGGTCCCCGGGAGTGAAGACACTCCTCCCGGGGGTAGCACAGCGGAAGATGAACAAAGCTAGGTATGAACCTGGGGCTCTGATACCATGAAGGCTCATAGAAATAAAGCGCTTAACTGATTCATTGGTATACATGGATATATATACAATGGTGATGCTAATGTGAATACATATAGCAATGGTAATGTGAATACATGCAGTATCATCTTGAACCGAGATGTCACCATCAACCGAGGCGGCATCTTGAATGCGACGACATGGTGCATGGTAGGCTAACACCACCTCCTCCTCCTCTTGCTCGTCCTCCTTTCAGCCATAGCCCACACCACTATTGGGGCATAGTCGGGGGCCCTCGGTGTTGTCGTCGTGCGAGCCTAGGGTCCTTGCCACCCTAGTGTGGCTCTTCTGCGCTCTCGACATACCCACACGGGGGTGCTACGAGTCGGTGGTGGCCTCTGTCGACCTTGGCGGCTGCGTCCCTTGCCTGTGCCACGTGGTCACCGAGCCACTACACATCGCCTCGTGTCTTAACGCCACCCACCTTGTGGTACTCAACACTGCCTGCGAAGGCTCCACCCCCGAGGTGCTTGCCTCGCTGCAGCCTGTGGAGGGACGCAGCACCTCGCCCCTGTGGTTGTACCTCAATCAAGGGACACACGGCGCCATGTTGCGATTCTAGCCTCCTCGCCACTCAGATGGCGCTCTTCTACGTGCCTAAAATGCCCAGTCTGGAGTTCTGTGTGCCGGTGGTGTCTTCCATGAGTTCCATTGACCTTAGTGGCCATGTCCAAAGAAAACTGTTGTGGGGATGGGCCAACCCTCCGTGACTGGACCTTGTAACTAGCCTAATATGTAATAGGTCCGATAGTGTAGAGGAATATACCAATGTACAATCATCCTTTGTAAGTATTAAGGGGTAGAATGGAGATTTTTCATACTACCCCACTCATGTATATAAACTCCCAAGAGGGGCAGGAGGAGGGGCATCATCTCATTCTTACCAACTCTCCCATAGATCTGACTCTCCTTCCTCTTCTACTAGTCCCCCTCTTTACTGTTTGGCCTTTAGCCACGACAGTGGCATTTTCTCAGAGGGGGACGAGATAAGCAAAATTCGTCGAATTTTCAAAATTTCATCCAAAATTGTGTCATAGTAAGGAGTAATTAAGCAAACCCTCCAATTCTGAAGTATGGAACAGCTAATGAACTAGTGAAACATTGTGAAGTCTGAAAGAACGGATGAAACATGTAAAATCTGAAATAGCTACTGAACCAGATAATGGACTAGTCGGCATAATTGAGTTACCTGGTTTTGCTGCGCCCACCAGTCGTTGGTGGTGATGATTGAGTGTTCTGTGATTTTATTCCCAAGACTGTCACATTCATTTTGAGGTTTTTCGAGATGGTGTAATATCGTTTCAATGCATCCCAGTGATTCTTGAATTGCTTTCTTGTGTATTACCGTCCTATGCACTCCTTGAATTTCCTCACAAGGTTCGCGTACCCACGCCTGTTTAGACACCCCATGGCACGATTCTATGCCTCAACCTCCTCCCAGCATATTTCCAGCATTGCGGTTTGGACGTCATCATCCCTGATAGCAGAGGGAGAGCATGCCTTATCCATCTAGGCGAAGGCAGTGGGCGAATGAGGGACAAAACACCAGCCGTGAGACCGCGGCCAACAACGCACACCACAAGAAATGTGCCATCGTGTCTACAAAATTCCGGAAATGGTAGGAAATGCATGTGGAGGAAGAAGGTACCTTTGGCACGACTGGGAGGAGGTTGGCGACTGGCGTGAACAAGACGGGGACCTCGCTATGACATCCGGCGGGAGAGATGAGAACAAAGGGCGCAACAGGCTCGGTGAGGCGACGCGGCGAGGTGGCCGGAGCTGCACAGGCGAAGTCACCCCGGCTTCCCAAACCGGGCAAGGAATGCACGTTGAAGGCTGACTCGGAATAGAGGGGAGACATAGCGTCAGATGTAGAGACGGTGGGTGTGGGAATTATTAGAGGTGTCAGTGGAGGGGCGAAGCTAGCTTTTACAAGCCCTTCCACAGCCGTGCCGTTCGATCCAGCTTCCGGCTTCTCTGGCCTAAAGCTGAAGCCGAAAGCCGGTCTAAAAAGCCTGATCGAACAGGCCCGATCTACTACTTCCCCAGAATCCAGATAGCATAAAGGCACTACTCAACTTACAACGCAAGAAATGTGACAAGATTGTCAGAAACACATAAATTAGCACTTTCCATGGTGAAATATGTGTATCGAGCTCACCACGTGCTGACATGACACAAGCGCGCAACAATGAGCTTCCCCGGTAGACTGTAGAGATAAAGTGCAACCAGAGCATGTTTAAATTGTGATAGCCGCCAGCAAATTTAAACTCATGTAGGCAAGACGCTAAACAAAACATCTTTATATTACAATCATGGTATAGTTCAACATCCGCAGGACCAGAACAAGCATGTTCTGAACCAGTATCTCGATCAGCAGCATCGGAAAGTCACAGCAAGTAGACAAGAGTGCAGGAGTACACCAAGGGAGGATGTCCCAGTATTATTATTGAATTAAAATTAGAGAACTTCCAGATAACCCTCCAGCAATTGCCATTTAACAAACAACTAGGTCTTCTACACGTGTTGAAAGAAGCCTCTGAAAAGAATGCATAGACCGAGAAGTCTGACCATTGCAGCGAAAGCTTCCAAAGACCAACCAAAACCATTGCATACCAAAATTAGTTGTCTCCATTTGAGTCATCTTCATTGTCCCTTTTCCTCTTGTTTGGCAGGGCAGATCCTGTAGACTCTTTGCTTCCGTTGGTCACTTTGCTTTCGTCCTCTGCATCAGCATCAGGTTCATTCTCCTCATCTTCATCTTCAGCCTGAAAAAGGTACAGTCGAAATTAGCTGATACAAAATAGAGTAGGCAAAATGTAAGAAGTTATTACACCATTAGCCTATCCAAATTATTTGACAAAAAATCAAGTTTCAATTGTAATGTGCATTCTCCATTGAACAAGTATTGGACCACTAAATGGGGATGCAGGTAAGATCAGTGAAGAGCTAGGTAGAAATGGTTCTCTATCAAAAGTGTTCCCGTTTGTCCATGTGTAGGCCCATAAAAGTTACATGTTTTGCAAGGGAACATCAAAACCAAGCTACAAATGTGTAAACTGAGCCCCCATCAACATCACCATCTTCAAGGAAAGCAAACAAGCATGATGTTGTTGCTGGCAGCTCTCAAAATGGATAGATCAAGGTACTAATAAAAGTAAGAATGGCTCAAGAATAGGTCTTGTACTGTAATCTCAACATATGGAGTGGCAACATTTATAAAGAAATACAAGAAAATGATAGGCCACGAAAAGAGCGATGAATAACATTGGACAAGCAGCTAATTAACCAAACATGCAAAAAATCAACATTGGACAACCAAACATGCAGAAAATCGACAATGTCCGGCGCAGCTGTAAAGTGGTATGGAAGAGCAAAAATATTAACAAGAAAATAACAAGATGAGAGAGCAAATCTTCCATGTAGATGATCAACTGGGAAGGAGTTTTTTCACATAACTGAGGGTTAGGCACCAATGCTTGTCAAGAACTTATGCTACAAATTCCAGCAATCATGTAAATAAAACTAGCATTTCAGTAGCAGTACGGTGTACTTCTCTGTAACACCCCATCTTGGGGCTTGCAATTTTGTGACTTAAAACTTCTAAATTCGGTTTTGAATTCAAAGTGTGCTTCCCAAATTTTGCTTGGATTTTCAAGATTCAAAATTTGAAATCTCCTCCAGGGCTCGGCCCGGCCCACCCTTGCCTCTCCCCAGCCTAGTGGAGCTGGCCCGGCCCAGTTGGCCCTCCTTCCCCTCTCTGCTCCGGCACCACACAAACCCCCGCGCCGGCCGCGCGTAAAGCACACCTGCGCTCGCCCGATCCCTCCCTGCCGCGTGCGTCCTTCGCCGCCCCTCGCCAGCGCGCGATGAGCTGAGCTGCCTAGCACGTCACCTTCGTGCGCCCAAGCCCCTCCCACTCTCCCTCTCTTTCCCCCGTCGCCACACCATGTCGACCCGCCCGCCGCTCCCACGTGCACACGCCTCCCAGCCACCCACACGCCTTAAACCCCCTACATAGCATAGCGCGCTAGCCACCCACACGCGCTTGTTCGTTTGTCCGGTTTTCGATGCGACCACCCGAGTAGAGTACGAAGACGTGGATGAGGCCAAGATTGACGCAACGCAAGAGTTCCAAGACCAACCTGCTTTTGAGCCAGGCGAGTCCACATTTTGATCATATTGACCTTACATTTTATGCAAATTTACATTTATTTAAATTAACAACTTGCATGCTTAATTTATTATGCCTGTGTATGTCAACTCTAAGGTAGATATATGCTCACTTGGTATCATAATATTATTATACCGTCCTTGACACTTGAGTCACATGATCGTTATCACCCTAGATAAATATTTGGTAACCTCACTAGCTATAAGTCATACTTAAATGTAGGGGGTGCAAACGGAGCGGATAATTTCCACCCAACCGAGCGAAGGCTCGCGGAGCAAATACGGAAGGGGTAAATAGATATCAAGCACTATCCATGTCCAACTCCGACTCCGTAAAAAAATATAGAATAGAATATGGAATGAGTGATATCCATCCGTATATATCCGTATGTCAAGTGATATGAGGAAATCTATTGTGACTTCACTTAGGAACAAGATAACATACAGACGGATTGCTATATCTAAACATGCGGGGAATACTAAGTTCTCTTTCTTCAACATCTCGGCGATTGGTCTCTCATGCTCGCTCTGATTGCACCTTACTGTCCAATGTCCTGTGTAGGGGTGTAAAAGAAGTGGATAATTTTCGTCCGACCGACAGTCCGAAGGCTTATGGAACCCGAGTAACCAAAATTAAGCATATGGTGGATGGAACCAAGTAACAGGTACTTGTTAAGCCTTTAGCAAATAAAAGAGCCCGAGCCTCCCTTGTTAAGCCTTGCATATACACGTACTTGCATTTCTGTGTGTTGGCTATCAGAGCACCGTTGTTTGTGCTCACCCTCGCTCTCAAAATCCTTCAGAGCCCATGGACCAAGGTCATTACGTCTACTACGATGTTCCAGGAGCTTATGTCGAAGAAGACGGTGAAGATTATATTAGTCTCTGGTAGTCTAGCTCACCCCAGTATGGCCGGCTAATCGACGTTTGTGTGCACCAACATTGATTAGGTCCTTGGTTAATATCGGTCGCACACAGGTCAACCCAGTCGTTTGCTTGTGGCAAGATGTGCCTTCCCCCTTTGCTTCCGCTACCGCTTCCACTTTTGTGTAATGTAATCATTTGGCCTGAACGGCCATATTGTAAACTTAACCCAACGTGGTCTATTTAACTCTGATGTCTTGTAATATTAATACATGGTATGGTTTGCATCATGTATGAAATAATGATTCAGCGTTGTATCTGTGAACACTATCTACTGATCCAGAGAATAGTGCAGTAGTTTCACAGAGGATTTTAGATTGGCTAAATCCGGATCCGACATTCTCTTAGATGCAATAGATTTCAGCCACTTTTCATAACCTTACACTAAAACTAGTGCTCCCTTGTACCAAAAAGAGACTAATATACAAACAATTTTAATTAGCCCTATGATTTCACTGCAGATTGCCAAACAAGAATCAATGCATTTTTTGGATCATTTATTCATACCTTGTTCAGCAGCTACAAAACATGGACCTTGTAGAAAATTAACTTTCAAAATGTGCTGACAAACAAACAGCCTAGTGAAGCAACCATCTATTTTGTGGCTTTTGCAGTTTTGCCTCAGCTTAAAGTAGTAAAAGATGGGGAAAGGAGGTAGATTTTCTCTGTACCAAAACCATAACTCTGAAAATCACGGAACTATCTTTTTCTCTTTTGGCCACCCACTACTTATATGTAAAATAGTTGGTTCATTTGTTGTTACTTTAGCCATTCATTTCAAGGTGCAGCACACTACTCTACTGAATTTTCAGGAAATTGGGAGAATAACTAACAGACAGCTCTTCAAGGTGTAAAATGGCATTGACACTAAGATACAGGACTAAACAAACTAAATAAGCAAATCGCTTAATTCACAATGAACATTACACATGTCTAGTGGAGGAGCTCACTGGAAGAGCAATATGGTTAACAAACCAAATTATGCTTAACCAATCACATCCTAAGCTCTCAGACTGTACAAGGCACTATGGCTTGCATCCTCCAACGTACATAGTTACCACTATGAGGCTTTGAGCAACAATTCATTGATTAAGTGAGATCCAAAGCACAACGTGCAGTAGTATACCAATACAGCCCATTTATCATTTAGCTACTTGTCAACTTTTCAACTATGAAAGGTTATATTGCACTCTATGAGAAACATTTGAATCAAATACCAATGCTGATTCTCAAAGAAAATTAGAATTAGAACAAAATTCTCACCTCATCATCACCATCTTCCTCTTCCTCTTCATCTCCTTCCCCTTCCTCTCCATCTCCTTGCGCTTCCTCTCCATCCTCCTCTTCTCCTTCCCCTTCACCCTCCTCACCGCCCTCCACTCCCACATCCTCCTCCTCATCCTCCTCGTCGTCCTCTTCCTCATCGGTCTCTAGGTGCTCGTTGCCCTCGGCGTCTGCGCCATCCAAGTACTTCAAGCTGGGAATGAGCGCGAACACCTTCTCCCTGTACCCCTTCACTTTGGTGACGGGGCACTGGTACAGGTCGAGAGCCTCGACACGCAGAGGCGCGAGCGGCGCGAGCTCCTCGACCTCGGCGAAGCGGTTGTTGCCCAGGTCGAGGTGGCGGAGGATGCCGCCGCAGGACTCCGCGACGGCGGCGAGGGATTCTGAGCCGGAGAGGCGGTTGTCGGGGAGGGAGAGGCGGCGGAGGGCCTGGAGGCGGGGGAGGCCGACAAGCGAGGAGAGGCGGGCGCCGGCGACGGAGAGCTCCTCGAGGGAGGGGAAGCGGTCGAAGAGTGCCGGCGAGGGGAGGCGGCCGGTGGAGGACTTGACGGCGCCGTCGAGGGTTAGGGCTTTGGGGGCGGAGAAGGGGGAGAGGGGGGCGTTCTTGACGGCGGCGGTGATGGCGCGCTCCCACGCGGCGTCGTCCTCTCCGGTACCGGCCATGGCTGCGGCGGCGGTGGGGAGGGGGGTAGAAGCAGAACCCTAGGCTAGCTAAACCCTGGAGGAGCTGGAAGCTTCGGACTTTCGGAGTGGAGTGCGATAGTGAACTGCTGTGGTTGAGGAGGTAATGTGGCCTGTGGGAATGGCAAGTTTGGGCTTGGACTTAATAGATTAGGCCCAATTTGCGGCAGGATAATAGACCGTTGAAGAATGGGAAATTATCCTTTTTTTCTAGCCCACCCAACTCAATTCTGATGTTGTAGTATGCACAACTGCACTCTCTGGTTTATAACTTTTGGTTTAAACTTTTAAATTTTGGCTATTTATATAGAGAGTATAAAGAAATATACTTATTTATGATTTTAGCTGATATAAAAGAAATCAGAACATTGTTTACTATAATCAATTTATAGTCTCTGTTTTAAAAAGATACTTCATTTAAAATCTTGTTATCGTAGAAAACTAAACATAAGTGCGAAAGAATACACCCAATTATTGCACCGACAATTTCAGCTGGCAGACACACCTGTCTCCCAAGGCACACTTCTCTTTCTGTCTCTCAAGGCACACACTTCTCTTTCCGCAAAATCGGATATATGCCGCTTCAAACCTTGCAATTACCACCAGTTTCGTGAAATTATATATACACCACTTCAGTTTCTAGTTCATTTAATGTATACCATTATCGTTTTCCCCTTGTTTCCCAGCCTTTTCTCTTATTTTCCTGTTTATTCTGATTCTTTTTTTTTTACCTTCGCCTTGATTGGATCGAACCACGCCCCATTTAGCTTGGATCAAACCGCATGTGGTAGATCAAGCCCACTCCTCTTGAACCAGTCCAACCTAATCAGCCGCTTGAGCACAGGGGCAGGCCGGCGCACCTATCTCCGGCGGCTCATTCCGGCAGAAAAACTCATCTTGGGTAGGTAGTGGGTACATTGTCAATGATATTGAGCTCAATGTGAAGGACGAGGAAAATTGATTCTCTGAATCAAGGCACCAGCTAAGTTGGCCATACACAAAATGAATGACCAGAGGCGGAAGGATAGAGATCAAAGATAAATCTACGATCTCATAAAATTCCTTCTAAAACATATTCTGTGTGTGATATGCGTGCGTAGTAGTATGTGCGTGTTTATCTTCCTCGAAATCGCCAAAAAAAAAAGAGAAGTTATCCTAAGGAACAAAGCTCCAAAAAATTACTAGCTGTCATCCATCCAGCTATCCTGAGTGCGTAGCGGAGCAGCAGAACCATAGACCATGTTACCAATCATCTTTCACATTTCCGACGCACAAGAAGCAAGATAGGCCAGATCCACGAGCGCAGACCAGATCAGATCAAACCTGGTGCCACATGTATATATCTGATCAGGAACTCACACCCACCCACAGTCCACAGGTACGTTGCATGAGCGCAGTGGGACGTGAGATGACTTATAGGAGGAACAAGTTACTAAAGCTATTTCTGTATATAGCGTGCGCTGTCGAAGCTGCAGGCTACGTGCGTTTGGGTCGGGGGGGCCAAATCAACCTCGGATCGCTGCCGGAGACGGATTACGTACTAGATAGATAGATAGAGCGGCCGAGGAATCAGGTGGAGCTGAAAAAGGGCACGTCAAATCCTTTCGTGGAGGGATGGATGGATTGAGCACCAGAGGCTGTGGTGTGCTCCAGACCTAGGTCTAGAGCACAGGTAGCTGGATAGGATAGCTCTCGTGCCCTGCAGTAACTGAGTACCAAAGGAGCTAGCATCCATCAGCGCGACAGACGCAGGGAACGCGTACAGACGTCGGCAGGCTAGAGTACGTACCGAGTACGTACCTGATGCATGCTAGAGTACGTACCGAGTACGTACATACGGCACATGAAATACGTACGTTTATGCTTGTGCGAGGGGGTTCGGAGTTAACTCGGCCAGTAGTGCGTGCTTCCTTCAGATTGAGACTGGTTGGATAAGACCAATTGAATCGGTTGTGTTGGCTGTCTACTGTGTTTGACTTGTGCGGGACGCTCACAGGCAGGTGCATGCGTGCCTGCAGCTGGGCACTATTCATCTTGCATTGTCATTGTACAATCTTATTACTGTTGCTATCTTTGGGGGAGGTGTTCTGTCTTTTTAAGACTGCTGATTAGCTCAGCCCTGATATCACATCGATACATGATAGATGTGTGCACAAAGTCAAATGCAGACTTTGGCCCAGAGGAAACTCTGGATGTATAATGCAACTTGTTGTGTGTTAATTCTTAGATAGATTTTGTATTACAGTCGCCTGCCATCCCACGTACAATTAAAACCAGTTGGGTCCAAAGGTTTTATATATATATATATATATATATATATATATATATATATATATATATATATAAGCAGTTGACTGCAAAGTTTTGTAGGAGAATAGCTAATTTGATGCTCAAAGTTTCACTCCAGACTCACTTTTGTCCATCAACTTTGAAAAGGGCTAATGAAGTTATGGAACTTTTCTTTTTAAGCCAAAAAGAGGCATTAGTCCACGTGGCATGCCACATGTACATGAAGAGTGGGATCGTAGGTGAGTCAGCCAACAAGAAAAGACTTATTTGCCCCTCAGTCTATTCAGTGGATATGCCATTATTTTCCTAGGAAACAAATCGGTTTTCAACCATTTTTTCCTTTTTTTCGAACATACGAATTACTACTCTAGTTAGTATAGCTGCCAATTAGCCAAAGCGCCCACCCGTGCCCATTAGCGTGGCTGGACCAAACCATCCAAAGGCACTTCATAAGTCAAGGGCATTTTTGTCTTCACACTATCTCCATGATCAAACCATCCAAAGACCTGCTTGGCCTTTTTTTAAAAGTTAAGGGACGAAAGTGAGCTTAGAAGAAAGTTCTGAGGACCAAATTAAACTGGCTATTCTCCTTAAAAAAAACAGTTGAGTCCAAATCCGATACATACTTATCACATGTTCGATCGTCAATTCGTCATGAAACATGCACGCACGAAGCTAAGGCATGGCATGTAACAATCCGTCCGGGCCGGTCTAGACACCGACCCAAAACCCACAATCAAATTACTAGAGCATCCATGCGCGCATGCATATGCAGAGAGCTAGCCAGCCAGCTGCTCGACCTTTCTCATCGAGCGCAGCTGGCAAACAAACGCATCACCAGTTCCCAGATTAACCGGGTACGACACCACACGCGTACGGATCGCGAGCGCTGCCCACCCCACGTCGTCGTACGTGCGCGCGGTGCCCGGCCGGCCATGTCGCTGTACCGGCCGGTGTCATATGTGACGCGTGCGCGTGCGCACGGCGCACGGCGCGTGAGAAACGCATGGAGAGTTACAGGGAGAGGTAAGTCAAACTGAGAGCACATACGTATGTGAGAGATTGGAAATTGGACGGCATGGAGGAGAGCGATGGGCGCATGCCGTGCCGGCATGGTCTCACCCACGCCGTACGTGCGTGCAAGCGACATGGGGAGGCACGGCAAGTTAAACAGCTAGCTAGCACAGCGAACGTACAGGTGCGTCCAATTATATGTGCGTACTACGCACAGTACGTCCTGCCGCCCATCGTGAGTGCTGCCACCGCGACTCATCATCGGCTGGCTAGTGCTAGGCTAAAAGAAACCAGCGAAACCGGCGTAACGAGTTGCAAAGAGAACTAGCTGTAATTACGTGCGCGCGCGCGCGCTTTGGACTAGCGAGTGTACGTGCCTGCCATGCATGCGTGCACCCGTGGTTCAGAAACCCAGGAAACGGCAGGAGTTGCACTGCATGCCTACGGATGATTCAGATTTCAGGCTTGCGTTGCGTGTGACCGACCTGGTGGTAAACTGGTGTCGGCCGGCTACTGCATGCGTGGTGGATGGATCTGAACCTGATCGATGGCGTCGTCTGTTCCCCGCTGCAAGCAGGGAACCAGCCAATTATATTCAGTCATATACAGATACAGGCAGGCAGGCAGGCTCGCTCTGCCTCTCTGCTCCAACGAGCAAATATAATGGATCGGCACCGTGTATTTACGCCCATGAATGCCTGTTTCCTCGTGTTCTCTCATGCGTGCCGGCAAGTGCGTGGCTGTTTCATGTGTGTATATGTTCGTAGGAGTACTCTGTGCCGGAATAATATCGCAGCGATCGAAACATTTCAGTATTTCTGTATACCATATACATGCATCCAACACATGTATCAGGTATTTCACCCCCGTCATGTGAATCTGATCTGTATCCATGGTGTACTTATAGGATGATCATAACCGATCGAATCTTGATTGCTTCTTGTTTGTGGTCTTATCTGCACGTACTACTCGATTTGCAGTACCTTAAGGCAAACAAAATTAAAACGAAAGCAGACATAAACCACCACACGTACGCAGTTTGCAGGCGTGGTTGCATGCAGGCGCACCCTAACAGATGAAAAAAAAAGATCCCTACACTATGACCAAGGGACGTACATCCACTTTTACATAAATAAATAGCACTATTTTTTTTCCATCCGTGGTCAACTCACAAGTCACAAATCGAATATATTTTCATTTAGCGGTTTGATTGCGGATCAAATTCGAGCTATCGAAATTAACAAATGGCAGCCGTACGTCTAATTGAACTTCTAGTCGATCCACACCAACAATATCCGGCAAAAAAAAGTAAAATTCAGAAAACAACTGAAGCAATGACATGCAAGATTACTATTAACATTTTTCTTCTTCCCTGTTGATCAATAGATTCAACAGAAAAGAAAACTTATCCCCTCATTTCCATATCATTAAAGTAAAACCTACTCTAATACATCAGAAAAAAAATACAGAGAAAAAAGAGAGCAGAAAAACCTACTCTAATACAATTCCTTCCCCGCATCACGAAAAGTTGATGCAGACGCTGCCATTCTTGGCGCATCCGCAGGCCGGGCACGCCCGCACCGCGGCCGCGCACGGCGCACACGCACAGAGGTGCCGGCACGGCAGCAGTAGCACCACGGCCGCACCCTCGCCGCACCATTTGCACCTTCCGTGGCCCGTCTCCTGTAGCTCCACCGTCGTCCCAACCTCCTCCTCGCCGACGCCGACGCCGGCGCCACTGGGTAAGTCGTTCTCTCCGCAGCAGCATGACTCGGCGTCGTCTCTGATCGTGCCGGCTCCGCCCCCGCAGCGCGCCTGCACATCGAGCGCCTGCTCCAGCTGGCCGCGGAGAGCATTGGCCGCGGCCTCGTTGGACTGCGCGAGGTCACGCCACGCCTGCGCCTCCACGTAGAGGCTCTTGAGCCGCTCCTCGAGGGCCCAGTTGAGCCTCCCGATCCTGTCGATCTCCTCGTCCTTGGCCCTCAGCCGCTTCGCCGCCGCGGCCTCCACGGCGGCCACCATCTGCCTCGCGTGCCTCCGCCTCTGCTCCGCCAGTTCCGCCCACATCTTCGCCGCCTGCATGCATCACGGACAAGGACAGCCACGTCAGACCCAGTTACTTCTTTATGCCTCGACGCAAGCATCGATCGAACCTGGGAAATCGATCATGGCACTTACATGGTGGAGCACGAGGCGGTCGACGTCCATCAGCTGCTGGTGTGCGTGCGCCGCCACGTCGGCCGCGCCGCCAAGAACCGGCGGCTGATCGGCTCGCCTCCGCTTCCTGGGCCCCACCTCCTGCCCCGGGCAACCGCCGAACGTGACGTCGCTCTCCGACGGGTCCGCCGCGGCCGGTGCGCAGAACTGCGAGTACTGCCCCAGCCCTGCCGCCGCGATCGACGCCGGCGGCGTGACGAGGCCCATGTACGACTGGTATCCGAATCCCAGCTGGCCAACGCTCCCCACCGCGCCGCCGGCGACCTCCCTTCCATAGCAAGCGTGCCCCGGCGAGAACGGCGCGTCGCTCATAGCAGCAGCACCCGCCCGATTCGCGTGCCCGGTGGGGAGCAGGTGGTGCGCTTCCACGGCCATGGCGATATATATGGTGCGCGCGCTCGCGTCGTCCGCTTCCTCTTGGCGTTGCAGGCCGCGCGGCCGCGTCTATATATACGCAAGCAAGCCAAGGCGAGGCGATGCGCCCTTGGAGTCAGATAGATGTGCGAGGAGCGAGGTGAGGCAAGGCAAGGCAACCAACGAGGTTCTTGGAAGGAAGGGCGCGTACTTATTATGGGCGTTGGGGTGGCCTAGCTCCCTCCCAGGAGTGAGAAAGCAACTGAAAATAAAACACAGACCAAAATAATCCTTGTGCTTTTCAGGAGATTTCCTTTTATTTGTGCATGTATTTGGTTCTTGGTGTCACATTGCATTGCATGGAAATAGGTGAGTGCAGTTGGGTTTTTTTTTTTTGTTTGGGTTGGTTTGCAAAAGTTATGGAAAACCAGAGATATGTTAGTATGTGCTGGCGCCAAACCAGCGTGCATGGTGGAAGGAGCAGGTTTGATCTGCACGAATCTTGGGGCGTCAAGGGAAAGGAAGAAGTTATTGAGCGCTAGGTGTGGTAATTCTCTGGACTCGGAAAAGGTCGGGAATAAAAAAAAAATCGGAGTTAAATTAGTGGAGGGCAATTAAGAGAGAAAGATTTGTGCATGCACGCACGCACGATTCGATTCCAAGTCAGCGCACGACTTAACCTTCAAGTGCTGGCAAGCGTTTTGGGCTAGCTTAGCTGTACACGGCTAAGAAAAACAAAGTTAATTAGGAAAGCAAAAGGATTTGGTGAGAACAATCACTACGGAAAACACATGATTTACCGAGTGCAAACATCTTTGCCGAGTGCCAAATTGTGGACACTCGGCAAAGACCTTCTTTGCCGAGCGCCGCACTCGGCAACATATAGCACTCGGCAAAGAGGCCTTTGCCGAGTGTCTGGCACTCGGCAAATACCTGCACTCGGCAAATATTGTCTTTGCCAAGTGCCGTGCACTCGGCAAAGGTAGGCACTCGGCAAAGATTGGTAGGGCCTAACGGCATCCGGTGGCGTTCTCTTGCCGAGTGCCCCGTTTAACACTCGGCAAAAGAATTTATTTTGTCGAGTGCTAAAACTGGCACTCGACAAATGATTTTTTGGTTTTGCCACCAATTTTTTGAAGCTTTAGTACTACTACAAACAACATGTTTAAATTTGGGACATTTGCATTGCCTTTTGGCATATTTCTATAGTTTATTTTGTTTTGTTGAATTTTCCAGAAATGTAAGTTTGAGCTGCGGGTGCATCGAATAATGGATTACATTCGTTCAAAAATGTTATCCTTGTTTCTTAGTGTAAATTTAGGCTAAATCCGAGGCGTCTCGAAATTTCGATCAACGTGCTCACGAGACAGCGCGCCAACTTGCGTTGGAGTGGTTTTAATTGTATAAAATGCGAGCAACCGAAAATCATGAAACTTGTCGAGTTGTCCCGTGTCGTGTCGTGTTCGTGGAAAAATTTGAGAAAGTTTCGAACGCCGTCACGCACGATGCTCACAAACCATGAGATCTCCACATTTGAAAACACAACAAACGTGGGAGATCTCATGGTTTGTGAGCATCGACGTGACAAATGGTTCGAAACTTTCTCAAATTTTTCCACGAACACGACACGACACGGGACAACTCGACAAGTTTCATGATTTTCGAATTGCTCGCATTTTATACAATTAAAACCACCCAACGCAGTTGGCGGCGCTGTTCGTGAGCACGTTGATCGAAATTTCGAGACGCCTCGGATTTAGCCTAAATTTACACTAAGAAACAAGGATAACATTTTTGAACGAATGTAATCCATTATTCGATGCACCCGCAGCTCAAACTTACATTTCCGGAAAATTCAACAAAACAAAATAAACTATAGAAATATGCCAAAAGGCAATGCAAATGTCCCAAATTTAAACATGTTGTTTGTGTAGTGTACTAAAGCTTCAAAAAATTGGTGGCAAAACCAAAAATCATTTGCCGAAGTGCCAAGTTTGGGCACTCGACAAAATAATAACTATTGACCATATATGGGCCAACCTCGTGTATGGCCGGGCGTCGGGGGTGAGATTAGCGCGCTCCGCTCCAAATAAATCCCCAAATCCCAATCCCGCGCAGACTCCATCTCCGCTCCTCCGCCTCTTCCTCCCCCCGCCCGCCTCTTCTCCTCTCCTGCAGCTCTCCTCCATCTCCCGCGCTCCGCCCTTCTCCTCCCCCGCCGCTCCGCCCTTCTCCCCCCCCGCGCCCGCCTTCTCCTCCCCGCTCGCTCCGCCCTTCTCCTCCACGCAGCGCCGCCCGCCGGGTGTGCGTCGCCGCCTCGCCTCCTCACGCCGCCTCCTCGCCGATCGGTGGGTGCGGGTCTACTCGCACCGCGTCCTCGCCGCCGTGCTCCGCCGTCCTCGTCGCCGCCTCGCCACCGCCCTCCCCGCCGTCCTCTTCACTGCCGGCCTCCTCTCCGCCCCGGCTCGTCCTCCCGCCCGTCGTCTCCACTGCCGTCCTCTTCCCCTCGTGAGTAGATAACCCAGTTATGTCTCATGGAGAAGTGAGCTGACAAAGATGAGCATTAGCAAGACATGGTGCTACAATTTTTGCAGATTCACGAATACTGTTGTACTGCATACAATCACCTTCTTGTATCTGTGTGGTGATTAGCTCGATGGCTCGATGTGGTATCGCTACTAACAACTCGCATATCTTCCCCTTGAGCTCGGGAAAGATTTGATTTGGTCGCCCAAGCTCGCATTGCTTGCTTTGCTAATTGTCTTTGTGTTGTTTGCTTTGTTGGGCCGGCCTTTTGGTAGTCTAAGGAAGATGGCGCATGATCCATGTCTATATTGGTATGTACATGATAAATGGCATCTTCTCTTTGGTGGAGGCTGGCGTGTCCCCCTGAAACCTATACTAGCTTCATCAACATTATTAGTTGTATGACTCCATCAATTTGCAGATGTTGCTTTGGTCACAGAAACAGTTATTTCGCATAGAGATGGGCTATAATATGTTTTTGACCCCCTACTTCATGAAATGTAGATCTTCACTGGGTGGTTTTCGGTTGATCTTGAACATTTTGTGACATGCTAGTGTGATCTTTGTTATCATTGCTTCCATTTAGCTTAGCTACTTAGATGTTTTCATTTTGCAGACAGCAACATTAGTCTGATGTTTCTATTATTGCGATTTAGCGAGTCGGCGATGTTACTTGGCTTAGTCTATGATGTTTTAGTGACATATATATCACTTGGTTATATTTTATGAAAGATGCTATTGCTATACTGATGTGTTAATGTTCTAAAGAATGAGGGGGAGTTGAATGCCATATCTGATTGGTATATCACTTTGTTATTGCTATATCACTTTGTTGAATGCCATTCTCTGATTGGTCGGCCCGGTTTATTCTCTGGTTAGGCGTAACCTAGTTAGGCGTCTCCCGTTCGAAAGAGATACGGTTGGAAATATGCAGATCTTTGCATATCTATAACCGTATCTGTTTCGAATTGTCCACGTTTTTTGGACAGCCCGAGGATGCGTAGATGGGGTTAGTTTCTGTGGTCTACTCCGATCCGTGACAGAGTTTCGGCAGCATCCGTGACCTGGAGATGAGGTTCAAAATCTGAAGGACTTAGAATTACTTCAGCGATTACATTTAGGCAATGACAGTGATGACAACATTGCTCCTTCGAATAGTGTTGATTATATGGATATGGCTGATACTGATGATGAGACTTATGATCCAGCTAATCCCGATCATGATGATTATTTCTAATACATGTAATACTTTGTTATTTTCTAATTATGTCTTGTTTATTTTGCATCTCTTTCTAAGTACATCTTGTTTATCTGTGCTTATTGGTTTACTCTTTTTAATTGCAGGTGATTGACCAAAGATGGTGGGCGGTATGAGGAACGAAGGTCGCTTTACCAAAGACGGCCCAATGCAGTGAAAGCGATCGGGAGCAAGAGTAGGAGGAGCGGGAGGAGCAGCAGGAGGAGCAGGAGCACTCTTGAGCGGGAGCGGGAGGAGGAGCGGGAGGAGGAGGAGGAGCAGGAGGAGGAGCGGGAGGAGGAGCGGGACAAGGAGGAGGAGCGGGAGCGGGAGCAGGAGGAGGAGCAGGAGGAGGAGGCGGCAGGGGATTCCGCTTCCTCCGGTTCGTCGGGTGTCCGGTTGCGAGGTCCTCGACCCTCCCGAGGCGACCGATACCTCTTGAGAGACGCCACGATTCGACCCATGGGGCTAGGTAAGTAACTTTAGATGTTATCACTACTTTTCATTTGATATGTTGAAAATCACAATAGAAACTAATAATTTATCTTAATCACTTGGGCGGGGTTGGACGCTTGTGGTCGCGGTGATCACAAACGCCATGTCAATGGCATCCTGGTCTTTGTGCAGCTACACTTCCCGGCCCTGGTTGCGTTTGGCGGAGGGCAGGAGCTGGCCTACACGTGGGACCACTACGTCGCCTTCCCCGATTTACCAGATCGGGATGACAGGGTATTCAGCAACAAGGCGGCGCGGGTGACGGCCGAGATGTGGGTAAGTCTTCCTCGCACTACATTGCTCAATACATCGCATTCATTGGACATTCTTGAAATAATGACCGGATACATCGCGTCTATATGCGTGATTTCTTCAGATGCCGGGAGGATATGAGGCCAAGGCGGGTAGTGTGGCTCATAAAGCCCTGTTATAAACTCGTGAAGGACATGCATTACGAGCGTAGCGTCCGTGCCATCGTAACATACAACGCTACCTACCTTGGAGTGAAGATCAACAAAACTCAAGCAAGAAACATGAGGTGACCTTAAAGACTACATGCGGTAAATATAAAACATTAATACTGATTTTTTCTGAGATTAAGTACGCTTAATTTGATCTTCTTATATGTTATATACTTGATGACGTGTAGGTGCCTCCGTGGTGGTGCGCCCAAGATCTCCGAAGGTCGGGCATGATGGTGGACAAGTGGTGCGCCGAGTGGGAGGAGACGACAACGCTTGTCGGGAGCGGCGTTTGATGATGCCAGTGCACCACACCATCAAGGCAATCGTAGCCTCGGCAATTCGCGGCTACATGGGTACGCGAATTCATTTCTTTATTATAACGCTCAATTCGCATAATTTCTAATCATCTTCTTTTTTTTTCGCATCGTCGTCACATGGTGGTCGCCTTGCTCCCGGTTCAAGGCATGGGCTTTGGCCCACAAGGGCAAGCGACGTCCGACGCCGACTACAACCCGGAGGACCCGCCTCGGTACAAGCAATGCGACCGTCCACACCGCCTCGGTGAGTACACATCGATGGTAAGGGCGGTCCATGGGCCAGAGTACGATCGAGCACCCAGGACCTTGATGGAGAAGTCGTCATGAGGGTGGGAGGAGGCAAGAAGCATGAGCGGTACTGGATTGGCGATAGCACACTCGACACGGCCACTACTCCCACTCTCTCCCAGATTCGAGCAAGGAGCACGAGCTCAAGCCGACCATTCGCCCACCACGGACACCTTGCACGATCCGGATGGAGGCACTCAGATTATTTTTGTTTTATTCGTCGCTCATTAATTTTACATACCTTTGCTTTGCATTGTAACATTGGGGTGAAATATTGTAGGCCCGGTGGAAGAAGAGAAGAGGCTACGGAGGAGATGGAGGCGAGGATGAGGCCGATCGGCAGAGGAGTGAGGCCGAGCGGCAAAGGATGACGCAGATGTTTCGGTGGATGCAAAGTCTTGGCGAGAGGATGGGTCAACCTCGCCACCGAGCTATTCCTCCACCTCCTCCCGCAACTACTCCCGTGAGTTTCTAGTGGAGTATGAATGTTTAAGTTTGTATGTTCCTACCTTAAATCTTGTCTCACACATGCAATCTCTTCTCTTTGTGCGTAATCAATCGGCGGCTTCGAATAATATGCCTCATGACCCACCACATCAGTCGGGGTGACTATATATGACTTGTGATATGTTATATGTGATATATTGTGACTATATGTGATATTGTGACTTGTAATGTGATATATTGTGACTTGTGGTGATATATGTGATATATTGTGACTTGTGGTGATATATGTGATATATTGTGACTTGTGGTGATATATGTGATATATTGTGGACTATATGTGATTACTTGTGGTGATTACTTGTTGATATATCTGTGATATTGTGATTTGTTTGAGTGGGGTGCAATAAACATTTAAAATTGGCGCTTTCGGCTACTTTGTTGTGTTACACTCGGCAAAGGGAGGCTTTGCCGAGTGTCATGGTAAAACACTCGGCAAAGTAACGCTTCGGGCATTCGGGAACGCACTATGCCGAGTGTTGTGATTTTGCCGAGTGTCATGGTAAAAACACTTGGCAAAGTAACGTTTCTGGGCATTCTGGGAACGTACTATACCGAGTGTTGTGATTTTGCCGAGTGTTGTGGTAAAAACACTCGGCAAAGTTTTAAATTTTGCCGAGTGTTTTTACTATGACACTCGGCAAACTTCAAGGCTTTGCCGAGTGTCTTTACCATGACACTCGGCAAAGTTTAAAGCTTTGCCGAGTGCCATTCCGTCCTGGCACTCGGTAAACGACGCCGTCACCGTGTTCTCGCCGTCCACTGCCCTTTTTTTGCCGAGGGTCGTTTAAGACTCGGCAAAGACTTTGCCGAGTGCTCGATGAAAGCTCTCGGCAAAGAGCTCTTTGCCGTCAGAAACTATGACGTGTGAGCTATGCCGTGGGTGGCATCTCGTGCTTTGCCGAGTGCCACCGGCACTCGGCAAAGCTGCTGAACCCGGTAGTGAATCCGCTAGCTAATGCTTATACTTGAAGTCGCAATGTCTTTAAATGGGAGATCGTTACAGATGCAATTAGTTACTAGCTGTTAAGTAGGGAAAATCGGCCTCCAAAATAGAATCACTTCCATCACGTACCGGTCCTCACAACTCACAACATGCCATACTCGTAGGTGTATCGCATAGATCTCATTGGAGAAGAAAAAACAAAAAAAAAGTATATAAAGAAAACTTTTATGTTTTTAGAAATTGGAATCGATAAGATTGGCTTAAGCTTTTAACTTCTTAATTTCTTTTCTTCTGATTTTTTTACTATTTTTGGAGGTTTTTGCTATTTTTCCTTATTCCTTTGTAAGTAAATCTTTTTTTATTTTTTAAATTTAGTTACATTAAAAAAGCTTGCAGTAGCTACAATATCAAAATAAATTTGAAACATTGTCGAACAGTAGAAAAAGCTGTAACCCGCAGCCCACTTGAGCACAGCGGTACCATCGTGAAACCAAAAGCAGGTAGTGGGCCTGTTCTTTTCGGCTGCGGTTTATGGTTTTGGTGAAATTTTGAATTTTGGTGCATTTACTGTGACAGATTACGAGAGATGATACTCACTTGCGATTTTGGCAGGTACAAATGTTGAGCTTTTAACGTGTATATCGTTTAACCTGTAGACCCCATCTTGAAAAAATACTCCGCTTAAAAGTTAGATCAGAAGAAAGCCAAAAGTCGGCCGGAGGAAAAGAATGGCCCAGATGTCAGTTGATCATATTCTATTGGAATTTTGGTGTAGAAAGAAAATATGGATGGCCATACAATCTTAGTTCCTATATTACACCCAGGAGATTCCTCCGAAAATATGTACTAGTCTTTTTTTTTTAAAGAAGTCCCTTTTATAAATTTTTGGCTCTTTTAATTCAGCTTGCGTGGCGTGCTAGTATGTATGAAACTAGTACAGGACTAGACAATCATTCTGTCAGGCTCTCTTACTTGTATCAAGCAACAACAAAAAAAGAAATAGAATAAAGAAACAGAGCAGCTTTCGAGAAAGAAAACGGGAGCAAGAGAGAGCGACGAGACGGAGCGAGCAGGAGACGGAATAATCCTTATTGTCGATTCACACGGTTGGTAAATCATGGGTTTAAATTCCATATGTATGCCAAGTATATATGTCTGTAAATCTGTAGTTACTATTTGTTGCCGGCCAGCCGGCGGAATTAAGAGTGTGTTCTTTAGGCCACAAGCTGATCGGTTTTTAGCAGCCGCTACAGTACCTAACTTTTAAATGGAGTATTTTTTCAAGATGGGGTCTACAAGTTAAACGTAGTACACGTTAAAAATTTAACATCTGTACCAGCCAAAATCGCAAATAAGTATCAATCTCTCCGTAATCTGCACCGTAAACAGTCAAAATTCAAAAATTTCAGCTAAAATCTATAAGCCACAGTAAAAAAGAACAGACCCTAAATCACGCGACTTCCGGGCTAACGCGTGATAGGAAGTTTATAGTACCAATTAAATCTCCTCTGTATTTACTAAAACGCGATAAGGACGATTTTTTGGTCATGAGATTAAGAGAGAGAACACCGCGACGTACGGCTGACAAGTAAACGTCAAGCCCCTGCAGAGTTCGTCCCATCTGGACGGCGTTCGTGGCCCGTTCGCTGCTGCGTCAGATTCAGCGCAGGTATCCGTGACGCGGCATCTAGCGCTGAATACAATGGGGCGTCGGCCAGAAGTTGCGCGCGCGTGAGTATGTATCGCTCGTACTTGGACGCGAATGTGTCAACACACACGCACTGTGCCTGTATAGTACTTAAAATCAATCACGCGTAGAAGACTAGCCTCGTAGGCGCAGCGGCACGCCGCGCCAGCCACTGTACGTAAAAAAATAAAAGAGGCGATAAATCGTAAGGAGTTTTTCGAAAAAACGGGGGGCAAAAACGCATTTTCGAGAAAGGCGGAGGGCTTTGTTGAAAAAACCGAGGACCTGTACGTAAAAAAACGGGGACCCGCGCGCAATTTCCGAAAACTCGGGGGCCATCCTGCAAAACGGAGGGGCAAAAAAAATTTTCAGAGGCCTAAAAATATTCCAGGGACCTTTTCGCGAGAACCAGGGACCTGACGTATTCGGAAAACTCGGGTTTTACCACCCGACCGCACTGCTTTTCCGAGCCACGCCGGGCTCACGCGCGGGGGCGACGTGGGCGCTGCTGGGGGTGAACCCCCGCTAATATCACGGTAAGATTGGTGGAACATCGTAGTCGTATTCTGATCAGCCGCGTCGTTATGTAACCTCATTCTGTTTTTCTCCCGGTAGATCGGGATATGGGATTTTTCTTGTGTGTTTTTTTAGACAAATCAACGAGTTTAAGGGCTTGTTTAGGTGCGGCTGCGGCTTATGCTTTTGGTTGAAATTTTTGAATTTTGGCTGTTTACGGTATGAATTACGGAGAGACAGATACTCACTTGTGATTTTGGGTGGTACAGATGTTAGTCTTTTAATGTGTAGATTGTTTAACTTGTAAATCCCGTCTTAAGAAAACACTCTGTTTGAAAGTTAGGAACTGTAGCAAAAGTCAAAAGGCGCCAGTTTCGGAGGAAAAGAACATACCCTAATTAGCATGCAATTTTCCGCTTGCTTTGCGTTTTACATCCAATAGTATTTTGTCGTGCCTACATAAACTAATTTGTATAGAGGATTGCGAGTGTTTAAATATAGAGGATTAAGTTGAAATTTAGTTTTACTTTGAGAAGGCATACCAAGCTTTATTTAGATGCCTATTGACTCAGTTTGTTTACAATGCACATCAGCTCACGAAAGGATTTGGCGACCAAAAATTCAGTGCAGTTGCTTCGGTATTGGGACAACTTAGAGACGTGTAGGCTTAAAATTTTCATGCATAGGAATATTTGTTGTCTCAATTTCCGACTAGAAATGATGGTATATATACACACCTTGACCATTGATGCGATCGATCTACTCGTCAACTGTCACTTTCGATGACTTGAAGATAATTAAATTACACCAAAATGCAACTATGCCATTTTCTTTAAGAACAATGGTGCATATAGGAAAATATTTTTTCTAAAAAAATAAAACCCTTTATTTAAAAAGTAATTTGGTTTAATAGAAAAACTAGATAACGCTATAGTAGCAACCATTCAATCTAAAGCATTGGATGACATCAGGTCCATCAACATCTCTTTTCCTGATCCACTCAATCCACATCTCTCGCTCATATCGCACGGCAACTGCACACAACCACCCACCTCTTCCAATGCATGTCCATGCATGTGTTTTGCTAATTGAGGGTTAAGCGCTTGTCATTTGTACTTGGATTGATTTCTTGTTCTTTGGTGTGCAAGTGCTTTGATGGTTGCTACAGTCAGCGATAAGATTGAGGCTTGGTGGCTATGGAGTATTGTATAAGTTCGGGTGGAGATTCATCTCAAACTGAAAAGCACGAGAGAAAAATAAGGGTCGCGAAGAGGCAGTGCGTGCATGTGGTGTGCCAATTGGACTTGTGCATTTCAAGTGGTGACATTCCTCGGCGCAGGCGCACGATATTGGCAGCAAGGCATTGGGCATCATGGATTGTGGTGTAATACGGTGCGCCATAGGACTCGGGTGTTTCAAGTAGTGTCAGTCTTGGCATAGGTGTACGATCTTGCTGATGAGGTGTTAGGTACCACATCTTCGTGAAGACCAGTAGGTTGCAATTTAAAAAATTATCCAATGCCGGGTGGATTGATGGTTTACAAAACCACGCCATTGGCCTAAATGGTTTAGATCACGTCTTTGTGGATCGAATGTGTTATCGGGCTTGTAGAGCCTTGTGTAAGTTGCACTTTGAAATGCAAGTGTGTATGGGAGTAAAATCCGTTTGTGTATGGGTTACTGGGTTTTTTCATTTCTAAGTGATGTGATCTACTAAGGAATGATGGGTTTAGTGTGAGGTAGAAGACTCCACTATATAAACCTATGTGTTGAAAAGAGAGTTGGTTGATCAAGTCTAGGGTTGAGAAGATTAGAGTTTCCTTATGTTAGAGTCTTTTGTGTATGTATGCTCTAGGCTTAGAGCTCTGCCATCTTGAAGGAGTAAAATATTCCTTTTTAAGTGAAATGAACATCTAAAGTTTATCTAAGTGAGTTGTGCCATGGATCATTCCTTGTGTTTTTGATTTACTTGGCTTTCTTGTTTAGATTTATCTCTTCTTGATCTTTCCTGATGTCAAGGACATGTAAGAGGTAGAGATGTCAAGTGCAGATCAGATCCTATTCATCTAAACACATTCTAGGGAAAGTTTTTGAGTTTGCCCAGTTTTCCTCAAGAGAGAGATGATTTTTGTGACTTTGCTCTTGTGAGAGTTTTGGCTTGAATTCGTGCCATAATCTAGCTTGCTATGATATGTGAGAACCCATCTAAGGTCATCTAGATCATCGAGGGCTCACGGGCAAGAGCAGATCAATGTTTTTCTCTTTTGCCTGATTTTGATGCAAATCTCCTCGCTTTAGATAAAGGCTAGAACTTTGGCATTGATCTTCATGATACATGATTAGAATAGGTTCCTGATATCTTAGGGAGTGTTTGTGCCAAGTTTCACTGCATTTCAATCAGTGGTTTGAGAATTGGATTTTTTTCTTAGATTGTGTGCGGTGTTGTCTGCACTATTCTTCAACGAGTGGTTAGACCGCAAGGACTTGAGCGGTCTGACCTAGGTGCGGTCAGACCAATGCGGTCGTTTTGGCCAGCAGTTAGACCGCGTGTAAGCCGGTAGTCATATCGGTTGGAGATGTTTTTGTCTCGAGTGGTTTTTGAGGTCTTGGTTTTTGGTGAGCTTGTGAGTTTGAGTTTCTGATGCATAGAGTTGATATCTGGGGGAAGATTTTAAAAGAGTCATTCACCCCCTGACTCACCATACTGTATCCTACACCCACCCAGCTGCTGCACAAGCACACTGTGTAGGGCATGGTCGCATGTGAGCTCAAGGCTCGATGACAGGCACAATCGCGTGCGAAGGTAGGGTGTGGTTGCACGAACAGAGGACATGGTGGTAGCAAGCAAGACATCAGTGTAAGCGAGTATTGAAACTTGCTTGAAATTTGTTCGATTTTTGAAACTTTTTGGCGAAACCTTGCCGAAGCCTCAGAAACCTTTTTGAAACTTTTTAAAACTTTCTAAAATGTGTTGAATATTGCTTCAACTATTTCTGAAACTTTTTGAAATGTGTTAAAATTTGCATGAAACTTTCATGAAACGCAATGTAGAAGCCTGCTCAAAGCCGGGAACCTTCTTTGAAACTCTTCATGAAACACGTTTAGACCTGATTTGAAACTTCTACAAACCTGCTATTTTACAACTTTTATTGAAGTTTATTTTGAAAATATGTTGAAACTTTTCACGAAACATATTGAAACCTTCTGAAGTCTCTTTGAAACTTTTACATGAAGTGTGAAACCTCATAAAACATAATGAAATTGCTATACCTTTGGAATGCGTGGGCTAGCAGCTTCCTAGAGAATGATGGTTTTTGAGCTCCATCTCGGAGCATGATTTACATGATAAATTAACAAAATAATACAATCACGGTGCGTTCCTTTCATTTTTCCTTTCTTTTATGAGATATAACAGAGTGGTTAGCACACCTGGTGTCAAATCGGTTGGCTTTCGTTTTCTTTTCAAGCACTACTAACCACAGGTGTTCAAAAATATGTGTGGTTTTCTCAAGCTTCCTTGGCAGAACAGAAAATGTTCTTGACTAAACTAAATATCAATCCATATCATTAGCAGCTAGAACTAAACACCGATTTGACACCGGCACAATGGACATGTTACACCATAGAGTACGTGGTTGCTGTCCTTTTCTCGGTTACCTCTAAGGCTCTTCTAGGTTCCATCCTTGTCACTATTGTGAAGATAGAGAGAGAGAGACCACAGTCCAGGTACATCTGTCCTGTTTTGCATGGACTCTTGTGATTCGTGAGCTCCTTTAATCGCACAACCAGAAAAGATTATTGAGATATGGTTAACTGTCAGGCATCACCCATGTGTGTGTGTGTATATATATATATATATATATATATATATATATATATATATATATATATATAGGAAGAATACCTTCTACATCTAGGTGTAGTTACATCTATCTCTAATATACCACCTAAATAAATTTGAAATACTTTATATATATATATATATATATATATATATATATATATATATAGGAAGAATACCTTCTACATCTAGGTGTAGTTACATCTATCTCTAATATACCACCTAAATAAATTTGAAATACTTTTATATATATATATATATATATATATATATATATATATATATATATATATATATATATATATATATATATATATATATATATATATATATATATATATATATATATATATATATATATATATATATATATATATATATATATATATATATATATATATAGACGGTCACCATGCATTGCATATACATTGTGCCGTGCGTCCACTTCGATCACCTCAGTCAACTACAGGAGGAAAGGGGGTGATTCCTCCATTTATCTAACAATGAAAAGCGAGGAAGGCGAAAAGGAGAGCCAGCCACCGCACCAACGCTAAAGGCTTTTGTTCCTCCAAGATTTCACTGGTTCACGTGTGCTTGGAAGATGGATGGGTTTTTTTTCGTTTCGAGAGAAGGAAGATTCGACCATAAGTATTGCATTAATGTTTTGTGCTTGATCGCCTCAAATATAGAAAAGGAAAAAAAGGAAGATGAGCTAGCTCCAAGTTTGCATACAGTAAAAAACTAAGATTTTGAGGCGTTTATGTATGCGTTAGTTTTGTGTCTTTGAAGAAGGGTAGTTTTCTAAATCTGTCTTACTAGAGGTGAAAAACTGGGATAAGACTCACGAGTTATGTAATTCCAGGCAGGGGCGAAGCCAGACGACGAAAGCATTAGGGTCACCTCCATTATACGATGATGTCCCCTCCACCGATGAACAGTAATAAACATTAATTTTCTATAAAATTTGCTAAATTTTATTGGGGTTACTGGACCCCAATGCTCATACGCTGGCTTCGCCCCTGATTCAGCCTCATTTTGGTTTCATGTATATCATAGTTCATTTGTATCAGCTCATAGCTTTTTTGCTGGTGAAACATAAGTGCCTTTGGAAAATGCGGACATCAAAAGGGAAAACAGTCCCGCCATTCAACCATCTGAATTATTTCAAAGCCTTTGTAGGTGAATGGCTTTTCACAAAGCAATTTCACCTAATATTAGTAGCATTGGTTTATTCAATAAGGTGTCACATCTAAATCCTAATGCACTTAGAAGGGACAATTTTTATTTCAGCTCAAAGGTGAATATGGGTGAAAGGAAAGAGATGGAAAATCGTTTGACAATATAAAGGTTATAGGAATTTTCCCTCCACACAAAAGAAAAGAAACCAGATAGTTTTTACTCCATCCTTTCTTTTTTACTTGATTTCCTAGAATTTGTGCCGTTAAACTTTTGAAAGTTTGACCATCAATAAATTTAAAACTATCTAGATTGGCTATAATTGTTATTAAAAATACTTTCATAATATTATAATTTTATTAGTATATCTTAGTATAAAATTGTGAAAATATCGGTCAAAATCATATTTTGAAGACGTAAAAAGTCAAAAACGCAAGTAAAAAAGAACGGAGGGAGTACCATCCTTAAAAGCTATCAGCAGGTACCGGTACATTGCCACCAAATTACATATAAATTCATAATACCTCCTAATACCTTGCAAGCATGATAAAACTCTCAAGAAACAAAATATCTTTTGTTCCTAGTTCCTACACGTAGTACAGCTCAAGCTACCACTTGATCCTTAGTACTACACAAAGAGCTTCTACATCATTACACATGGAACTTAATTATTCCTCCTTGGAAGCTAGACCAAAAACAACACCCAACAAAGATGGCACCGATTTGTTCTCATGTCCATATGCTATGCTTAGCCTTTTGGATCTGCCGAGCATGCATGCATGGTTCTAGCTACTAAATTAAGCCGAAGATTATCCCATAATTTTATATCAAGCAATGTGCCAAACGTAGAGGCTGCTTTGTGAGGACAAGATCATGGAGAACACCACTTACCGTATCCACCTTTTCGTGGGTTGAGATGGTGGCTAAGCTAGTAACCAGCATTGCTCCCCACACACTAGCTAATTCGATCTCTTGCTTTCTTAATGCCATGTGACTCTGAAAAAGCTAAAACCTTGTGCTTTAAGATTGTCACTAGGCATGTCGATGCGAAGGCCGTACGGTCACGCGACAACATCGACATAGGTAGGGCCGCACAAAGATGCAAGCAGGCCTTGCTTCCACTCGTGCCAATGGAATCGCTTCTGCTTTCAGCCTCTACCCCATGGGACAGGGAACTGGGATAATGAAAGGAGAGGCGAAAGGGAGCAGATAGATAGAGGTGAATGAATGGAATCGCGGTCGATTTTGCAGAATTCCATGGCTCCATTATTGGTCCCGTCAGCCGCAACCATATCAATTCAATCCCCACTTTGCTTAGCTACTAAATATATAAAACCTCATCATCAAGAACCTAATGGAGGACGCTAGGAAGTTTACAAGTGTTTGGAAAAGGAAAACAAACAAGAGAGGCTATAAACTAAAGAAGTTCGCAGCACAGCCCCACCACGCACCGTTTAGGCAGATCTGACACGACTGGGAAGATCGTCGTAATAGCCGAAAATCACACAGATATTATTTATGCTCGTGCTCCCCCTCGGGCAAATGGGCACCAGATTACACCTATTCCCACTACTACAAAAAAAAGTTATCATAGATGGTTCACAAACATCACCACAGACGGTTTCGTGAGCTGTTTGAATTTATAAGTCAGTAATAACATCAGTTCATCACTGACAGTTTTCGAACCGTCTGTGATAAGCCACAACACAGACGATTCGTATTAAGAACCTTCTGTAAAAGATACTATCGCAGACGGCTATAACCAAAAACCGTCTATGATACTCGCACATCACAGACGATTCTAATTACCAACCATCTGTGATGGGTGAGTATCACACACGATTGGTAGCTAGAACCATCTGTGATACTCGCTTATCACAGACGATTGGTATCTAGAACCGTCTGTAATGTGCAAGTATCATAGACGATTTTTGGTTTGAGCCGTTTGTGATAGTCCTTCATAGACAGTTTATACCACAAAACCGTCTGCGATAGTTCATTCTATACCTAATTTTTTTTCTGATTTTCGGCTAGCCTCAGAAAATGTTAGCTATGCCCTTCGAGAACAAACAAATACAGTAGCAAACATAGCAGCACATTGTATTTTCATTAAGATTAGAATCTACCATTACAACATCACAAGATAACGTGCATGTTACCCATCTAACATAGCAAGAACACATCTAACACAACAAAAACACATCTCCTAATCCTATGAACCCAACTCTTAAGCATGGCAAGAATATAGAAGAAACAGAGATCCTAGAAAACACTATAAACTCAACGGCGCCGACGAGGCCTCTATGTCTAGACCCTCTTGTCCCTGATGCAGCGCACGAGCTGGATTTCCTTGACGCCCACCGTTGCAGGTGCTAACTTGAGCATTGTCTTGGTAGCCAGCTGCTTCCGCGGTACCTTGCCACCCATAGACTTGCGTGCCGTCTACTTCGTAAGGCCCATCGGGTTCGGGGTCAAGGAGGAGGATGGTGAGAAGGATAGATAAATTTTGAGCGCATGCAGTAGGTAGGGTATGGATTTGGGTGAGTATTTATAGGGGAAGGAGAAGCGGGAGTTGAAAATTTTTTGGCGCGGGACGGAGAGGTGGAGCTACGATCTGTGGGGTGGGGTTTGGTGGGTTTCTATTGGCTGAGATTGGGTTGGGGAGGATCGACGGACCCACCAGTCAGGGACATAATTATCATAGATGGTTTGAACTACAAACCGTCTATGAAACATAATTATCACAGATGGTTTGAACCACAAATCGTCTGTGATACATAATTATCAAAGACAATATATATATATCGATGCAATGTAAATAGCTAGTCTCAAAAGATAAAATAGTAAAGTTCTATATGACTTATATATGCTTGTTTGAAAGGTTTCGACAAGATCTACAACTTTGCAGTTGAGGCAAACCCCAAATTATGAAGGGAAGATCGAACATTTTGGCAAAACCAGAAACTAAAAACTTACGACGCAAATTTGAGGCTAAAGATGGCTGATTTTGGGGTTCTTAGGTGATTGGTGCAAGCCGGTCATTTGTTTTTGATCGGATTCGTCGTTAGCTTTCCAACAAGTATAAGAACATAAAAAAACAGACAATGTATGTAAAAGTTATATCTGTTTTACTAAAGATGTCTCGGAACGGAATTCTACTTGGACACGCCGCTTCAGTTTGAAAGTTTTAATAAAGGGAGCGGCAAAATATCACATACGATTTTCAATAAAAACCGTCTGTGATGATTAATTATCACAAACATGCGTGTGTGGATCATGAGTGTGTTGTGTGTGTGCGAGTGTGTGTTAGGGCATGCGTGTGTGGATCATGAGTGTGCCGGCGCAACTGCGGGCAGGCACACGTGAGCGGGCTGTAGTGTGTGCGGGTCGGTGTGATTGTAGTGCACGAGTGGGCTGGCACGATTGCGTGTGTGTGGGCCAGCAAGAAAGTGTATGTGTTGGGCTAGTGGATCATTTGTGTGGGGTGGTGGCCAGTAGGTCAAACTGGTTCTGCGTAGGCAGTTGGACTGAGTAGATAGACAACTGAGGGCAATAATAGGCTAGAACGGTAAGAATTAGCTGAACATGAATAAAATCACAAGGTTAAATGAATCCCAGTAAATGGCAAACCTCAAATGGAACTAATCACCATGAAACTAAATAAACTACCTATTCACTAGATTTCATAAACTGTAAAATGCGCTCTGTAATGTAGAGGATGAACCGAGGCAAGAAGAGGGAATTGATCCAGCCATGATTGATACCGAGGCATTCTACATGTACCTTGGCAAGGTTACCTTTGATCACTCTGAGTAGTCACCTTACTTATAAAAACTAAATTCTTCACAATATATATTATCACATGTCGCATTAAAATAATTTTCAAAGAAATACAGATAAATGAGGAAGGAAAAGTGGTCAAAGAAGAGAGCAGTTCCAGCTGAAAGGAGCAATTGGACCGCAAGCTATGTATAATAGGAGGGTAGAGGATGCCTTGGTCAGGAAGAGAAAAGGGCAAGTTGGGACCCTCTATATATGGTTATAATATAAGGACTAAACAACTTTCACTTGAGTAGAAAGCCATACTTCTAGTGTCAACCATCTTCTAGTTTTGACGAGCAGAAAATGTTACCTCGCAACGTTATTATTATCTCTACATGGGTAAGTAGTATAACTAGGTGGAAAAAAATCAGAACTGCTATACAGCCTAAAAGTGGTGGATCCAAAGCAGAGCCAGAACCAGTATAGAGCCTGGAAGTGGCGAGCTTATGCACATATATTAGCGTAGTGGAGCATTGGGTGAAGGTTAGATTGCCCCAACCAACGACTACTTCACAGTTGGGTGAGGGTAAGAAATCGCCCCAGGCTACCGACTATGATTAGCTAGGTGGAGATATAATAATGGGATTAGGAAAAATGTTTTGTACTTTGAACTTGGCACTGTATATGAAGAAATGCGACAGACCCAGCTTTATAGAGCTCGGAGTAGCTATGAGTAAAGTGACACAAGCCTGTACAATACTAAATAAATCATGAATTCATGCTTGTCTCCCGGATTAGAGGCTACGGAGACCACTAGGGGTTTTTCTTCTCTCCGGGGTGACTAGTAGTATTTGAAATACTAAAACTTGCAAATCCTCACTTAAATTTGGTAACCTATCTTATGAGAAAGAAGAGATAGAAAATAATTGATAATAAAGAGACAACTCATATAATTGCATTTATTACTATTAATGCTTGTTGACGTTGTACTCACCCTTTGTTAGAATCCAGTCTGGCCGGGGAATAACTCGAGTGGGACATAGGGTATACAGACCCAGAGGATGCCGCGTGAGACAAGGGTGATCGTGCGAAGGACCAAGACGAGGTGGATGCCCTATTCAACAGTTGGGACAGATAGACATCCTTTAGTGCCTCATCTTCTTGAGATATGGTATATAAATAATTTGTATTTCCTTTTCGTACTTAGTATTTGTACTAAAGACATTCATCCTGCGTGGCTAACTGTTGTAATAATGCACAATTTAGTTATTGTTCTGCTGCATAACTTTAGTGAATCTTATTATTTTCTAAGGCTTTGATCTTAAGGAGTAATAATTCATTGTCCGGTGTCATATTCTAAGGATCACAGTCACCCCCCCTTGAAAAGAATTCCAATCCAACTCGGATGAACCCTTTCGACACAAACGATGACTACTGCATCCATCCTT
Source organism: Bonia amplexicaulis (assembly GCA_036346245.1). Taxonomy (NCBI): domain Eukaryota; kingdom Viridiplantae; phylum Streptophyta; class Magnoliopsida; order Poales; family Poaceae; genus Bonia; species Bonia amplexicaulis. Next base: position 25,281,681 of record CM070741.1, on the reverse strand, counting down.
CCCAGCCCTGTTTGGTGAGAATCTAACTCACCCTATCCTCAGCTGCTCCTGCCCACCGTCTTTATTTCTTGCATCATTTTCCCTCCTTTTCCTTTCGCCATCGTAATCAGATCAGATGCTTCCTTCCTTCCTTCCACGAGCGTGATGCATGTGCAATCTGGGGCCCCTCGTGCCCTGCAGGGGTACATGATACGCTCAGAGCTAAGGTTTTGCCACGTTCAGAGCTGACCTGACCTCGATGGCCTGTCTCTGCCTGCACACGGAGGCGAGAGCGAACGGGATCCCGGCTCGCTACGGCATCTGTACTGTGGACTGTGCGGTGGTCGCGCACCTCTGCTGTTGCCTCACGCGCGCGCACAAGCGCATGTAGCTGAGCTGCCGTGTGTCGGCGTCGGCGGGCGTAATCGATCGAGATCAAGTGATTGGAGCGCTGCACCGCGCGAGACCCTGATCCTACGTAGGACAGGACGTAAATCAAAATAGTGATCCAGGGGCCATCGCCTTTGGAAACTACGGTCTTGGTAGCTGCGATCGTGTACGTCATGGCTCATGACCCAACGACCCCTCAATAAGGTGGCCCTGAGCTACGACCGAAAAGCATGCCGCATCCCAAGGCAAGGAGCTAAGCGACTGTTCTTTACTACTTCTAAAAATAGCTTTTAATTTTAGCTATATTATCTAACTTTTAATAAAAATGTTTTCTTAAAACAAGATCAACAAGTTAATTAAAGTACACGTTAAAAGCTTAACATCTGTATCAACCAAAATTGTAGGCGAGTATCTCTTTTCGTAATCTCTGTCGCAAACAACAAAAATTCAAAAATTTTAGCCAAAAATCATAAGCCATATCAAAAAAGAACAGACCCTTAAAAGAGGAGAGGAGACCGGCTTTTGATGCTGGGTGTTGTTTTGTGCTCTGATTTATAGCTTTTAATTATAATTTATTAATTTAATCAACGGTGATTATCGAGCCAAGCTAAAACCATAAGCCGCGGAAAAGGAACAGGGAGTTGATTCTGCCGTGGCCTGTGTCGTGCTGCCGCGAAAAGATGGGGCCGGACGGGGCAGTTGGTGCGCCAGACAGGTTGATGCCCGCCACTGTTCGCGTGAGACTCAGACCACAACACACGAACAAAAAGATCGAGCTGTATTTATATGCATAGACTGGTAGATAGATGTCGTGTGCGCTGTGCACAATCAAGCACGCCTCTCTTTCCCCTGCATTTATGCAAGCAGCACAAGTCGGTCTCCACGCCATGATCATCGCCCTTCCTTCTTGTTCGTGCACCACCTCACGCCATAATTGTTGCAACAGGACAGGGAGAGGAAGAGTGCTACACTAGCCTGTATTTTAACAATGAAAAAGGAGGCGGTACCCAAAACTACAGAACGATGATTCGTCGTGTAAGTTTGGGTCTGCAGGATTACAGTTATGAAGCGTACCAGATCGCCACCCAAAAAAGACAGAGAAAAAAAACATGCGAGGTAGATTGATGCTGAAGGAAGAAAAAAGATAAGAGACCAAACGCAGGCAACAGAAGCAGATCGCTCCGAGAAAATCTTGTTGGCAGGAAGACGCAGCAGCAGGTGGCTTTCATCAACCAGCAGCAGACGAGCGAAACCGGCAGCCCCACACACTTGTTCCGATCACGCATTCAGATCGGAAGCGACAATGCAGCTCGCACAAGTCACTGCCAGACATGCATATGCCTTCACTATTCAGAGCTACAAGACGCAGATGGGTTGGCAAATGGCAATTAGAGATTTATGGCATAGCATTAGGGTGGTCATCATCTTGTTCCCACAGCAAACCGTACCGGAACTGACAAGAGCTGTTTGTTTAGGTTTAACAAAGGTTGGCCTGTATTGTACTACCTTGATCTGTGCAGATAGCTGGTACATGTTACATCATCAAAATTTAGTTTAATGTCTCTTACATTGAATTCCATAATCCATAGATGGTGCAATTTGCTACTTTTTATATACCCTAGAGTTGAAGAAAGGAGCTACTAAACCCAACCAATAAGATAAGACAAATGATATGATTGCTCCAGCTCCATGGGTTCCCTGCAAAATTTGCACGAAAGGATTCTATACTATAAAACATTGCAAGAAGCTATCTCAAATGATTTACCTAAATTGATTGACCGGGCTTGTGGGTTTGGTGTTGAATTAACATGGAATGATTCATCTCCCTCTCGAGATGCTCAGTCCAGTAGTGGAACCAGAAATCTTTTTGATGGAGGTGCAAACTTAAGATATACTTTAACACCATAAGAATGTTGTTATTACATATTGGTTTTTCTTAGAGGTAAACTTTCAAGTTTTATATTAAAATTTGCCAAACTATTATTGAAAATTTCTCTAAAAATTATCCTTTGGGATAAATACTCTTGTTATATGTAAACATATTTACTTTATAGAAAAAAGCTCAAGGAAACTTAAATTAGCCATAAAATAAGGATAAAACTAAAGAGATGACAGAATGAAGAAATAGAGAAAATCTCTATGAAAAGAAGTTGAAGAAAACTTAAATTAGCCATATAAAAATGAGGGTGAAGCTAAAGAGATGAAAAAATGTAAATATTTCACATAGGGTTCGAACACCTGTTGTTTTTCTTTTCAGCTAGCTATGTGCCAACTAGCTGAGCAATACTGCCTTTATAACAAATAGTTCATGTATACACAAAAACTTTGAGAGTGCAACTGTACCCCCATGCCTCTATACTGTCTCCACCACTGGCTCAGTCTGATTAACATGGAATACAATGGTTTCTTGAGTATTGGGCTAGAATAATCTCCCTTTGATATGTGTTTACCTGGCAACATGATAGAGATAAAAGAAAGACCAGGGAGACTTGCAAACAGCACAAGAACAAGGAATTGGATGCAGAGGGATAGACACCCTCGTTACGTGCCAAGATTGTGAAATCTGAACCAACCAAATCACACACTGCTAGGCCATGCACACATTATTTTCTTCAGATGAGAACTATAAAAATGACTTGCTACTAGAGGTTATGCATGAGTAGGAAGAAATGAAACTCCAACATGATGCTGATACATAGTCCAAATATTTGTCCAGAACGAGGGATGGTGATGGCTGAGCAGGTTCTGCTGTTCAAATCAGGATTCTTTGCTTGCTAAGCGCCAATTTGCTCATTCAAGCAAGCAAAAGAGAAATTGTTACACAACCTAAATGAGGTGCTTTCTCCTCCTAATGGATAGACATCAGGCAGATGATGACAGAAACAGGGGTGGTCTGGACTGGCCACCCTAATTGCGACGTTCAACCATCAGAGAGACGTTGAACAAAGCAATTCACCGGGGATTCTCATTACCAACTTTCTCTAAAGTTTGAAAACCTACTATACCCGAGTAGAAAAAGGCAGAAGACACCCACCGTAAAAAGCTAAGAACCAATAGAGACATTCATCAGAAATGAAAAAGGCTAATGATGTATTGATTAGTAAGTCCACAAGAAACCGGAAATCTACCTGATTCGAAAAACAAAATTACATTTAGGTATAAATCTAGTGGTAACTATGAGAATTAAAATGAAAGACAAGTAGAGATAATGGTAGCTTCCTAAAGTCAAGGCAGGGTCCAGAGAAAGAGACACCAAAACCAACGAAGTAAGCCGGTTCTGAAGCAGTGATAACTCTTGTGATTTTGTGGAAGTTGCCAACTTAAACAGGCAGGCCTCAGCCACACACAAAAGTTGTTTATGGAACTGGTGTACAGGAAAGACATATCAATTGGAAATCCAGATGGAGATGGGTCACTACAGGCTGAAGGGGACTGGAGGGCAAAGAAAAGCACGTGCTCTTGGTGGCCAATAATAGAGCCAAAAATTTAAGGGAGACCAGTGCAAGGTTCACAATGTAAGTTGTGGAAGTAAAACATCATTCGGAAAGGCTACTGCAGAAGGAGGCATAAATGCTTACCAGAAAAAACAAACAGGATCAGAAAAGGGCCTCTAGTCTCCATCCATTGTATCTGTATGACTTCCGGATAGGCCTGCCTAAATTAACAGCCACTAACACCCGTCCAAATCTAGCTTTTAGTGCATCTGACTCGGCTCATGACCACTATCATTTATAGGTGCTCTCTTAGTGTCTGCAGAATCTGGTCCCAATCACTGCTCCCGTATATGCTCCTCACTTTCACAGGTTATAATTCAGCAGCAAACTGAGCAGCAGCCAGTTGGCCTCATTTTACCTTAATGTGTCCACACCATCCATAATTTTGTCGGTCGATCTTTACTTGCCATATGTTCATCTGATTATTCCAATGGATCCTACCGACAGCTTAGTTTAGTGTTGCGGTTAAGTATGGCAAACATCCCTAATGCATCTCCCACCAAGACATTCTATGTGGACAACCACTTAGATGCAGAAATATCAGAACATTCTCAAGATAGTCCGGGAAGTGTGAAAGGGATCCAAACCTGTGCCTGTTATTAGCCTGTTGCAGGAATCGGCATAACGATTAATAAAGCTTCCCATGTTTACAATCTGGTCCCAGATCAACAGCAAGGAGTGTTCCCCATTTTCACCGGTCATTATTCAGCAGCAAGCAACCACTTAACCTACAAGCTTTCAGTGGATGTCATTATTCAGCCCTTCGCCCAATCTGTCAAAGCACTCAACTGTAAAGTCTCTTTACTTGACAACTGCACAGTGTATCAATTCTGACACAAAGCAGTAATTACACAAAAATAACATTATTGCTACAGACTTGCCACAAAACAATCTGACAAAATCAAACACATGATACACGACTGATTTTGACTGCTGGGTTGCTAAATTCCAAATGGCAACGTGTTCCCTAGGCAACCAAGGTGATAATACTTAAACTTTTTAATGATTTGATTGCTATATTTGAACTAAGACATTAACAGAAAAAAATGTTTTTGTTGGCTTGTTGCATACCTGTTCCTGCCGGATAAAGATAATACAGTAATTGATAGGCCATCTTTGCTTATAGTTTACCCTACTGTGAGTTCCCTCTCTTCAACTATTGCCAGTGTAGATTACAATAATCCCATGTACGAGTCTTGCTTAACAGAAATGAGGCAATCTGCAGCAAAAAGTGTGGTGATTGTTTAAATGCACGGGCTGCAGGACATAATTCTGAGCTATCACACTGTAAACCATAGCAAGTCTTCGATAGGGAAAAATATATGAACCTGCTAAGTCTTTGATAGGGAAAAATATATGAACCAGCCGTAGCATACCAGATGACCAGAACCATCTATAATGGAATATATTAGGCCACTGGAAACCTCAACTGTCAGTTCTGTATTAGCATACCTGTTGGTGCCTTGTTCCTTATAAAACACCTGGTACAAAGATAGCAGAATACCAGGAAGGCAGGGACATACACCTAGACTGAATGCAATAAACGATGGATCATAATAGTACAGACACGCATTAGCGCCAGCTGCACTGATAATTCAGCAACACACAGCAATGAAACGGACCTTCCGTGCTGGACCAGATGGAATGTTGATCTATACAGGTAGGGTCAATGCAATTATGAATAACCTGAATACTACAAGACCAGTAATGCAGCACAATCAGTGAGGGAAGGAAAATTGAATAGCCCAGATTTTCGTTATTCTCATCAATGTGCCATAGGGCACATGATGAATTTTGTACTAGGACATAAGTAGTTGAAAGTTCAAACTTAAAATCAGTTTCTGCTTGGAGAAACTAGAAGCTGATTTGAACACTAGTGGCTTCTCCAAGCCACCGGCTAGCCTCCATCGCTTCCTCTGTGTTCCCCTCTTCTAAAGACCATCTTACACATATAAAGAAATACAAAAGAAATATGCATACTCTAACACCCCCTCAAACTCATGGTGGATCGCACACACTACGTTTAGAGAGAAAATACAAATGTTGTACCCTATCTTTATTTAGACAACTGACGGTACTTCTCTATCTGTCAGCTGTCAGGGCACTCTTTTGTCCATTGACCTTTCTGTCCTAATTGTTTTTTCATGTTCCATAGCTTACCATGCAGCTTCTCTCGGTGGATCAGCTCACTGATCTTGCTGTAGGGTTAGCTGGATGGAGTTGTCGACACTAACTACCAGGATGGCTCGAACACGGACCTCACCAACACTAGTGTTTGAAAGCGTCAATGGCATATTGAAAGACCTCATCAGCAGTATCAACAGCACTAGTAGTAGCCTCTACCTCTTCCTTGGTGGTCTCATCTTCTGTAGAAAAGTGCAGAAGTAGGCTGTCTAGTTGGATGATGAGCCGATGATAGCAGACAAGGTCGTACATCAGTAACATGTCCCTAGAGGCGAACCTATCGAGCGTGATCTCCATGAGTGAAGAGCACAACCTATAGTTTGCCCTATGGAGCTTTGTTCTCGACAATAAGATCGTCGCTGATGTAATGGAAGCCATTGGTAGGCGACGTTGGATGGCGCAGCGACCACGACAACGAAGTCTAATAGACGACACATCGGCTAGATTGACTTGAAGAATATTTTTGGAAACTAAACGCTTTTAAGGAAACCGATACAATGAAAGGAAACCACCCCGATAGGTTCCTATATATAGAGAGCACAAGGGACTATATGCAAAGACCACCTTACACATACAAGAAAATCCAAAAGCAATATACCTACTCTAACAATAGGAAGACATCAAATTAGTACAAATGTCAATAAGTTATGCTGCAGTCTCACCAAAATGAAGAGTATTATCTACCAGCATTAAGTATATGTGCGTAGCTATCTGTACTAATCTTTGTCTCTACCTATTAATCAGATGTGAAGTTAGTACATTTACATGTGAAGTCATTCTTGTTCTTAGATATCTCAGACGACATGTAAGGATGTCCTGCTGCCTAGCAAATACACAAATACGTGCATGGTTGAGGGATTGATACCATCCAATGCACATAATTGAAGTAACTAACTAACATATACGCATCAGGACACAATCAGATATGATGAATGTCGAAAAAATTGGTACTGTCAACAAATTCAGAAACTAGCAGACCAATCGATGTGCTAGGTGGATGGAAATTAGAATATTGACAACATCTGGAGCGTTTTACATGAGCTTTCTGCCTGTGTATGGATGCAGAAACAAAAACAAAATAAGAAGTAATTGAGAAACAATACTAGCATACTCTATTACCATTACCATTGGTTCAACAGATACCAGGAAAAATAAAATGATGCTGGTAATGAATTAAAAGCATACAACCAATCAAGATCATTATAGTGGTGTAAAACATTCCAAGATGCAGAACAATAACAGCAAGTACCCTTCTGCAAGCAGAATCACATGAGAGTATCATACAGTTTCAGATCAATGAGTATCTGACTATATTATTTCTTAGAAAAGGTCAGACAGCCATTGAAGTAAGAGAAGCAAACTCAACACTAATGAATGTTAGTATAAAGAGGGACTAATACTATAAATTTTTTTACAAAAATTATAAGCTACACAACTGGAGTTAATCCTCTCCTGAAAACCCCTAAACCTAACCCAAACCATCCTTACATTCCAAACCCACAACGGTGGGAATTGAACCTGTGACCTCTGGGCTCTTGTACAACAATAAATGTCTGATCTGCTGAGCTGCCACTTGATTCCTGGGGGACTTCACGTTTGAAGATGAGATGGTGGTGTTTTCAATTCCCTCTTTAGCAGTGAAGCTGAAAGAAATATCCATTGTACAAAGGACTTTGGCTGCGTGCAAATGAGCTTATGTTAGACCTGAGTTTGAACTAATGGGATGCATTGGCCAGCCACACCATGGTTTTTCTTCTCACATGTCGGCCAATTAAAGATGCAAACTGATCATGGAATTTCAACAGAGGACACTTGTCAATAAGGTTACCGTCATCATAGGCCTCCTTCAGGAAGATAGTGCTTCTTGCTTCCTTGTTAGTTATGTAGCAGATCCCATGAATTTTTACTAAACAAAGAAGTAGCTTGCATGGCAGCCTGTACTCATTATGGAAGATGTCTAGCTTATCAGATGTCAGTCGACTCTGTCCATTGTCAGGCTCAAAATCTCATGCAGAACAGCAACAGCTCAATTCCAAGCCTGTGGTGTTGCAGGCTCCACTCGCCTAGCATTCAGATAAGGTGAAGGAAACGCCATCTTCTGCCATCTGACCACCTCCTCAAGGTACTTCCGATTGAGCCTAAATCCTGCTGGATAATTTAACTAGAAAGCAAAAGGGCCCAACATATTTCCATCTTTAGGAATCCCTCTATAGTCTATCTGGAAGCCCTCAAAATTCAATTTTTCTTCTCGTGCTGTGACTGCTAGTGAAGAATCCCAACTCTCCAAACACAAATGGTCCAATCCCTTCACATCGTGGATTGAAAAAAATTCAGGGTACCTGGGAATCAAGTTGATCTTGAAATTCTTGGGTAAGCCCAATTCATATTGGATGAGCTCAATCTAATCTAGAGGGATCTGGCAGTCCACTGACATCATTAGTAGCTTCCTTACAGTTCTCACCAAGATAGGTTCCATTAATCTCGTGCTTGTGTCTCCTCACTTGATATCTTTCTGGCCTTCTCAGTAAGAGTAACAGCATAGGGCTCTCGAGAGGCACTTCCACCAGAGACACGGAAGATATTGGGGTGATGCTCGATAAGTGAGAGAAAGTTTCATTTTTGGACAAAGCCAACCTCCTTTTCAAGGTCACGTATAAGTAGTGAACCTGTCTTTTGGGCCAAGATGAGCTCACGAAGACAGAGGAGGGTGGGCTTCTTTTGGAGGTCCATGGCCTTGTCAAGGCTAGGCTCACGATGATAAAGCTTCTTCTTGGGTCGGCGTCCATGACCTGACTAGAATGAGGACATAACCATGAGTTGTATCAAGGGAAGAGTTCTGGAAATTGAAGATATATGTACTGCCAATCTTCTTTCCACCATTTATGCCTTGAATGCCAGTCTGTGTAGGCACCACAGGTCCAAGCATTCAGAAGCGCACAACAAAGAAGCAGAAAGTCGTACTTCAAATTCTGCAAAAAGAGAAGGAAAGGAAACGAAAGGTCAACATTATATTCTTAGCCATTTTAAATGGCCTAATTCATTAGAGTACTTTGGAAGATCAGCTCAGACTATCATTAGAGTACTTTGGAAGGTCAGCTCACCCTATCATCTACTGATTGTATTCCAAAAAAATCTACTTTTACAAGGTAACACCGAACAGATCAGTAACCTATCATTGTAAAAAATTGTGTCAGAGCAAGAACACAATGAACATCGCAATTACTCAGACAGGCGGCTACACGGATCATCGTTCTCAGGGCACTAGCATGTGAAACTGGCAGTAAACCCCTAACATCAGATTTATCGGAATCCCAATTTGCACCATAATCCTCCCAACACTCGCTAGCAAATATCAATCAAGCACCAAAGCCAATTAAGTACTAATATGTCCATAACACAACATATTGTAAAGAGAAATTGACGGAGTTGGCTGACCTTCTTACTTTGCCGTGGCCAGTGGTGGAACTAGGAACCCAACACGCCTCAGGCTGAATTCTAATTGCCTAAAACTATCACCAATTTCTACCCACACCAGGGCATAACAAAAGTACTGCACAAATGCATCATTGACATGAAACTTGAGCTCCATGCTTAACAATACAACCGAATAGGAAAAACACGGAACAACAATTTAGCATAGTAAAGAATACAACTTTAGTGCCTAATTAACGAAGATTTTGTTCATCCTAACCTGTCATGTCAAGAATGTAACATACCGAGCTCACGGCCCTTGTATCCCTAAATTCCTACACATCATAAAAACAGAAACAAAACACATGGCTTTGATTAGTTTTCAAGTTTAAAATGCCAATTTCTCAAATACCAAGCCCACTGCCCACATTTCATTTGAAGATTTAAGACATTCGCTATTTCAGTGGAAGGGAATATGGAGTAGGGAATGCTTACAAGGACTAGTGGAGCCGCGGCGAGCAGGAGGCGGCACCGCGGCCGCGAGCTCCCATTGCGCGGCACGGCCCAGCAGCGGCGGCGTGGGGGATAGGGCTGCAAGGGCTGGGGCGGCGGCGGCGGCAGCGCGTGGGCTGGGGCGAAGGGAGGAGCCGCGCCCACGAGCGCAGGTGAAGAGAGAGGAGCCTGGAGACGCTGGCTGTAGAGCTCACAAGCGTAGTGGGCGGCGGTTTGGCGTCACCAGCTTCGCCGTGTAAGAGGAAGCGGAGGAGGAGCCGTCGGCACGTCCTTGTCTCGTGGCCTGATCGGAACTCACGGCGGCAACACAGCTTGGGTTGGATGCTGATTGCCGGGGTAGGGGTGAAAAACGGTAACGGATAATTTGTTTTATCCGATATTCGTATTCGAGATAATATGAATGTGGTAAGCAAAAATCCGTATTAAAAAGTGTTCATATTCGTATTCGACAATATTTGTATCTGTATTTAAGAATATTCGTATTCGTATTTGTATTTGAGAATATTCGTATTCGAATTCGAGAACATTTGTATTCACATTCGTATTTAAGAATATTCGTATTCGTATTCGTATTTAAGAACATTTGTATTCGTATTACCGTCTGACGCCGGCTTGCCAATTCGCCATGGCCCATGGCGCAATGGCACAGGCGCACTGCTGCACAGCCCGACAGACGATAGGTGAGTAGGCGACAACCGTATTGGCGATTTGGCAGGCACATGGGGGAAATTTAACTTTTTGCCACTCTTAGAAATGCCACCTATTCAAATGCCACTTTCTTTGTTGCAATTAAAATTTTGCCATTAGGGAGAGAAAGTTTCCTAATTGCTTGCCATTTTGTAGCCATGTCACCGTCCAGCCTGAAATGTATAAATGAGATGACCATTTTACCCCCCTACTATTAGTACTGGCAGCTTGGCTGGAAAACAGGCCGAACAGAGGATCAAAATTCAAGAGCCAGCCAAAAAGAACCTGGCTCTCCTCCCCCTCAAATCCCAGTCCTCCTACTATTGAACATCAACATGTCATATTTGAACAATCACCACAAAGTATAACAATTTGAACAGTGAAAAGAAATATCACAAACACTAGAGAGCATGAACAAACAAAAATAGAGCAAAGGTAAAGTCATATTTGTTTGACTTATATTCTTGCATGGACAGACCAAAGCACAACACATGCACACAAAACAAGTGCCCCAATCAAAGCAGGCCAGATTCTTTATCCAAAAGAACAAACTAGATAGCAAAAGCCATTATAGTGTCAGGCCACAAATTAGATAGCAAAAGCATAAAATTCTGCTTCAGGCAGTTTTCTTCTTGGGAGTCAACTTCTTCCTAGCTCCAACTTTCTTCCGGGAGTTGTGAACTTGGTGGTTGTGGGTGCAAAGATGATGTAGAAGGTGGCTGTGAACAAGCAGGCTCTATGGAAGGAATATTGGAGGGCATAGGCTATGATGAAGCTAACCAAGTCTCCATGGCCAACCTCCTGATAGCAACAACATTAATTAATTAATGTATGTTTCAAATAATGTACAAGTTCAATTTGTGGGTTCAAAAGGTTACCTTCTAGTGTAGGCCCAGGACTAGTAGATAAAATGTTAGATGGTGTACTTTGTCCAGCCTCTCCATCATTCTTTGTCTTCTTCCTTCCCACATCAGATTTGGATTTTTGTTCTTTTCCGAAAATGCAATATAAATACAAAGCAATAGAAGAATGAGGATGGAAAGCATTATTGGATAATATCGTACCTCTTTTTGGTGCCATTTAAGCTACACTTTGCACTTGCTTGTCTGTGTCCTAATTCCCCACATTTTTTGCATTTGACCTGTCTTTTCAGCTTGGCTTTTCCCTTCTCAAGGCTAGACGGTATTCTATTCTTCCTCTGCCTACCAACTCCTCTCTTTTTGCACAATGGAGGCAGGAGTTTGAATCCTTGTCAACTTGTGGCCACTTGGTTCTTGTCTGTGATGTTAGGGATGACACCTGATATGCTCTTTGTAATTTCGCACGAATAAGCCATGTCAACATACTTCTCCATTTGTGGTTTCCTTTGTGTTGTGATCATTGCTAAAGCATGTGCACATGGCTTCCATCATTTGCCACTCTAAGCAAGTGCATTCTTTCCTATCAAGGTAAACAACATGTCTAATGACCTCCACATCTTTGTAAAGTTCTACCACCTCAGCTGATTCATCCCCTCCCTTTACTACTTTTAAGTGCCCTAATCCTTTTGATGCTGCATTAAGCTGGTGCACCACCACTGGAAGTATTACTCCAGGGATTCTTTGTGCTATTCTTCTCCTCTTCTCAAATAATGACAAGGTTTTTCCTTATTGCATCGCAAGAGCATCCACTGAGCAAGTCCTTGTAGTCCTTGATCCGTTATTCCAAGACTCTGCCAAGTTGTTAGTGATGTAATCACATTTGATCTCACATGAAAATTTGCACCTAGACCATATCAAGTTGTGGTACTTGCTAAGCCAATCAACCACATCAGGACTAGCCTCTAACACCTTATTGAGGTAAAACCGAAATCTATCAACTTTGTAAGCTCTAGTGCAGACCACATGTTTCCATAAACAGGTCCATGGTACTTTTTCTTCATGTTCTCCATGAGGTGCCTAAAGCACTCTCTCTGCTCAGCCCATGGAAAGACAGTTTTCCTCGCAGTTTCTAGTCCCTTACAAGCATCTGTGCATATAGCTAATGCAGGGATAGGTCCTAATGCTTGACCAAGCTTTTCCATAAACCATGTCCAGTTTTCTTTAGTCTCTGAATCAAATAGACCAAATGCTAAAGGAAACATCCAATTATGACCATCTAATGCATTTGCAGAAGCTAAATGCCCATTCCATTGTCCATTGAGTGCAGTGGAATCAATACTGATATATGGTCTACACCCCTCTAAGAATCCATCTATGCATGGGTTGAATGCACAAAAGAATCTACTAAAATGAATATTATCTCCAACAATGATTGTGTCTATTTCAACTACACTCCCAGGAGATCTAAGTTCCACCTCTGCTTTGAATCTATAGAGCCAATCAAAACTGTCATCCCACATGCCAAATAATTTCTGTGCAGCTCTTTGCCTGCCATACCACACTGTCATGTATGGTATGGTGATTCTATACTTATCTTGCAATTCTTGTTGAAGTTCCTTAGCACCAATGCTAGGCTTTTTCTTCAAAGAACGTACAACTCTTTCTGCAACCCATGCTTGAGAAGCCATCCTTCCCCAAACTCTACTAGCAGATGCACAAGTGTGGTCATTTGTGTTTATTTGTACCTGTAGGTCAAAACATAGGCATAGTTAGTAGTATCACACAATATGGACGATATTATTTGCATGTAATGTAAAAAGAAAGGTGTTAGTACCCTGACACTATTATCAACCTGAGTCCTAGCACGAATTTTCCATGGACACCCATCTACAGAACAATACCCCCTAAATCTAGATTTATCGGACTTCTCTGTCCCAAGCTCAAACTCATTGACAATAGCATGTTGTTTCACTGCCATTCTAAAGTCATCCATGCTAGGATATATGGTTCCAACATCCATGTCAGGATCTTCCATATCCCATGTCCTAGTCGACTCATGCGGGTCATCATCATGTACAACCATACAAGCTTCATCAATATCCTTTTGAACATCAACAGGAATAACTGGAACATCAGGTGGACCTTTTGCTATAGCTTCTGCCCTTTCATCTTCTTCTCTTAGACCCATTGCCAAATAAACCTTGTCCTCATCCAACAAAGAAGCCCCATCACCATCTTCAGTTTCGATATTCAACAAGCTCCAATCCACATTAATTTCATTGTACTCTTCTTGTCTACTATCACCAATCTCTTCATTTGAGCCACCACATGTACTAGATTGACATCTTAAAGTTGTGATATTGCTATCTTTTGAACTATTCCCCTCAACCTTATCAATTACATCCACATACAGGTTAAGACACTGATTGTGCAACCTCCCATTAATCATCTCCTCCAAATCAGCATTAGTTGCTACTTTGAACTCAGCATTATTATCTTGGTCCACTCCCCACACTGAAATTTCTTGGCTAGGCCCCTGAATAACTCTGCTTGCAAGATCATGCAGAAATTTATCCAGATTGTAGCCATCAGAAGCATCAACCCACCATTTCAACTGTTGCTGCTCCATATCCAAGCAACCATAGTCGAGTTTCGCAATGTATTTACCAACACTAACAATTAATCTAAACGCGGCGCCAGGATCAAGCCTGGCATGATCATCAACATGGAAAAAAATTGGAGTTAGAATTCAATCTAACTCCAAATAATAAACCAATGGTGCAAAACTTACCAAGGAGGGCAGTCGTCCGAATCCATTGTTAGTTGAATCTTTCACGGGTGTGTACCTAGCAGCGGGCGCGGGGGAGGCAGGCCTTGGCCATGGGGAGGCGCCGGCCGGACGGACGCGCAGCGCGGGCGGGAAGGAGCCGCAGGCGCGGGCGACCGGGAGGCGCGGGGACGGAGGCGCAGGGCGGGCGACCGGGAGGCGGGACGAGGCCGCAGGCGCGGGCGACCGGGAGGCGCGGGACAGGCCGCAGCGCGGGCGAGGGAGGCACGGGACGGAGGCGTCGGGGAGGCGCAGGGGCCGCGGGGACGGAGGCGCAGGGCCGCCGCTACCACCGGCTGCACAGAATGGGGAAATGTGATTTAGGGTCTGCCATGGAGACTGCGAAGTGATGGGGAGTTCACAGAATGGATAAATCGAAAGTGGGCAAAATCGTCATTTCGCGTCTATGTCCATGCTGGATGCTGACATGGCAGTCATTTGGACTCGAAAGTGGCAATATATTAGGAACCAAATTTTAAGAGTGGCAAAATTTTAATTGCAACAAAGAAAGTGGCATTTGAATAGGTGGCATTCCTAAGAGTGGCAAAAAGTTAAATTTCCCGGCACATGGAGACTAAAGGCGCCAAGGCGTGCGCCACGGCGGGACCGCGGGAGTTACGCACGAGACGGCGGGAGTCACGCGCGGGAGTCTGGCTGTCTCAGCTGAGAGTTGGCGACTGCTTCCTGGCGACGACGAGCGGCGAGCCGGCGAGTACCGAGTGTCCGAGCGCGGCGACCGGCGAGCAAGAGTGAACTCCTCAGTCCTCACTCCTCAGTTCCTCACTCCACTCCGTGTCTCCGTCACAGCGTCAAAGCCAAGAGCGGAAGAGCCAAGACTTCAACTAGTACTGGTAGTGGTACACTCCTCAATCTTCATTTCGCTCAAGTGCTCAACTAGTATTCAAGACTCAACTTTCTATTTCCAGATTTTCTCAACTAGTACTCAAGACTCAAGAGCCAAGACCTCAAATTCTCGCGCAGCACCGCCGCCGGCTGACGCGCCTGCAACGTGAACTTCAAGCTATACCTGCTACGTGAGGTGTTCTTCCATCGCATCCGTCTGTTTTATTTACTGGCTGCATGGTGTCTTGATTTCTGTTGTTGTTGCTTGAATGGTGCTGATAATACATCTCTGAATCGATGATAACCTGTGGGATCTGTGATATAGCTATGTGATTGTGAATATAATTGGCCTCTGGGAGAATTATTCTTGACAAATCAATAGTATTGTAGCCAAGTAGTTGAGCTGTTGTTTTACTTTTTCTGAATCTTTTTCACTAGTACTATTGTTGATGTCTTTTTGGGCCCTTGGGAATGGATGTTCTATTCAACCTAATCATGATATGTAATAGGGCGGTGATGTTGTCTTGGTTCATTCTGTGATATTGGGTCCTGTATGATAAACTGGTTTCCCCAGTTCTACCTGAACATTTCTTAGCTTTAATAATAAAGCTGAGGAACACCTTTTGTTTGAATTACTTTCTGCCCTTTCAGTTGAGTCAAGAAATATTATTCTGCTCTTTAGGACTTGAGTCGAAAAATATTATTCTGCTCACCTGCTGTCTTAGTCAATTGCCAATTCAGCGAAATATTCATAGGCCATTCTAGTTCTGACCAGTCTCAATTGCTGCGCAGTGCGCACCTCAGAGCTCTCAGCTGATAATGCACATCTTACTTTGTTTGAATAGCTGTGAGTACTCCTAAATCACAGGAACGGCCTGGGACTGGGGAGGGAGTTTGGGCGTCGGTGATCTGAGTTGGAGTTGGAGCCGGTCCAGCCGGAGCAGTGAGTAAGAGCCAGCCGCCCGCCAGAGGCCAGATCTGCAATGGTTTCTAAATCATCAAGCAAAGCCAAGGAAAAACATGTAAGAAAGTAAGAATAAGATACATGATTCGTGAATGATAATATGATACTAGTTAGATTTCTAGGTCTAGAAATTGCCAATATGAGCTCATGTTCTTTTCCCCCAAAAAAATCGACCGAAGTGTTTCACAAATGGAGAAAGATCAGAAAGTAACAGAAGATAGCAAAGAGGAACCACGGAATAATTTCTGTTTACAGCATTGAGGGTTCAATGGTCACAACCTGTCAACTGCGTGTTGCATTGATGTATTTTCTAGTTCCAACTAGAGTTGTACTACTGCCTTTATGTCATGTCCTTCCCCTTAGTTGCTTAATTGATTTCTCTATTTCAATATTGTCTGTATGTATGCCAGCGAGCCCAGTTAAGTCATACATGTTTCTAGAACGTGTTTCCTGAAAGCTAGTCTTCTATGCTTGTAGTAAGTTACTAATTTGTGATGTGCTATCCTGTATAAGTACATGCTGAATATGTTTTGATAAGTTACTACATTAGGGTCATTTTGTTAGGGAAGAATCCATTAGCTAGACTAGGAATACAAGAAGTGTGAATTGTGTTCTGTTATTGCTGGAAAGAAAACGAAATTGAACCTTACCTTCTACTGAGCTAAATTTCATGGTTGATTCTACTTTATGTCCCTTTCTTATTCTGGTAGTCTTTCATCTTTGTCATACTGATTCCTATGGCCACCAACTTCAGGTACGCCAAGTTCGTGAGGCAGATGTACTGAAACAGAAAGCCTATATGCTATTTTATGTACGTGAAAGAGTCGGTACACAATGGTGCGCAAAGACAATAGCAGTATAGCACTGCTAATATGCCAGGAAAGAAAATGATCCCTGAAAAGATCTCATGTCTGAATGCTGTAATCCAAAGTGGTGTAATAGAAGCAAAATTGAATGGTCCCTCATCTCCTTTCGTAGATAAAAAGTTGCAGAGCATAAGCAATGGCCACTCTGGCATTATCAGCAAGACTTTAGCAGACCATTGCTCAAAGAATGATGGCAAAACTGAAGCTGCTGCAGCCTCCCAAATTAATGGTCTGTCTTCCGCACAGAAAGCTTTTGTACCTCGAAGTGATGGTGCTACCTTATCAACTAAATCAATGCAAATTGCTTTGAGTAGTCTCAAAGAGGCATCTTCATTAGGTCAACCTGCATCTCTTATCAATGCGAGAAGTAATCAGACAACGGCTGAGATGTCATTGCAGGAACCGAAGACTGATGGTGCTTTTACCAAGTTGGAAAACAGTACTTCTGTAGTTCTGTTGCCTCACATATGGTCAGCGGTCCTGCTAGACTGTCTGAGGCAGGCAAACAAACTTCTCAATCTCAAACAACTAAATTTTACAAGACAACTTCCAATGTAAATAACATGGACACAGGGGTTACTGCACAAACTTCCCCGACTAAGGTATCCTTGTGATGGTCACTGCTGGTTTTAACTGTTTGTTAAGCATTGAGAATAATTTGTTCCTTGCTTTGTAAAGTGGAGGATATGAACTTGATTTATTAATATTTGTGATGATTGTTTGTTGATGAAATTTTAAATGTCAAAATTTGAATTTAAAATCGCTAATCGGAAAAACCGGTCGATTACGACATTTGTAGGAGGATATTCGTATTCGACCGAATTAAGTATATATCCGATTCGAATTCGTATTCGTTACGACATTCGATTCGTATTCGTATTCAAAAATGTTCGAATTCGTATCTGTATCCGTTTTAAAAACATAAATTCGTATTCGTATTTGAGACTATTCGACCGTATCCGATCCGTTTCCACCCCTAGTGGGGGGTAAATTTTTTGCTTTTTAGCCCAAAATTTGAAAGATTTTTACATATAGACCCCTAGAAAAAGATTTGCAAAATAGACGCTTAGCACAGCGCCAAAGGATATGACGCCCAGGGTACATAGCACGGAGCCATATGCTTTGGCGTCGTGCGTGGACACGTAAGAGCCACGGTGGCAAAGAACGGCGCCAAAGCCCATGGCACCGTGCTGTGCAACCACGGCGCTAATGGGCGTGGCGCCGTGCTCTGGGACTTAACCCCGAGCATGGCCCCTGGCCCCCACCCCCTCACTCCTCCGTTCGAACAGACAGAGAGCAGCCTGCCGCCGTCCCTCTCTATGTCGTGGAGATTCACCTCCTCCACAGAGTCGTGCGCCAATTTGGCCTCGTGCAGTTCTACCCCCTGAGAAGGTTTCGACTTCTGTGGATTTGCACCAGTAAGTTACAATTTTTGTTTCATTTAGAATTCTATTGGTTCTTACTCTAACACCTATTGTTAACATCTGCTATATGTATAGGTTCGACAGGGTCCGCCAACGAAAGGTGACAGACTTCGCTCATCAGCACCGAGATTACGTCCAGTGGTGGAAGAGGATGGAGGACAACTGCGAGCGGGACAATACCCCCCACACCAACGCCAGCTTCCGGGATTACTTGTCCTGGTACCACACTGCCACCCGCTACAGGCTGAGGCAGTAGTGGACCGATGTTGACTACACGGACCTCACTTCGTCCGAGGACGAGGACACTGCATACGACAGGCGTGCGAGGGAGGGCACAGTGGTCGAGGCCGCTCCGATTCTCGATCGAGTGGTACAGAAATCATGATATTTGCAATACTTTTGTTCAATATGTTTATCTCGCACTTATGTTTCCTTATTTCTTTAAGGGATTTCTCTCTAAACCTCGGTGCACGCGATCGATGAGGCTCTCAGCTACCCAATTGGCGGCCTGGACAGCGAGAGCCGCCTGATGGACTTCCTGAAGGTACGAAGATAATTCGTTAAGTTAGATCCATTCAGCATGTATACTATTATGACATATCATTACTTGCAGAGACTTAGACGTCGCATCAGTCGGGCACGCTCGGACGTGATCATACCGGAGGTCTCCCAGCGCTTGGGTGCCTTAGCCGCTGCAGCCTCGTCATCACACGTCGGCAGGCGCCAGTCCACGAGGAGCTCGTCACGCACTCTGACTTTCAGTCAGGGCGATGACGACGACAACGAGGCGGAGCAGGATGATGATGAGGAGGAGCACGAGGACGAGGAGGCATCTACCCACGACGAGATTGGGATGTCGCAGATGCCCGACGCACCATCTACTCAGGCTTCGCAGCGGCCTCATTGTTCGGCCTGTCCCCCGAGCATGTATACTCCAAGGACTGATGCTCTGGCCAAGGGTAAGGGAAGGGCCAAGAGGCAGTGAGACTGACTATTTTGTGCGCTAAGAACTGTGTGATGTTTTGAGACTTTTTGAGAGTTTTATATGTGAATGTATGTGTGTATGTGCTATTTTATATGTGAATGTATGTGTATGTGTGTTTTATGAGATGTATGTATATGCAGAAAAAACAAAAATTTTGCTATTTTTTCTGCAGGTTTAGGTAGCACGGCGCAAAAGAGTCTGGCGCCGAGGTGTTGAATTGCGGCGCCAGGACCTTTGGCACCGTATTTGGCGCCAAAGACCCTGGCGCCGTATTTGAACACCTCGGCGCCAGACTCTTTGGTGCCGTGGTATGTACATACATCGCCAGGGTGTTTGGTGTCATGGTAGCTGAACTTGCATTACAACTGCAAGTTCGGCCAGTTCTTTCGTTTCATTCGCGCAAACAATACTAATTGACATTCTAACAAATGAATAAGCACGACACATAGCATTACGACCCAATACAAACATACATACATAGCATTCACGCCTGTCTGTGTCCGCTCAGGCTAAAGAGAGGAGTGAGGGGGTGGGCGGTCGGGGGGCCGTGCTCGGGCTTAAGTCCCAGAGCACGGCACCACGGCCGTTAGCGCCGTTGTTACATATCACGGCGCTATGGGCTTTGGCGTCGTGTTATACCACCGTGGCTCCTACGTGTCCACTCACAACGCCAAAGCATATGGCTCCGTGCCATATACCCTGGGCGCCATATCCTTTGGCGCCGTGCTAAGGGTCTATTTTTGCAAATCTTTTCCCCAGGGGTCCATATGTAAAAAACTTTCAAATTTTGGACTAAAAAGTAAAAATTTTACGGGGGAGGGGGGTACGACCGAGGCCAAACGAAATGATATTGGACATAGCCTAATAGGTCTGCACTAGATCAGCTTGTATGGCAATACCTGATGTTTCATAATTTATTTTTAGTAGGTATTTGAACGAGGGGATTGCGTTGGGAATTTATAGGATTTGAATCCAAATGGTCCTATCCAAATAAGCGCTAACTATATTTTTCGAGACAGTGGTAGACAGTGAAGAAATTAACACAGACGACACATATGGCTTTGGGAGAATCTGCCCTGTTTATTTCGGTTTCTAAAGAAGTCAAAGCTAAAAACCATAAAAAAAACCCAAAAGGAATAGGGTCATATATGTTTGTGTTTACTGTGTTACCCAAAGCTCTTTCATCCTGGGAAATCTACGATGGGCCTGCTCCAAAGAGATTAAGCTTCTGGCTTATGGTTTTGGCTGTGTGTTTTTGGCTGAACTTATACTGTAGCGACTGATAGTCTTTTCTAAGTCATTCAATTGAACAATTAAAAAAAGAAAAGAAAGATAAACCATTATATCGTCACGGACAATACAAAGTAATAAGGTGAAAAAAGACAAAAAAAGGTGAAAAAACCAAATAAGCGGAAATTAGAAGTCAACTCTTCTAATTGGCTTCTAGCTTAAATAAGTCGAAAATAAAAAAAAGCCAAAAGCTGAATCCGTTTAGAGCGAGGTCGGATCGAGCTACAAAATTTCTAGCACATCACTTTGTTGGTTAATCTAGCAAGTGGGATATTTAGGGCCTGTTCTTTAGGCTTCTAAAAGCGGCTTTTGGTTTTTGCTATAGTAC
The DNA here is from genome assembly GCA_036346245.1 of Bonia amplexicaulis. Classification (NCBI taxonomy): domain Eukaryota; kingdom Viridiplantae; phylum Streptophyta; class Magnoliopsida; order Poales; family Poaceae; genus Bonia; species Bonia amplexicaulis. The sequence goes on along the minus strand of CM070741.1, from coordinate 25,260,636 downwards.
TTAACTTTTAAATAAAGTATTTTTTCAAGATGAGATGTACAAGTTAATTGTAGTACACGTTAAAAGCCTAACATCTGTATCAACCAAAATCGCAAGCGAGTATCTCTCTCTCCGCAATCTCGGTCAGTAACACCAAAATTCAAAATTTCACCAAAACCAAAAGCCATGACCAAAAGAACAAGCCCTTAACAAAGTAGATCAAAGCAGTGGCGTACCCAACTCAGGACTCAGTTGGGGCGGGAGACTACATCATTCAAATGATAGGTTAGTCCTCTTTTCAACGATTCACTCAAAAATACAACCTTTTTTGTAAGGATGATGTAGAATTGGCAACAGAGGAGGAGTGAATGATGCTTTAGAAAATTTTCCCTAAATATTTTCAAATATTTCAACTCAGTAGCTACTGAGCTATAAGAATCAAAATTGGAAGTCTAGAATAAAGCAACACCTTTAAAACTAGAGAGCTAGCTCTTGCACCTGGGCAGTCTGACCGGCCACAGAACCGTGGTCTAACTGGTGGTGCTCTTGCAGTCTAACCGGCGGCAAGCTGGCGATCTGACCAGCGACCAGTCTGACTAGGCCAAGGAGCCAACTGATCGCTCCTCTGTTCACAGAACATAAAATCAGTCCGAATCCAAACCACTTTTAGTGCAACTCCCAAAAGTTATGGCCAAATAAGAAGAAATTTTGCACACACCTTACTTAAGGTCTTATAGGAATCTATTCATTTAAGGATCGCATGAATCCTTGTTAAAGTTCCTATCTTTCCCAAAGATAAGCAAAGTTGCACTAAGAACTAGGTAAAAAACAAAAACTCAATACATGGTTTGCTCATGGGTAGAGGATGGTCAAGATAATTCTAGATGTATTCGCATATATCACAGCAAACAAAATTTTCCAAAGATTCGAAGAAAAAAACTTGGGATCAAGAAGTCTCAAGGATAGGCCAAAACCAAGCAAAAATAGACAACTTTGAAATTCTGCAATACTAGTGCCTAGGTGGATGGGATTTGATCCCTATAGGTTATCTCTATCACTTATATGTCCTTGGCACACAGTAAGATTATGAAGGGGAGAGAAGAGATCAAAACCAACAAGAACTAGAGCAAATCAACTAAAACAAGGAGATATTATGAGTGATGAACAAAGTTGATATATTGCTACTTGAGAATGAAAATTTTGTAGCCACTACACCTAGAGAATAAGAGTGTACACTACAACCCTCACTCTTCTCTAACCCTAACTCTAGAACTCAAGGTGAGCAAATCAACTAAAACAAGGAGATATTATGAGTGATGAACAAAGTTGATATATTGCTACTTGAGGATGAAAATTTTGTAGACACTACACCTAGATAATAAGAGGGTACACTACAACCCTCACTCTTCTCTAACCCTAAATCTAGAACTAAGGTTGGAATCTTGGATGGTTGGATGGTTAGCTTGCAAGCCTCTATTCTAACTCGTTAAATAGATGAGGCAACTATCTTACATCTAACCCTAATAGATACTATCCACTAGCATATTTAGGGGAACCTGTTAACCCTAGACAACATGGGTTTTACTCACACTCATGCAAACTTTTCAAAGCATATGAGCTCGAATCCGCTAAGACTTTAGCCTTTGATCCATTTGACATTCTTAGCATCTCTTTGACCTAAACTGCTTTCCCAAGCATCGTGGTTTTAATCCAGTGAAACTTCGGTATTTGGCAAACTACCAAAATATCCTTGCCTTGACTCGGTCTTCATCTTTCCTTGCAAGCAATCACCATGCTCGCCATGTGTAGGTGCATCAATGGATTGCCATGTATCGGTATGTCTCTCCTGTTTCGGTTCCATCGGACAATGCCTCATTTGGATCGACCAAGCCACTTGGTGTAACCCATCGCTTGAACCTTAACTTCAACATTTTCCATCTTCCCCGTGCCATGCTTGAGCTCAACCATCTAACCTTGGCATCCTTGACTATTCTGGGGCTTGGCTCCTCCACGAGCATAGCACTGATTCTCACCGTTGACCATAGTTGACTCCAAAGTTTCTCTACACGTCCAAAGACAACGAAATTGTTTCTGTGTATAAGTTCTTCACAACTTGACCTATGTTAGCTAAAACATGTTTCATGCAACATAAATTTATTGACCAATCATAATTCAATTCATCTAAAAACCAATTTCCCAAAATCATAGAACCAATTCTCAGGGCCAGTCTGATGCCAACCAGGGACCGGTCAGACCGGTCAAGTCCAGTGCAAAACACCTATTTTGAAAAATTGCAACCACCATTAAGCCTCCGATCAAACTGCTCAGCAACTAGTTAGCGTCTGATTGGCAAAAACCAACGATCACAATGGTTTGTCTGACAACAAACACTGATAAAATGCAAACTCTGCAAAATTCAAATTCCAACTCCACAAACTTGGCAATGGTTTATTACAACAATATCCTGGACCTTCTCACATGGTTTCTCAATCTCCTACTTGATGAATTTATTGGCAATTTCTCATAAATGCAAATAGGAGGAGGTAGTTTTGGAAGTAAAGAGGGAATTTTATAAAGTGAAACTCAAAATGGTCACAAAATATTAGAATAACTGAAAATGACCATATGAGCTAGAAATAGAGTGAAACCACTGAATAGAGCAAGCTTTTCACAAAAGGCTTTAACTCCACCAAAGAAATTACGAAATCCCACTCTAGGTCTATATGAAAGAATAATTGCTCTATTTGACCTTGGCCAGGGTAAGAAAAGATCAACGCATCAAGAGAATCACAGCAAAACACAGAAAGCTCCAACTTAACAGGAATTCTTAGAAAGTCCAAAGCCTGCTCTCTTTCTTCCCTTGCCAAAATATGCATTTTTACCAATCTTTCTTCCCTTTGACAATGAAGTTATCAAGATGTATGGAAGAATATAGAGCATAAATGATATGAAGTGATTGCATTTTATTCATCTTTAGCTTGATAAGGAGTTATGAAAATTATCAAAAGTGACTCTATAAGTATTACACTAAATCATATTATGTAAAGTAGCTATTTATATCATGGCAATATATATAGCAAATCTAAGCCAAATGAGTAAGGATATGAAATTTAAAAGATTTTTAGTATGTCAAGTCTCTCAAAGTTATAGTTTAGCTATAGGTATCTAAAAATAAGTCAAGCCATGTTAGTAAACTAAATAGAATCAAGAAGCTATAATTGAGTTATTTAGAGTGCTATAAGTTCAATATCGAATCATTTTGTCCAAACACTAGTTGGCCTTGTAGCTGTCAGACCGGTCCCTGGTTAGCCATCTGACTGGCCAGAAGGGTGAAGTCTCATTTAGCTCGGTTTTTTTTGGATGTTTTTTTTATGGGTGATTGGTCTCTGATTTTCATAGTTTTTCATAGCTATGAGAATGAAGAGTTTTATTTTACCTTTTTGGAAATATTTGAAAATATATTTAATCATGTTGGCTCTTATTCACTCCTCTTTAGTCGCCGTTCTCGGTACCACAAACGGCATGACGTAGTAGTTGACCATCGAGGGCTTGTTTATTTTTCCTTATCATCACTGCTGTGGGAAACAAATCTCAAACAGGAACCACATATAGAGCTCAATGTATGATAGGGACACCAGATTTTTGTAGGATGAATGGGTGATATATAGATCATAATGCTTGTTTTCTGACAGTGCAAGCTCAACTAACCTGGCAATAGGTCTCATACTACCAGCTTTAAGATTTTCCCCGGTTGAACAGCTTATTCTTAGCAAGCTACAGTTAAGCTTCACACGCGATTGCACGAATTATCATCATAAGTTTTGTTAAGGTTATAACTATTCAATTATGATAAAGAAAAAGCAGATAGTTATATATGGCTTAGTCTACGGAGCATCAGAGATAAGAACGTAAGCTATGGTCCTGCCATCCAATGGAACAGTGTCCTGGACACCGACATGCTGATAATTAAACAAGAGCGTCGAGTCAACCAGGCACAGATGCTGCAGTACAACGAAGTAGTTCTGCATGAACAGGAGTGCAAGACTTCATGTTTGTCTGCAGGTCAGCGCCGGCGCGGACGAAGTATCACAATCAGGATGCACCGGTTCAAAATCATATCCATAGAAAACAAACCCTCCAGTGGAAACTACACATGTCATTGTGCGTTCGATCGGCACTGCCACTACTTCAAACTGTTCCTGTTCCTTTTGCACCTCATACATGTCATTGTTAACCTCCTCTCACTTATCTGTTCTGCCAACAACTCCGTTGAACAGTGTTAGCCAAAAGAAGCAAGGAACCGCTAAACACTTGCCGTGGCATGATTTGTCATACCAGTGTAAACGGCAATTAAAGCACATGTGTACGAACATTAGTCTTACAACAGGGATACCAGCGGAAACCATCGATGCTATAACCACTCAAGGCTTGCAAGAAACAGTTCCTCGACTACTGTTAGGTTCACTAGTATTCTCTGGAGCTGAAGAATTTTTGATGAATTTAGCAATTTGAATGGACTCAACCGGAGTTAAAACAAAAGGAAACGGGCTCTCGGAAGTTTGAATTCCAAAGAAAAGAAAAAGACTGATTTTGTGAAATTATTTTTATACTGAAAAATTATTGAACGGACTACTGTTAGGTTCACTAGTCTTCTCTGGAGCTGAAGAGCCAACTTTAATTATTGCAAAATGTGGATGCAACAAGCAGGAGCCATCTCATTGTTTTGTAGTCTCTACAAAACCATTAGTCAATCAATTTAAAGAGACAACCTTTTTGGACCAAAACCAAAAAACAAAAACAAAACCGTGCAGGTTCAAAGCAAGCCAAACACTGAAGAAGTGATGAATTACCTTTTCTAGACTTTGAGCCACTTTAACCCCCAACAAGGCGGCAAATATCCTGTTAAATGTGAAGTTCAGCTTTTATTTTAGAACTGGAAGGTGATATACACAAAGATCGTAAAAAACCTTCATATCACATTTTCTTAAAGGGTTCCAAGTATAGCATATTAAATGTAGGATTGAGTACGTCAACTAGAGTGGGGTAAATAGGAACCCAAATTAATTCCGAGGCTTGATCCATAGATTCAAATGACATGAAAATTTACAGGAATATTCTCTAAGATATTAGAAACCTATTCCAATAAACGATTGTGAAAGTCATTACAAAAATTGAGATCTTTCGCCATTTGAGTAGAGAGGGTACAAGAACCAGACAAAAGAGAAAAACTTCGATCTACTCTTGCTTGTGAGTCATAGATGGTCTAGGTGACCTGGGATGGGTTCTCACCTATTATAGTAAGCTAGAACGCAGCACAAATCCAATCCAAAACACCCATAAGAGCAAAACTTGAAAATCACCTCTCTTAAGAGAAACTGAGCAAACTTAAGAACTTTCTTTAGATTGTGCCTAGATGGATAGGATTTTATCAACAAGAGACATCTCTACCTCTTACACATCCTTCACACTAGAAAAGTTCAAGAGAAGAGAAATCCAAACAATAAAGCCAAGAAAATCAAAAGCACATGAGGGGATTCATGGCATAACTCACTTAGGCAATTTTGAATGTCCATTTCACTTAGAGAGGAATATTTATTTTGAGAACCCGATCGGTGCTCGGATGTGGTCGTGGCAACGTGGTCGTAAGACATCCATGGTCGAAGCAGCTATGGTCGTAAGGTAGCCGTGGTCGTAAGACACCATGGTCGTAAGTCGTAGAAGCTGCAGTGATCATAAAGCTGCAGTGGTCGTGGAAGCTGTAGTGGTTGTAGAAGCTGAAGCGGTCCACCGAGAGAATCGGTCGTAACCGTGAGAAGTGGTCTTATGCGATGGTGGAGAGATTTCAAGAGACATGAGAATAGGCCTAAGTTAGTAGGTGTGTGGATGGTCGTGTGTGTATGCTTGAGACTTATTTAAACCGTGTAAATCTTGTTAAGTGAGAGTTGAGAAAAAGAGAAAAGATTGAGTGATTCAATCCAAAAACTTCTATTAGTCTCCCTCTGTGTGTTTATCGGAGTGATAAGAGAGAGAGAGGATTGAGCGATTCAGTCCTAACAAAATGTGCCCACCGTCACGTGGCAGGGTTAACGACGCACCCGTAGAGCAAGAGGAGGTCTCCTTAGGAGATTAGTCGATCTCGCCGTCGGGTGGGAGAAGAACTCCCAGAAGTCTAGGTTGTTAAAGTTGATGAAGATGCAGCCCACCAAGTGCGGAGGAGGTGTGGGAGCAAAAGCCAGAGGCCATCGACGATGGCGCGCCATGCCATGCAGATGAATTAGGATGCGACAGAGGACGTCCCCGAGCGCGTCGTCGTGTAGCAGTCGCACCAGGTCCTCCTGCTGTTCCATGGCTTTCCTTTGGAATTGTTAGGGTTATCCAACTGGTGTTGATCGGGTGGGTCGGCTGGTGTGGGAGGGAGACTCAGGGTGGCCGTACAGGCTGGGCTGGGCCGATCCTTATAGCCGTATAGGACGAACGAGCTGCGTTGTGGGCCATTAGGTACCTGGAAGTGGCCTAAGTTTCAACCCTTGAGCATTCAATTTTACCACGTCCAATTTGCATAGCAAGAATACTGCACCGTCAGCTCTTGATGAATTGATAGGGAATCGATCAGGGGTGGCATCAGAGGCATACGAAACAGAAGCATATCGTCTCCTCGTGACAAAAGCAAAATGTCTCCTATTTGTCTTCTTAAAAAATTAGGGACTTTATTTCGAGGCCCCAGCTTACATCACTCGGCACAAAAGAAAAGCAAGGAATCAAACGTTGCTTGGCCGTGCTGTTGGGTGCCGTCCGTGTTGATTCGATCCATCCAGGGGGTTGAACCAGCTGCTCCGACCAATTAAGTGCATGCGTACGTAGGACGAGCATTGGAGCAATGGAAATTTTCTTTTTCAACAGATCGTTGCGGGGTCATAGATTGAAAGTTTAGACGAAATCGCGGATCGGTCGATCTGACTCTAGCTAGTAGTGAAATATCTATTGTACGGTCGCGATCATCATGGCATGATGACGATGCTAGGCGTTAGGTAACGATCGCTTTGACTTTTAAATAAAATTAGGAAGCTTAGGAGCAAGAAGCTGGGGAGTAGGGCAGCGCGCGCAAAGTCAAGCAGGGCAGAGAAGACGTAGCCGGCCGACCGTAACACCTCAACCGCACCGCACAGTACACCGGTCGTACGCACGGCCACGTACAGCGCACCAGCTTAACTTATTCCTGACCCAATTCTTTTTGAGCCAGTTGTATCTACGCATATCCGACCCAAACTATATGTATATTATGTGCTGAGCTAAGCAACAGTACGGTATTTATATAGAAAGTCAGACATAGACAGAGTGTAATTAGAGCAGATATTGATAAATATCGTTTATCCTATATCTTATTTTATATTTTTTTTAGAGTTAAAATCGGATACAGATAATACACTCCATGTCACATAGTTGGCCATTGTTGTTTGTCAACTACTCTCAGTCACAGTGTGCGCGGCCCAAAAAAGACTTATAGCTATATAATTGGTCCCGTTCTTCAGGACTGCGGAGGGTAGCTGATGATTTTTTGTTCTAGTATGAGTATTTATGCGAATGAATCGAGTATTGATAAGTCAATAAACTATTTTAAAAAGCTGTTACGATAAGTCGTTTCAAAAAACGATGAAAAACTATTTTATTTATTTGTTAGAGAAAATTATAAGTTATAAACTATAAATCATAACATATAAATTAAAAAGAACGGAACTAGTATAGGAGTAGAGGAAATGATCTGATCAGTTTATGAATACCTCTTCATATGGTTAGCATAAGGATCAGCAGTACGTGGAAATTATAGGCAAGCTGATTTTTTCATCTGTTGTTCTGCAGCCAACGACTTGATCCGCTGCAGAGTGTTAGCCAAAAGATGGAAGCAAGCTAGCGACGGCGCGCGGTCGCTACAATTCCCGGGAGAAGCCCAGAGGTGTCGGCTGATCCATCGAGCGCACGTGCCACGGGAGCAGCCCCCGAGAGTGCTACGGCGGGTGGGGGACCTGGTCGTAGGTGAGAAATAGTTTCGAATTATCTGTATTATTTAGTTATTGTATTTGATAGAATATAAATATGATATATATTTTTATTTAGTTAACAATTTTTCTTTAATGTATTTGTATTTGAATTTATATTAAAAATATGAATATGATATAAACTTTTACTATTTGAAATGTTATTTTATTCAGACTATTCGTATTCGGTGAAACAATATACATATTTTATTGCAATATGACTAATTAGTTAGACAAGTTTTTTTAATTTATTGTGAATTTGTGTTTCTTTACGTGAAGTAAATGAATTAGAATGGTTAAGTGTGACCGTACGAGGATAAAATGTCATTAATATCTTCATACTATATAAGTTATGAGGATATCTAGATCCGACCAAATTGAGTTGATATTCGATCGATTTCGCATTCGTTACAATATTCAATTCATATTTATATTCAAGAATATTCAAATTCATATTTGTATTCATTTACAAAATATGAATACTTATGTGGTAAAGACATTATTCGATTCGTATCCATCCGTTTGGGTGTATGGGGTTGGAGGGAGATTGTGATAGGCACATATCCATATTGTAATAACAAGGTGGGCAATAAGGTCCTGTTCAAAAGTAATGTGACTTTTGATTTTTAATTATGGCTTTTGGTTTTTGGCTTATTACAAGACAGATTGGGGGAGTAAGGGGCGCTTATGCTACGAAGCCACTCTTTTCAAAGTAGTTTTTGCAGTGACTTCTACAAATGACTTATAGCAACTACCTTGAGAAGCCACTCCATTCAAAAGTTGGCTTCTAAAATCCAAAAGCCCAAAGCTTTTTAAAATAGGGCCTAAGACTGAGCTACCAGGTCAACCTTTACCATTGGGCCCACGAGCAACAAGCAAAAAAAGCATCGAGCTGACCTTAAGGCTTGAGGACCGGCCATAAGGAATAAAAAAGATTAATTTCTTATATGTCACTAGAATTTTGGGCAATCCTTAAATGTGACCTAAATGTCAGTGAGCCAATCAGTGGCACATAAGGGATGAGGTAAACTTTTTGTGGCATATAAGGAATTTACCCACAAAAAACATGATGTTACTTTTGTCACAGACCGTTGCCATTGCCGCCACTGGGAGGATGGAGACAGGATGCTGCCACCGGATCCGACCACGAGGAGGTCGTGCAAGGCATCCTTGGTGGCCATAGCCACTAGATCCGACCACATGGAGAAAGGGGGACGGCTCCCTCGACGGTGGTCGTTACCAGATCTGGCGATGGTAAGTAAGGTTATCAGAATCTCGATTCTGTCATACGATCCTAATATTTTACGATCTAAAATTGGCTAGATCGATCCAATTCTATGGTAGAATCTTAATGCTCTTATGATTCTATCCAAACTTTTGTAAAATCATGATCAAAATTTTCATACGATCCTACTCGATTTTGTCGATTCTATTATTTTATTATATATAATTACTTGTATTCTTTCTTTTAATTGAAAGTTTTAACTTTTATCTCTTTATGTTCACTATAATTATCATAAAATAACACATGATCTTAACTTTACTCTACAATTTATAATTTAAAATGGATCCCGCTGTCGGGACAACCGCCGCCACTGCATCCGCCCACGGGGACGACGAGGAATCGTCGTGCTCTATGAAATCAGAGAGGAAATGGAAGGGTGACACAGTGAGAGATGAGTGGGAGGGAAGAGCTGCGCGGGGAAGATAGGAGGCAGACAGCGACGTGGTGATGATGCCGCTTGGTGTGGTGGCCACGATGGATGGATGAGTCGAGGTACAAGAAAGGAAAGAGGAAAGGGCTAGGATTTTTTTAGATTGTGGGGTCCACCTTAAGACCTCAATTTTCATAAGCCATATTGGACCACCTCATGATCACACAACCCATAAACATTGAAGATGCCCTAATGGGCTAGACTGACTTGACTGGTCCAATTACAACGTTTTGAATGGTAAGTAAATTTGCACAATCAGCTCTTGAATTCTTCTTTACATGCACCTTATTAGGGTGACGTTGACAACCCGAGCAATACAGTGCACAGTTGACCACCACCATGTATATATGGATTAATAGGGAATCCATAAGACGTAGCACGATGGAGACATACGAAACAGAAAAAGCATATCGATCTCCTGGTGCCAAAATAAAATGTCTTCTATTTAGTTTTCTAAAAAAAATTACCCATTTTTTTTGCGCAATTGCACGGTTAAATATTATAATACATATAAATAAGTTATCTTGTTGTACAACTCTAATACTTATGACGGTAACACAATTGTATTCCTTGTACATACATAATTAATTTGCAATGTTATAACCTAGTTTCACAAAAAATCGGCAGTGTAGATCTTTCTTAATTTTTCTCCGATTAACATAGGAATTTTTAGCATTTGAGAGCGACATGGTGACATTTTTTTGCTTTTGACTACAATGCTATGCTTAATAGAAAAAGTACTGACACATTAAATTACTCTTTAATGGTGGTATTTTCATAACATTGTATTTGAGTTTCTAGCACACCAAAAGCGTTGAATCGTCTTTTACAAAACAGAGTCAATTAACACATTGAATATGTACTTAGTACATAATATAGACTATTAGATATTTAAATATTGTATTTCATGGAGATATCCGTGTGAAAAAATTTGTGCCTTGATGGTGTGAAAAAGTTTATACGGAAATTTTGTATTTACTGCTCCTGGACCGTGTCTTTACTGTTTTCCTTGAAGTACAATTGTATTTCCTTTTTTCTTTTTATTATTCCGTATCTCCGTGAACCTTATTGTGAAAGAATGCTCACCGTTATAATTATGGTGGGCCATCCAATAAACGTACGAGATTTTTTTCTTTTTGAATGGATTAACGAGAGGATTTCTAAATATCTTTTTTGTAACTCAAGGATTATTGTGGGAATGTTTATCACTTAAAACAAGTGAGGTGCCTTTCATCTTACCAGTTGTGTGTAGATACATAGATAAAGATAATATTTTAATGGGCCTAACTTACTAAAGAAGCTGAGTAAAGAGAAATGGTGTGTATAGGGATTACCTTGGTGTTTTTTGTGTTAAAAACATCTAAATTTTCAGCCGTTCGATCTAATCAACAACCATTGGATCTCCCTACCCCCATTTCTTTCTCTCAACTTCACCCTGACCTTCCGCCTCTCACCCCGACCCTGCCACCTCCTCGTCGCTCTTCGCTCCACCCCCTCCTCGTCACCCTTCGCGCCGCCCCCTCCGCGCCGCCTCCTTCTTTCTCCGGAGCAGCCCCTGCGCCCCCCAAAGACCCCACCCCTCCTTCACCACCCACGAATGACGGCGCCCCACACCTCGTCGCCGCCTCCTACCCCGCCCCACCGTGTTGTCTCCACCCAACTTAATAGCTAGTACCTTCTACCGTCACCGCCTCGCCGCGCTGCCCCTACCCTGCCTCGCCGTGTCGTCCCCGTCCAACCTAATAGCTAATACCTTATGCCACCGCTGCCCCTCCGACATCACCCACCACCCTCCTACCCCGCCTGTCACCCCCACCACAGCCCACCGTCCCCCGGCCTCCCTCTATGCTCGACAGGAACGGTGAACGCTAGGCACGGGGGCGGGATTCTCCCCTCGTGCTCGCTGGTGAGGAGAAAGAGCCCCGACAAACCTCGCCAGAGAATACGCCGCCTAAGCCCTAACCTCGCCGGAGAAGATGAACTCGCTGGAGAGGACACTGAAGCCAAAGCTAGTGCACGAATCGCGAGGCGAATCAAAAGGTCGGAAATTGGATGATTTTTCGGTTGATTCCATCCGGGTGATGATTATCAAAATCCAAAGAGAAAAATAAAAAGTGTCGGGAACAATTCAACCCCGCTCCAACGAGATTATGCTTCTAGCTTCTTAATTTCATATTTTTTGTTTTTTTGGTTTTTTCTCCTTATTTCTTTGTATTGTCCGTGAAAATATAATTTTTTCTTTTTAAATTTAATCATGCAGAAAAAGTTAATAGTAGCTATAATCCATTCTCAGCAAAAAAGGCAGAAACCCTTTAGATAAGTCCGCTAGCTTATCCAAATCGCACCCCTATATTAGCACAAGCTTATCCGCTTAATTGACTGCTCAGTTTTTTCATGGCTGTCTACTTATGAAGTTAAATGATTTTTTCTTAAGAATAACTTATAGTGTTGAATCCTTAGATCAAAATCAAAACCAGACGTACAAAGCATCTCAAAGCTAATCTAATGGCCTATTTGTGTTGCACACTTCATGGATCGTTTTGAGCTTGAGGGTGCACTTATAAGTGCATGCTATTTGGCACTAGTACCGTCAAAATATATTGTCATCTTTTATCAATAGTTTAATTTTTTTGGTCCAACTGGTTGATGATGCACGAAGCTCATAAATACAAATCAAAAGACAAGAAAAATCAATGTTGGGTACTCTCTGGATTCATTCTAGAACGTGCCACCTGTTGATTCGACCATCGAGGGAGTTGGACCAACTGCTCCGACTAGAGGTAAAATCAGAACGGATACGAAGATATCACTTATTTTGTATCATATTTTATATTATTTTTGGAGTTGAAGTCCGACACGGATAATGTTGGATATCTATTTTTTATCCGTTCCATAATCTTTCAGACAGTCGGTCGAACAGAAATTATTCGCTTCTTTGCATATGACATTGGGCAATATGGCACAATCAGAGTGAATATGGAGAGACTAATTACTAAGATATTAAAAGAAAAACACTCGGTGTTACAAATGTGGGCAATATTTTAATTCCAAGTTTTATGAGGAGACAAATACAATAAACTAGTGATGCAAAACTTACTACTAACAGCAGGCTACTCATCATACTTCAGAATATACTCAAGAAAAATACAGTAACAAAGTCATACGTGCGCGCGAACGACTTACTTGTTAGCCTGAAGAAGAACAGGAAGCCGTGCATGCTTGACGCAGTGCAGAACGTAGATGATGCAGTGCAGGAGCGGTTGCGCAAAAGCACTGCCCAGAAACCTTATTGCCGCCCCGTGCATGTACTCTCTGCAGCAATGGTTCAGAGATAACCGCTCTCCCTCCTTCCAGGTGCACGTCGAGAAGAAAGGTTGGCGAAGTCCAGACGGCGCAGTACAACAGCATAAGTTGGCAGAAGTAAGAGATGCTGGCAGTGAGAGATTCTAACCTCTACACCTTGGACGTCTCCAGGTATATAAAGATATGAAAATTACTCTCTAGTAACTGCTCACTGCTCAATAATTCACTGGTAACTGATAATATTTAACCAGTGATTTACCCACTGGTAACTGCCTGTCATCAAAACCCAATTAAGCCTCAAAATCAAAAGTTTGAATCTCATTCAAACAGAGAGAGTGAGGTGTAGGGTTCAGCAAAAATAAAGATGGACTTGGTCTGCCAAGAAGCGTGCCACGTCACGTCACAAGTCACGCGATTTTCACGCGAAAATACGCGAATACGCGCGCGTGCGTACGTGCATGTGTGACTAGACAGAACTCTCCTCATACTATCTCTATCCATATTCAAGAAGTGGTGAGTACTCCACCTTATAAATCGGTCTTCCTCACCTTTCCTTAGCAATATGGTACTAAACCATGCATGCTTTGGAATTAAGGAAATATGCCATAAAAATAGGCCAATTTCTAATACTCAGTACTCCTGCTTGTTTATATGTGACAATCTGTCTATATGTTATTTTGTTCCTAGGTAAAGTCACAATAGACTTACTCATATCATTTGACATACAGATATATATGGATGGATATCACTTATCCTGTATCCTATTCTATATTTTTTCCTCGGAGTCGGAGTCGAACATGGATAGTGCCGGATACCTATCTACCCCTTCCGTATCCGTTCCGTATGCCTTCGATCGGTTGGACGGACGAAAATTATCTGCTCCATTTGCACCCTAGCTCCGACCAATGAAGCGCTTAGTTACATGAAACGAGCATTGAAGCAAATATTTTGTTTTTTTGAGAGAGGGACAGATCATCATATCAGAGCAATGAAATGAGGCTCCCTACGGCATGTTAAGAGCCACTTGAGAGTTGTGACAGAATAAACATGCTAACATGGGGAGTACGGCCACGCTCTCAAACATGGGGAGTATATATTGCGATATATACTGCAATCCGTAGCCGGGTGATCGATGCTAACACCTCAACTTGCACGATACACTTTCATACCAGTAGCACATACAAACCATACTGAAAGTACAACTTGCATCAGTAATAGATGCATCACACCAATAATATTTCAAATGCCTTAGATGCAACAATAACATACTATGACAACTTCCAGGCTTCATAAACTTCAATATACCAAGAATTATATACGAAGAATTGGCAATAGGAATGCAAATCAAAAGCATATATATCTTGATGGCTAGAACCAGTTGAAGATTATATACCAAGAATTGCAATAGAAAGTACCTGATAGTTATTAATTATACCAGCACATCTTCATCAGCACTAACATCACTTGTTATCATGTTGACATGAGAAGAGCCTGAAATGATAAAAAGAAGTCATTTACATAATTTTCTTTAGCATATATAACATAAACTAGCATATCAAGTATAATTAAGAGGAGAGTGAATGTACCACAAGGTCGCATCCAATCCTGCAGGCATATCAATGCCTCTATAGTCTCCCTAGTCAGTTTGCTCCTATAGTCACCTATCACTCTACCTCCAGTAGAAAAGACAGACTTCGATGCTACAATAGATGTGGGGACTGCCAACACATCCCGGGCCATATGAGATAGTAAAGGGTAGTTGCGAGCATGGATCATCCACCATTGCAAAATGTCAAAACCAGCTTCTTGAGGGAATACATCATCTTTCAAGTATCTGTCAAGCTCACTTTTTGCTTGATTCCTTTGTTGTGCGTTGAGATGTTGATTTCAATCAGCCCATAGATCATTTATATTAGCAATTATCTCAACATGACTTCTTTCTTGTTCATTGCCAATACTTGAGTTGTCAACCTGGGAAGAATATTCTACAAAGAGTTCTTTCATTGTCATCTTCACCTTAGATAAATATCCAGATGCCTCACCTCCAAACCCATTCCCTAAGCGAAACTCAAGAAACTTGTTCTTACACCTAGAGTCTAATATAACAGGAATGCAGATAGCTAGGTATGACAACTTCCAATATTTTAGAGATTTTTCTTGATTTGATGTACCATAGATCTAATGATACCATCTTGTTTTGTGGCCTTCCTTTCCAACATTAACTTAACCTTCCAAAGCTCATGAAAATAGCAATTAGTTGTTTGATAGGATGAACCAGAAACTACCATCATGGCATTGTAGAAAACCCCTAGCAAATTGTAAATTGCCTCTGCCCTTTCCCATTGCTCAACCGAAGGTACACACTTATAAAGAGGGTCCTGAAACTGTAAAGCATCAAATGCTCTCCTAAATTTCAAAGCTGTCTTAATCATTACGAATGTCGAATTTCAATGAGTGGCTACATCGAGCGAGGGACACTTCTCACATGATATGCCAACTTGTGCAACTATCTCTTCAAATCTTTGCTTTTGATTTTGCGAGCCCCTAATATACTTCATGTTGTCCCTGATATTATCAACAACCCCACTACTATTCTTCAACCCTTCTTGTACAATAAGGTTAAGGACATGGGATGCACAACAATCATGAAGTAGTTCGCCATTCCAATGTAACAATTCTTCCCCAATAGATTAGCTTTCAAATAACTCACTAGCAAATCATTAACTGAGACGTTATCTAATGTAATATTGAAGATCTTATCTTCCACACTCTAATCTTGCATGCTCTTCAACATAACATTAAACAAATTTGCTGCATCATGAGGAGTCTCAATTGAAGTGAATCAAATGATTCTCTTTTTGCAATTTCCATTCTTTGTCAATGAAATGTCCACAAATCCGCGGTTAGAGAAACTCTAGAATTTGAATTCTTTAGAACCTCTAGTAGGGCTAGTCTCTTATCCTCATGCGCACTTATGCAATCAACTTTGATAGTTGTCCTAGAAACCATCCTGAATAGTGGATTTAAATATTTCCAAACACAAGATCTAAGTTTTTGTCTTTTAGATCTACATGAAGAACCTACATTATTGGCATGGAAGCATATATTAAGACAACATCAAGTTAACAAATTTAGAAATATGTAACAGTAAATGATAGGAGTTACTGAAATAACAACAAATGACACATCAACTAACGCAATAGCAAATGACAAATCAAGCATGTCAAGGGACACATGAACTTAATAAGTTAAATCTTACCATGTCACTGCTGGTGACCTTACCTGCTCGCTGCTGGGGGCTTTAACCGCTTCGCCATGGGGCCTTCAACTTCATGACCGAGAACAAGCTGCACGAAGAATCTCCTTCTTCCCCTTGCACACTATGTACCCCTTGCATAGGCGGCAAAGCTGGTGGGGCAAGATCACAAGAAATAGTGGGCTTTCGTTGTCCTTGCACTTCTTCTCAAACATCACATCCTCCGTGTGCAGCCTGGGAGGTTGCCATGATTGCAATGGCAATAAATTTCTAAGTGCTGTTTGTAGAAAAAACATACACCATTAGAGTAGTTATCGACTTAGCAACAAGGGTTTGACTGAAAATAACAAAGTGAAAAGTCCCACTAATTAGCATACACAAGTGATGTTATATAGGTCATAAAATTGAGACACTAATATAATCCAACTTAGCAACATACACTATGTATGTGGATGAGGAGGCAACGGCCACCGCGCCGGGCAGCTAGGTTTCTTGCGGCCTCTCGCGAGTGTGCCCGATGAAGTGATGTGGCATTTTTGCAGTGCCCAGCAGTTCAAAGCGGGCATGGACAGATTGAAACACAACATTCCCCATTCCTCTCTCTCCTCACATTCACTACTACAAAAACGACTATACTGGATGCCTCATTACAGACGGTTTCCTTGAACCATCTGTGTTATAATTATCACAAACGGTTTTATAAACGTGACCTATGTACCGTTTGTGGTACCCTACTATCATAGATTGTTCTTGTTAACAACTATCTGTGATATTGTTGTCGGACCCCGGAACAACAACTCCGAGACCCTCTGTGTAAATCACACTAGTCTAGGATGAGTTAGTGCACACAGTGAATAACAAAGACAAATATCATGCATAATGACTAACTTTATTTAACTGAATATGGGCTTGATTGCCAAAGTTTACATCAATTGTCCATAAACCAAAATTAAATATAAACAGCGGAAGATAAAACCGAAGTAGAAGAAGCACACTGAGCCTGCCCACAGGCAAACGATAGTAAGACATGGCCTATTCGTTCCGATCCTCACCGAAGTTGAAGTTGACCTCTGGAAAAATGATGAATTGCGCAACATGAGCACATAAAGTACTCCACAAGTTACACCAGGAGGTCTAACATAGTTAATGCATGCATAAGGATTGACAAAGGAAGGCATAATAATGTTAATTGAGCGAAAAGCAGAATTGAAGTAAGCATTGTAAGTAGATTCAAAAGTTGATTTTGATACAATAGATAGAAACAAGATTTTAACAAAATAATATTGTTAGTGCAGGCTCCGACCAAACATCAACCTATCCACAGATATCCCATCTGGTCCATCTTTCCTCAAAATGATCTTATATGGATTCCATCCATGCATTAGCTTTTCATAAACCATTTTGAAAAACAAAGTCTAAAACGTAAAAAAACTTTACTTAGCTTAACCATGATTGTGGGCACGGCTATCCAGGATAGAGATGTTGTATAACTTTACCCACAGGACATGATCATCAAATATTGCCACCGGATAAGCACACTTCCTTTGGTGTGCGCCGAGAAGATCATGACAAGGCCTTTATAATGCAAAGTCTTCACCCTGGTCAAGCCAACACTAAGATTTCACCCTAGTAAAAAATCCACCAGACCGGGACCCCCTCTTGAGCCGAGTGAGACTTCTCATGGCCTACGCCACGTTCACTTTCAACCTACATCGAGACTCAGGTTGGGACTTGCAAATTAGTCAGCTAGGGCTGTCCTATACTAGCCTTGTGGTAGTATGATAGGGTTTTATAGCAGTAGCTCACAAACCAGTCCTTAATTTGACTTAGGCTCAAACCACATACCCCTCGTGCATGGCAATCAACATTATGTCACCGAACAATAATGCATGCCAGCAAGCACCCACCATCTAACCATTTGCCCAAGTCCAAACCAAGTTTTTATATTTTCTTTGGAAACATTTCATAATCCTTCTTGACTCACGAAAGTCAAGAATACATTTCAAAAGCTTATCATTTTATGTGAAAAAGTTATCCCAAACAAAAATTATGTCTAAGTAGGTCTAAGCATTTTATACAAAATTTCTCTAGTCCATACTAGTGCACTCACTAGAATTTTATCTAAGGTGACAAAACATGTTGATGTTCAATGTCAAATTTGGCCATATACAAAGGGAATGGGTGTAACTAGAATTTAAATCAATTTCAAACTAGATTTGAATAAAAGTACGCATGCATAATAATTTAAAAAACATAAATAATTTAAATTACTGGGAGCAACATGATCAAAGGTGTAACTTGCCTTGCTCGAAGTCTTGATGCTACGAATTGTCAAAATCGAACTCTGTGGGTTCGTCGTAGTCTAAACGCGAAGAACCAATGCAAAAAGAAAAAATTTAAATAAAATTCAAAAATTTAAAAAGACTCTAGCAATGGGTACTTTAGGTTTTCAGAAGAATTTAGAAATTTGAACGGGTCCAATTGGAGTGAGGATAAAGAAAGACGGGCTTGTAGAAGTATGAAACCAAAGGGAAGGAGAAATTTCACCGTGGTTGAAAGCTACCATAGTCAAAAGCTACAGCAGTTGGAAAAGCAATAGTGATCAAAAATGTTTTAGTGGTCGGAGAAGCTTTAGAGTGGTCGGATGGATGGAAGTTCTTCAGAGTGGTCGATGGTCAGAAGCTCTATATAGTGGTCGATAGCTGAAGTGGTCAATCAGCTGAGATCAGATGGCAAAACGTGGCTATAATTATAGTTGTCGACAGAAAAGGTGGTTGAACGGATTGAGGTGGTCGAAAGAATTGATGTGGTTGAATGGCTGGTGTGGTAGAAAACAACCGTGGTTGAAAACCGACTGTGGTAATAAAAAAATACAGTAAAAACCAACTGTGGTCGAAAACAGCTATGGTCGAAAGCAAGAGAGTGGTTAGAACAAGAGTAGTCAAAAGCTGAAGATTGAAACTTGGCGGCAAAACCTATATGCGGTTGATAGGTTTGGGTGGTCGAACAGGTGTGGTTAAAAATTATACTTGGTCAAAAACTATATGTGGTCGAAACACTAAGAGTGGTCAGATGGGGTGGTATAAAGGATTAGAGTGGTCGAAAAGATTGGAGTGGTCGTAGGCTAAAGAGTTTTGAGAGTGGTCAAGGGCTTTAGAGTGTTTGGGGTGGTCGGTGGTTTGCAGCGGTCATAGCCGAAGGTCGAAGATAGTCGGAGATGATAGTGGTCAGCAGTGATAGAGGTCATGAGAGGTTGTAGTCGAAAGCCAGAGAGTGGTCATAAAGATTATTGGTAGTGGTCGTATACGACCAGTGCGGTCGTAGTTGACCATAGTGGTCGTAACTCGGCCATAGCGGTCGTAACCAACCGAAGTGTTTGCAACTGACCAGAGTGGTCAAAGGATGCTTCTGTGGCAGTGCGTGGTTGCGGTCGAGAGTGTTTATGGTTTAATATGGTCGAAAGGGTGTAAGAGAGAGAGGAGATGCTGGGGTTCTTTTATACCTCATGAAGATGATGAAGACGAATGGAGGTGGTCGGTGGCGTGGAGGAGGCAGTGGTGGTGGTCGACTCCTGGTGTGATGGCACTCTTGGTGGCGAAGATGCTCAACCGAGGAAAGACCACTCGGCGAGCTTACGGCAAGGGGGCACTCGGGTGCTCAAGAGAAGAGATGGGAGTGGCGTGGGATGCACCGGTGCTAAAATCTCCTTTATATAGCTCAAAGAGGGAAGGGGAAAGACCGGGGTGACTCGCTAGAGTTAAAGCGGCTAAGCGCAGCGTGATGCTTTGGTTTTAGCGGGGTTTTAAAAGAGGTGTTAATAAGGGCAGGTTGTGCGCGGAGATTGATGAATCCGACACGGAGATTGAGGGGTTGGCGCATGGAGTGTGACGGATGAAAAAGGGAGACGAGAAAGGAAGTAGGTGAGGGAGATCGGTCAGAGATGGCGACGGTCGGTGGAAGAGAAGAAGGAGATGAGTAGGAGGTAGAGGACGGTGGGGTGTTTAGTGGGTGAATTAGGGCCACTAATTTCCATGAATGCCCGAACCAACGACTGGTAACAAAAGCTTTAAAGAGCTTTGGGTGGACATCAATGGTGGACGGCCAGAGAAAGAAGAAAGGAAGGAAGAAGAAGACCCGATGGGTGTGTACCGTCTGTCGTCGAGAGAGAGGAGAGGGGCGGGCGAGCGGATAAGCGACATGTGGCAAACAATGAATCTGGACCATCGGCCGAAGAAAGAGAGGATAAGTGGGAACAGACGCACGGGATTAGATCAGCGGTGGAGGATGAAATCCCAGCCAGACATGTGTCGGCTGGAGGAGGAAGAGGAATTTAAAATCCTTTTTAATTTTCAAAACTCCTGAAAATAGAATAAAAGCTTAAAAAATTGTACATAGAGTCTGAAAAATTCAAAAAAATCACAAAAATTCCTGGATATATTTTGGACTTAAGAAAAATATTTCCAACTTAAAGTTGGTCTTTTTACAAAAAAATACTTTTTATTTTTGGAATTGATTTTTTTAAATCCAGAAAAACATAGAAAATCCAGATAAAAGCCAAATGCTTTAAAATAATTAATTTGAAATAGAATTTTTGTAGAAATTAAAAATACCCTTTATTTAATAATATTCTCATATTTTACTTAAACTTTTTTTCAAAAGGAAAGCCTTTTAAAAGGTAAAAACTAGCAAATAAAATCTTCAAAATTCAGGCAACTGGATAACACTTCATTTTATTTTAAATTAAATTTATTTATTTTTTTTCTTCACTAAAAATTTTAAGATAAACAACTGGGTTGTTACAAACTACTCCCCTTAAAAGGAATCTCGTCTCCAAGATTCAGACGAGCTAGCAAAGAAATAGGTTTGGATCTTACTCTATGTGGCTTGAGCTGAGATCTGGTTTAGACGTCCTTTCAGAAACTTCTGTGGCCTTCTGTTTATTGTCTGGAGGTTGTTGGTAGTTGGGGTTCCAGGTGTACCATTCTTCACTGTCTGTTGCTTCTTGGGACAGTTGTTTGTATAGTGTCCTGTCTCATGGTAATTGAAACAGGTAACTCTTGTGGTAGGGTTCTGGTTGTTCGGTGGAAAGCCAAATATCAAGGCTTTGTTGTCCTCATTGTTGGAAGAAGTGTTGGCCGATACTAGCTCTTTTGTTGATAGTGATGGCTGGAATCTGTTGGCTTGCGATAGGG
Organism: Bonia amplexicaulis; assembly: GCA_036346245.1. Lineage (NCBI taxonomy): Eukaryota > Viridiplantae > Streptophyta > Magnoliopsida > Poales > Poaceae > Bonia > Bonia amplexicaulis. Next base: position 25,239,158 of record CM070741.1, on the reverse strand, counting down.
TTCTTCTAACTTTGGAAAAGCTTCCGGGGTTCATGTGCTGGGCAGACACTCGTCTCTTCCGGTCCTCTATTTCCTGGTGCTTTGACTCCTAGCGGATAGCCTTGCTGACAAGTTGATGTAAATCAGCATAGTCATTGGAGAGGAGTTGAACTACCAGATCATCGCTGAGTCCTTCTAGAAATCTTTCTTATTTGGCTTCATCTGTAGCAACATCTTCGGGTGCATAGCCTGCTAGTTGATTGAACTTTTGTAGGTATTCATTTACTGAGCAGCTTCCTTGCCGTAGAGCTCAGAATTCTCTCTTCTTCAGAGTAATGATACCAATAGGGATATGTGCTTTGGGGAAGTTCTGCACAAACTTATTCCAAGTGATGGCTTGTGTGTTAGCATGAGCGACGATGAAGTTGTCCTACCATTTTGAAGCAGGTCCATTAAGCTGATGAGAAGCAAACAAAACTCTTTCCTGATTGCTGCATTGGATATTGTCCAGTTTCTTCCCAATGGCTCGGAGCCAATCATCTGCATCCATGGGATCAGTGCTGCTGGAGAATGTGGGGGATGCATCCTCATGAATTCTGATAGTCTTGATTGTGGAGCTTGAGCTGTTAGTGGCGGAGCATGTTGTGCAGGGTTGCTGATGGTCTGCGCTAGTAGTTGAATGAGCTGATTCTGGTTGGCCATCATTTGAGCCTAGTCTGGTCCGGCTACTGGCAGAGGAGGAAGGATAGGAGCAGACTGGCTTCCTTGTGCTCCGGTGTTGGCGTTGTCGTTTCTACTTGTGTGCACCATCTACTAGATGTTTCCAGATTAGGGAAGAAGAGACTTAAGACATGGGAGGGATAGAGGTTATTTTGCACAATGCAATGAAAATACCAACTTAGCAAAACATTTATTAAGCAAATAACAAGCAATATTTACGACTTCCGACAAAAGAGAAAACTAACAGCTCATAACTTTGTCTACTGTCTAGCTTAACAACTCATCCTAAAGGGGTAAGGGTTGTCTTGGTGTGATCCTTCGCAGCTCTCGACACACAAACTACGATACTTAAAGGCAATGTTTGAAGTGGCGACAGAATCAAAGAATTCCAGCTGTTGCCATCTATAGTTGTTTTGGAACAAGGGAAGAGATAGAAATAGGTTTTTAAAAAATGACATAAAGATGAGAAAGGAAATGAGAGATAAGGGTAAGCAAAAATTGAGAGGTAAGAATAAGAAAAACTTTTTAAAATAGCTAGTTATTTAAAATAAGTCCTTAGGATTCAACCATTCTATTCTATCTACGACCACGTCCTAGAGTTGTCATAGCTCTAATACCATCTCTGTCGGACCCCAGAGCAACAACTCCAAAACTCTCTATGTAAATCGTACTAGTACAGGATCAGCTAGTGTACACAGTGAACAACAAAGACAAATGTCATGCATAATGACAAACTTTATTTAACTGAATATGTGCCTTATTGCCAAAGTTTACATCAATGGTCCATAAACCAAAATTAAATATAGCAGCGGAAGATAAAACCGAAGCGGAAGAAGCACACTGAGCCTGCCTACAGGCAAACGACAGTAAGACACGACCTATTCAATCTGATCCTCACCGAAGTCGAAGTCGTCCTCTGGAAAAATAATGAATTTTAGCAATATGAGCACATAAGTATTCCACAAGTTACACCAGGAGGTTTAACAGAGTTAATGCATGCATAAGTATTAACAAAGAAAGGCATAATAAGGTTAATTGAGAGAAAAGCAGAATTCAAATAATTTTGTAAGTAGATTCAAAAGCTGAGTTTAATACAATAGATAGAAACAAGATTTTAGCAAAATAATATCGTTAGTGCAGGTACCGACCAAATACAAATCTATCCACAAGTATCCCACATGGTCCATCTTTCCTCAAAAAGATCTCATATGGATTCCATCCATCCATTAGCTTTTCATAAACCATTTTGAAAAACAAAGTCTAATCCGTAAAAAACTTTACTTAGCTTGCCCATGACCGTGGGCACGGCTATCCAGGATAGAGGTTGTACAACATTACCCACAAGACATGATCATCCCATATTGCCATCGGATAAGCACACTTTGTTTGGTGTGCAGTGAGGAGATCATGACAAGGCTTTTACAATGTAAAGCCTTCAACCTGGCCAAGCCAACACTAAGGTTTCACCCCAGTAAGGAATCCACCAGACCGGGACCCCCTCTTGAGCCAAGTGAGACTTCTCGTGGCCTATGCCACGTTCACTTTCAACCTACAGCGAGACTCGGGTTCGGACATGCAAATTAGTCAGCCAGAGCTGTCCCATGCCAGCCTTATGGTAGTACAATAGGGCTTTGTAGCAGTAGCTCACAAATGGGTCCTTAATTTGACTTAGGCTTAAACCACATACCCCTCGTACCTGGCAATCAACATTGTGTCACTGAACAATAATGCATGCCAGTAAACGCCCACCACCTAACCATTTGCCTAAGTCTAAACCAAGTTTTTATATTTTCTTTGGAAAAATTTCATAATCTTTCTTGACTCACCGAAGTTAAGAATACGTTTCAAAAGCTTATCATTTTATGTGAAAAAGTTATCCCAAACAAAAATTACGTCTAAGCAGTTCTAAGCATTTTATACAAAATTTCTCTAGTCCATACTAGTGCACTAACTAGAATTTTATCTAAGGTGACAAAGCATGTTGATGTTCAATGTCAAATTTAATTGGCCTCACTTTCAACCTACAGCGAGACTCCGGTTGGGATTTGCAAGTTAGTCAGCTAGGGCTGTCCTATGCCGGCCTTGTGGTAGTACAATGGACCCTTTCTGATGAGGACATCACTCTTTTGGATACACGCACTACACAAAATCCTCCAAACCCGGTTGCGGAACTACAAGGTCCTATGATAAGAGCTCGAGCATGTCACTTAAATTATGAGGTGAGCTCGTTTCTAGGTGATAATAATTTATCTATGAAAAATGGTATACTACCTAATAATTATGAAATTTTGTTACTTAGGAATAATGGGGAGCATCCATCAAATCTTGGTCAACTGTGCTAATTGCGCCCAAGAAAAGGAAGTCCCTCTGATTGCGCCGAGAAAAGGAAGTCCATCAGCACAGGATCTCCTCCCACGTTTTCAGCTCGGTCACAAGTTAAGGTGCTGCGTCACCATTTTGGGCCTAATAGGGCCTTGTAATCGTGTCGAGGTTGGAGCCCAGGTTGTGTATGTCGCTTCCCATGGCCGCACAACCCTAGATCGACCTCCCCACATCCCCCTATATATATACAGTAGCCATCATAGTTTAGGGGGGTTTTTATTATTCTGGCACTTTGCAGTTTCACCGATTCATCGGTTTGAAGAACCCCACTTTGTGAACTTCATCCATATCCGCAATACAATTCATATTGCATCTTCCTTGTGAGTTGCTTCGATTGTTGTAGGAACAATAACCCTTGTGGTAAGGTCGATCGCGTGCGAGCATGGTCAATAATGATAGTCATGCAGGTGCAGCGAATTGCGAGGTGACGGTGTGCGGATCGGAAGCCTCCAAGCGTCAACGTCCTTACGACGAAAACAATCGAACCTATCGGAAGATCGGGCCGCTCATCTCATCACTTTCGTGCCGCGATCTCCACACGACCATGCCTGTCAAATAAAACCCTCTATGACTCCACCTCAACTCCGCTTCACAAGTCTACACATCGGCTCCCATGGAGACGACGTCGAAGGTGTATCGCAAGTGAGGCGTTAAGGCCCAACCAAAGAAGATTAAGCTGCCTCTCGAATCCTAGAAGTACCAGCTTGGACTATTATTGGTCCCTGAGTCATAAATACCCATCTTTGGACTGGCTTGCTGGTCTTTGCATACTTGGTACAGGCAGATGTCCAATAGGAAGCCAAACCGGCAAAGTGGATTCACCGTGAGATACATAGAGACGTATTTCCTCCATGACTCGTGCTACATCGTCGTGACCTTTGAAGACTTATTTTTACTATTCAACCTCGATGAACTTGACGCATCACTTCTACGACGCTAGACACTGTAAGTGTACTGTACAATGGAGTTCTACATACACATAATACCGATAAATGTCATAACTCATTGCTTATGTATAGATCCATGATGCAATGAGCCCGACGGCGGTGACAACCGGTGGGTTTCCTCGACCCACACTTGGTCTCTGAGCAATCCATCAACGCAAACGCATCCTTCGTCGAAGAATACATAACGATGGGATTGCTTGCTCACACTGACAAGGAGTACATCATAGTACCCTTCAACCAGGGGGAGTGCTTCAGTAGATGCCACACAAGTTTTATTTGTACTTTATATGCAACATGAAATTAGAATTAATCACGATGGGAACGCACATGACTAGGTCTCACTGGATTCTGATTGTGATTGTACCAAAGTGTGGCAAGATAGTATACCTTGATTTCCTACTTATGAGCAACCCGTGTGCAACAAACAATTGACAGGTAAACTCATTTCCTTAATACATAACTCTATTGTAGTATTCCCTTTGTTTGCAATGACCGAGGCTAACTTTTTAGAATCACATAGGTTGTTCAGCGCTTACGTTGCCTAGGGAGGGAGACACAAGAAATCCAGCGCCACAGGATGTGATTTCTGGTACCCACTACAGCATAATAATCCTACTATATCACACTTCATAATAATGCCTCTAGAACTTACATATATATATATATATATATATATATATATATATAATAATTTTAACACTTTGCCAATGACGGTAGCGTGGAATTCGACGAAAGTACATTCGATCTTGACAAACTTGCCGAACTTTGAGGACAACTCTCCGAATTCTTGATGGCGGAGGTCATACACAAGAATGGAGAGTTCCACACCGGCGATGATGATTAGATGTTTAAACATTTGATACAATTGTAATCAAACAATTCATTCAGTTGTACTTCCTTCAGTTATTTAATTCATTTGTGAGATCTGTGTAATGATTATCGTATACTATATATGTGATCTATTTGCTTATTTTCAAAGGGAATGGCTAGCATATCCTAAGGCTAGCCGAAAAACAGGAAATAATTTAGTTATTAAAATAGCTATCACAGACAGTTTGTAACAACAAACCGTCTGTGATATATGATATATCATAGGTAATTTTGGTATTAGCCGTCCGTGATATATCAGATATCACGACAGCTATGTTAAAGAACCATCTGTGATATTTGTTATATCACAGACGATGTTTTAGTATTAGCCATCTGTCATATGTGAGATATCACAGATGGCTATATTTAAGAACCGTCTGTGATATCTGTTATATCATAGACAATTTTTTAGTATTAGTCGTCTATAATATCTGACATATCACAAATGTGTATGTTTAAGAACCGTCTATGATATCTGATATATCAAAGACGGTTTTATTGAAAAAACCGTCTATGTTGTAACTTATCACAGACGGTTTAAAATTGTTTGTGATAATTGTTATCACAAACATATAAATTTAGACTGTTCGGAAACTACCCATGATATGTGTTTTGAACCATCTGCAATGACCCTTTTTTGTAGTAGTGATTGACAATCCATTGCCAACAGTGACTACACCATCGGTGGTCCCCTAAGCTCCCCCAGGTCAGGTTCCCCTTGGTTTCATCAGCCAATTGGCCCTTGGTGTGGTGGTGGCGTGCAACTGTGGTGGCTGCGTGCGAGCAGGTGCTATGGTGAGCGAGCGCGGTGGGCAAGCACCTCTATGGGCAGGTATGGCGCCTTCAGGCATGGACACAGCGAGCCGAACTCTATGGCCGTGGGAGTGGGCATGCCAACAGTGAGCAAGCGCGGTGTGATGCCCACTAGTGAGCAGCAAAGTGACAAGGGCAGATGACGGCTAGCGGGAAGGGCGGTCTTAGCCAGAGTGGGGCAAGCGGGAGCGGTGACCAGAGGCGAGCTTGGCAACATGTGGGAAGGTGAGTGGTGGCGACGACACGGTGAGCGCAGAGCTACAGGTGAGCTCAGTGCCAGGCGGGAAGGTGAGCGGCTCTGACGTTTAAACGACCGTGGAGCCGCGGGTGAGCTTGGTGGCAGGTCGGAAGGCCAATGGCTATGGCATCCCGACGGCGAGTGGTCACGCGCGGCCGTAGGTGAGTGTTGGGACTTTGCTCTTTGTTTGATTTTTTTATGAAACTTGTTGAATTTTTTGAAATTTTTAGTTGAAACTCTTTGGATGAGAAATTCATTGAAACTTAGTTCTAAAATCTAAAACTCATTAAAATTTGTGCTTGAAACTTCCGTGGAATCTTTTGGAAGCTTGTAAAAACACGTGAAGTCACCGAACCTAAAAGTTTTTAAATGTTTTTTAAAAACTTCATGAAACCTTTTGCTATACCATTGTATACTTTTCGCTAGCTAGCTAGTTAGCTGAGCTAAGCAGCAGTAGGTACGGTATATATAGCGATTCCTGTCAGAATACAAAGTCAACTTAGCTAAGCATTAAAGTTTGTCAAGCTCACTCTCTCAATCTGTGTGTGTGGGGCATGCCTGTGTGGAGCAGCACGAACGCGCGCGCCTGGCTCAATGTGGCTCGCGGCGATCTGAAAGAATCACTCTTGCACCAGCTCCAAACCCTATATAACACCATCAACCACACAAGCTCATACTGCACTCCTCATCAAAAAGAAAGCAGTAGTACAACATTTCATCGCAAAAAGACGAAAGCAGTAGTACATGCCGTACAACTAGCTCCACAGTGAAGTCAAAAGGAGACAGCCACTAGCTAAGCATCTGTACACGACATAGTTAAGCTAATTAAGATCGAGCAATGTCGTCGTCGCAAACCCTAGCCCTTGTCTCGTTCGCGCTCCTCTCCTCCTTCCCCCTCCTCGCCTATGCACAGACGACGTCGACTGACCCGGCCACGGCCGCATGCGGCGGCCAGGCTGCGGACGGCGACTGCCACAACGTCCCCAAGGCGCTGCGCCTGAAGCTGATCGCCATCCCGACCATCCTCATCTCCAGCATGATCGGCGTTTGCCTGCCGCTCTTCTCACGGTCGGTGCCGGCGCTCCAGCCCGACCGGAACCTCTTCGTCGTCGTCAAGGCCTTCGCGTCGGGCGTCATCCTCGCCACGGGGTACATGCATGTGCTGCCGGACTCGTTCAACAACCTCAGCTCGCCGTGCCTGCCCAAGAAGCCGTGGGCCGACTTCCCCTTCACTGCCTTCGTCGCCATGCTCGCCGCCGTGTTCACGCTCATGGTCGACTCGCTCATGCTCACCTTCTACAACCGGAGCAAGGGAGGCGTTCGCGGCAGCAGCGAGGCGGTTGCCGACCACGAGAGCCCGGAGCAGGGTCACTGGCATAGCCATGGCCACGGCACGGCGGTGGCCAAGCCCGACGACGTCGAGGCCAGTCAAGTGCAGCTGCGCCGGAACCGCGTCGTCGTTCAGGTAATCGTGTGTTGCACTTAATACGCACTAGCTAGGATTGCGAATTAATTGATCCCGAGTTAATTAAGTTGTTTGGTTTCTTCTTGCTGTCATTAATTAATTAGCTTGTACTTCTAACATGATTTTCAAAGCAAGCATGGATTCGTAAATATATGGTTGCCAAATCTCAAGGATTGTGTTGCAAAGTCTTCGAGTTTGCTTAAACAATCATGTTCGATCGGAAGATATATCTGGCTCATATATGTGATGTGCCAACTGGTACAATTTCTTCAAATAAGTGGAGATCTTCAGGAGGTGAAGGGACATTCCGACTCTAAATTGCAGGACACGCCGCATTGACTTATAAGTACTATCTCTAAGCTACTCCAAAAGATGTGTAATTAACTCCTTTCAACATTATATTTTTATTTAATTAAGTAACCGTGCGTGACCATACAAGCTAGTAGAGCTGGGCATCGGGCCGGGCTTTTTTGGGCCCGCCCGAAGCACGGTCGGCCCGGCACGGCCCAAGCACGGCACGGCACGACACGTGGCGGGCCGTGCCGGCACGACACGAACAGCGGGCGGGTTGGGCTGGGACGGCCCGGCACGGTGGGCGATGCGACGCAAGCACGGCAAATCGTCGTGCGTGCGGCTGCAAGACGCAAGACGGCCAAGACGACCAAGACGGCCAAGACGGCCGGCACGGCGGCACGCCGGCCGGGCGGCCTCGCCGCTCCACCACGGCGACTCGGCGAGCACGACACGCACCACGAATAAAAGTTTCAACTAGAAAAGCATGTGCATGCAAAGTAAAGGGAGAGGAAGGTAGCACCAGAGGCCACGCAAGTTCTAGCCGCCGACCAAGCCGAGCACGGAAGCCGCCCGGCCACGCACCCGAGAGCCCAAAGACCCCACGGTGCAACCTCCAGATCCGGCGAGCTCGAGTCCCGATCTAGTCGTAGGGGAGGCCGACGACCGTAGATCCGTCGAAACCCACCGATCTAGACGGATCTGCCGGATCCGAGCCGTGGGAGGCGTCATGACCGTGAGTAGAGGTAGTAGTCGGTAGGAGGTGAGAAGGGGAATGAAGGTGGCGGCGAGGCACCGATGAGGGAGTGGGTGCCGGTGGAGAAGGGAGGAGGCGAGGCGGTAGTGGAGAGGAGGCGCAGGAGGCGAGAAGGCGAGAGAGAGGCGGTGGAGCGAAGGAATCGAGAGAGAAGAAGAGAGCGAGGCGACGGCGTATGAGTAAAGACTAAAGAGAGAGGCGACGGCCCAAAAGGGAGATTTAATTGCAGTTCTATTTTAGTAGTATTGTTGTCGCTATTAATTTCTTATTTTTCGTTAGATTTAGATTTGACCAAAAATCCCGTAGATTTAAATAGCAAATTAAGATTTAAATAGCAAATTAAGACGGAGGGATAATTATCTATATATTTAGTTCTTTCAAAAATTATTAAAAAGAAAATCGAAGTATTATGATGTTATGATGAGTAAGATGAGAAAAGAAAAGAGGAGAAAAATAAAGAGAGAAAGAGTAAGATGAGTTAAGAGTTGTGGTACTGCTGAGATGAGCAGCAGGCCCATAAGCAGAGAAGTATATGGTTGGTAAAGAGGTTCAGGGAAAGGATGCAGAGAGATCAGACGGAGTGTTGGGCCGGGAGCCGGTCCAACCAAACACTAGGGAGGCGGAGGAGAAGGGGGCTGTGAATGTGCAATGTGTGTGTGTATATATATATATGAGATGAAGAGAAAGATACGGATGGTTGGATCTTAATCTAATGACTGAAAAAAGTGATTAAGATATGTTATGATTTGGCACCTCCTTAGATCATCACCACTGAACCCTAGATCGCATCCTTGTGGCTCTCTTACTTCTTCGTGTAAAATCAGTAGGGCTAGACTGCTGGAGAAGAAGATCAATCAAATCAATGTACGCCAGAGTCCGATTTGCACCAAGATATGCATGACATTGGACTAGATGACCAAGTTTGGAGGTGGAATGTCATGAGACCAGGGCTGTTCCTGAGTTTTTTTGGGCCTAGGTCGAGTACTAATACGGAGGCCTAATCCACTCTCTCACATGTCTAGCTCTCAATTCATTCCAACTGTTCATATTACTAATATGCTCGGCACTATTTTCATGATCTTTAAGCTTCTCACTAATATGCCTCCAATTTCTAAACCCATCATTTGCTAAGGTACTCGGACTCTTGCTAGTGTTAGACTTGAAGATCTTTCAGCAGAAACAAAATACTTTGTCAACATGCTTCGAATAAACTAACCATTTTCTATTATGTAATGAGACGGGTACGAGAGAAAGGAAGATGGCGGTCATCGCTACCATTGTCATCGTCGCTTTCGTCGTGTATAGTTACTTTGGGCTGGGCTTGGGCTGGCACGGCACGAACGTCGGCACGGCACGGCACGACGGGATGACTGGGCCGAGCCGGCACGGCACGAAGCGGCCCGAAGCACGGTGGCCCCGGGCCGCACGGCACGGCCCAATGCCCACCTCTACAAGCTAGTGCCATTTTCGGTCGCAACTAGTGACAATTGAACCAAAGAGGTGTAGTTTCCCATTTGTCCAATAGTTTAACACATCAACCAGGTTAAATTTAATTAACTCAAATAAGCTACGCGTTGCATGTTTGACTTTGGTTTATCAAAATAAATAAAAGCTAGCACAACTGACGTCACAAGCTAACTTGTCTTATTGATTGATTCTTAATTGTGGCTTCATAGAGTATCTTACTGATAGCTAACAAATGGTCTTACACGGCAGTGGAATTCCATTATACTGTAGAACTTAACTACTACAAGCTATAGTTGTGCATATAACAATAATATCGGCAAGCTGCCGTAAACTAGTTAGCAAAACCATGTGCCAAACTGCCGTGCATGTAGCTCAGACTCAAATCAACATATCACTCATACTGGTTTTTTTTCCTTCAAAGTTCGTAGCTTTCACACGGCTAAATTAATCGTGAATTACCAATAGGAAATTGCTGCTGTGATCTCCAAAAAGAAGGTTAGAAAAGTTACGAAGTGATTAATCAAATATGCGCAGCTTTCTTTTGGAATAGTCTTGAAATTACAGTTATTTTGAGCTTTTCTTTCTGAAGTGATCAAGCTAACCAGCATGCATGCAGGGAGCTGAGCGAAAACTCCCCCCTGTATTTTTCCTTCAAAAACTATGAGTTTGCGTGTCTAATTTCTGATTAATTATGCATGCTTTCTCCGGCGTGCGGGCGCGGCTGCGTGCAGGTTCTTGAGATGGGCATCGTGGTGCACTCGGTGGTGATCGGGCTCGGCATGGGCGCATCGCAGAATGTCTGCACCATCAGGCCGCTCGTCGCGGCGCTCTGCTTCCACCAGCTCTTCGAGGGCATGGGCCTCGGCGGCTGCATCCTCCAGGCCGAGTACGGCATGAAGATGAAGTCGGCGCTGGTGTTCTTCTTCTCGACCACCACGCCATTCGGGATCGCGCTGGGGCTGGCGATGACCAAGGTGTACAAGGACAACAGCCCGACGGCGCTGATCGTCGTCGGCCTGCTGAACGCGGCATCGGCGGGGCTGCTGCACTACATGGCGCTGGTGGACCTCCTCGCCGCCGACTTCATGGGGCCCAAGCTGCAGGGCAGCGTCAGGCTCCAGCTCGTCTCCTTCCTCGCCGTCCTCCTCGGCGCCGGCGGCATGTCTATCATGGCCAAGTGGGCATGATCGACGCCTTGCACATGGATATCTATGACGACGCTACTGTATCTGCGCGTCCCGCACTCTGTATGCTGCGAGTGTACGTGTGTGCGCCCTAGACTTGTAATGAACCTTGCTACTGTAATCTGTGACTGTGTAATGCGATTATTCTGGTGTTGTCGTCCTTTTCTTAGATCAATATAATGCTTCATGACACTGCTCTATATATACAGTACTGGCATGCAGAAAATTAAGTGATGTACTGGTTTTTCTCTCAACAAAAACCTGATACATTCCAGAAAGGAAACGAGTACATCCGGTTCGACAAGCTACCATGCACACCACACAAAAAAAACACCTTATAACGTACTTCCCCACACAGGAGGAAAGCCGCAGCAACGTCCACCAATCAAATGTCAGCATTTCCGTTAAATTTTACGCAGAGGCTAATTCCCAGGCGACTGAAATTTCCTGACTTCTCAGTCAACTTTTTCAGCCGTTGGATCTTGATCCTGTCCACTAAAACTGCACCCCCTCCAAAAAAAACAGTCCCCTCTAAAAAAACAGCCTCCCTTTTAAGTGCAACTTCAAGTGACTGAGAGACAAAAAAATTTCAATCGCCTTGGCAATAGACACTCCCTAAATTTTAACGTGTCTTACAAACTATACAAATGCATGCAAACGCAGCACAAACGATGCTGCATCTTTCTCGTGATTTGGTTCTACATGGGGCCTGCACGTACGTGCGTGCGATCGAATCCAGACATTTGATTCCCGCTTTCTGTTTTTAGCTACCTTAGGCTTTAGAGCCTGGTGGCCATCGACTCATCGTACGTATATGTGGGGGAGCCCGGACGGGGTCGCCACACTGTACTTCGTAATTAGTAGTTAATACATATATTCATAACATTAAGATCGATCATATCTGTATATATCCTACATATTTTATTTATGATAAAGGTGTGAATACATAAGCGAGGCATAATGATGTTTACAGCATATAGTTGACTGGCCAAGAGAATACCAGAATCAAGAGTAAATTGCAACGGAAGATAAGTAAATAACAAAAGCATCCAGTGATATGCCGCTATAACCACAGGCAACCGACTGATGATTAGGCCCTAGAGAAAACTCGTAGTTGAACTCCCTATTGCCGGGGCGAAGTACGCATTGTCTGTAACCAAATGTTGGAAAGTCTCACGACCTCCCAAGATCTTTACGACCAGTTAGAGTCATTTACGACCAGTTCTGAAGCCTTACGACCGGTTCTGCTGAAACCTTACCTTGGTCGTACGCTCCTCCGATGACGTCTTCTTCAGCGTTGCCGTGGTCGAACACCTTTCGACCACGCCTGCTGAAACTGTGCCGTGGTCGTAAGTCCCTCCGACCATGTTTCTCGTGGTCGTAGGTCGACTTCGACCACGTCTTACGAGATCACAAAGAAGTCGATACTTTCTAGTTTTCGACCACTTCTCTTTATTTCTTTTCTTCTTTCTCGTTGTACTTCTGATTACATGAGTCCCCTCTTTTTATACCCAAATCTACGACTCCTACTCGGATTCCAATTAGGAATACAAATCCAATTCCGACTCTGACTTCTAATTCCTACTTCAACTCAACTTCGATTACAACCAAAACGTGCATACGACTTCTAAACAAGATTATTTCCAACATACTCTCCCTAATCTTGTTTAGTGACTTTCGATCATGCCGATCTTCCTTCTCGATCACGTTGATCTTCTCCTGCACCTGCTTCTTCCTTGGATGTCTTCCTCCACCAGCTGCTAGTTTCACTGTTGTGTGGCCTTGCTTTCGACCACCGTTCTTCACGCCGTGCTTCCTCCTGCCATCTCGGGATCCATGCTCCAGGCTTTCGACTACCTTCTCTTGTTTGTGTGGGAGCTCCTCCTGAGTTTCTGATTTCCACAACTTTGCTTGCTTTATATGGTCGTTGTCGACCATTCAGGCTACCACTTCGCTCCTTGGTTGTGCTTCTGTGTCGACCACTCGGGCCAATGCTTCGACTGCCTGTGCCTGCATGTGGTCGTCCGAAGTCGGCTTCACTCCCACCGCTGGTTTGCCGTGGTCGTAATGCCTCTCGACCACGTCCAAACTCCTTTTGCCATGGTCGTGACACTTCCCGACCACGTTCAATATTTGTTTGTCATGGTCGTACGCCTTTCCGACCATGTCCGAACTTCTTTTGCCATGGTCGATCGATTTCTCGACCACGTCCGATAACTATTGCCAATTGGCTTGTTACGACTTTAGACTTTTTCTTGCCGTCTACTACGACTTGCTCTTTATCCGATTTGTTGGTTACGACTTCTGGCTTGCCTTCGACTGCCAGTAGATGAAGTCGTTCCTCCTTTGGTTCTTCCAGACTACTCTCCGCACAGACTGGCTTACATATTTTCAACAATATTTTGTATAGCCTATTTGCTGATTTTTGAACCCTCATTAGCAGCCGCTTACTGCTGTCAAATACTCTCAGAAAATTGCTTTCCAATTCAACTCGGCACCCTTCTTCAGTTAATTGTCCCAAGCATATAACATTGTTGCGAAGGCTTGGTATGTAATATAAATCTGGCAGTGGTCTTCGACTTCCATCCTTGTACTTCAACAAAATTGTGCCCTTTCCTTTGATATGGACGGTTGAGCCGTCTCCAAATTTTACTTTGCCGAGTACTTTCTCATCTAGCTCATGAAACATTGAGTATGTTCCTGTCATATGATTGGTAGCTCCATTGTCGAGGTACCATTCTATTGTCTGGTCTTATGTCTCCTCTCCCTTCTCCATTAAACTTGGGAACACTCTCCCTTCATTTAGCATCACATTGTCAGTAGGTCTTTTGTACAATGAGATAGTAGCAAAGCCGGTTCTATATGGATTTGAGCAAGATTCGCTTCTTCGACTTTCTTCTTACTCCTGCATTTTGCTGCATAGTACCCATGCTTCTTGCAGTTATGGTACTTAATGTGGCTTCCACATTCGGCAGCGTAGTGGCCGAATTTCTTGCATTCGTAGCATTGAACATTTGATTTGTCAGTTTCAGTGTCACGCCATCTTTCTTGTTCACGGCTGTGACCTCGGTCGCCACTGTATTCTCTCTTCGCATTGCTGCTGTGGTATTCGTTGTTCTTCTTCTCCTTTGTCGCCAATGCGTCCCACTGGGCTCAGGATAGCAGTAGTTGCTCCCCTCCTTCCTTGTCTTTGCGTCGCCCCTTCTGACTTTCTTCGAAGACTCAAAGACGGCCAACTGCCTCGGTCAGCGTCATCTTCGTCATGTCTCCGAACTGCTCGATCGTGCTTATGATCTGGAGAAACTTGTCGGGGACTGCACTGAATAGCCTTTCGATGACTGTTGAATCCGGCAATTCAACACCCAAAGCCCGAATTTTGCCAGCTAGGCTTGTGAGCTTCTGAGAAAACTCACCGACGCCTTCGGTCTCTCCCATGATCATTCGATCGAATTACCTCTTTAGCACCTGTGCTCTTGCTTTCTTGACACGATCCTCGCCAATGCGCATCTCCTTGATTGCTTCCCACACTTCCTTCGCAGTTTCCTTTTTTGCGATGGTCATCAAGACCTCGTCGGGAATCGCTTGGGATATGACGGCCAGAGCGCCCTGGTCTTGTGTCTCTTCGACCGGTGCATCTCCTTCAATTGTCGTCCATACTCCCAGAGATCGCATGACGATTTTCATCTTCACAGCCCACAAGCCGTAATTCATGTCGATCAGCATAGGGAATTGGATCGGTACCAATCCCCCTATTGACGGTGCTCGCGGTGGAGGCGATGGTTTCTTGCCATCGGAGCCCTCAGCCGCGCCTTTCTTCTCTGCATTCTTGTCTTCCATTGCTTCCTTGCTCTGATACCAAATGTTGGAAAGTCTCACGACCTCCCAGGATCTTTACGACCGGTTAGAGTCATTTGATCGGTTCAACTGAAATCTTGCCATGGTCGTACGCTCCTTCGATGACGTCTTCTTCAGCGTTGCCGTGGTCGAACGCCTTTCAACAACGCCTGCCGAAACTATGCCGTGGTCGTAAGTCTCTCCGACCACATTTGTCATTGTCGTAGGTCGACTTCGACCACATCTTACGAGATCACAAAGAAGTCGATACTTTCTGGTTTTCGACCACTTCTCTTTATTTCTTTTCTTCTTTCTCGGCGTACTTCTGATTACATGAGTCCCCTCTTTTTATACCCAAATCTACGACTCCTACTCGGATTCTGATTAGGAATACAAATCCAATTCCGACTCCGACTTCTAATTCCTACTTCAACTCAACTTCGATTATACCCAAAACTTGCATACAACTTCTAAACAAGATTATTTCCAACAGAGAATACCAGAATCAAGAGTAAATTGCAACGGAAGATAAGTAAATAACAAAAACATCCAATGATATGCCGCTATAGCCACAGGCAATTGACTAGTAATTAGGCCATAGAGAAAACTCGTAATCGAACTCCCTATTGCTGGGGCGAAGTACGTGTTGTCTATATCTTTTCATTCTTTGATCAACAATAATTTAAGTAAGGTTGAGTACATTGCATACTCAGCAAGACTTGTAGTGTATCATAAAATATATATATATATATATATATATATATATATATATATATATATATATATATATATATATATGTCGTGTGTGTGTGCAAGGCTATCAAAGGATAAGGCTCTATACTAAGTTATTTTCAGTATGAAACAAATTTTATTTGCAATATTGATAAGTAGTAATTTGCAACGGAATTATAAAGAGCATTTAACATGTAATGAAATAACATTTATATAATTTCTATAACAGTAGACCAAATCCATTCGCAGCCTTCCTTGGCTATGAACATCGCATAATTCCTACCATGGGCATGACACACGATTAGACATTCATACCATCCAATATGTTCAGTCAAACAGTTTTGAAAAGGAAAATTATACCTATTACGGCTACATCCAAACATGCTCATGACAGCAAGTATGGTTATTTAAATAGTTTTTAACACTCTGCAGAGGTTGTACAGCTTTACTCATACGAGATAATCAATTTTTACTGTCGGCAACTGCACGCTTCCTTTAGCGTGTGATGAAAGTTGATTATCATATAGCCTTTAGATCATCTAGTCCTAACCTTGCACCACCCGATAAATGGACAAGCCCTCACTTGGGCGCACCAAGTAAGCTACATGATAGACCCTCACTTAGGGAGTATGTCTACTAAGCGAGCTTCTACTATTGTATTAGCAATCTTTGTTCCCATCACCATGGTGTGGGTGCCCCTACGAGCCAGACCTTCACTCGGAATGCCCTTACTACTTCTGCGCTTACCACAATGCAAGGCTAGAGCTAGACAATTTTAATTAGCTAAATGCCAGAGCCCATATAGCACATGTGATCGTACGGTGTGACTTAGATTTGCGGCAATAGCGCTCGGTCCTTAATTGACCTGGGCGAGAATATCCCCTATCTACATACGAGGTTCCTCCTCATATTTGACAGATTATCATATAACTCGTCCAACATGTAACTAGGTTTTCCATCTTGTTATATACCAAACTAATAAAGGTTCCTCCTCTGGTCTAACATTTTGAAACCAACATGCCCACGTGTAAACTTGTTCAAAAGTTTAAAATTATCATAAACTAGTGCTTGGCTAAGCATCTAGACCATATATTGATGCAATATTCCTAATTTGATAGTATATATATTATCTAAACTATGTCCTAGAGGTACAACAGTGAGGGTATCAAATTCTCAAGGAGGTTCAATGCATTCAAGTGGTTGTAAATACCATTACCCATAGTATAACAACTTTAATGGAACATTCACGCATGCTTAATAGAATTTGTAAACAATATACAATAATTGAAATACTGGGATCAACATGGCCAAAGGGGGTGCTTGCCTTGCTTAAATTACCATGGTCTTGATCTTACTCAAGACCTTCTCAATCAAAGATCTTGAAGTTATTGGTCTTCGTCTGTCTCGATCCTACATGAGTTGGTGCTCCTTCGGGACTTCGACTTCTAATTACCGATAAGCGATCGAAAGACCACATAATTTCAAATGACTACAAAAGATCCAAATAAATCCAAAGATAATTTCATTACATTTTATTAGGATTGAGTTTGGTGATGTAAGTTTAGAGGGCGAGAGATATTTGAAATAGTCAAACAAAGTTTGAGTGAAAAAAAGGATGGTAGGGAAACTTTGATGGGAAGGAAAACAAGGATGGATCAAAGGTAAAGGAATATTCACAGGAATACTCCGCTTCTTAACTCAAAGAGGGCTAGGAATATCCGATCGCAGAGTACCTCAGCTTGGTCTAAAATATCTCTTCTCGGTTGGTGCAGTACTCTCTACGATGACTTACGTTCTTGGGCCGCCAAGGAGTTCTACCGACTTCTAACACTTCGCCGCTACTCGATTCTATCTACAACTACTAGAGCCTACGACCACTGTAGCTTATCTTACGTCCACCATAGGTACTGACCACTGTGGCTTACGACCACTATAGCTATCGACCACTATGTCTTACAACCACTATTGCTACCGATCTTACAAGTACTACTAATGACTCCTTCGATACATCGGATGCTCTGACCACTACGGTACTCGAACGCTCTAACTACCGATTATCGATCACGGTACTTCAACCACATAAGTCGTTGACTACGTCGATCCTACGCAACTCTGGTCGTACCGTTCACACAAAACCGGTACTATCGATCTTAATCTACATGGGTCTTCTGAGCATCGATTGGGCTTTGTAACTCTCGACTATCAATCACTGTGGCTTACTTATACCGATCTAGTAGTGTTCTGTATGACTAATGACCACGTTCGATAGTCTTCGACTACCAACTACGTTCTATAGGCTAACTATTGACTTCCCCACTAGGATCTGTAGACTTTGACTAGAGACTACCAACTAGGACCTGCGGCTTACAACTGTTGACTAGGTCAATCTTACTACACTTACAACTTATCTAATGTTTGTACAACCAATTTACTGTACTTACAACCGATTTATTTGCACTTATGACCAATCTACAGCACTTACGATCGATCTATTGCTTCTCACGACCGATCTAATGTACTTACAATTGATCTAATGTACTTACAACTGATCTACGACAGCAGTCGAAGATTTCAACAATGGCAGCGGCTGAAGGTTTTGACAATGGTAGCGGTTGAAGATCACGACTACGGTTGCGGTCAAAGATCATGACTACCCAAGAGGTCGAAGATCTCAACTACGCAAGCGGTCGAAGATCATGACTACGCAAGTGGTTCGAGGTCATGACGACACAAGCGGTCGAAGATCTCGACTACACAAGCGATCGAAGATCATGACTCTGCAAGCGGTTGAAGGTCACAACGACGCAAGCGATCGAAGATCACGACAATGCCAGTGGTCGAAGATTTTGACTATAGTTGTAGTCGAAGATTTCAACATGACAGTGGTTGAAGATTTTGACAATTTGCTACAGTCAGAAATCTCGACACAACAACGGTCAAAGATTTCGACGCTTGGCTACGATCGAAAATCCCAACATGACAGTGGTCAAATATCTCAACACAGCAGCGGTCAAAGATCTCGACACAGTAGCGGTCGAAGATTTTGACATCAGTTGGGGTCAAAAATCTCTACAAGGCAGCGATCGAAGATTTCAACACGGCAGCGGTCGAAGATTTCAGTAGTGCTACCAGATTTCAACTTCGACTGCTACAGTTATATTCACGTGTTCAAGTACTGTGGTTTTCTTTTAGAGTTTGACTACTTTTGTACTTTGATTGCTTTTAGATTTGTTTTCTCTCCGGCCACTATGGTGCTATCTATTGAGAGAGCTATGGCCTATCGCCGATGAGGGACTCCTCAGTGGATGGAGCGTGAGCTACAATGGAGCTGGGACTTCGGTCCACACACCTAGGCGAAGAATCGAGGCTCGAACTGGAGGATATGGCAATTGGCGATGTAGGAGGGGAAAGGATATCAGGGCTATGAGCTATTAGGGCTCGATTGGTGCTAGGGGAGCTTCCAAGGGAGAGGAGAAGATCATTGAAGATGATGACGTCACTTGTGACAGAGTGGAGGAGGCTGGCATTGGGGACCTCCTTGTTAATGAAGGGGTCCACGGCGACAACGATGTCTGGCAATAGAGAAGCTACAAAAAGGGGTGCACATGAGCTTGCATGCATGCATGCAGAGGTACGGGTGAAAGGAATCGAGGTACGACTCACCGGTGAGATAAAGTCTTGCGACGGAGTCCTGATTGGAGATGAAAAGAAAGCCTAGCTCGAGTGATCCACTGAGTTATCTACTGCATGGAAGGTAAAACAAATGAGTAGGATGCACTAGGAAGATACAAGGCATGTTGCGACGGAGCTGGGGAGGAGAGAAGCTCACCAGAGAAGCTAACACATGATGACATGCTCGCCGGTGTCGCGTACGACTTAGGTTTAATGATGTTCCAGAGAGAGAAGTGCTCAAGGATCGTGCAGAAGAGACCGAGAGGGTGAGCTGAGGAGAAAAGGCACGGTCCAGGGGGGTTTATAGGCATGGGAAGGCAACCGAGCAGAGCTGTCGAAACTCGCTGTGAAACGTGAGGCACAAAAGGAGACAAGGGGGAAGATATGTGTCACATTTGAGGCAATGGGTAGGCGGAGTTGGCAGTAGCTGAGAGCAAAATTGTGTGTGCAGTGTCTAAAACCGGGGACAGCTTGAGCCACGACCTCAATGGAACTGTCGTATGCACGCGAGGTGGAAGATGATCTCTATCAGTGGGCCCGAGCGTGTTAGCGAGCGCAAAGAGGTGGCCACATGGAATTGTCTTGACATGCAAAGGGTTTAGGAGTTGTGTGTTCGTGTACTTGTGTTATCGAGTACTCATAACAGAGCTTGCTAACTAGTTTAGACTTCTCGAGCAACTGCAAACCGATCAAACCCCTCAAGGGCCAACTTAGCAGTTGTGAGGTAAGGCTGGGCGCAAGGCCGGGATGCACGGAGGAAAGGTGTGGCGCAAGGCATGGCCACGTTGCGCATGGGCTATCAGCAGAGAGGAGAAACAACAGACGTGATATTCAAAATGATGAGCTTGGCGTCAAAATCAGTGGCCTGTGCTCATGCAGGCTGGACGTGGAAGAAGGGTACTGCAAGTGGGCCACACTTGGCAGTGAGAGAGAAAGAAAGACTGAGGTGGGCTGAGAGGTTTGAGAAAAAGTTAGACACATCGGATGAGCTCGAAAGATTATGAGAATATTTGTGAACGCTCTTGACAGAGAGTTGATGATTGTGTAAATTTTCAGAGTGTTATCTTCACTTGATTTTTCTAGAAAAATCTGAGAAGACTTTGTTAATATACTTATTTGCTTTAGATAATTTCAGAATTTGCTTCGATATTTATTTGTAGTGCCACAATTTATTCTTGTGGCCTTTTTAAGATGGTTTTCACCATAAGTTTTCTTATGCCAACTTTTAATATCTTTTTAGTTTATACAACTTGGTCTAAATTTTTTATTTTCATTACATGCACTTTTGACTTTTGAAATTCAAACTTTCAAAGAAACTCCAATAAAGAGCTAAGAAAACAAAAAGGCATTCAAAAAGTTTAAATTTTTTCTCATTGTTTTGCATGTCCTAGTATTTAGGATGTTACAGTATATATCATCGTCTGATCGGTTTCACCATGCTTGTGTCGTGCAAATGTGGCACCTGCACGGAGAGAGAAGCAGTCCCCATTGCCTTCGGTCCCGCTCATTTCTGCTTTAGCTTCTGATTCTGGTCTATTTTTTACTATTTCTAAATTTCGTCTTTTTCTAATTTTTTGGCTTTTTTGCCTGCCTAGGAAGCTCTGGGCGCACTTCCCATTCACCCTATTCGTCGCCATGGTCGCCGCTGTTCATGCTCAAGGTGGACTTGCTCATGCTCACGTTCCACAATCGGAGCAAGGTTGATGGCTGGAGCAGCGCCGCGGTCGCGCACCATGACCACGAGAGCCCGATGCATGCTCACGACCACTGTCACGAGCACAGGCATTTAGACAATGGCGCGATGCCGCTAGATTACGCTGTGGACAAAGCCGAGGACGACGTCGAGGCCGGTAAGGTGCAGCTGCGAAGGAATCATGTCATTATTCAGGTATTCATTTGGGTGTAGTGCCTCTTCTACATTTAAAAGCTACATTTTAACTTTTCTGCAGTAGCTAGCATTTAAACGGAGCATTTTTTTAAGATGAGGTCTACAGCTTAATTATAGTTATACTGTAGCAACTTCATTTACAGCAGTCAAAACCACACATTAGTTTCTATTATTCTGTATTTTATCTCATAAATAGCTTAAAAGTAAAAAAGTTATAGCCAAAAGTTATAAAAAAAAGCAGATCTATAGACGTATACTCCAGAATGCAACAAGATGCACATTAGTCTTGGAATGTGTCCACGAAAAGATATAACAACATGAGCAGTAACCAACCATACTACCAGCATGCGTCCTCGAATGCAGACCACGAAAAGGCGAATTTTTCTATTCCTAAAAAGCAAAAAGGAGATACTACGAGAACCAAGCTTTGCTTTGATAGTTAGTAGAGGTAGTTGTCCTCTTAATCCACTAGGGTTCAAATCCAAGTTTGATTTTCGATGTCTTATTTAGAAGGTATGTTTAGTGGGAGACTTCTAGTCTTTCATAGGTGTCACGTGTGTGAGTGCGTACATGTGATGGTGTGTGTAAACGTCTATGAGTTGTATTAGGTATTTCGCAAATAAAAAAGGTGATACTACATGTGTAGTACTGCTTTTTGAAAAATAAGGTGTAGTGTTACTTAACTGTTTAGACCAAGGTTATCAGTATCGTAACACATATCGTTGTATCATATGATTCTATAATCCTACCAGAAGTAGATGATACGGATCGCAATATGTATCGGAAGCAGGTAGTATCGCAGTAGGATCGCGATTCTACTCGTAGAATCGTTAGGATCGCAATGGGATCATGATCCTGACAACAAACTATATTAGCATATAAAATTTGATATTACCTATTGCTAGTTTAAGTTGCACTAATTTAATTTACTTTGTTTTATTTTTTACATGTTGCTCTAAAGTAAAAAAAAGTATTATCTTTGACATATTGCATTTTTATATTATTAATTTATTAAAAATAATTAAATAAGTTTTAAAAATCAAGTTTAATTTAATATAACATGAATAAATGTACTTAAATTATAAAATTAAATTCAAAAAATCTATTGTAGACTTTCATATTTAGAAATATAATTTAATTTTTATATAAAATATGTACGCTTTTAAAATTTTGGTAGTATCGTGATTCTACAATCTGATCCCGTCAGATGAAAAACGATTATACCTAGTATCATAATCCTAGTAACCTTGTTTAGACTCATAGTACTGCAGCCGGTGGTACTCGTCGGCGCATCAGTGCTCATAGACAAATGTATCCTCGTGGGACCTGTGTACGCGTATGATACTTGTTCTAAACTACAAATAAACATCGATAATCATCGCCGAGTCAACTCACTGTTAAAGTGTTAAGCATCTTGAGCAGCCAAATTGAACAAGGCAGGGCGAAGAAGACGGAAAGCGCAGCTACACGTTCACTTCGGGTGCTCTACTTTTTCACTGTCATGTAATTCTGTAGGCCTGTTTTTTTTATTTTTCAACTGACTTTAACCTCTATTAATTGATACTATTTATCAAACATACTAATTACAGTAAAAAAGCATCAACTATAGCCGAAAAGAATGAGGTGTGAGTTCGAATCAGCTTCTTATTTGTGGCTTTTCTACTTTACTACAGTAACTAACTTTTAAATAGATCTGACAGCCTGGAGAGACGCCGCAACCAGATCTGGTGTCAGAGAAGGGAAATCTGCCTCCCTCACTATGGGTTCACTCTTCCCCGGGCATAGAAAGAGGTTGGGGGAGACGGCGGCTCGACGGCGGGGTAGAAGGGCGATGGCAACGACAACTGTGACAATTAGGTTGGACGGGACGGCACAACGAGAAGGTGTCGGGGGGCTGCGCAACGAGACGACGTCGTCGGCCGCGGGTGGTGGTGGAGGGACGGGGCTGGCAGAGGAGGCGTGCGGAGCTGCTCGGGGCAGCGCGATGTCGACGACCGGCGACGAGGTATACCCTATATCATCGGAGGTCCTCTCAACGATATACCGTTCGGTAGCTGCTCTCCAATACAATTTATCATTTTAGTTCAAAAATAGAGAAGATAGAAGCCAACTTTTCAAAACTTTACTTGGTAATGCTTGGTATGATCTTTTTTAGCCATATAGTGCCTAACAAGGTTGTAAAGTCCTCTACGTCAATATGTTGTGGCTAATTAATCGGCCACATACAAAGGAGCTATCAGATGAAGTGTGTAACGTTGGCACACGAGGTCCAATTCGTCTCCATTTGGGTTGGCACAGCATGGGCATGGGTTTGCTTTGGCTTGCTTTTTTCATCTTCTAAAAAGAATGGTCCTATTTTGTAGCATTAGTTTGAGCACAGTTTGCTTTCGCTAGTTTTTTGCAACTTCTAAAAAGAACGATCCTACCTGTGGCATTCGTTTGAGCACACAACACGGATTGTCATTTTAGGGCCAAAAATAAATACAACATCACCGAAATTTCTTTAAACCTTACTCAATAATGCTTAAATACGATTATTTTGAGTCATATAGTGCCTAGACCTGCTCAAACGTCGGGTCAGTCCAGGCGTAGAAAATCCCGGTCTAGAATCTTTAGGCCCGAGCCTAGCCTGGTTCGACATAGGAAAATCCAAGGCCTATCGCAAAGCCCGAAAAAAAGCCCAATTCCATGTTTTCGAACAAATTATTACTATTTAATTCTTTTTGGAATAAGATGTTATTATTTAATTTATTTTTGGAATAAAATTTAGTGTTACTTATTTAATTAGATTTCTCATGCTTTTTACGGGCTCAAGCCGGGCCTATGGGCCAGAATCCAAGGCTCAAGCCTGAATAAATCAGGCTGGGCCAGGTCGGGTTGTCTATGAACATGTCTAATAAGCGCCTAACAGGGTTGTTTAAATCTTTCACATCAACATGTTGTGCCTAATTTGGCCACATGTATAGATCGTATTTGCTTCTCTTTATCCGTCCATAAAAGCGTGTGGCTTCTATAACTGAACTCTAAACACAGATCTAGTTAGTTATGTTAGAAACTATCTCAGAAAATAAATTATGTTATGTTACACTTAAATGTAACAAAATATACAATGCTCAAACTGAACAAAACCCATATTAGCTAAACCACACTCTTCGTGCATTCTTTTCCTTGTCAAATATGTGTAGATACCGGTGTGTACGGATAGAAACGGATTGGATACATCAAAATAGTCTTAAATACGAATATGAATCTATATTTTAAAAATAAATATAAATACAAATTTGAATATTGTAACAGATACGAATTTGAATCGAAGATGTACTTAATTCAATCGAATATGAATATCCTTCTAAAACTTCTGTAACAAATCTCAGTAGAACAAATTTCTAGCGGTTTTAACGGTTTTTCACCAGTTTTTGACCGGTTACTGGGACGGTTACCGGTTTTAAATCGCCTAAATTCAAATTTCGAAACACAAAATTCGTCCGGGTTTTTCCAGGTTTCGAAAACGGGTCAAATACGAATTAAATAGTCTCGAATATAAATACGAATACGAATGTGAATACAAATATTCTTAAATATAGATATGAATATTCTTGGGTACGAATATTTTTAAATATAAATTTTACAAATATTTTTAAATATAAATTTTATTTACTATATTTATATTTTTATATTTTTAAAATATAAATATCGAATAAAACGGATTATTCCTTTCCGCGCCCATTCCTACGGGTGCGCTCTAGCGCTCCACTCGGCAATTAGCCAATTACCACTCCCCAGCCCAGCTCAGCGCTCCAAGTCTAGTCAAGGTCGTCGCCCGTTGATCCGACCGCACTGCCGCCCGTACCGAGATGCGCATGCGCTCACACCCTGTCCAGCGCACGTCGCTCACCGGAGTGTTCCTTACAGACGACTACTCTCCCGACGACGTCGCCCCCGTGACGTCGAGCAGCCCGTCACGGCCGTTACTTCACCTCACCTCACCACTCAAAACCCACAGGTTCTTGTCTCCTCCTCGGTGGAACGTCCAAGAGGGGACAAAAGGAGCAAAAAACGTGCGAAATTTCTCTGATAAAGAGGAGGCTGCGGCGGCTGTGGCAGCGTTTCCTCCTTTGCGGATTCTAGTAGCAGCAGCTCTTTTGCTCCAAAATCAGCGCGAGTTTCAACTTTTGGCTTAGTTCCTCTGCTTGCTTTGCTTTGCCCTGCCCTGAAAATCTGCTAAATTTCAGCGTTTTGGAGCTTGATTCGAGCGTTCCCTGATTTTTGTTGGGAGAGTTTGCTATTCTTTCCTGGGCTTGTAGGAAACCTTAATAAACCTTTCTTTCTTCCTTCTTGAATCCTAAAACTTTTGTGCTTAGTTGAGCTTTTCTTTTGTTTTCTTGGATAGTTGACCCCTTTTAGACTCGAATTCCTCAGAAAGTTCCAATCTTGCAATCATTTGATTCCACAAAACCATCGAAAGAAATCTCGTGTAAAAAGGCTTGAATCTCTGGAGCATGTGAGAAAGCCTCGATCTTTGGGGTCCCCCTGGGGTCGGATTTTCACACCTTGCCAAGAACCATGAATGAACCAGACGTAAGCTTCTAGAACCTCTAGTCGTCCTCCTCCTCCCACTCCATGGAGACGTCCACCATTAGCTTCTCCTCCTCGTCGCCCCCGTCCCCCTCGCCGCCGCAGGCCGCGCCAGCCGACCTCGACGCTGTCAGCCTCGGCCGCCTCAGCGCCAACCTCGAGCGCCTCCTCGACCCCGCCTTCCTCAACTGCACGGA
Source organism: Bonia amplexicaulis (assembly GCA_036346245.1). Classification (NCBI taxonomy): domain Eukaryota; kingdom Viridiplantae; phylum Streptophyta; class Magnoliopsida; order Poales; family Poaceae; genus Bonia; species Bonia amplexicaulis. The sequence continues at coordinate 25,213,147 of CM070741.1, read as the reverse complement.
CGCCGAGGTCGTCCTCGCCCCGGGAGGCGGCGACCCCGGCGGCGACGTCGTCGGCGTCCACCGCTGCATCCTCGCCGCCAGGAGCAACTTCTTCCACGGCCATTTCTCCTCGCTCCCCGCCCCCGCCGCCGCCGCCGAGAAGCCGCGGCTGGAGCTCGCAGAGCTTGTCCCCGGCGGGCGCCATATCGGCCGCGACGCTCTCGTGGCCGTTCTTGGGTACCTGTACACCGGGCGCCTCAAGCCGCCGCCGCAAGAGGCGGTCGTCTGCGTGGACGACAGGTGCCCGCACGAGGCGTGCCGGCCGGCGATAGACTTCGTCGTCGAGTCCACGTACGCCGCCTTCGGCTTCCAGGTCTCCGAGCTCGTCTCGCTCTTCCAGGTAATGAGCAAGGGTACTGCAAGGTGTAGCAAGCCTTGTCTATACACTCATACACCAGTAAGTAACAACTTCAGTTTCAGAAATTACACAATACATATGTAACACTGCATGACTGCATTGGTCCAATGATATTAGAACTTAGGAGTGCATATACTGCAAATAGTCCATCCTTTCTGTAGAAATGAGTTGCTGAGTTATACACCTAAATATGAAGATTGCAGTGCTAACATGAAATTCTTATGTTGCAGCGTCGCCTGACTGACTTTGTTAACATAGCTCTGGTTGAGGATATAGTGCGGATTATTCATGTTGCTTCCATCTGCCAGCTTCCGGACCTGCTCAATCACTGTATTCAAAGGGTTGCAAACTCAAGTCTTGACAGCCGTTACCTCGAGAAGGAGCTTCCAGGTGAAACTTATGCCAAGGTCAAGGAGAGTTATCGGTATTCATTGCGTGATGGATCAGATGATTTCATTCTGGACCTTGAGCATGATAAGAGGGTTAGGAACATCCACAAGGCCTTGGATTCTGATGATGTTGACCTTGTTGACATGCTCCTAAAAGAGTCTGCAATCACCTTGGATGATGCATTTGCCATACACTATGCTGCAGCCTACTGTGAGCCCAAAGTGTTAGCAGAATTGCTGAAACTGAACTCCGCTAACGTGAATCTAAAGAATGACAGTGGATATACACCACTGCATATGGCTTGTATGAGGCGAGAACCGCAAATCATTGTTTCACTCATAGAGAAGGGAGCCTCCGTGCTGGAAAAGACACCAGATAACCATGATGCTCTCACCATTTGCAAGAGATTAACAAGAGAGAAAGACTGCGACAGGAAGTTGGAAAAGTGTCAGGAGAAAAGCAAAGCTTACTTGTGCATTGACATCTTGGAGCAAGAGATTAAGAGGAAACCATTCACTTTGGAGGATCTGCTCTCTGTAGAGGAGTCAATTGCCACGCCTTTGCTGATTGATAATTTTCACATGAGGCTCATAAACTTGGAAAATAGAGGTTTTGCATATATTTATCTTGCTTTATTATTTTGTGGTTAGCCTTGTCTGCAAGAACTTAGGAAGGTATATATTAGTGTGTAATGATTCTAGTTCATGTTTTACTATTTATGACATGCTAGAGAGGGTTTTGAGAAGTTGGTACTTTTTTTCTTCTCTTGAATTTAGAAGCATAAGTTCTGACAGGCTTAGTTTGTTGTTACATTCTCAATAAGCTCTGTTGGCAGAAATTCCATTGGTTATATTCTTGAAACATTATCTACATCAAAGATCATCGAATGATTTCTTTCTTATTTCATTTTTGTGATAGCAAGATGCTCCAGTAAATTCATATGATGTGTAGCACAAAAGGAGGAAATCTAATGCTACAGGCATTATCAGTGGGATCGTGCTGCTGTTTTCTTTCTTTGTCCAGCTTGAAACAAATATACAATTCAGAAAATCTTTGCTGAAATCTATTTTTGTGTGTCTATGCAGTTGCCTTTGCAAGAATATTCTTCCCTTCCGAAGCCAAGCTTGTCATGCGCATAGCACAAGCTGACTCAACTGAAGAGTTTGCTGGTCTCACATCGGTTAATTTCAGTAAACTGGAGGAGGTTGACCTAAATGAGTCCCCTACAATGCAGAAAAAGAGGCTGCGTGAACGCCTTGATGCCTTGACAAAGACAGGTCATTCTTAACATAATCATGCATGTATTATACAATTTTCCAATACTGTTTATGGATAACTATATGTCAACGTTCTTTGACAGATTAAGCCTCCAGAGCATTTGATGCTATGTATTTGTTATTAAATGAACTGCTTCTTATGTTCCAGTTGAGCTAGGGCGACGGTACTTCCCGCATTGTTCAGACGTTCTTGATAAGTTCCTCAATGAAGAATCCACTGATTTGTTCTTCCTTGAAACTGGCACTCCCGAGGACCAGCGAGTCAAGAGGATGCGCTTTTCTGAACTCAAAGAGGATGTGCGGAAGGCCTTCACCAAAGATAAGGCTGCTGTTGCAGCCATAGCTTCCTCAAATTCCGCATCTTCGTCACCAAGGTATGATGGAAAGGGTAGACATGCCTATAGGAAAGCAAAGTTATCACGGTAATATTAGTACTTCAGTCTGTTTGGCAAGCCTGATTTTCAGAATGGTGGGGAAGGAAGGTTTGGAGGTGGTTGACAATGTGTGGTGAAGTGAAAGTGTGAAACTATATTGCCCAGCGACTCTGTTGTAGTTTGCTTACCTGGGGCATTTCTTGTAGTTATTGTGCTTGGACCTATGACACGGCTTCAGTAGATAATTTTTAATTGTTGATGGTCAGTGTCAAAATAGTTGCCGTCTTGCATGCAGCGCATCAGTTCAATGTTGGTAGAGTAGCATTTTGGTGTGAAGTAAGAAATTTTTTTGTACGAATAATCTATTTTTTATTCAAAATTACAGAAATATACCCATGAATTTTTTTTTACAAAAATAGGCTCCAGTCGCCCAATGAAAGAGGCGACTGGAACCAATCGCCCAATGGAGAGGCGACAGAGTCCCTGTCGCCCTACAGTCGGGCGACTACAGCAAGTCGCCCCCTCATTGGGCGACTATCAGTGCAGTCGCCCTCCCATTGGGCGACTGCACTCAGACTCCCGTGAATTTTTTAATTTTTATCAATTTTGTAGTTTTTAATTGGGAAAAAATCTACTGGAATTGTAATAAAAGTTTATGTTCATTGTATGTTGTAGGTGCGTAAAAATGTTGGGAATTTTTTTTTAGGAATGATTGACTGTATAATGATCGGTACATACGATGGTAAGTGATATTTTGATGTTACCGAGAATTCATGTGCGGAGAAAATCGGTATGTTAATATTGTTAGATGACTTGATATGTGAATTTTTTTACCTACAATTAAGGCAGCATTCTAATATGACGAGTACGTACGCATGTGGCCACTGTACGTAACAGCTTGCATTACACATACATAGATCAACTCTCCAGCACTAAAACTCACGATAATAATAAACATAAGATAGAACATAGCATAAAACATTACCAACATAGACGACAACAATGTCTAGCACTACAACTTGATGATAACAACAAACACAAGAAAGAAAATAGCACACAACATTAAATTAATCTTCCACTCCACTCCAGTCTATCGAAACGATGCCCGCATCTCGACGGGGTCGCTACCCTCCACAGCAACTCTCTCATGCCGAACAATGTCGGTCCTAGTGCCCATTTCATCCTACCACACCCAGAATTAGCAACCGCCGGGGGCTTCCTACAATTTTATAAGAAGAATATTTTGTAACATACTTGCACGATTCGAACGAACCCGAAACAATCTTACTCACCGAGTGAAAGAGGCACTTGTAGTAGTGCCGCCCAGGATTCGCGGCCGTGTGTGAGGTCTTACGTCTAACAACCGTGTTGCATTTTGGGCAAATCACCGTGGGTGCCGATGAAGAGGTGCTGAGTTGACTCATATCGGTGTCGAGGGGAGTGAGCACGAAAGAAAGTTACGCAGATTGGGAACAACTAATTCAGGACGTGAGGGAGAACAATGCAGGGGACTAGGTGAGGAATGACCCCCCCTCTTATAGGCTCAATGGGGGGCAGCCTGACACACTGAGACCACAAAATAAGATGGCGTCATGCACTGACGACACGAAACAATACATACATTGCACGTACATAAAACATAGAAAGTACTGCAGGTAACAAAATAAATCAAAACAACAGTCCTAACGCTACATCATCAACACAACAACAAACACAAGAAAGAAAATAACATACATTACTAAGTTAATCACTCTCTCCGGTCTATATCATAGAAAGCGTGTCTACTGATAGAAGGTGCCTCGTACTACCCTCATGGAATATTCTGTAGGGGGCCGCCTCGGACGTGGCTGGCCGTCATTGTAGTGGCACGCATATATGCAGCTAGGGTTCGCGCAGTAATATGTGGGATCATACGAGCTTCCTATGTTCACGACCTCCTCGTTGCCCATCTCACGTTGCATCTGTTGGCGGATGTCATTGTTCTCCTCGTTGAGAGTGCCGATTCGCTCTTCCAACTCAACGATTCGATCACATAGTGTATCCACGTACCTTACAATATACCATTCATGAGGAGGGTCGATCCAGCGGGCGAAGTCGCATTTCGCTACCTGCGGGAAAGGACTGTAAACATAGACACTCTATAAGCAGTAACGAAAAATATACTACTAGCAATTTGTACCCCGAAATGTGGGCATCAGAAGAAACATCGCCCACCATCGAAATGGCCTTCCACGACCTACACGACCGCATCCTCATTGTGTCTGCATTTTGGCCACACTGGTTGAGCACGCCTGCTGGGTATCAAGCGGTAGTTAGGACCGAAGTCCTCCCTCCTTCCCACGGGAAGGTCTTCCTTTGGTGACCCCACTCCGACTGGCCCCTCGGCGTCCGCCATGGTATGTATCGGCACGATGGAGAACTTAATTCGATTTACAGGGTTCTCTACTCCTACTTTCATGGAACCCCAACCGTTCTTTTGTAGGGTCCGTTTTTCCTCTACTCGTACGTGTAAAGCTGGTGCGCGTGGTCCTGGCACTGAGTAAGCTGGGTCACCATGACATGTGACTGTGCAGAGCTGGCCTCTTTTGTCATGTCTCTGTGCAAAGCTGCCCTCTTTTGTCATGTCTCTGTGCAAAGCTGCCCCCTTTCGTCATGTCACTACGCAAATCTGACTCCTTTTATCATGTCACTGTGCAAAGCTGCCCCTTATGTGCCTACCATAAATGGATCGACCTTGAGATCCATCCTGAGGACCAATGGGCCCTTGACTTAGAGGAGTGGAATGTCGTAAGGTCATCAGAGATGTAGGAGGACGAACGCCTCAAGAACGAGCAAACCTACGTATACAACGTGAGACAAAAGCTCATCTCGAAGCGTGCATGCATAGGGAGCGCAAGAGAAAGAGGGAAATGAAGATGAAGGCAAAAGAGGTCGCCGAAGAGTTCAACGCCGAGCGGGCAAGGAAGGGAAAATGGCCCCGGTTCACACAGTAGGTCGTACAAGCAGTTGGGTGGGTTAGTCGCACATAATGCTATATGTTATGCATGTAATCAAAAAGTACGCAACATGTTAATCCCAACTGTATTATGAAGTTTATTTAAATCCAAACAAGCCTATTATCTCGTCTTTTCGCATTCAATGATTCGCGTAGCAAGTCATGTAGCAATATCAACATACCGGTTTTCTCCGTACATGAATTGTCAGTAACATCAAAATATCACTTACCATCGTATGTACCAATCGTTCCTAAAAAAATTTTCCAAAATTTTTTACACACCTACAACGTACAATGAACATAAACTTTTATTACAACTCCAGCAGATTTTTTCTTAGTTAAAAACTACAAAATTGATAAAATTTAACAAATTCACGGGGACTGAATGCAGTCGTCCAATGGGGGGCGACTGCGCTTAGAGTCGCCCAACAGCGGGGCGACTAGTTCTAGTCGCCCGAGGGTACGGTGACTGGAACTCTGTCGCCCCCCAGTTGGGAGAGTGGCTCCAGCCGCCCTCCATTGGGCGACTGGAGCCTATGTTTGTAAAAAAAATTTCCTACGGGTATATTTCTATAATTTCAAATAAAAAATAGATTAATCGTACAAAAATTCATGATGTAACGTCCATTGTTTAACTCTAATACTTAAAAGAGCTAACCTATTAGTGTGGAATGGTCAGTCGTTTCTAGACCTAGCCAAATGGGTCGTCTAGCACAGCACGAGTCTAAGATAAGACATGGCCCAATGAGGTCCGATACAGTTGATCCAAATAAGTTACCATATCATGCCGGCTCACGTGTCTGCCATTCAACCTAGGCACGGCATGGAGGGGTCAAGCTGTGCCGATCCAGGCACGTTTAGCCAGACGGGTTACTAATGACCTGTTGATTTTACTGTTAGTCGCTAAGTTATAAGTATTTTTGCTGTTAGTCATAAGTAATTTTACTGCTAGTCGTAAGTAATTTTACTGTCAAGTCACGTATCCGCGCTCAAAAGAGTGTATAACTCTAACAAAAGTAATTTTAGTGTCAACCACAAGCAATCTTACTATACTACTATACGAGTTATTGTTCATGTGTTCTGGACCGGCCTGTGTGGGCACACCATACCGAGGTACTGGCCTATGGCTATCGATTTATTGTTCATGTGTTCTGGACCGGCCCGTGTGGGCACACTGTACCGAGGTACTGGCCTATGGCTATCGATGACTGTTGATTTTATTGTCAGTCGCAAGTAATTTTACTGCCAGTCGCTGAGTTATAAATATTTTTACTGTTAGTTACAACTAATTTTACTGCTAGTCATAAGTAATTTTACTGTCAAGTCACGTATCCGTGTTCAAAAGAGTGTATAACTCTAAGAAAAGTAATTTTAGTGCCAACCACAAGCAATTTACTATACTATACGAGTTAATGTTCACGTGTTCCGAAACAGCCCGAGTGGGCACACTATGCCGAGGTACTAGCCTAAGCACGACATATCCAATCTACTTGAACCGGTACGGCTGTTTACTGTTCGTGATGTGGCTTACTTGAGTCATTTTAATAGTATTATGTCTTGAGCTATCACGAATGGTCTAACCTATTTGGCTATATCTAATCCTTTCCTCCCCCTCAACACAAAAATAACTATCGCAGGTGGGACCGAGCATATAGAGTCCTCCACGCATGTTTCAGGCTTGCACGTTTGCACCCCTTCGACGTTTGTGTTGAGGAACCGTCGCTGGCGACCAGTCCGATCGATTCCTCTGCTATGCAAAACCAGATCAATCACAGAAGACAAAAATAGTAAATTGAAAACACAGAGAGATAGAGAGAACTTATAGTCTTTCTTTATTACTTTATTTTCTGATTCTGTGTACAAAATAGCCAATAGTACTCCCTATTTATAACCTAGTGGTGAGGTACCCACATGGGCTAAGGCTTTAAGCTCAGGCCCAGATTTCCTAACACTCCCTCTTGGGCACTCATCCGACATGTTCATGCCTCATCAAAACTCCACAAAAACCCAGTGGAAAAAATTTGGAGAAAGAGTACATGATACATGTTATGCTGCGTTGCATGAGTACTAGATGCTAGGAGTGACTTAGTGAATAAATCTCATCATTCTAATTCCTCGTACGCATCTTTCAAAACTAGATGCTAGGAGTGACTTAGTGAATAAATCTGCAAGATTTTCACATTACTTAGTATGTAGTACCTTAATTTCGTCCATTTTTTGCAATTCATGATAATAGAAGAACTTGGGGTTGATATGCTTTGTGAGATGACTCTTCACATAGCCCGTCTGCACTTGTACAACACAAGCCGTATTATCTTCATAGATAATTATGGGAGCTTGCATAATATTCATCCCACATGACTGCAGGATGTGGTGAATCATTCGTCGGAACCAAGCACATTCTCGTGCGGCTTCGTGTAACGCTATGATTTCTAAGTGGTTCGTCGAAGTCGTTTCAAGATTTTGCTTAGACGATTTCCATGAAATTGCAGTTTTACCACACAGGAATACTAGTCTGTTTGTGACCTTGTGGTATGCAGGTCTGACAGGTACCCAACATCTGCATAGCTAGTCATATTCAAATCTTGATTCTTTCTGTAGAATAATCTAAGGTCCTTGCTTCCTTGGAGGTATCGGAAGATGTCCTTTATTCCCTACCAATGCCTTTTGGTAGGTTCTACACTATGCCTTGCCAATAGATTTACAACAAATGCAATGTCCGGTCTAGTGCAGTTTGCTAAATACATAAGTGCTTCTACACACTTAAGTATGGAAATTCCGGTCCTAGGACTTCCCCTCTTCCCTAGGTCGGTATGGATCTTTTTCTTGCTGTAAAGACCTCCCGATCAGCGGTACTTTTGATGGGTATGCCTTCTCAAAGCTGAACCTTTCTAACACCTTCTGGGCGTATGCTGACTGATGTACTAATATTCCTTCAGGGACATTCTCGAGCTGCAGGCCTAAGCAGTATTTGGTTTTACCCAAATCTTTCATTTCAAATTTTGACTACAGGTAAGAACTTGCTTCTTTTATGTCTTCCATGGTCCCGATGATATTGATATTATCTACATATACTGATATTATTCAAAATCTATTCTAGGATCGTCGTATAAATACACAGGGACAATCTTCCCTATTCGTGTAGCCTTTCTTGCATAGAAAGTCGCTTAAGCGATTATAACATATCCTGCCTGATTGCTTGAGTCTGTACAGTGATTTCCTGAGCTTCACACTGTACAGATTTCTATTTGCTCTGTCTTGGTTCGGGACAGGGATACCTTCAAGTACCTTCATATAAATTTCCAAATCCAAGTTTCCATAAAAGTATGCAGTTACCATATTCATCAATTTTATTTCTAAACTCATGACTAGGGAGTAGGTTTTTTCATAATCAACTCCTAGACGTTGAATGAAACCTTGTGCAACAAGCCTTGCTTTATGTCTTACAACTTCATTTCTTTCATTTCTCTTTTGAACAAATACTCACTTGTGTCCTACAGGGTGCACATAGAGAGGTGTGCGGCTTACGGGCCCAAACACCTCTATTTTATTTAGAGATAATAATTTAGTTTCTATTTTGTTCTTCTAATCTTTCCAATCTGATCTTTTCTTACATTCAGCGAGCGATTCGGGCTCTAGATCAAGATCGATGATTGTGGCAATTTTCTTTGCAAAGTAGATATCAACATTGGTCGTTGTCCTTTTCATGGACTCTCCCGTGTGCACATAATTTATAGCAATTTTATCATGAGTTGCTTTTTCTTGTGCTTCTACTTGCTCATCGCTTCTTCCAGTTGCGGTGGCAAGTCCCTTTAGTTTTTTACCTCCGATGTGTGCGCACACATCCATGCTGATTTCTCCCTCCAGGGGAATGTTCAAATCATGTATGCCCTTTTTTGAAGGTGTCATACTGGCGGCAGGTCTCAACTGGCTCTCTTTCTAGTTCTGGGGAACTTCAGTGATCGGCTGTGTCAAATCCTCCTTATCCTCTTCACCAGGCATCCCCGGTTACATAGGATTCGAGGCACCGGAGTTCTCTTCCTTTTATTCCAAGGCCTCTAGACGGGATTAGGGATACCTTCAACTTTCTTTGGTATTTCAATCCTCTTCGGTGCATTGTGTGCAGGCACATGCGGCTTGGTCATGCTCTTCAAATCATTAAAGTGGTTAGACAGTTGATTTGTTAATGCTTGCAAATCAATGATCTTCTGGACTTCTCTATTTTCTTCACTAGTGCGGGGGTCATGTGCACGAATTCCTATGGCTTGCCATATAATTTTCTGACATTTTTCATCAAGGGGGTGATTTCATCCCCCTAATGTTGAAAAATTATCTTCATCAAATATGCAATCAGCAAAGCGGGCCGTATGCAAATCTCCTGCCATGGGTTCTAAATACCTTATTATGGATTCTGTCTCATAACCAATATATATCCCAGTCTTTCATAGAGGACCCATTGTAGTACGCTGTGGAGGGGGTACAGGTACATAAACCTTGCATCCAAATCACCGGAGATGAGAAATTTTTGGTGCTGACCCTTGCGCTAGTTGCATAGGTGAATAGATGTTGTAGGCTGATGGTCTAAAGTTGATGAGAGTTGCTGCATACAGGACTGCATGTCCCTAACATATAGCTGGTAAATTACAATTCTGCAAAAGTGGTCGGGCAATAAATTTAATTCTCTTGATTAATGCCTCTGCTAGTCCATTCTGAGTGTGGACATGTGGTACAGAATGCTCAACTGTAATTCCCATTGCCATGCAATAATCATCAAATGTCATTGAAGTAAATTCTCCAGCGTTGTCCATTCTAATGGACTTTATGTGATGATTAGGGGAAATATTTCTAATGCGAATTATCTGCGAGATCAGCTTTGCGAAAGCATAGTTTCTCGTAGACAATAAACATACGTGTGACCATTTTGAGGAAGCATCGATGAGTACCACGAAATATTTAAATGGCCCTGATAGTGGTTGTATGGGACCACAAATATCTCCTTGGATGCGTTCCAGGAATGCAAAGACTTCATCCTTCACTTTTAGAGTAGAAGGTCTAGTAATTAATTTCCCGGTAGCACATGCGGGGCAAACAAAATCTTTGTGATTCGGGAAATTCTGTACATTAATATTAAGCCCCTGTAAATTGTTAATTATATTTCTCATCATCCTAAGACCTAGGTGGTCTAATATGTCATGCCAAAGATAGAAAAGTTTAGAGCTTCTAAATACTATTTTCAGGGCAGTATAGGCTGCAGGTGCCTTAATGTTGGTGTAGTATAGCCCAGTTTCTAAGGAACAAAGTTTTTCTAATACCCTTTTTCCATTTGCTTCGAGCTTTGTAATGAGCAGGTATTTCTTACCGTACTCTTTTTCAATTTCAACATGGAAACCATAAGCGCGAATATCCTTGAAACTTAGGAGAGTTCTAGTCGATTCTGGGTACAATAAGGCTTCTTGAATGATCAAAGTTGTGCCTATTGAGAGTATAATTGTGGCTCTTCCTGAACCTATTATACAAGCATCACTACTGGCGATTGTTGTAAGACTACTAGCATTCTTACTGATCGACTGAAAATATTTTGTCTCTATTAAGATGGTATTCGTTGTGCCACTGTCGGCTAAACACACTTCCTCCACAGGGCACCACACGTGTTCTAATATAAGGAATTTTATTAATATGCATTAGAATACAATCAACACATAAATAAAATACTTCAATATCAGAACATATCATGCCATTATAGATTGAATAAATGAATGAATTATTCAATATCATCCAACCATCATGAGAAAATAAAATTGTTTGAAGACCATCCACGCAAATTCTAACTTATTCTTCCACACAAAAATAAATGACAATTAAAGTCTAAATGCATTCTGTGCATTAGACTGAATCTGCTAAGAAGTTAAAGACTTCGGCTGCTATTTTCTCAGGGTGATATTCTCTTTCAGAGAAATCTTGGTGGTGACAGCTGCAATGTCAAAAGGGGATGTTGCTGCCAGAATGGTTTCAATCTCCATCAGAGCAGGCAGCTGTTCAGAGCTCCCCCCTCAACAGATGCAAAGTGGGCTTCATGCTGCCCTTTGCCATCCTTCTTCTTCTGAGCTTGGAAGGCATCGATGACATGCTCCGGTTTTTTGCAGATCCGCGACCAATGCCCCCACTTGCCATACTTATAGCAGGCTTGGTCTTGCTAACCATGGGGCTTGCCATCCCGCTTTAGCTTACTTGACTTATTCTCACGTGGAGCATCTGACTTGCCTTTCTGGGCTGCGGCCTTACCCTTCCTTCCCCTTTTCTTCATTATGGGCTTTCTCACCTTATAGCTCCCAGCGTTAGCTTCACGGCCAGCGGAGCTCCCAGATGGTTGTGTGACGTAGTTCTTGTGGAGAACTTCGTCCTGAGCCTCTGCAACTACATCACATCGATCAATTCAACATACTCATTGTAGTCATCTTGACGATAGTTGCTCAATGTTCTCAATGTTGGGGTGGAAGGTGAATAGGGTCTTCTCAATGTTCTGCTCATCTATGATCTACTTGCCACAAAGTTGAAGATTGGTACAAATTCTGTGCAAAGCAGAATTGTACTCCCTGACTGTTTTAAAGTCAGCAAACCTTAGTCGGATCCATTCTTTCTCTGCCTGAGGAAGAATGGTGTACTTTAGCCTCACGAACCGCTTCTTAAGTGCAGTCCATAGTGCTAGCGTGCTCTTCTCTGCCATGTACTCATTCTTAAGAGTGAGACAGAGATGGTGTCTGAGGAAGTGAAGTGCCTGATCATTTTCCTCAGGGGTGGGTTGGGCATCTTGCGGTGCGCCAATCCCAATGACAGTGTGGAGCTTCATGGCTCCAAGTACTATCTTGACATCGGAAGCCCAAGTCAAGTAGTTTTGGCCATGCTGGGTTAGCTCCTCGAACTCCCGGTTCGTGATGCCTGTCATCTACATGTGCACGAAAGGCATAAATAAGTTTACTGCCGGTAAACATGCATGGAATAAATTTACTAAGGTAAATAAATTGTATAATGGTACAAAAGATTTTCGTAATGTTTCAGAATTTTCTATGTATTTTCTATAAATTTTACTGTTAATTTCGGTGATTAAAGGCAATTTAAATAATTACGATTAATCAAAACAGTAAATAAATATAGAAAACATATAAAATAATAATGACAGTAATAAACATGCTTCAAATGCTACAAATACATCAAAATTTGAATTCATGTGGCCCTTTTATGCCGGAATATGAATTTTCAATGAATTCTACAATTTTCGGGGGCCTATACTCAAATTTTCAATTCATAGAAAATTTTTCGCGTAATTTTCCGAGGGTCTTTCTGCAAAATTCAGGACCCGTCTGCAAAATCTGAGGGCCCTTCCAAAATTCTTAGAACTCGGTGGGGCCCTTTTTGCAATTTTGCCAACGCGCCCCTTGGCTGGGCCTTCCCCGTTCCATCCCTCTCCGGCCCACTCGACCCATCCAGCTGACACAAAAGAGGAAGGGGTAGGGTTTCCCCTGCCCTAGTGCATAGAGGCGGCGATGGCAACCCGAGCGACGGCTCGGGCGGGCGCGGCGGCGACGGCCCGGCCTGGGCGGCGGGCGCGGGGGCGGCCGACGCGAGCGACGGGCGAGCCATCGGGCGGTGGCGGCAAGATGGCTTCAGCGTGTCTATGGCGGGCGGCCGGTCTCGGCGGGTCTGGGGCCGCCGCCGCATGGGCCAATGCATGAGGGGAAGGTTGACGGCCGGTTTCGAGCGACGATTTCGAGATGCCATGTGGGGAAGCCGAGGCGGCGCTTTGGGCAACACCAGATCGTGGCAACGCTTCGGCGAGGCATCGGGTGGCGGCGGCGCTGTTGGCTGGCCGTAGAGGCTCCGGTCGAAAGCTCAATTAGGGTGTGGTGGCGGCCCATTGGACGCTTATGCGATGTCTGGAGGGAGTCTCGGGCTTTTATAGTCACCCCATGGCGGTTTGGCACAGGGGCGAGGCTAAGATGGTGGCGGCGCGTGGCAGAGGTTGGGAAGGCGCGGCTAGAGTAAGGGAGGTATAGGCTGCCTTAGGCGCGGCATTGCAGCAATCAAAAGCTGATGTGGTGTGTCAGGCGGTGGCTGTGAGAGAATGAGAGAAGGGACAGAGCAGGGAGGTCGGCAAGGTAGTGGTATGTGAGTGAGAGCAGAGAGAGAACATGTGAGTGAGAGCAAAGAGAGAACAGGGTGGTCGGCAAGGTGGTGGGGTGAGGTATATGACAATGAAGGAAAGGCGTATGGTGGCTTGAGCTGGTAGAGGGGAGGTACGGGTTGTCTCGGGCACAGCATTTGCGGCGGTAAAAACCGGTCAGAGGTGAGTTAGATCAGCAGTGAGAAGTGAGGGCAGAGAGAGCGAATTTGGTCCGCGGAGGTAAAAACCGCCGCCTTTCTGTTTGTTGCCAGCCACCACCGTGCTTTCTCTCGCCTCCTAAAGCCCCAAAATGGGTTCTTGAGCTTGAGCCGCCTCTATCTGCACTACCCAAGTTTACGAGATTGTCGAGATCCCCGAGCAAGGCAAGTTGTAGGGTAAGGGTGCGCTGTGGAACGCCACGATGTGACCTCCGTCCACGACCTTACCCTAGGGTGGAGGCTGGTTTGGAAATGTGGTGGTGGTGCTGTTGAGCCCAGTGGGAGTTGTGGTTGGTGCTTCAGGTGAAAAATGTAAGGACGAAAACCTTATGCTAAGTAAAACACACAGTAACCGCTCAACCATAGGAGTTGACTTGTCAACTCTGGTTTAGTAGCTGCTCAAATCGATTGAAACTCTACAGGCTGTAGGAGTGTGGATGACGGGGAGTTAGGTATGCGGACGGTAAAACCATACCTAACAACGATAGAGGTCACTCAGAGCGGGGAAAGGAGTTTAGGCTTAGCTGTGTGCCGTGTCTGGGTAATTCTATCGGGTGGAGTCTATATAAAGAATTGAGCAGTGAAATGACTAGTTTTCTTAACTCTGTCGTGGGAGTTAAGAAATCGTGTGGGTAAAGCTGAGCAACTCTGTATAGTGAAACTAATGGTATTCAAATATGTCATGCTTCCGGTTAATGAAGCTGTATTAATTGGGTGATTCCATCAACGAGGCATAAGTAGATTTTATGATATTGTTTAATTGGGTAATTGTGAACTGTTGAAAGAAAACCCCATGATTTTAAGGAGAACTGTTTTGACTTTATATGTTTGCAATTAAAACTGCATCCACTCAATTTAATAAAACCAGTATATTCCCTCCCTTGAATATCCTTGCAAGTAGTAAATTAGGGTTTACCCTTGTAACTTGCTGGTTATGGTTGTACTCATGACTTGCTAAAACAACAATAGAAAACCAGTGGAACTAGGAAGCCCTAGCTGAGGACGAGGTTCCAGAAGAGCCTTTCTTCTCTAAGGAGGATTGGTCTTAGGTCTCAGCTACGCTCAGGCCACTTGGGAGTTTTGTAATGTACTGTGATTTTGGGCTTGCACACCCGCTAGCAAAACTGGTTGACAAACCTTATCTTGTAATAAAAGTTGGATCTTTTGTTTTAAGCTTGTGCTGTTGTGGTGCGCACTCTGGTTCAGTTCTCTACGACTGTTCAGTTTTGGATGGTTACGGATAACAGTAGCGCCTTCAGAAATGGGGGCGTTACACCACCTGCACCCAATCGTCCGCCCTGAGTGAAGCCGGCTTGTCCCTCTCCTCGAACGCCACCGCACCTCCAACCACGCCGGCCCTATCCCTGCAAATCAGCTTCTTCTGCACCGCGACGCACTCGGGCTTTCCGCTCCCGTTCATCACCCGCATCCTCTCCTCCCTGGGCACGAACACACCATCCTCCAGGAACTCCCGCACATTGTAGATAGCTATGAGCGTCTGAGACGCGCTGGGGCACCAGTATGATGGTCATGAATCCGTCGTCGAGGGCCTTGTCCACCTTGGGCTTCGCCAGTGCGACCGTGGCCGCGGATGGCTCGTGGCTGGCCGAGGAGGGCGCGTTGTCCTTGTTGCGCTTGCGCTCATCCTAGCGGCGCATGGCGTTCTGGAGCACAGAGAGGAAGTCGCGGCCGCGGGCGTCGAGGAGGGCATGCGGTCCTTGAGGAGCCGCTCGAGGGAGCGGAAAGCGAAGCAGGCAGGCACTCGAGGGTTTTAACTAGAGGCCGAATTGAGATGGGCTAGTCTAAGGGGCCCAAATGGCTGTATGATCTATAGGCTGAGCCAGGCAGAATGTTGGGCCGACGCTTGTTTGGTTGGAGGCAACACTCAAACCTGGGTGGCTGCTGGTGTCGTTGAACACCCAACCGCTCTAAACGTGACAAGATTCACTAAAAACATACAACCAGTTCATATTTACTTCTACTGATAACTTTTAATTACGATTAATAAATAATAATAGTTGATAGAAGTGGTTGATAGAAGTGATCGGTGAATAATAGTGTCTGATGAATAGTAGCGTGTTATGTAAAAAGATGATGCAACAAAAGGTACTACAACATTCGAACTGCCCATACGACTTAAGGAATTGTGGCACAATGAAATACAAAGTACATTACAATATATGAAAGATGAATAGTAGTGGTTGATGAATAGTAGCGATTGGTAGAAGCGGCTTATAGAAACTGTGGCATTCGTATTGGCTTCTGCTTCTGAAAGCATAAGCAATTTATAGAGGCTAATATTGTTTTTCACGTTAAATTCTTGTCTCCCGTTCTTTTGATCTTCTATTTCTGTCATGCATTTTATAACAAGTGGTATTATGGCTTCTGGTTTAGAATCAAGGAGACTCCCATGGAGGCCATCGCACGAACAAAGCGGCCCTACGCGCCATCGAGGCGCAACATCGAGGACTCGTATCGACTCCATTCTACGATTCAACTCCATACTGAGCGTCAACCCACGCTCTACCTCGGTGACTGTTTCATTGCCAGATTCATCAGCGCTATAGCCGCGCCACTCAACGTCATGCCCTGGTGTCCTATTGCGCTATCTCTGTCAACAATCTTATGCCTTAGTTGATCGTCGTATTGCTTCAGTTGGAGGTGAAGTTCATTGCAATTCAGGTCGTTATGTCTATTATTGGCAATATTCATACGGGATTAATCATTAACGATTTCTTAGACGATCTATTATCTACTACAGTTACTGCGATAAGATCTGCACATATAGAGTCTAAGGTGGAGTTGATGATCCGTCGTCTACTGAGGGTTACTATGGCAAGATCCACACATATAGTGTCTAAGGTAGAGTTGTAGGCTTTCAACACAATGAGTTAATTTGAGCTACGTTTGATCGAGGAGACTTTAAAAAATTAATGTTAATTGTGGGAATAACTGAATTTGGTGTTTTATTCTCCATTTTTAATATGTTGCAATTTTGGATCGCTTGCGCAACTATTATAGAGGCTTTAGCAATATTTAATTTCAAAAGTTTAATAGCATCTTGATAATAGCTAGCATGATACTCTCCGAAGTTTCTTATTTATTACTGAAGGTTATGCTCTAAATATGAGTTCGAGATGAAGTATTTAAAGTGCAAGAAGGGATTAAGGGATTAATTTTCTGTATTGATACTACAACGTTTGGTTTTGCGGGTGCAATACGTTTTAGTTGTCACTGCTTAATATAAGGGGTTTATTACAGATGTTGTTTCTGCTCTATTGACGGCACATGAGTTACTTTCATGCAGATGTTCTTCTACAGGAACAGTTTTCAACCATGTCATAGATTTCAGTTACTTTTACAGTCAGTAGTTTGATGCACATGATGATCACACATATAAGTTTCTCTTTATATAGGCATTGCTTGTCGAGTTATGTGCTCCATAGAGTATGCAAAAAGTCCACAAAGTGAGTTACTCACTGTAGTTATCTAGTGTCACAGAAGAAGCATATGGAGAAAATTGATTTAATCTTACTCATTGATTAGTCTTATGAACTTTTAACACATAAAGATCATTGATGGTGAATTATGATTTGAGGATATTTGATTTATTTTGGCTACAGGAGTAAATTTAGTTTAAAGTGGAGATTGTTGAGTTTTTTATCCGAATTCTATTTGGATTGTTTCAGTTTCTATTCCTACCTAAAGTCCTATTGCTGTCACTATAAATATACCCCTATAAATCATAAGGAATAGAAGAGTCTCATTATAAATATCTTCTTATATAATAAATTCTGTTTTCCTACGTTCATGATTTTTTTCGTAAAATTTTTTCACGTCTATCCTCGTCTCCCGTTCTCTAAAACTGGATTTTTCTATTCATGGCGTGTTTTATGACAGACATCTATCAAACAAGCTAGTTAGTGACAGATCCATACTCGGTACAGCAGAGGGAAGTTGCCGGTCAGAGAAATACTAACAGAAGCCAAATGGAATCTTTCAGGCGTACACCGCTTGCCTTGCTGACCTCATATGGCTCGGGAATCTTTAAACCAAGCCGTTCGCCCAAATTATTAGCGATGAATTGATGATTTGCTGTATTTTTTTATTGAAATAGTAAATGATATCTTACTGATATATAAGTCCTAACTTCACATATTAATAAAACATTATAACTCAACACGGCACGCAGCTTTCTCCCTGGTCAATCTCGCCGGCGTCCAATGAAGCAACGACTACACTGACTGCACACAGATACCAGGGAAGGGATCGGGGTGGGCAGCGCCTCTCGACGCGAGCAAAGGAGCGCGCCAGCGACGAGACCCGACGCCGGGGATGGAGGTCACCCTCCGCGAGTTCACCGAGGCCGACGCGGAGGCGCTCTTCTCGTGGGCGTCCGACCCGCGCGTCGTCCGCTTCCAGCGCCGCGACGCCTACTCCCACGTCGACGAGGCCCGCCGCTACATCCGCGACCATATCCTGCCGCACCCGTGGTACCGCGCCATCTGCATCGCCGGCGCCGCCCGCCCCGTGGGCTCCATCTCCGTCAAGCCGGGCCCCGCCGACGAGGGCCGGCTGTTCAGGGCCTCCGTGGGCTACCGCATCGCGCACGACTACTGGGGCCGCGGCATCGCGACGTGCGCGGTGAGGGCGGCGGCGGAGGCGGCGTTCGCGGAGTGGCCGTGGCTGCTGCGGCTGGAGGCCGTGGCCGACGTCGAGAACCCGGCGTCGCAGCGGGTGCTGGAGAACGCCGGGTTCTCCAGGGAGGGCGTGCTGCGGAGGTATGTGATGCTCAAGGGAAGGCCCAGGGACATGGTCATGTTCAGCTTCATCGACGCGGACCGAGAGGAGCAGCAGCCCGTAGAGGCCCATGGCAGGTAGATGGGAATGTTGTTTTAGGCTTTTGGACATGTTCTGACTTCTTTCAAATAAAAATGTAAGGTAGTTTTTTTTTGTCGCTGTTTTAAAGCGGTTATCGAAACTGTCTTTTAAAAACTATTTATCAAGTTTCAATTTATTCACAACCGATGTGGCTATATGCCACGGTTTAAGACAGTCTTGTAACTATGCTGTCCATGAAATTGTTTGTGGAGTTATTTCGGGATTTGATCCCCTGCACTATTTCTCAGAACAATCACAAGACAAATTTATTCTCGCTCATTTTAACTTGAGCTTCTGACTTCTAGTTTATTTTTCACTATTCCTAAATTTTGATTTTTTTTAGCTTTTTTCCCGTATTCGTTTACGTTATCTGTGATGGGCTAACATATTTTTTATTTTTAATTTTTTTAAGTTTATTTATGCCAAATAAGCCACCATCAGCTACAGTGTAATTTTAACCAGCTGCAGTATAATTTCAGCCATAAACCAGCTTATTTTAGCCTAACCGAGCGGCACCTTAGTAATTGGGAATATGAGCATCTGGAGTGTACAACTAACATGCAAAGATGGAGAAACTGGTAGGACATTCGTATAAGCTTTTATGTTTTCTGTTTGGATAAGTCAGAAACTAATATGGATATCAGGTTTTTCGATGCAGCTTTTCTATTTCTTTCATTCTCATCTTGTTTCGGAGATAAGATAGGGATCATGGGCACATCATGTTGGGATATGGGTAGCCCACACTAACACAAATTAAAATTTTCTACTACGTAAATCAGGAAGCTATGCGAGTAAGAGATCATGGATCGTTACAACTAGACGTGTAGTGCAACGAAAGTAGAGTTGAAACAGCCGATTCAACGAAGAGCGCGTCGGTGTAGTGGTAGTAGTCGATCGTCCTCCGGCCAACCGCCTCCTCCTCGCGATTGTCCCGATCAGTGCTGCAGTCGCAGCAGCGCCTCTACCGAGATCCACACATCCAGTGATAGAACACCGTGCGCCGGCGTGCTAGCACTAGCGCGCATGGCAGGGGTTATGAGAGGTGGTGGCTAAGGTTTTGACATGTGTGTTTCGGATGCCTCTCTCTGCCCCCACTCCTCTCCTTATATAGCCTCCAATCGAATCTTTATCCGATACGAGTAAAGATCGTATCCCACTCGGAGACTATCATCCGAACCCTATCATTTCAACCCCTTAAGTGTGTGACCCTGTAGGTTCATGTATACTTGGCCATAGGCCGAAAACTCCTTTCCGGTCCATAAGTCGATAGCGGTCCTAGTAAGACATAACGACTCCTAAACATACATAAAGATCATATCAGACGAACCTATATAGTGCTTATGTACTTTTCCCTTTGCCTCATGATACCAGATAGAACTCAAGGCGAGAAGCGCGCCATCTTATAATAGCTCTATCCTTCACTCGAACTTGTAGTAGGTTACTCAGTTGTGATTGACTCCTCAACCACATTCGGCATGGTCATGCACTTCCATAATCTAACTACATCGAGGGGCCGGAAATATCTCTCCTGTTATATAGGAGGGGCAAATTTCATTTTGATCGCTCATATTCCTTCGTATATTTTATAGTAAACCCGAAAGTTACTTTTATGATCACACAGTCATAGAGTAGTGTTTAGAAACCCCTAAGTAAACTATTACATATGTAGGAAACAATGATGATCTCAGGTTTAAGGATCCTACATACACTATGTATAAGACCAACTCATAACACTTCAAAATATAACAATTCCTGTAGTGTCTCATGGTGGGTCAATCCAATATCATGTTCTCTAACATGTATCCACGTTATTTATTTGATATCCCATCTCCATGATCCGTGAAATATAATCATCAATCAATACATGTGCTGATCTGTAAATCATAATTGTCCCACATAATTATATAAGATCAGGAATAATTTAGAATACAATCAAAACATGAATAAAGAGTTCCACGAACAAGTCACATACTTGTTGATCAACACGAAAGATATTTATTCAAGGGACAAAATAAATATTATTTAAAAGATCATAAATATAGAAGTGATACAATCATCTCCATGATTGCCTCTAGGGCATATCGCTAATAATCTCACACTTGCACTAGAATCAATCATGCAAGTATGTAATACCCATAGCTCTTGTGTGCATCTCATACTTTGGCTGCGGAAGAGGATTTGTTAATGGATCATCAATATTTAAATCCATGTGCACTTGGCATATCTTAACATCACCTCTATCAACAATCTCACGAATGAGGTGAAAACGCCGAAGTGTGTGCTTAGAGTTTTGATGCGTTCTAGGCTCCTTGGCTAGCGCAATGGCTCCACTATTATCACAATAGAGATTCATTGGACTAGAAACACTAGAGACCACACCCAGCTCAGAGATTAACTTTTTTTATCTAAACAACCTCCTTTGTAGCTTCGGAAGCCGCAATATACTCAGCTGCCATTGTAGAATCGACAACCGTCGCTTTCTTAGAACTTTTCCAGCTCACTACTACTCTATTAAGACAAAACACAAACCCAAACTGTGATCGAAAATTATCTTTATCGGTTTGGAAGCTAACATCAGTGTAATCATTTACGACTAGCTCTTCCTTATCTCCATAAACAAGGAACACATCCCTAGTCCTTCTCAAGTATTTCAGGATGTTCTTTACAGCTATCCAGTGACCTTTACCTGGATATGATTGATATCTGCTCGTAACACTTAGAGCATATGACACATCTGGATATGTACAAAGTATGGCATACATGATAGACCCAATAGCGGAATCATATGGAATCTTACTCGTCTGGTCTCGCAAATCTGGTGTCAAAGGACATTGAGTCTTGCTAAGACTAATACCATGTGACATAGGCAAGAAACCCTTCTTGTAAACTTGCATGTTGAACTGCTTCAACTTTGTCAATGTACATATATTGGCTTAATCCAATTAGCCTTTTAGTTCTATCTCTATAGATCTTTATGTCCAAAATGTATACTGCCTCTCCTAGGTCTGTCACAGAAAAACTATTTCTTAACGAAGACTTAATATATTCAAGCATAGAAATATCATTTCCGATCAATAATATGTCATCAACATATAGGACCAGAAAAACAAGTGCACTCCCACTAGCCTTTTTGTAAATACAAGCTCTTCTTCATTCTTGATGAAGTCAAATCCTTTGACTAC
Organism: Bonia amplexicaulis; assembly: GCA_036346245.1. Taxonomy (NCBI): domain Eukaryota; kingdom Viridiplantae; phylum Streptophyta; class Magnoliopsida; order Poales; family Poaceae; genus Bonia; species Bonia amplexicaulis. The sequence goes on along the minus strand of CM070741.1, from coordinate 25,191,275 downwards.
CTTATCAAAACAAATGTTCCAACTCTGATATGCTTGTTTCAGTCTATAGATAAATCTATGAAGCTTGCATATCTTTCTAGCGTTTTGGAGATCAACAAAACCCTCAGATTGTGTCATGTACATATCCTCACTTAGGTTTCTATTCAGCAAAGCCGTTTTGACATCTATCTGTCATATCTCATAATCGAAATATGCAGCAATAGCTAGAATGATCCGAATAGACTTAAGCATAGCGACGGGTGAGAAAGTTTCGTCATAGTCAACACCTTGAATTTGTTTGAAACCCTTTGCCACCAACCATGCCTTATGGATATGAATATTTTCATCCATGTCTATCTTTTTTAAAAAACCCATTTGCACTCAATGGATTTTACACCATCGGGTGGATCAACCAAGTTCCAAATTTGATTATAGTACATGGATAGAATTTTGGATCTCATGGCTCCATGCCATTTCTCAGAGTCTGAGCCCATCATCGCTTCCTCATAAGTCTTAGACTCATTATTGTCTAACAATAAAATGTCATATCGATAACTTATCGGCAATTGACGTGGCCTTTCATACCTACATGGGGCTGGTGCCTCTACCACATGTTCTACAACATCTTGTACACTCTGTAGAGATTCAGTAGGAGTTGAAACATTTTCTGATGTCTCTCGAATTTCTTCGAGTCTCGCCGTACTCCCACTAACTCCTTTTGAGAGAAACTCTTTCTCCAAAAAGACACCATTTCGAGCAACAAACACTTTGTTGTCATCCCTTTTATAAAAGTAATATCCTTTAGTTTCCTTATGATACCCCACGAAGAAGCATTTATTAGATTTAGGTGTGAGCTTGTCAAACGTCAAATGTTTTACATATACTTCACATCCCCATATTTTGATAAAAGACAACCCGGGACACTTCCCAGTCCATATCCCATATGGTGTCTTCTCCACGGCCTTTGATAGAGCCCAATTTAATGTGAATGCAGCTATTTCTGGAGCATACCCCTAAAAAGACAATGGCGGATTAGATTGGCTCATTATTGACCGAACCATGTCTAACAAGGTTCGATTCCGTCATTCAGACACCCCATTCCATTGATGTGTTCCCGACGGAGTTAGCTGTGGAATAATTCCACATTATTTTATATGATCACCAAACTCATGGCTCAAATATTCACCTCCATGATCTGATCATAGGACTTTAATTGTTTTGCCAAGTTGATTTTGTACCTTATTCTGAAATTCCTTGAACTTTTTAAATGATTTAGACTTGTGCCTCATTAGGTAGATGTATCCACATCTACTAAAGTCATCGGTAAAAGTTATGAAGTATTGAAAACCACTTCTGCCTGTTGAGCTCATTTTTCCACATACACCCGAATGTACTAAGGACAACAAGTCATTTTCCCTCTCACCTATACCAGTGAAAGCTATCTTAGTCATTTTGCTAAGTAAACAAGATTTGCAAGTTTCAAATGATTCAAATTCAAATAAGTTTAGAAGACCATCTTTATGGAGCTTCATCATGTGCTTCTCATTATGTGATCCAAACGACAATGCCAAATATAAGTGGGATTCAAATCATTAGGCCGAAGGCTCTTAGCATTAATGTTATAGACATGCACATCCTCAAGATTTAAAATATATAATCTATTTATCAATGGAGCATGACCATAAAGCATATCATTCAAATAAATTGAATGACAACTGTTATTTATTCTGAACTCATAACTTTCTGCTCTCAAACATGAAGTAGAAACAATATTTTTACTTAAAACAATATTTTTACTTAAGGTAAGAACATAATAACGATTATTCAATTCTAAAACTAATCCTGAGGGTAAACATAATGGTAATGTGCCAACAGCCAATGCAGTAACTCTTGTTCCATTGCCTACGTGAAGATCAACCTCGTCTCTTGCCAAACTCCTACTCCTTATCAGCCCCTGCATCGAATTGCAAATATGAGCAACCTATCCAATATTAAATACCTAAGAACTAATATGAGAAGTAGCAAGATTTATTTCTATAACATTTATATTTGAAGTAGAAGTCTTACTTTCCTTCTTCATTTCCAGTTATGCCAAGTGCTTCTTGTAGTTCCTCTTCCAATGTCCAGTCTCTTGGCAATGGTACAAATGGCATCAGATGCAGCACCAATCCTGAGCTTCTGAAGCTTAGGTTTGATACTCGAGATCTCATCTTGAGTTTTGCTCGTGCCCCTTGTTTTGCTCAATGCCTTAGACTTCTTTTTAAGTTGGTAATCTTTTGAACCATCATCAAATGATTAGAGCTTTTCTTAATACTCTCCTCTGCTGACTTAAGCATTCCATGCAACTTGGTCATTGACTTCTCTATGCTATTCATATGAAAGTTCAAAATGACTAGAAGCTCGGAGGGAGCGATTGAAAAATCACATCAGTAGCCAACTCTTGGCTTATGAGAAAACCAAGCTTTTCCAAACTCTCAATTTATCCAATCATCTTGATCACATGAGGGTTGACAGGGCTTCCTTCAACTAACTTGCACGCAAACAATGACCTAGAGGTGTTGTACTTTTATCCTTTGCCTGGTTCTCAAACATGCCTTTAAGACCCACAATCATATTGTATGCATCTATGTTCTCATATTGCTTCTGAAGCTCAGAGTTCATGGTGGGAAGCATGAGACAACTAACATCAAGTGATACATTGCAATATTTCTTATACTCATTCTTTTGATCATGAGTAGCATCTTCAGCTGGTTCATCTGGATATGGAACCTCTAGAATATATTTCTTCTTTTCTTGGTTGAGAACAATTCTCAAGTTATAATACCAATCAATGAAATTTGTTCCATTTAGTTTTTCTTTCTCAAGAATAGATCGCAGGTTAAAACTGGCTGTGGAGGAAGTAGATGGTGGCATTGTTTACAACATAAAAAGTATATGCAAAAATTCAGCATTATGTTTATGTGAAATCTCCCATCAAACAATTTAGTAAAAGATACTCCGATCACACTATATGTTTAAAAATCAAATACTCTCTAATAACATATAGTGAGTCAAGGTCCATATTTTACTAAGTCCTAGTGAGTTTTGCAATTACTGCTAGAAACCTAGCGACATAGGTAAGCAACTCTTGCTAATTACATCACATGTAACTCTTGTTTATTAAGTGATATCCATATGTCCTGGCCTCAACACTATGCCCCTAGACTCAAAACCATTTTGATAGCCTAGTCAAGCTAAACTAATATTATGCATGAAGTGTCCAACACTTTATTCTATCTTATTGAGATCATTAATGGCACCCTACTTTGGTAGACCTACCAGTTAATAATCAAAATCTTGATGGGTGCAACTATTGGAAGGGCATCAAGTTTACTTGATTTTTGTAGAGAGATACTATTCTCTCATGTTAAAATCACCTAAGATAATAATAATATAAATAATAGCATAACAGGAATATAAAAACATTCACAATTAAATCATATTAAATTATGAGATAGTATAGCCCTTACCACAGCAATCTCCATCACCACACTTCCTGTCCACCGTGCCATCAATGTTTGAGTTCACCACATCCATCTACTTAGTTATTACTCATAAGAGCTAACAATAAATTACATATAAAAATCAACCATCACAAGTCGACACACAGACCGTTATATAATAATATGTAGCCCATGGCTGTAAATCAACATGACACACAAGCCATGAAAAACTCATACATGCATCACATACACAATGGGCCATACTATTCGCAAAACCTGCAAAAATGAGTTGTGTAGAAACCAATTCTATCACGCAACATGAACACATAACACATATAATGCGCGGTATGATTACCTAGTACGGTGGTCCTGCTAGCCAGTTAGCGGGCGAGGATCGAAGGGGCAGCACCCCTCGCGGGTCGAGGGCAGCGCCCTTCGAAATTTTATCGGATTAATCACATTAACCCAATTCTGAACCAATCTGATCGGCTCGATTTTCCATTGATCAATCATATTGATCGCACGCGGAAGGTTTCCAAAAAGAACAACAACTAGTGCTATCAATTCATACCTCCTCCGAACCCATCTACTATTGCCAAAATCGATTGATCTTATCAACTAGTGCCTAAACCAATCCAATAATATGAGCCGATCTAAGCTATCATATCAGACCAATAATACGTCTAATTTACTATCACCACATATCAACTATATGTGACCAGTCCAAATGAAAAACTATACAGGATAGCTCTGAAACCACTATTGGGATACGGGTAGGCTATACTAGCGCAGATTAAAATTTTCTACCACGTAAACCAGGAAGCTATGCGAGCAAAAGATCATGGATCGTTACCACTAGACGCGCAGTGCAACGAAGGTAGAGTTGAAGCAGTCGATTCAACGAAGAGCGCGTCGTTGTAGTGGTAGTAGTTGATTGTCCTCCAGCTAACCGTCTCCTCTTCGCGATTGTCCCGATCAGTGCCACAGTCGCAGCAATGCCTCTACCGAGGTCCACACATCCAAGGATAAAATACCGTGCATCGGCGTGCTACCACCAATGCGCACTACAGGGGTTATGAGAGGTGGAAGCTAGGGTTTCGACAGGTGTGTTTCGGATGCCTCCCTCAGCCCCTGCTCATCTCCTTATATAGCCTCCAATCGAATCTTTATTCGATACGAGTAGAGATCGTATCCCACTCGAAAACTATCATCTGAATCCTTATCGTTCCAGCTCATTAAGTGTGTGACCCTGTAGGTTCATTTATATTTGGCCATAGGCCAAAAACTCCTTTCCGGTTCATAAGTCCGTAACGGTTCCTAGTAAGACATAACGACTCCCAAACATATATAAAGATCATATCGGACGAATCTATATAGTGTTTATGTACTTATCTCTTTGTCTCATGATACCAGATCGAATTCAAGGCAAGAAATATACTATCCTATGATAGCTCGATCATTCACTCGAACCTGTAGTGGATTGCTCAGTTGTGATTGACTCCTCAACCACATTCGGCATTGCCATGTACTTCCTTAATCCAACCATATCGAGGGGCCCAGAGATATCTCTTCTGTTATATAGGAGGGGCAAATTGCATCTTGATCACTCATATTTCTTCGCATGTTTCATAGTAAATCCAAAAGCTACCTTTATGACCACCCAGTCATAGAGTAGTATTTGGTAGCCGCTAAGTAAACTATTACACATGTAGAAAATAATGATGATCTCACGTTTAAGGATCTTATATATAATATGTATGAAACCAACTGTTGACACTTAAGAATATAACAATTACTGCAGTGTCTCATGGTGGGTCAATCCAACATCATGTTATCTAACATGTGTCTATATTATTGATTTGATATCTCATATCCATGATCCATGAAACAAATCAGCAATTAATACATGTGCTGATTTGTAAATCATAATTATCCCTTATAATGATATAAGATGAGGGACAATTTAGAATAACATCAAAACATGAATAAAGAGTTCCATAAATAAATCACATACTTGTTGATCAATACGAAAGACATTTATTCAAGAGACAAAATAACATATTATTCAAAAAATCATAAATATAGAAGTAATACAATCATCTCTATGGTTGCCTCTAGAGCATATCACTAACACATCACACATAACACTCCTCTCATTCTCATCTCGTGCACGCATCTCTCATCTACTTTTCCCACCTCTCACGTCCTTTTCTAAAAGTGATGTCTTTCGGTCATTATTATTTATTTTTAGTTAAAAACCATTCACTAAAGTTAAAAAGCTATTAGCATAGCCAATACAACTCCCGATAGTGCGAGTAGTTCTATCTTCCACGTTGACAGTATGACATCGTCGGAAGAGCCATATGAATTGAAAAGCAAACGTATGAAAGGCAAGATAAGGCTATTGAATAGTGCGTGTTGTTATTAATTAGTTCTAGCATCATGTTCTTATCCACGACCGTGACTTATTGAACTCTAATCACTAGACATCATCCTAATCAATCAACTGGGAGTACGTGATTGCACCGACGCGCACGGCTTCAAGGCGAAGGCAAGCCAGCGATCGATGGAGCCGGACGTCGACGTGCAGGCGTGCAGCAGCAGCGACAAGAGGACTCCGGGCCAGCGCCCGCGGTGTCGCTCAGGCCGCTCGGCCTGGCCGACGCTGATGCCTTCATGGCGTGGGCCTCGGACGACCGCGTGATGCGCCACCTGAAGCGGCCCCTCTGCGCGACCAGGGAGCAGACCGTCGAGCAGATCAGGGGCACCGTCCTCGGGCCTCGGCCATCCGTCGTTCCGCGCCATCTGCGTAGCTGGTCTCCCCGTGGGCCAGGTCTCCGTGTGGCCGTACGCCGACGAGGGCAACCACAGGGCCAACCTCGGCTACGCGCTGGCACACGACCACTGGGGCCGAGGCATCGCCGCCGCCATCAAGATGGCAAGATGTCACATGGAGGAGCTAGCCCTCCTAGCTTGATTCGCGTTCTTGGACATGGTATCATCGTGCACGCTTGCAGGTGGTGGAGAGGGTGTTCGACGAGCTGCCGCGGCTGGAGGCGGTGACGGACGTGGAGAACGTGCGGTCGCAGAGGGTGCTGGAGAAGGCCGGGTTCCAAAGGGAGGGGGTGCTGCGCAGGTACATCGTTCGCCGCGGCGGCGATGCCAAGGACGCCGTGATCTACACGTTAGGCTTCTTCCGAGTTTTCGTATTGCTAGCTTGGTAAGGCTAGAGTTTAGGTGTTGGTTCCACGCAAAACATTTTCGATTAAGAAAAATTTTCAGACCCCTTTGAGAAATCCAAAATTCGAAAATTTTGAAATTTTCAGTTTTTTTTGAAAATTTCAGTTGAAAAATTCAAAAATGTGGTTTGAATACAAGAAATTCAATTAAATTTCAAGATTTCCAGTCCCTTGTCGGCACCAGAGGCCACATCGGCGCCGCCTACCCCTTTCCTTGACGTCGCCGCTACCTCCCCTTGGTCCACTGCCGGCGCCGTCACCTCCCCCTGTCCCTTGCTGATGCCGCCTCTCCTCTCTCTTTCGCTTGTCGTCACCACCTCCCCACCTCCCTTGCCGGGATCAAGAGAGAGAGAGAGATTGGGATCGAGAGAGAGATGGAGCTGGACGGGCCGATGGGAAGTCGGGACAAGCTAGTAAAGAAGATTGGATATCCTAGAGAGTTGATGGGCCGAAAAACTTCAAAATGGGCTGAATATTTTTAGCCGAATTAGGTTTTTTTTTCAAAGTGAGCTGAGAAAACCGAATTTCGGCTGAAAATGATTTCTCTGGTTGATTCTTCATGTATGTATGGTAATTGTGGTTGGAGATTCCCATTGGTTTGAGTCAAAGTGTGAAACCGTGATGATTAAGCTTGATCACATTCCTCAAATTGAACCATTGCTAGCTTGCCTCAAATATAGCATTTTATTTGGCATCTTTTGCTATATTCACTGGGCCAGGCCGGCTTGTTTGGAATACATGAATTTTATAGGAACATGTCCGATACTTCAAAATTCATTTAAAATATTCCTGCACTCCAATGGGTTTACCAAGCCAGTCTCTTGATTTGTGAACTGATATGGTTAACATGAATGTTGGAGCACTCGCAAAAAAAAAAAATCTTGGAGTGATCCAATCACCCAATTCCTAGAAAAATGTTGTTAGTTAGAGAGAAGAGAGGCATACGCACAGCAGGCAACCCCAGAGAACTTACATGCTCTATAAAAATTTATAGCTGAGAAATGCCACAGAATATTGGTTGGAAATTCATTCCAGACCTCAGCAAGGAAAACGAAAAAAATTAAGCCTCACTCCAGTGGATAATATTGGTTGGAAATTGCAATAGATGACCATGTCAACAATTCTTTAAAAATATTTAGTACTAAGTAGGAATATTCTGACTTTTGAGTATGAAACTTCATATTAAATGACCCAAGATAATGTGAAATTATTTGACCAATCTATCTATCTAAACCTCTATCAATCAGGCACTCCAAGGAAACTATGACATTAACTAGAAAGATTTAACCATCTATCCTGGTGGACCTGAGTTATAACGGTCTCAGATTAAAAGAAATAGTCCATATCAAGTACAATCTAAATTAACTGAAATTTAGAATAAAAATAATAAAAAATTAAAATTTTGATTTCCATACAACTTCTAAAGTTACATCCATAAATAACTAAAATTTGAAATAGTAATTAAATGAAAAATAGAAAGTTAAAAGAAAGGGTCCATGTCAAGTACATTCTAAAATAAATAAAATTTTAAAAAAATATTGATTTGATTTTTATATGAATTCTAAAGTAAAATCCATAAAAAAGTTCAAATTCGGAATAATAATTAAATGAAAAATATAAATTACATTTTTACACAAATTCGAACCTAAAACTGACAAAAAATCCATGCAAGTATGATCGAAAGAACATGCAAATTCAGAATAAAAATTAAATGATAATTAGAGATTTGATTTGTATGCGAATTTGAAACCTAACTTTCAAAATATTAAAACTCATAATAAGATCTATACATGTACTATTTATAAACCGTGAGGCAATTTCCACGTTAATTGAAAAAAAGGAAAAGATCTAGCATCCATCCAGCGGACCCAAGTTATCGTGGATTAGATTGAAAAAAGGATCAATATCAAGTACAATCCAAATTAATGGAAATTCAAAATAAAAAAGTAAAAAAAAACTAGCAATTTGATTTCCATCTGAATCCCAAAGTAAATCCCATCAATCACTAAAAAAGAGAAATGAAAATTAGTATTTAGATCTGCATATGAATTCCAACCTAAACTGAAAAACACCACGTCAAGTACAATACAAAAATGTGCAATTCTAGAATAAAAATAGATGGATAAGAAGAGATTTGATATGTACAGGAATTCCCAAAATTCCCAAGTAAATGATAAAAATATTAAATTTTCCAATAAGAACTAAATGAAAATTAGATTTTTTTTAGATTTAGAATCCCACAAATATGCAAATTTAGAATAAAAATTAAGGTAAGATTACAAATTTGATTTGTATACATGAAAGATCTATGTAAGCACAACCTAAAATTAAAAATAATAAATACATGAAAATTAGCTGAATTTTAATTAAAAGAAAGACTCTATGTCAAGCACAATATGAAATCCATAACTAAAAGTAAAAGAAAACTTGCAATTTGATTTTTTATGAATTCTAAAGTAAAATACCTAAATACCTAGTAATATGAATAAAATCTAAATGAAAATTTACAATTTCATTTGTTTGTGAGATCCAAACTTAAATTTCAAAAAAAAAGAATACTCCATGTGAAGGCATTTTGATTTGTGTATGAATTCCAAGCTACAATTCCAAAAATATTAAAATTCGTGATAAGAATGAAATAAAAATTATAAATTCGGTTTCACAAAAATCATAAATCAAATTAAATGAAATTTAGGAATTTGATTTCTATACATATAAATTAGGAAGTGCAATTCCAAAAATATGTAAAATATGTAAATGCTAGAGAAATTTGTTTGGGGCTTCTTTACCTCATATTTTGTTTTTGCTCTTTTAATACTTTGTGTATGAAGGTCAGATAAAGTCAATTGATACAGCCTCAACTAATTTTTGTGTTAGTTAGGAGAAAAGGAAAACATCTAACCATAGGTATGGTAATTAGGAATATGTGGAGGAATTAAATTAGGTTTAAAAATTACCATGTCAACTATTTGTATGCTTATATGCCGCATTAAGCCACCAACTTTTTCTTTCTTAACTAGTCATGCAAGCAAAGTAGCTAGTTTTTGTGCCATCTCTCTCATTGATGTTTTGGTTTCTTCCCTATTGCATCAATGCAAGTGTTATTGACTAGTGCATATCAGTTCAATTAGGAACCGTTCTGTCTTTTGTAGAACTTAGACATGTTCTCAATAATTGGTGATTAAAGTTAAAATCAAAATTCTATTGTACTTTAATCTACTCTCAATATACTTTATTAGTACTATTTTCATAATCTAAAATATTTTATTTAATTATTTTATCCTTTTAGACGAAGGCTAAATACTTTATCTAAGAAACTATCACGTGCGAATACACGGGTTGCTGACTAGTTCAAATAATTTTGCTAGGACTAGAGTCCGATATTATGATACTTCCACAAAACCATTCGAGTCTCATTATAGATGCAGCAAATATTAGTTGTCCAAAGTCAATAATCCAGCTTAAATAAACTGCGTTGAAATATATAAAAGGGAATGCAGTACAAGCCTTCTTTTCCTCGCCAAAAAGAAGAGTAAAGCCTTCGTTTCGAAAGAGACACACGCTACCATGAAACTCAGATGGAGTAAAGTTTAACTGCATGAGCAAAACACAAATGGGGGGTGGGGCAATGAACCTGTTAGTCGGTCAAAAACTCAAAATGGTGAATGAACCTGTCAGTCGGTCAAAAACTCAACATGGTCACAACCTTCCATCCTAATGTCTCCCAGGACAGTTCAGGGGGTCAAAGCTTAAAGCCTAAAATATCCTTGCCCATGGTTTCACTCCTGAAGTACAGAAAGTGTTTAATCTATGTGTAGTACCAGTTCAATAATGCAGTAACAGCAACCAAAAGCAAAAGAAAAGAGAAGAGGAAAGAAGGAATCATCCACTACGCAGAACAAAGGATGCAGAACTCATAAATAATGACATGACAATCATAATCATATTGGTCCAGTACTCACTGATTACAAAACACTATGATGATTAAGAGTTGTTGGCTCTCATTATACTTGTGGGGACTGTTGCATTTTAGTACGAGTGATTGGCCCCCCATGGCAAACTGCTACAACACACTCCACCCAATCCTATGAACCTTTTCAAGATGGCTACTGATCCTAGCTCTTCTTTTGTCCCCTGAATCACTGAAAAAGGTGTGTTTCTTCTGCCCAGCTTCTTTTTTGACAAGTAAACAATATGCTGTGATTTTGATGGTGATAATACACACAATATGATGATTGACACACGAAAAAACCTTTTGATCAAATAAACTTCATTCTGAGTTTATGCTGAGATATAGCTTCACATCATATCTAGCCAAACATAACTTGCATGATATGGTAGAAACAAGAGCATCAGATTGGAATTAACTGGAAAGTCACACAACGAAGCAGCCCAAGCCATCATCAATCTTCAACCTCATACAAAAGTGGGCAAAGGACTTTAATCCGCAAAAGAATAAATCATTCCCTTCTCCATGACCAAAAAACAGCCCAATCTTGCAAAGTAGAGGAAAACTAAAAGAAAAACGAAATCTCATCTCAATTATTTAGTATTATGTCTTTTCAACAGAAACTCCCATATGAAATGGCCCATTCATCGTTAGCTAGCGCAAATTGTCCGCTGCTTCGTCGAAAAGCATCTCCTGGTACCGGCACTCACTGCTGCAGAATGCTTTATCACCTCTGAAGAAAGAAAAGGACCAATTATATCACAGAAGAATAGTAATGACCTAACTGCTGAGTTATAAAAAGCAGAGAGATTTTCGGGACAATTGCTGTTCATGTTACATCTTTGTGCAAAGCACAAACACAAATAAAACTGCTGTGCTCGAGAGGATAGCATCAGAAGACGTGAAGCTAAAAGTTTTGGAGCACATCTCCAAGCTAGAGAGTTTAGCACTTCCATGGATCATGCAGCGAGCAAGAAAACTAAGAAAAAGACATGGCACGAATCCTTTTCCCTGTCCTACCCAAGCAAACTCAGTATATCTTTTAGCATGAAGGCTGTCAAACTAGCAACTACGATGTGAAAGCTTTTGTTTTTGGTGATGATAGATGGTCCTGGTCATGGTCGGGAGTAGGAGCACCAAGACCAGCACAGCTCGGGACATGGACCTCATTTAGCAACATCAATGGGTACCAAATAATTTAGTCCCTAGGAAATAGTTAACAAAATCCCCTGCATTAGGATAATGAGCTCCATTGCATAGTTTTCTATGTGAAAGTACTGTGGAATCAAAACATCACAATCTTAGAATTAGAAATACTAAGCAGCTACTCCAAGTAAACACAGGGAGCTCTTGATTGCTAATAGCACTGTAATGTGAACTTACAAGCTAAAACAAGGGGCAAGCCTCCCTTAGAAAGCAACAGAGAATCAAAATATCAAATCTCGATTAACTTGTTCCCAGTAAAAGCCCTACTAAGAGCTTACAAAAAATAAAAAGAGAACCAAACCCATCAGTATTCCAAGATTGCCTATATAATAACTGGCATAATCTTGATGAAACATACTGCAGCTTTATTGTATAATCCATGCCTAAATCAGCAAACTATAAATGCTTCAAACATCAGAAATTCAGACCTGCTCATGAAGGTCCCAGGCATGTGAACCATGTACACATCAATTTGTGAACCATGCACACGTCAATTCATATCAATTTGTGAATTGGCAATGACATAAAACTTGCAATGATGGAAGTCATCTACCTGTCAAATAACAGTACATAAGAACTGAGAACTTGTGCCTTCTAGCTACTCTGCGTCAGACGTATATTCGTTATCATCTAACCAACAGTTCAGGAATCCTATCCGCTATAATTTCCTACATCGCTAATGGGAAAAGAAGTATTGTGAGAACATGGGATGATGTCAATTTTAGTATAGAGTAATAATTTCTCGCTGCCTCATGCTCTCAAGTCTCAAAATCTTAACACAAATGTAGAAATATCCCTAAATGCTAGGCATTTCAATATATCCGGAGTGTTGTTGCGCAGTTCACATCTAGCCGATCATGTTGTCAAAATTAATTTCCTAACTTTAGATCATCTTATCTTTAGTATGAACAAATCATACATGCATATAACCATATAAGCAAGGAGCCGAGACAACCACATCAATCACCAAAACATATGCACTTCCTTTCAGTTATACGCTGTGGCCCAAAATAGCATTTATTTTCTAAACTGACGAGCAAACTTAAAGGAGAATTGCGTACAGGAAGCATTATTACAAACTAAAAGAAAGGAAACCACCGGGACGCCATAAGCATCTACTCACCGATAGATGTAGATGTCATTGCCATGCCCAAGTTGCTTGTGGCATGCATGGCAAGAGCTCAAGAAGCCGTTCGTCGCTAGCACCGCGTCGCCGTCATCGACGGCGCCCGCCCCCTTGTCCGTCTTCTCCACGAGCACATCCCCGCAGCTCTCAACTATGCAGTCGTCAAAGATGTGCCTGGTCCTCGGGTTCGGGCCGCGAGAGATGACGCACGTGTAGTCCTCCGACATCGCCATTTCCCCGGGGGACACGCCGCCGGCAAAAACCCGCGCGGACGGCGAGCTCACCACCTCCGGCAAGAACCTCCTGGCCGGCGACAGGACCGCCAACTGCGCGTCCCGGTTCTTGACGCCGAACTCTATCGGGGATGACACCAGCTCCACCGCCCTGCCCGAAGGGACCTGGATTCTGAGCTGCGACCCGAACACCACCTTGCCGCAACCAACCTTGGCGTCCCTGTGCTCCCGGAGCACATCGGCGAGGCCGACACTGGCCGGCTCCAGAGCAGCTAGCTCCATATGAGCCTTCCTGAGGCTCCTCTCAGACAAGAATGGGGGCAAGGCGGAGCAGCAGAACTGCTTGGTGTCAAGAATGGAGGTGGGGCTCATGGAGGAGGGGCCCTCGGTACCGTCCAAGAACCCGGCCTGAGGGAGTGCCATGAACGGCCTCGGGGAAGGGAACGCAGGAGCAGCTGTAGTGGAAGAAGAAGAAGATGGGTTCCTCTGCCTCGGAGATTGCGCAGTGGCAGTGGCGCGGGGCTCAGGCTCAGGCTGAAGCATGAGGCCTCCTCCTCCTCCTCCTTGCTTGGCACCAACTGCTCTTCTCGATCTGTTGCGCAGCATCGGCCACCTCGGAATCCCTGTGCAGGCAGGCCATTACTAATCATGAAAAAGATGGCAACCTCTGCAAAAGCCTTTGTTGTGTAGCTTTAAAGAATAAACAGAGACAGCGCAGAGGCTAAAAGCTCACCAGAAAGCAGCGTTCTTGGGCGGATCAAACCGGGACTACAATGGCTGCTGCTGCTGCTTCCAACACATTATACCTCAGTTTAGATTCGATCAAGAATCACAATTTAATTTGTTCTTTTTTTTTACTTTCTCTTCCTCCCAGCAAAGCAATAACTCACTCAAGAAACCGATCGGTGACAGGTTCTGATCAAGGAATGGCAAGGTAGACAACGAGAACCAAGAAAAAGACACAAGAAAACTACCAAAAAAACTCGACCAAAAAAGGCTCAAAATTTCACCGGAAACCACCCAGAAGAACACGCCTCCCGGATCGAAAACCCCCAGAAAGGCGACGATTTGCGGTTCCTGGGTGATGGGTTCGTATATTTATACAAGTGGGAAGCTGTGGAGTTTTTCCAATCCTTTTTCCCGGGGGGAGATGGGAAGAACGGTTCTTCTTGGGCTGATTTTTTTCTCTTCCTACTTCCACTTCTCCCAGGGAGAGGGTAAAGAGGAGGCAAGGTGTAGGATCTGATAGGCAACAAAGATAAATGGTGTCTTTAAATTTTTTTCTCAAGTATTCATTTATTATTTTCTTCGATAAGTACAAAGCTATGAAGATTAGGGGTAGGAATCCTACTTGAAAGCCAAAGAAACATAGCCGTGTACGACTTGAAAAGACAGAGAACAGAGCTGAAACAACCAGTCAACAGGGAAAACAATGTGGTCAGAATCTGACAATGTGGTCGAAAATCGACTACCAGTCGGAAGTTCAATGTGGTCGGAATCTGACAACGTGGTCGAAAATCGACTACCAGTCGGAAGTTCAATGTGGTTGGAATCTGACAACGTGGTCGAAAATCGACTACCAGTCGGAAGTTCAATGTGGTTGGAATCTGACAACATGGTCGAAAATCGATTACCAATCGGAAGTTCAACGTGGTCGGAATTCGACAACCAGTTAGAAAACAACATGGCTGAACTTCGACTATGTGGTCGGAGGTCAACAAAGCTAAGCACAACCTGATCGAAAATCAACATGGTTGAAACCAATATTGTCGAAAGCCAATATTGTCGAAGACCAATTTGATCGATGACCAGCATGCGGTCGAAAGACTAGCGTGGTCGAGAGCCAATGAGTGATCGAAAACTAACGTGGTCAAAGACCGATGTGATCATAATCTACGTAGTCGAAGATCAATGAATGGTCAACACCTCCATAGTCGATATCCAGAGTGCGGTCAGAAAACACATGTGGTCGAAGACCTGTGTGTGGTCATAATAGTTCAAAATATGACCAGAGTGGTCTACGGCCATTGAGAGATCAAAACCAATGTGGTCGAACCAAACCGAACTTCGACTAGTAAGATCAATGACCAATGAAGGAACGAAAAACAAGACCAGGAGTTGTGGTACTACCGCTACTTAGCCTGTAGTACTACCGTTGCTACCAGATGAATAGAGTTTTCAGCAGACCGCAAAGATGCAAATCCACATAACTTTTGATTGGAAGATTCAAAAACCGTGAAACTTTGTATGCATAGTGCTTAAGGTCTCAGAAGGCTATTCCAATCTTGAATCGAAAAATCCATAACTAACATGTGACCTTTTGGCGATTTGAGTAAGCGCACGTGAACTGAGATCTAAAACCGAAATCGTTGATCAGAACTTGTTCGTGGTCAAAGATAGCCAAGGTGGCTTTGATTACATTCCCACATGTCATATCGAGTCATAGCATCAACAAAATCAAGCCAAAAACCTCCAGATCAAGAAATCACCTGACGTGGCCAAAATCAAATAAACACACGATTTCTTAATAAACTTGCTATTGAAGTGCCCAAATGATTGGAGGTCGATCTCAAGAGATTATCTCTATCTCGTCCACGTCCTAGGCACAGCAAGATCAAGAGAGGGGCAGAAGAGAGATCAACCCAACCGAAACAAGAACAACAGAATGAGATCATGAAGGGGTTGAGAGAAGAAAAACCGAAGAAAAACTAACTTAAAATCAGAGCAAAATCAATCAGACAAAAAGATACACAAAAAGGTAGATCAAAGATTGATGTATTGCTCACTCGACATGATTTATTTTATAGCCTCTCCACTAAGGAGAACAAAGCTCTAAACCTAGAGCACACACCCACTCTCTAACCTAGAGCACACACCCATATGAAGGAGGACCGAATTTTTTCTATTCTAGCCCTTTTTTTGAAAAAATTCACATTTAGACCCCTGATAGTTTTAATTCCGTTTTGGACCTGGGGTGCGTGGCCCACGGCGCCAAGTAACACATCTCGGCGCCGTAGTCCACGGCGCCGAAGCCGCCGAGCCCACGCCAGGCGTGGTGGCTGCGTGGCGCCGACGTAGCGTAACCTCGGCGCAGGTGGGTCGTGGCGCCGAGCTCGGGCCGTGGGTCGTGGCGCCGAGCTCGGCGCCACGTGAAAATACAAACCGGCCGAGCCGACCTCGCTCATTATTCCACACCTCCAAAGCCGCGCGCCCGTCCTCCTCCCGGCCACCACCTCCCCGGCCTCCCGCCGCCGCCTCCCCGCCTCCCGGCCCCCCTCCCCGCCTCCCGGCCCCCGCCTCCTGGCCCCGGCCGCCCGGCCACCCGCCTCCCGCCTCCCGGCCGCCCGGCCACCCGCCTCCCGCCTCCCCGCCTCGCCGCCTCCCGGCCCCGCCGCCTCCCGATTCGACCACCAAAGAAGACATCCGCGAGCTTGGTCCGATCAGGTCTACTCTTCTTTTTTCATACATTGGATCAAACCAGGCCATTCTCTGAAAATGCCATATGAAGTAATAGTAAACATGTAGTAAAATCGATCTGTTCTATGATACATCATATAATGCTGAGGCACATAAATCAACGAACTCCAGAAATGTATTCGATGGAAATCATTCATACACTTACATCTCGTGTCTACATGACTACATGTAACATGCAATGAATGGCAATTTAATATGTTTAGGAAAGCCATATTTAGGGCATTGTTTGATGTATGTTCATGTGGTGGATGCATATTCGGTTGCACGACAATTATAATATTTGTATCCTCTCTATGCTATACTTGAGATGTTGGTGCAGTGGTGCTTGTTCATATAGTGGAAGTCATAGGTTCGACACACACTTCACAATTTTTTGAAAAAGAAATCCAGTTGTTGTAATAATGGATGGTTGAGATGACTATGCGGCAGATCCAACTCCACATCAAAAAGGTGGCGTATGACAAGTGTAACCCCTTCATTCCACAACTCGACGATGCAGTGTGGAATGCAATCCTTTGCTTGGTTTTACTTGACTTGCTATGAAACAGTCAATATTTTTGCACTAGTTACATAGTTGTTAGCATATTATTACGCTGCGCCTGTACTTTTGTTAATACTGAGCGGGGTAATGCTTCAAGTCTAAAAATCATTGCTTTATCCATTACACTGTTACGAGAAAGAAAAAAATATGCAAAGCACCTCTTACATAAAATGGCATACAGTACAACATGCAAAACAAATTTTCTAAACTAATGAATCATGTGTCATCCTATTCGATCAAGATGTCCATATGTGCACATCGCCATGGATATTTGTTATCAACACATCACATCCAGTCACCGGTGTCTGCAGATAAATTGATCAAAACCAATAGCAAAGTGCATAGTGTAAATACTCCAGCTTCTACATCCATTTATGATAGTGTAGGAAACAAGATCAATACATCTGAAACAGATCCAAATAGGGTTCACTAGGGCATGCTTTATTATGATCATGATTCTTTTGTGTACCATGGGAATTTGATGCTTCTTCATTTTGGTTGGTTTGAAGGTATTCATCTGTATGAACTAGATGGACAACCTAGTCACCCTATATCATGGAGGCAGTGTGACAAGTGATGATTATGGAAATGTTCGATTTGTTGAAATGCAAAGGGTGCCTTTGGTATTCAAATGATCTACCGTCGTTTAGTGAGTTGGTTGCTAGGGCCCGGGAGGAGGTACATTGTCATGCAAACGAGGAGAGCATCACAGTTGAAGGGTTACTTCACTTCGGTTCGAAAGATACAATTCTAAGGCGGTTGATCTTAATTGGTTGTGAGGATCAGTGGGACACATATGTCAAAATGGTTATGAAGACTGAGATCCAATGTTTGGACCTTGTTGTGCGGAAGGTGTCCATTGATCCCACCCCTCATGGTTATTCACCAGAACTAGGCGATCATGCACCCTTTGACCCTCCCTTACCGGACCTTGCGGTGGATGTGGAAGTAGTGCCTGAGGTGCCCGATGCTCTATCTGCCCCGAACGAGGGTCGATTTCTCAACCGATTCGAGTCGAATGTCGGATCGATGATGTCGTGGCGGCCCCGAGGATCATCCCGATGAAGTGTCGAGCAACTCTTTAGCCTTTTCCCGTCATTCCATTCTTTTGTCTCAATCCCATTGTTTTCGTGCTTATGATGTAGGATACATTGCTGATAATGTGGGTGCTCCTCCCGTTGCTCCATGTGGCAACGTTGAAGAAGTCTGTAGAGACTCCAACAGTTTGGACGTTCAAATTGTGGATGATCTGGAGCCTTACGAGATCGCTAGGGCCGTTGATTCTGATGATGACCGCCCTTTTGGAGAGCTGACCGGAAGTGATATTGAGCTGATCAGGCGTTATTGCCCTGGCCGGGATCCATCAGTTCATGAATTCAGCGATCTTAGGCATTCCCATAAGGCTTATGCAGAAGGAAGGGATGACGAGTTGCTAGATGCTCCCGAGGTAGGGTCAAGCATGACAATTGAGAAGGGCATGGTGTTTGAGGACTTGTCGGCATTGAAAAGGTGGATGCAAGAGTATTGATGATTCGAAAAAGGCCATTCAAGGTGAGACATTCTTATGTGGAGCGGAGGTACAGATTTGTGTAGAAGGAAACATGTCAATGGAGGGTTTGTGCTAGGAAGCGAAGGACACGGGAAAGTTCAAGATCACAAGAATCGTTGGCCCACACACTTGTGCGGAAGTAGAGCTCAAACTGAAGCATCGGCAGTTGACCTCTACCATTATTGCGAAGTCACTGTGTCACATAGTAAAGGGAGAACCCAATATGAAGGTGAAGACACTAGCTGGGATTGTTAAGGAGAAATTTGGATACGAGATAAGGTATGGAAAAGCATGGAGGGCAAAGCAACGATCCGGAACATGATATATGGGGATTGGGAAGATGGGTACTTGCGGTTGCCAAGACTCTTGAATGCAATCAAAGCGGTTAATCCGGGCATGCATTATGAGTATGTCCCAAACCAAACGAATGGACTCAAGATGGGATGCAGATATTCTTCCGTGCTTTCTGGTGCTTTGCCCAGTCCATCGATGCATTCCGGCATTGTCATCCCGTCCTCTCCATTGACGGTACATTTCTTCTTGGCAAGTACCAGGGCACACTTCTGATAGCTATTTCCTGTGACGCGGAAAACGCGTTGGTTCCTTTGGCGTTTGCTTTGGTTGAGAGGGAGAACAAAGACAGCTGGGGATGGTTCTTGCGTCTCGTTCGGAGGCACGTGGTCGGCCCTGGTAGGGAGGTTGGTGTCATATCTGATAGACACCAGGGCATACTTGCTGCCGTACAGGAGCAGATACCGGGGTATCCAGCTTTGCACCACCGTTGGTGCACTCGGCATCTTGTCGAGAATCTACTCCGTAAGGATAGTAAGAAGGATAACTTTCATCGCTCGAGGAGGTCGCTCGAATGCTTGAGGTCAAGTTCTTCCAGGATAAGTTGGAGCAGCTTAGTACTGCAACAAACACAGAAGGTAGACAGTGGTTGACGGGATTGATGAGAGATGTCGACAAATGGACAAGGGCTCATGACGATGGTGGTCGGAGGTACGAGTTTCGGACAAGCAACATGGCGAATCATTCAATAATTTGCTTAGGGTATACGTGGTATGCCCGTCAATGCTATCGTATCCTTCACCTTTACAAGCTTGTTGCCTGGTTCAATGAAAGACACGCACATGCAATGGTGCTACAGAGTAAACAAGTGAGATGGGCGCCAAAACCGAACCGCCACCTTGAAAGGGCAAAGGCGGTCGAGGCACATGAGGTACATTGTTTTGACAACGCCACGGGCACTTACGAGGTTGTAGAAAGGGGTGGTACAACCACCGATGGAGAGCTCCGGCCGACGAGGAGGCATAAGGTTATCCTTATTGATTTCTCATGCATATGTGGTAAACCGAGGCAGTACCACTTTCCTTGTTCGCATTACGTGGCAGCAGCAAGGCATCGCAACCGACTACGAGCAAGATACCTCGGGAGTTCGGTGTTGACAACCTTGTGCTTACGTGGTCTCCCGTTTCGAGCCTTACCGGATGCGGGAGAGTGGCCACCATACACCGGGCCCAAATATATTGCGGATCCGAATAGCCGTTGGAACAAACGTGGAACCAGGAAGAGGACGAGACACAAGATGGTTATGGATCAACTTCCGGAAGAACGAGGCGAGGAGAGCAACCCCTTTCATCGAGCCCGAGCGAACCAATGTAGCGAGATGTGGTAGACTTGGCCACAATTCACGCACATGCCATTGGCCACTTAGTCAAAGTAGTGCTTGTTTTTCGTTATGTGTCGTAGTTCGCCTAGTTGTTTTCACATATGCAATTTGCTTTGTTTCTAGTTTAATTTCTTATTATTTCCATTATTTCATGCATGTTGAATGTTTTGTTTTCTTCTATGTTGGACTGACAAATTCAATTTTTTTTTAGGATGGAGGCCATTCAGTTCCACCTGCTAGACCCGTACTACGAGGAGAACCACCGAGGACGGCTCACCGTGGAGGGGAGGGTACTGCCTTCATCACTTCCTGTGTAATTTCATTTCATGTTGCTGCATTAACTAAAAAAATTGGTGTATTCTATACAGGAGCTGCCCATCCTTCGTCCTCGAACCCATGACGGGTTCCTGGACATGCGGTACGACGAGAGGTACACTCCCTTCCTGGAGAGGGCTGGCCTGGACGCCATCTCTTACCAGGTTCGCCGTGGGTTGCCCACCTTCAACCCCCTGGCCATCACTGCACTGATTGACAGGTATTGTCCTAAACCATTGCTCCACTTGCATGTTCATTGTTTATCGGCTATGTTCTCCTAAATTTGCTGACATGTAGTCCTCTTTTTTGTATGATGTAGGTGGAGGCCGGAGACTCACAGCTTCCACCTCCCTTTCGGGGAGATGACTATTACGCTCCAGGACACTCAGAAGATACTTGGTGTCGCCATTCACGGCCATCCAGTAATTGGACCGTGCGTGCCTGCTGGTTGGAGAGCCCGAGTGGAGGCATTCCTCGGGAGAGAGCTTCCTGCTGAGGCAGGCCATCGCACATCTGGAGTTCCGATCGCATGGCTCCGGCAGACTTTCGTGGAGTGTCTTGCAGCCGCAGACGAGCAGACAGTTGCCTACTACTGCAGGTACGGGTGGATATCGAGCTAATTGAGCTTTTTCCTAAAATTGACACAGTTTGCTTTAATATCATTCTACATATAATTGCAGGGCATGGATCCTGCACCTGTTTGGGTGCGTTCTCTTCCCCGACGGAACGGGGGACAGCGCGTCGTGGATGTACATCCACTGCCTCACCGACTGGGACACGGCGGGCGGTCTGGTGGGCTTCCGGTATTGGCGTTCCTTACCGCCACCTCTGCGAGGCGTGTCGTCGGAGTTCGGCGAACTCGACAATGGGTGGTTTCCTCTACCTCCTCCGTGGATGTGGTGTCGTCTACCAGTTGGGCGTCCCACGGTTTCGCCTCCTCGTCCGTGGTTCGCAGAGGTTCCTCTTCGTCGACGTCCGACACTTGCATATCTTTGGGACCAGGTCGCAGTTCCATACGCCAGGACGAAGAGGGCCTACCAGGTTGCATGTTGACGATCTCCTCGTTGCCCCTCTCGCGTTGCATCTGTTGGCGGAGGTCGTTGTTATCCTCACTGAGAGTCTCGATCCGGTCCTCCAACTCCAATATTCACGCCATAATGTATCCACATAATAGACAATATACCGCTCATGAGGAGGGTCAATCCGGTAGGATAAGTCGCATTTGCCATCTGCGGAAAGGACGGTAAACATGGAGGGTCCATAAGCAATAACAAAAATATAGTATTACTAATTTCTACCTCGAGCGTGGGCATCGGAAGAATCGTCGCCCGCCATCGGACGGGCATCCGGGACCTGCACGACAAGATACTCATTGTGTCTACATTTCGCCACGATGGTTGAGCACGCCCCTTGGTACCAAGCGGCACTGCATCAAGATCTCCTCCTTTGTAAGGAAGGTCTTCCTTCGGTGACCCAAATTCGATCGCTCATCCGCTTCGGCATGATATTTTCACCATCAAGAGAACGTGCCGTTGTTCGATTTAAAGGGTTCTCTGCGTACAATGCCATGGGACCCCAACCGCTATTTATACCGAACGGAATGACTCATCGCAATGATCACAACCGAGCCGGCAGCTTTGCGCGATGACATGGCAAAGAGGCCGCCTTTGCGCGATGACATGACAAAGAGGCCGCCTTTGCGCGATGGACGTGACAAAAGAGGCCGACTTTGCGCAGTGACATGACAAAGAGGCCGCTTTTGCAAATGACATGACAAAGAGGCCAGCTTTGCGGTGACATGACGAAGACCGAAAAGGCTACGATCTATGAATTTATTACGAGACTACGTGCTCGAAAAACCTACATACGAACATTTATTGCTACATCGAATCTCGGAAAAGCCTAAGAGTCGTTTCATGCAAAAGACTCGAAGGCTACGACCTATGAATTTATTACGAGACTACAGGCTCTGAAAAGCCTACATAGGAACATTTATTGCTGAACTGGAATCCTGACAAAGTGAAAAGAGTCGTACGACACCCTCTCCATGGACTATGCCCACTGCACCAGCTAACATGCCTACATAAAGGCCTCCTATGTCTTCCATACCACATCTCCTGCTCAAGCCATCACAATACTACTACACAACAATGTCTTCCCGAGTTCACCCATTTGGAGTGCCGAGTGGCATGAGCGCCCGGTGCCATTGCGGCTTTAGGACGATGTTGGGAGTCCGGACGGATCGAGTACAACGAGCCAAATACTACCGTAGGTTCTTCAAGTGTCCGGACACGGATGACGACTTCGTGGTAACGACGACAACTACATCATTTGTTTCTCGTTATCGTTTTTCAACTTGATCCATGACATCTACCACGCCACACATAGGCTTGCACGTTCGTCGAATGGGTTGATCGGGTGTCGCCGGCATGGCCAAATGACCGGGCGGTGGAGGTGGAAAACAAAGGACAATACTTTGTCAAGATGACTCAGGCACGCGAGGTGGCACGCCAGATGCGCCTTGAGCAAGAGCGCCGCGTGATAGTGGCACAAAACCGTCTGAAGGCCAAGGAGGATGCGCTGCAAGCTCGTGAGGCAGCTCTCAAGACCAAGGAGGATGCGCTGCAAGCACCGAAGAGTGACAGAAGAATGATGCGGTGAGCCATCCTCGTGGCCCAATAGAAAGGGAAAACAACTACGCTACACCTAGTAGACAAAATGTAATAGACCCACGCTATCTACGGTCTATGCAATCCTAATATTATGTAATTTGTATTGTGTTTGCCTAGTCAGATCGATCGCAAACCTAAAATGTTTGACAATTTAATAGAGTGCATAATGTTGCCCACCCATGCTTGCTCCAAAGAATGTCTGCATAATTGATTAGTTTGCATATAGACAAGAACAGGGAAATCATGTCTACTCAGTTCAAAATTGTAAATCATTACATACAAAGTTCTCATTTTCAAGCACACAAATGTCTGCAAAAGAACAAAAATTGTGTTCTTGCACAGGGGTAATATTTCCACGGATTGTTCTCATATCTGACTCATGGTAGCGTATAGGCACATATAATCTTGCACAGGGTAATATTTCCACGGATTGTTCCCATATCTGACTCATGGTAGCGTATAGTCACATATAATCTACTCCAGCAGATACTTCTATGGTAATCCCGACACTCTTCACTTGTTCTCAAGTCAAAACTACATATTGAGATCGCACACAAAAGCTACGGATTATTTTGAAGGCGCCGAGTGGAGCGTCACCGTGACGGCGTTAGCTCAATTTGCCTGACTCGGCGCCAGACACACGGCGCCTAGCTCGGCGCCATTTCCACGGCGCCGAGCTCGGCGCCATTTCCCACGGCGCCGAGCTCGGCGCCATTGACCACGGCGCCTAGATGTCGCCACGTCGGCGCCACGCAGCCACCGCGCTGGCGCGGGCTCAGAACTCGGCGCCGTGGACCACGGCGCCGAGATAGCTACTCGGCGCCGTGGGTCACGGCACGACCCCGGGTCCAAAACGGAATTAAAACTACCAGGGGTCTAAATGTGAATATTTTTCAAAAAAAGGGCTAAAATACAAAAAATTCGGGAAGGAGGAGGCGCTAGCCACCAAAAGGCTTTGCCAACCTTCTCAACCCTAACCATTGCCTCTCCTCCCCATATATATGCTCACAACCTAAATCAAAACTTAATGGATCCATCCATTAGGCCAAACTAGGGATAACCCGTTAACCGCACATAACACCGGGTTTTACTCTCTCACGTACGCTTATCAAAGCGGCTCACAACCATTAACCCATTAGTGAATCGACACTTGATCCACTTCACATTTTAAGCATACACAAGGCCTAAACCACTTAGGTCAACACCATGGTTTCACACACCTCCACTTTTCCGGTATTTGCTAATTTACCAAAATACCCCTCTACCGCCTTCCTCGATGTTTCCCGCTTCCTTTGCCACAAAGAATCGCCCATGCTTTGCCATCTTCCATGTGGTCCCAATGACTTGCCGCCAAGCCTCACACGTGTTCGAATCCCACCGAACCGTCATCCCTTGCAAACGACCCAAGTCACTTGGCGCACCACACGCTTCTCCTCGCGCATAACAGCACCTGGCTTCCTCGACCGTCTGGACCTTGATTCCTCCTTGAGCTTAGTCCGAGTCCACCTTGCCTTACATGTCATGTCCACCACCGGTAGATCCCACTCCGATTTCTCATCATCCTGGCTTGCAACCCCCGAATGCTTTAGTCATTTTCGGCGTCTCCCTAACCGTTCTAGACCTCAGCACCACCCTTTGGCTAGTCCTAGTCCTTCTACATGTCACCATGACCTAGCTCCGAAGTCCTGCAACCAACACCAACAAGCAAACCATCACGTAGCACCGTATGATGCACAAAGATAATCAATTTGTACAATTAATCCATACAATGCACAATGCAAAAAGTATGCACCTAAATTACTGATCCTTATCCTAGAACCAAATAATAAATACATGTGCACATAGGCAACAACAACCAGGTCAACCCATGACCAAACTCTAAGAATTCTAGAGAACAACCTCAGACCACCGAGAGAAGCCAGTCTAATTGCCAAGAACAGGCCAGTCAGACTGCTGGCTTGTCTGACACGAATACTCGAGACACTTAGAGATCACAAAACTTGAAGTACTCGAAGCCTATGAGTACCGACTGAAAGGTGAATGACAAGCACAATAAATCGTTACGATCATCGATCACAAAGGCTACAACTATCGATCCCTAAGGCTTACAACTACGATCGCAAAGGCTTTCAGCTACCAATCACCGACCAGGCAGTCAGCTACGAACATCGACTAGCTAGTGAAGCTACGACCATCCGTGGTTGTTCTACCACACTCATCCTGTTGTGGTCGATGTGCTATGCTTGACATACCATGGTCATTCTGCCAATCTCGCATAATAGTTGATCAGACCGATCAACACAAAGGCCAATCGAACCGTTCGACCACGAAGTCGTAAACTTCGAATACTTCAGTACACACAGTCAGACGAACTCGCAAACTACAAAGTCGTCAAACAAAAAGCGATCTTTCTCAAAATCCTCAAAAACTAAACTCAACCTCCGTAGATACTCTAATCCAAAAGTCAATTACTCATCTCAACTATGGGGTAACCTCCACATGGTCTCACAAGAGGAGGCCCCTGTTTAAAACCTGAACACATGCGCACACGCGTAGAGAGGGATTCCTGCTATCTTTAATTCAGATGAGCGTATTTGCGCGGCCAAATTTGCTATAATTTTATAGTCGTAAATGGTTCAGAATATATTTTACATATTTTGTAGGTTGTTTACATTTTAATATGCATTAGAAACGATAATAGAAGATTAAAGTTTTACAAATTTAGAAACGAAATTGAAGTACGAGCTTGTAGGATCAAGGATAACCGACTAGAGGGGGGTGAATAGGTGGTTTTAAAATTTTTCTTGTCTTCTAATTAATTTCTACAATTTTAATATGGCATAAATTTAAAGCAATTGAAGCCTACACAATTCTAGTAAGTTTATGTCACTACCAAGTATAAAACTCTACAAGAGGCTCTAGCACAAGCAAATAATCACAATATACTAAATATACAAGAGCTGAAAAAGGAACAAGAGGTAACCAATGAACACACGATGTTTTTACCATAGTGATTGGAAACTTGCTGGTTTCCTCTTGTCCATGTTGAGGAAAGCCCAAACAAATTGGACTGACTCCACGAATTAAGCCTCAGCTCCTCAATGCACTAGTGGTAGTCCTTCCTTCACTTCGAAGATGGTGGACTCCAAACCACTCACAAGTCGATATCGGGCTTCTTCACAACCTTTTTAAAGAAGTCACCATGCAAACTCCACTAAGTCGTCCAGGTGCTGGCAAACACCAAGAGTAAAATATCATAAGCTTCACTTGACGACAATCAAGTGCCAAAGGATCAATCTAAAGATGCAATGCACTTGTTTCGCTCAACCACCTCAAATGAGTGCATAATGAGAAAAAGATGTGTGGAGTGAATTCTCTATGCTCAAAGATATTCAATAGGGTCTGTTCTACTATCCTTTAGCAGGTGTACGGGTATTTATACCCTCACCAACCAAAACTAGCCGTTATAAAGAGATTCCAGAAAAATTTAGGGCGAGCAAAAGTACCGCAGGCCAAAGGCCGATACTTCCCCACCTGTTCTAACGCGACAATAACAGCTATGCCAGAGTTTCTGAACTAGCCGTTGGAAGTCGACGCGAAACTACCGTCGTTGAAAATCTGGTAGTTCCGTTAACCGAAAGTTCCAGGAAGTCGGCGCGGTACTTCCGTTTAAACCGAGACCGAAAGTTGGCGCTCTCTAGAAAAAGGTTCTGCTCGACCTTTCAGAGCTTCCGTGCTCCGGAAGTACCGTTTAAGGCTGCGGTACTACCGCTCTACGGTAGTTCCGCC
Source organism: Bonia amplexicaulis (assembly GCA_036346245.1). NCBI lineage: Eukaryota > Viridiplantae > Streptophyta > Magnoliopsida > Poales > Poaceae > Bonia > Bonia amplexicaulis. The sequence goes on along the minus strand of CM070741.1, from coordinate 25,164,046 downwards.
GTTGAAACTCCGGTAATTCCGTTTGCTGTGGACTCAGAATCATCCCGAGGGTGCTCTCTGAAAAAAAAAGGCTCCTCTCGGAATTGCCAGAGCTTCCGGGAAGCGGAAGTACCGTGATTTGCACGCCGGTACTTCCGGTTGTCCGGACAGAGCACCGAACAATTCCGAGGGTGCTCTCTGGAAAAATGTTTCGCTCGGTTTTTCGGAGCTTCCGAGTGCCAGAAGTACCGTTTAAGGCTACGGTACTACCGCTCTACAGTAGTTCCGCCGTTATAATTCCGGTACTTCTGATTTTCCAGACAGAGTGCAGTTTTGGCTATCAATTTTAATTCTTAAGGAATGCATGTTCCTAAATTGATCCAAATGGTATAAGAATATGTTATCAAGCTACTTGCATGCAAATCTCTCTCGTCCGCCATTACGATACTTGATTGACCGACGCCATTACGATAATAGATAATTGATCGGGGTTTTTGTTACTAATTTTTTCCTTTGAACAAGTGCTAATTGTCAATTGATGTGATCTACGACGATGGAAGTGCGATGCCTTAACTACTACCGATGCTGAGCTAATTGCAGTCATACTTGTGATCATGATTGTGCTATCTTTTGCTCCATAAATTTAGGGCAAATTGCCTGCAAGTTGTGAGAGAAAGATGGTGACGCATTATTCCGTGCAGTATAAAATAGTCGGAGTATGCATCAATCCAGAAAAAATATTGTGTGCAGGTGTAGCAAAGCTTCTCTTTCATGTATTGTGTACCTGGGTAGATCATAAAGCATGTTGTCTGTTAGCATGGTGCACATGCCTGACAATAGTATTTCTTTAGAACCTGGATATTGGCTGGTTTTAACCAGCTACTAGTATCCTGGCTTCCAATCCATAGTACTAGAATTATAGGCGCGGCGCCACGCGCCATACCCAATCACGTACTAAAATAAAAGAGGTGATGATTCGTGAGGAGTTTCTAAAAAAAACGGGGGCAAAAACGTATTTTTGGAAAAGGCAAAGGGGCTATTCGAAAAAAAGGAGGACCCGTTTAAAAAAAACCGGGGGCGAAAAACATTTTCAGATAAAGCAAAGGGCCTCTTTGAAAAAATCCGAGGACCTGTATGCGAAAAACCAGGAACCCGTGCGCAATTTCCGAAAACGCGGGGGGCCATCCTGCAAAACGGAGGGGCCTAAAAAAATTCTAGGAACTTTTTTGCGAGAACTAAGGACCTATACGTAATTTCAGAAAAACCGGAGGAAAGTGCCTCCCCGTCAGACGAGAATCCCCGCCACGCTGGAGCGCACGCTGGGGACGAGCTGCTGTGGGGCGGAATCCCGGTATAATCAGGTAAGTATATCGGCTAAGGCAAAAGACTTACATGTGGTGAGAACATTCGATGACATGAGAACAGTTTGGTTAGCATGTTTATAATTATCACTTACTACCATTTCCGACGGCAAACGAGTAGATATCATAATTCATATGAGCGTCTATCATGATAGGCAACACAGTCTTCTAAGACCCAAAAACATAGCTGACAAATCTATGTGCAAGGCAGATGGCAGCAACGGCAGAATGCGCCTTAGAAACAATCTGCTGGATACATCAACCTGTATGCAAAATAACACCAGCAACATTTTCCTTATGCAGAGAAAAATAGCTGCACCGATGCATGCGCCCACATGATTTGAAGCATAGATATCATGCAACAGGCACACAAATCACTTGATTAGATACCAAGCTGAACCGCCTTGTAGAGGCTAGTTCTTTAGTGATCGATGCATAAGTTAGTATCGACTCTTTGTTCTTGAACTAAGTCAAGAAAATACAGAAGATCTCTTTTGTGCGAAAAAATTGATCTCATCAATTTTTTCTCATGAGACGGCTTGTTATTACACTAAGGCATGAACTCAGGAGGAATTTTAGACGATCAAGATCACTTACTTAAGCTTCTTGCTTGGAGTGGTCGTATAAGGCTTGAAATTTAGCACATGGCTAAGAAAACAAAATCTTGTGAAAAATAGTTGAAACCAACCATGAATTTCTAAAAATGCCAAATGTGCTTAATTTGCTCAATTATAAGTGATATCAAGTACTTGAACAAATGTTTCATTCATGAACTGGTAGCACTCTAAATTGTCTCAATGATAGTTTCTTGGTTCCACTTAGAATATTGACATGGTTTGACTCATTTTTAGATACCTTTAGCTAGGCTATGATCTTGAGTGACTTGATATGTTAAACAATCCGTTTAATTTTAGATTATGGCTTTAGCTTGTCTATACATGGTTTGTCATGATCTAAATAGCACTTTCACATGGTATGGCTTAGTGTAAAACTTGAAAAGTCATTTTAGATAATCTTCATGGCTCCTAATACTTAAAATGAATAAATTATAGTCACTCCACTTCACTCATGCTCTATTTTCTTCCATGCATCTTGATGACTCTATTGCCAAAAGGGGGAGAAATTAATGCTAGAGAAAGGCTTTAAAGGGGGATGATTTGGAGCCATTGTAGAAAACTTGCTCTTTCTTGTTGATTGTCCCTTTTCAATCTTTGTCAACATGGTCATGAGTGTTTTCTTCAATTCTTCTAGACCATATGTGGCTTTTGCAACTTCTTGCTTTCCTTTTCAAAAATAAGCTCATCTTCAAAGTTTTTTCTATGTTTGTCAATATACTCATCAAGGAGAAGATTGTTAGACCATGTGGAGGTCACCCCATATTTATGGTGTGTAATTGGCCTTTGGTTTAGAGAGATTGAGTTTGGTTTTTGAGGTTTGTGTAGAAGTTGACTCTCTATCTGTGAGGTCTTAAGCCATTATGACTTAATCGGTAGTGGCATTTATGATCATATGATCGACAGTGGTTTTTATGACCAACAAAATCTATCAGACGTCACTAGATATCATGGTGAGCTCTACACGTAGCATAGAAAAAAATTCCGTAAACTATCATACGAAGCACAATCTAAAAGGAATATATTTCAAAAAGTGATTCAGAAACTATTTGAGACCAACAAATTAAACTCAAAATCACATGAAGTCCACGTTCCCCACGAAGTAAAGTCCATTTATTCTAAAATAAAATGAGCACTGTACTAATCAAAGACGTTGCCTTCATATTGTTAATCCATATTCAATACATCTACCTTACTGAAACGTAGGCCTTGTTCTTTTCTACGTCTAAAAGCTGTTTTTTAGTTTTTCTACAATAACTAACTTTTAAACGGGATATATTTTTAAGATATGATCTACTAGTTAATTGTAGTACATACTGTACCGACTTTATTTATATCGATAAAAAATACACGTAAGTTTCTAATACTTTATAATCTCTCACACGAACAGCCCAAAACCACAAGCTACAGCTAAAAATCATAAACCACAGCAAAAAAAAAACGGGCCCATAAGCTGCTAGAGAAGTATTACTTCTCCAGCAGTATCACATATCAAAATAGCATGAAAAGATAAGGAGACAGTTGTACCGTCGGGCTCCGTTTCAATGAGCAGCAAATATAGCATGGGAAGTTCTCTCATGTTGATGGAAATAACATTCTGTCTTAGCAGTTCTTTAGTGTGCAACACATTCGAAAAACCGTAAGAAATCAATCGGTATTCTTATCTGACGAAAATTGAAAGTCCATGTGTTCTACAAATCTACAGTGCTCTTACGTTGAAAGTACTGCTTGCAACATGGAAGCCTTGCCAAACCACTAACACCTGTTAGCACATCAGAAATTCTACACTTGGATTATTCAATCGGAATTTTCTTACCAGCATTTTAGGTTAACTAATTTTGTCGCCAACACAAAAACTAGTTAAGCAAATTAACCTATCTTAACTAGTATTAGGTAACCTAGTTATTTTAACCCCGAACCAAACATAAAGTCAGCCTTTCGTTGTACCCTTGTAATCGGTTTGAAAGAGGAGCATATGATTTATTTGCGCGTCACATAAACAAAAGATTACCAATCCACATCGTTGGATCAGACTTCTTCACGGCCAAGTTAGCAGGTTTACAAGGCCGTCTGGGGGTGTTCTTTTTTGACACGGGTTATGGCTTTTGGCTGAATTTTTTAAATTTTAGTTGTTTACGGTACAGATTACGGAGAGATCGATACTCACTTGCGATTTTGGCTGGTACAGATGTTAAACTTTTAACGTGTATTACGTTTAACTTGTAGACCCCGTCTTGAGAAAATACTCCGTTTAAAAGTTAGGTACTGTAGCGGTTGCCAAAAACCAACCTGCTTCTTGCCTGCCGAACACCCAAGCTCAAATCGACCAAAGGAACAGTACATTGTGACAGTTAGGTTTCATTACCCCTTTTCTCATACATGTATGAATGAAGCGAGTAGTTCGTGCTGTAATATCGAGGTTGCGCCGCCGACAATCAAGCACTTAGTCACAAACAAAAGTAGATAACACAGGATGTATTCCTTAGAGCCTCTTAACTAATTTATTAATCATGTCCACAGGCGATGTGTGTATAACGAGAGTTATCTGCCCCATTATATAGGGAGAGGAGGTCCCCTTCATGATATGCTAAGTAACATGGGAGTAAACTACGCTAATGGCCTGCTGTCCATTATGGGCTGTTTAGGATAACTGTCCACACAACTAAGCTCATGTTACAACACTCACGTTGAACGCTTTGCCAACGCCATGCTCATTCATGATTAAAAACTCCTTCTAAAAACATAATGGGAAAAATTGACAAGAAAAGAGTATATAGCTCGTGTCCTTGCCTCATTAAAAACCTTCAATTAAGAAGCCATATAGGAAAAAAAACTCAACTAAGGAAAAAAAGAGTAAGGCATCTTTTCATCTCAATGATGAACACTTTACGCGGCCTCACCAGCCCCACCGACCTAGTGAAGCTATCAAGTGTGAGCATGGCCTCGACTCGGTCGAAGGGCACTAGATACCTCCCTCGCATAGAGTAAAGAGTGTAAGGTTGGCACAACAGCCTCGGCCCAGGCGAAGGGCACTAAGTACCTCCTCGCACAGAGCGAAGGGTACATGAAGGTTGGCACGATAGTCTCAACCCAGTCAGAGGGTACCAAGTACCCCTTTGCATAGAGCGAAAGGGATCCAAGAAGTTGGTACAAGGTTACTCTAGCTGTGAAGCCCGACACCTCGACTCCACCGAGGGGGCTTTGCCTTGGGCCCACTATCGACGATAAGTCACCGATCTTACGAGTTGTGATGGAAAAATGCTATTCTCTTGGAAGAGTTTAAGAGGAGAATGGGGATGATCCTTATTGCTATGAACTTGTTGCAAGATGCTCTCACTAAGAGATTACAGAGGGATATAATTAGCCCTAATCTCTATAATCTTCCTACTAGTCGAAGGATTATGATCGTCTTGTCTAGTGTTCTTCTAGTTCTGGTTGTGATTCTGTGAGATCATGTGGAGGTCACTCCATGTTTGTGATGAGTAATTGACCTCTGGTTTAGAGAGATTGAGTTTGATTTTTAAGGTTGTGCAAAAGTTGGCTCTCTGTCTGTGAGGTCTTAAGCCTTTACGACTTGGTCGGCAGTGGCATTTACGATCATGTGGTCGACAGTGGCTTTTACGACCATGTGGTCGGCAGAGGCTCTTACGACTTGGTGGCCGGCAGAGGCTCTTACAACTTAATGGTCGGTAGTCAGTTTTACGATTTGGTGGTCAGCAGAGGCTTTTATGACTTGATAGTCGTAGCTTTGTCTCGCCGTGGTCGATAGTCGTAGCTCTGCTGGCCGTGGTCGATAGTCGTAGCTCTGTCTAGTCATGATCGATGATTGTAGCCTCTTCTGATCGTGGTCGTAAGTCGTAGCGACCAGGTGTGGTAAAGTCGTAGCCACTGTGATCGATGATCGTAGCTTCTTCTGAGCGTGGTCGTAAGTCGTAGTGACTAGGTGTGGTAAAGTCATAGCCGCTGTGAGCGATGGTCGTAGAGTCTACTGTGTGGTCGTAGCACCTATTTCATGGTCGTAGAAATCATTGCGATGGTCATAACGACTTGCTGAGTGGTCACATATTACTGGTTGGATTTCAAGGGCTAGGAGTACCTCATGTTCTGTGCATACTAGTAGTCATAAGTCGTATAAGACCAGCTGGGTTGTTCACTGAGTACATTCTATTTATAAAGATTGATGATCCTTGTATATTGTGTAGTGCTATGTGATGCTTTTCTTGTTTGTGATGGTTCCAGGACTTTGGAGCTAGGCCATGGTGAGGCGTGGAAGGATCGGGACTAAGCATAGGGAGGTGTTAAGGTCTAGAACGGTCAGGAAGATGCCAAAGATAACTGAGATTTTCAAGGTGGTTGCAAGTGTGGATGGCAAAAAAACAGGAAGCTTCCAGGAAGGTAGTAGAGGGGCATTTTGGCAAATTGCTCAAGACCAGAAAAGGAGGCTATTATGTTAAAGGATTTTTGTCTTGTATGTGTTAACGGGTTGTTCTAAACTGCTTTGAGAAGTGTGTGTGAGAAAACCCGGTGGTAGGTTGGGGGTTAACGGGTTATCCCCGCTGTCAAGAGGCTATAAAAAGGGATGGAGGGCTACCCATCCAAAAGCCTCTCCGGTGTTCTTGTTTTCTTGCGTGCGTAGGGTTAGGGTTTTTGGTGTGGAGCACTTATGCTCTTGGTCCTCCTGGATGGAGTGGTTGTAGACTCAACCCTCAGAGCAATACATCATTTATTGAGCTACTTCTTGAGTATTGTTGTCTAAATAGTTTTGAGTTGGTTTGGTTTTGTTCCTCTGTTTTCTTGGTTCTTTTCTATTCTGTGATCGTATCTTGTCTTTCTTGATCCAAGAAAACGTTCTTGCTTCTATTCTAACTTGCTGTATGTTGGAGAATCATGCTCAAAGCCATCTTGGCTATTCTATTCCCATGAGCAAGGACAAGTTGCCTTTTTATCCTCTCTGATTCAGTTTTGGGCGTTCTCGATGAAATCTTGTGAAGCTCTCATTTCGGTTGCTAAGTTTTCAATTAAAGATCAGAGTAAACTCTTAAGACCCTCACTTTCTTGTGTGCAAATTTTCACGGCTGTTTGATCTCTTGATCAAAAGTTATGCATAGTTTGGATCTTACGGTCGTGCGCTCTCTACTCATCCTCTGTTTCTTCCGAGAAGTTTACAACATTTATGCATAAACAGTGCCTAGCCCAGAACAACAAAATGTCTAATACACTTAATTTATAAGCCCGCATATTGTAACATCAGTAAAATAATAACAACGATGGGTATAGTAGAAAATCCAAATTTAAATGTAGTAACTAGCTTGAATCGATGGGAGGTTTGTCATTTAGCCACCGTAGCGTAGCGTATTATATGTCCCCGTAAATTAAAACAAAATCCTTTAATTTGAAGAAATGAAAGAAAAAACAATGCAAGAATGTTTCCATTGGCAATGGAAGGGTTACGCTATGAGGGAAAATTAGCCGATATGAAGAGGCATGCACGTTCATTGTGGCCTCTACGTTAGGAAATAAACGACGCCTTAACCATGTGGTAGTGTAGTTGTTCACGATAGACAAACGGCGTAGAAATCTAAATTACAATACAACAACACTTTCATCATGTGCGATGCAATTTGACTAGTTGCAATATTGAAAATATTTGCAGGTAGACATCAGCCATGATGGTACCCACTAGATTGAAAGTGCATTACGGTGTCGGCATCATTTGTGAAGGTCCGTACGGTGTTGACTTGAGCAGTTTTTCACAAACACTCTAGTACACCCAGACGACGAGAATGTATAAATCGCAGTTGTGATATACTAGCTCAGCCGCAGCTTCTCCTTGGACCCTGAGGTATGCAGCGTTGTCATACAAGAGCTTTGGAGCTAGTCTCCCACGCACATTAGAAGAGAGTTGAGAAGACTGATGCGCACAGTTGTGTGGAAGGGCTTTCTGGAAGACTACTAGCGTTGTGGATACGAGTGCGTGCTGCTTGTACAACTATGCCCAAAAAAAGTTGTACAAGGCGCTGCCGACAGATATCATCCAGGTGGTGGGAGCAGCTCGGGCGTCTAGCATGTTGGTGAAGAAGAGGACCCAAAGGCCAATGTTATGGAGGGTGCGGAGGATGTTACTCATGACGAGGCCGATGCAGCAGATGCAAGAGAGAAAGATCAGTCACCGCATGTTGAGCCTACAGGACAGGTTGATGAAGTGGAGCATATGGAGTATATAGTGTGTCAAATAGAGAGCGATGATCGGATGGCCTAGGCTGAAGAGGAAGCTGTACAGGAGGATGTCAAAGATAGTTTCGATAAGGACGAAGCTCCCATCCTTAGGAATGGAACATGTTTGATGCTGAGAGTGTTGCTGCGCATGACGAACACAAATCACCGTGAAAGTACTATGACACAGAGGTTTGATTGCACTCAATATTTGCTGACAAGGCATCATTACATGATGCCATTAAGATATGGGCCATATCCATGCAGCGGGTATTTTAGGTCATCAATTCTAGCCAGGAGCAGTACACTGTCAAGTGCGAGTATGCTGGTTATCCTTGGCGAGTGCTTACACATAACCAAAGTATGAGACTCACTGGATTGTCTTAAAGTTGGAGCCACACACTTGTGTGCTCAGCAGTGTTTTGCCGAGACATCATAACCTAACGTCCACCTTCATAGCCAATTTGATGTATAGAGAGATAATAGGGAAGAATGAGATGGAAGCCAAGCACATCATGGTGGCTATCAAGAAGAAATTCAAGTACAATATCAGCTACGTGAAGGCGTGGCATGCGAAGCTGAAGGCTTTGAAACAATAGTTCAGGTCTTTCGAGGCGGTGTACGACAACCTTCCTCATATGTTTGGGAGTTGTAGGACAGAAACCAGCCATGTATACTGCTGTGAAGAACAAGCCATCTACAACGCTGTCAAGTTTTACAGTATTGCAAAGGGCCTTCTTAGCCTTTGGTGCTTGCATCGAGGCTTTCAGGCATATGCTGCTTATGATCTCAATTGATGGGATCTTTTTGACTGGCAAATACAAGGGCCAGATCCTTACGGCCATAGGTGTTGATGGCAACATTCAAATTCTACCCTTGGCCATTGCATTCATCAAAAGTGAGAATTATGACTGCTGGCTATGGTTCCTTTGACATTTGAGGGTGGGAGTTGTTGGAGATCATCCTGATATGTGTGTAATCCATGATCGCCATGCCGAGATGCTGAAGGCCATAAAACTTCAACAAGACCCTAAGGAGCTATTCCATTAGCCAGATATGAGGAACAAAAGGTGCATTCGCCACCCCGGAGGCAAACTTCTCAAGCAGTTCCCGAAGCAACCATTGATGAAGCTATTCAAGAGTCTGGCTATGCAAAACTAGCAGCACAAATTTGATGCTCTATGGGCACTGTTGAATGAGAATAGCAGGAAGCACGTCGACGAGAGGAACAAGGGATTGCCCATTCCTGGGGCGGCACAATCCGAACGCCTCACACCACTAGTAGAGCCTAAATCTGCTGGTCCAAAGAGGAGGACCTCGAGGAACATCAAGTGCTTATCCTACTGGATCGAGGCCAAGCCATTGGAGAAGTGGTCTCTGCTGTACGACACGGACGGTGCAAGGTATGGCATAATGACGACTAACCTTATGGAGGTGTACAACTAGGTTCTTAGGGGCCTTCATTTTTAGCCTCTCGTCACCATCGTGGAAAGTGTTCTGCACAGCACAATTAGCTATTTCAGTGAGAGACATGCAAATGCCGTACTTCATGCCGCCAACCGATAAACATTGTACTGCTACAAGATTACAGCGTACATGCAGGCAAATACAGAGAAGGGAATCGCACACGGTGTACGTGATAGGCAATACAGAGCATCGATTTAACACGCTCCTCCGGGATAGAGCCGGGATTTGGGACGGCTCGTTCTCTTGTCTCCCACGAGGTATGCTTTGGAGATCATGTGAATGAACCTAGGTGCACATGCAACAAGCTGAAGCTCTTACATAAGCCATGCTCTCATATCCTCACCTCATGCAGGATTGTGCACATGGACCTTTCGAACTTCATGTCTGAGTACTTCTTCAAGGAGAGGGTGACGCAGGCATGGTGTGGCGAGCTTAGGGGGTTCAGGGTTGTGGGTAACTTCACCACCTTGGATATTACACAGAGGATCTGGATTCTGGATGTTTACATGTTAAAGGGTGGGAAGGGTCATCGGTAGAGTCATCGTATTACTAATGATATAGACGAAGCGCAAACCGAGGCATTGGGTAGATGTTGTTCGCGCTTCAGCCAGGATGGCCACACAGCCAGACTATGTAAGGCACCTGTTGACGAGTAGACACACTAACATGGTTTGCGGTACCCCTTCTTTGAGTGTGGCACCAAGATTGCAAATCATTGTACATTGTCATCTGTACTTCGATAGTTGCTACATTTGATGTGCATAGTGCCGTAGTACATGTATCATACGTTGCACATATTGTTTATGTGAATGTCGTGGTACTATCCCATTTTCATTACTGTTCGAAGTAGTGTCCTGCTAGCCTGGTATTGTTTTATTTCTTTGTTTAGAAGTTAAATTTACTCCTACTTTACATTTGATGTTTTTTTGCGCGTATATGCTAACTTGAAGTCATTTTGCAGGTATGGCTCATGACCCTCATGGATTTGACTGGCCTTTTCGGCTTGCTAGATCAGCACGTCGACCGGCTACATCGCGCGTCGCATCGTGTCCCACATCCTGTAGGTGCGGATGACGCGACTGACTTGGGGGTGATCTGTATGTGGACACCTTGGGTGGCCTGGAGGTTAGACCCACACTGAACAGACAGGTTCGCATCTCGGCAGCACTGTCTTCTGGTCATACCTAGCTTTCGTACTGACTTTTTTTGCTTTGCAAGCTCAGTGCTACTAGTCTACTACCTCTCACCTGGATGGTGCAGGCCACAGACGAGGACGATCCAGCACCAACTACGATCGGGGATGACGGAGACAACCAAGTCGGGTCGGAGCGGTCACGACGCTTCCCATTTGACCACTTCCAACTGATAGCTCTGGTGGACCGGTGGCGACCAGAGATGCACACTTTCCACTTCCCATTCAGGGAGATGGCCCCTACTCTGCAGGACGTCTCGCTGTTGCTTGGCCTCCCTATTGTGAGAGGTGTTGCCTTCCTACCGGTGGCCTTGGTCGGTTAGCGCGATGACCTGCTGACCAGGTTTCACGAAGTCCTTCCGCCTGGGGCCGTGGAAGGGTACTACATCTTCCCGCTGGCACGGACACATGACCCATCCTCACGGTGGCTCTCGTAGTTCCGGGTACATGTTCAACGCCCTTCCCGTTCGGAGCGCTGCACTCTCCTTTTCGTACTATGGTCTTACTAACTTTCTACTTGTACTCAGGTTGAGCAGATGGACCCGGCCGCCGACGAGCACAAGGTGTCGCGGCACCTCAAGGCCTACTTCACGTGGCTGTTTGGTTGGGTGCTGTTCACCAGGGCTATTGACGACAGGGAGGCCCCCAGATCATCTGGGGTTTGGCCGTACTTTCCACGACCTATCACAACTTGTGTGACGCGTGCCGCAGGACAAGGCTAAACTCGGTCCTCACAGGGTGTCCACTCCTACTGCAGCTGTGGTCGTTCAAGCGCTTTAGCCTCGGATGGCCCCTGTTGGAGGACAACACTCCCTACAAGGTGGAGATGTACCACGGGGTCATGGTGGATCAGCTGACTATGGGCTCTCTTTGGTGCCGTAGACGGATACGTACTCTATCTTGCGATTAATTTCTTCATATGATGGATCCTCCTATCTAACAGTTGGTGTTCCTTGCAGATACAGTTTGTGTACGTGTAGGTCACACGGGCATATGAGCCCTTCGTGGAGCAGTTTGATCGCCTCACAGCTTACGACGTGCATTGAGAGCCATACTCCCCTGAGGAGTTAGAGGACTATGCTCTTGACAGCCTGTCCTCGGTGTGTTGACGCGACCGGGCTTACTGGCTAACATGGAGGAAACTTGTGTTCGACATCTTCATTGAGGACTACGTGGTGCATCGTGTGATGCGCCAGTTCGGTCTACATCAGGTGGTTCCAGTACCAGTCGGGTGGCCTGCGCCTGACAACGTCCACATGTGAGTTAGTGTCACAGATGTCCCTCTTTTTATTGTCGTCTCATTGCCATGAATTCTAACTACATGTTACGTCTTGCAGGCACACTAGGAAGGGAGTCCACCATGGCGCAGACTAGGTGACGAAGATGGAAGCATGAGTAGGCCAGTGGGAGGGCGCGCTGCAGGACTGTATGCAGGAGGCCACCCCCTACGACCACAGCGCATATGACAAGTACCTTCGCTGGTACGCTCCTCGAACACGTACCAGGCTGGTACTTGCTGCCGACCCGCCTGAGGCACATGTCCTGTGCACTTCGCACAGAACGTGCATCGCACGGTACATTACATCGTTGTGTGCAAGTCCAAGCCACATGTGTCATCAGCCTGTTGTCATGCACGAGGCTCTCGGAGGTTGACACGCTAATGCCTGGTCGACAGTCGGTATGTCCGCTAGCGCCGTCCTATCCAGCAGCACACTAGGTGGGAGGGTCAGTGTGGCCATGTCCGGCACGCCCTAACGAGGTCGGAGGGTTGGCCAGGGCACGTCCGACACCGCCACGGCCTGACGAGGCCAGAGGGTTAGCATGGGCATGGCCCCATACACCGTTAGTGCCGCAGTACTTGAGTCCTCCGGACTCCCTTGATTTCCCCACGCAATACGCGTACAACGTGCCATACTTCGCTCCGGACGGCTTTGCGCGCATCATGGCGCTAGCCGAGGATACGTCGCGTCTCTATTTGTTTGCTCGCATCGCTTTACTTCACAAATTAATGATATTTGCACTGCAGGTTTTGCGCTCCCTAAGGGATTTGGGGCCTCCTCAGGCGACACGGACACGAACGACTACTTTGCGGACACGGACTCGGTACCTTAGCCCACACTCCCTGAGGTTCTCTCCGAGTCACTAATCCTTTTCAAACAAATTATGCTGATAAACTACTTAAAAAAAACGAAGAAAAAATCGTCTGACTTGTTTAAGGCAAAAGAGCGGGGGCACAGAATGGATCGGTCTTGCAGCTAGTAGTGGCAAAGAAGTTTTTTTATTTTGCGACGGTTTTCTTACTGTTGCTCGCAGTTGATCGATCCCCATGTCGGGTGGAAACAAGACAGCGCGGGAGCATGCAGAAAGTCCTTTAACTACGTGGTGCGGTGCAGTACTGCAGTGCAGGCCGAGGCAGATGCTCGGAATCTTACATCACGGTGTGCCCACGCGCGCTGCACCGCCGCTGCGCCACGTGTCCCCCGACCCCAGGCCTTTCGCCGCTCTCATTGCCGTTCCCTTCCGTACCGTGACCGACAACGCGGTCCCACTAATCTATTCCCACATGTCAGTGAAATTAGACGTAACGGCGCCAGGTAGCGGACGTCCGCTCGTGCCGGACAGCCTGGGTTCGTGGAGCTCGAGGATCCTGTGCGCCCGGCCGCCCGACCGCCGAGGTGTGGAGGCTAATCCAGTGGGAGGCCGGCGTGCGCAGCGGATGCGTCTCCACGTGTGGCCTTCTGGTTGGTTGTGTGCCGTGCTCGGTGTTTGGCCCGAGGGAGGGAGTGGTGCAGATAGGGGCTGGAGCCTGGAGCGCGAATTTCAAGGCGAACAGTGGATAATTATGTGTCCGGTAGAGGGCAAATGCTGCCTGTCCTCGAGACACGGCTAAGTCCAGCCATCTTTGGGTGAGCCATGGTCCATAGACCACCTTCAATCTGATTAGGGGGTTGGGACTCAATGGTGTTCAAATGGACGGTCTGGCACGGCCGCCGTCCGGGTCTGATGAGGTATGGATCCGTCAAACACAAGCCTGTTTGACCCATCACTTGTAACAGGTCATGTCGTGTCAATCTATGGACCAAGCTTCCAACCAGGCACAGCCCAAGAGGATGGCATGCCATACCAGGCAAACCCAGGCACGTTAGCCTATTGGGCTAGACCGGCACGGCACACCCGATTGACCTATCTGTCTCATTTGGCTCAAAAAAAGAAAAAACTGATTTGTTAAGAAAAATATTTAGAAATTAAAAAAAGGCAAAATAAATTATAGAAAGTATGAAAAAATGCACATTAAATTGTAGAATACACACAATAAATTATAGAAAATGTAGAAAAGAACCAGATCTGATGAGGTATGGATCCGTCAAACATAAGTCCGTTTGACCCATCACTTGTAACAGGTCGGGTCGTGTCGATCTATGGGACGAGCTTCCGACCAGGCACAGCCCAAGAGGGTGGCGTGCCATACCAGGCCAACCTAGGCACGTTAGCCTATTGGGCTAGGCCGGCACGGCACACCCGGTTGACATGTCTGTCTCATTTGGCTCAAAAAAGAAAAAACTGATTTGTTAAGAAAAATGTGTAGAAATTAAAAAAAAGGCAAAATAAATTATAGAAAGTATGAAAAAATGCACATTAAATTGTAGAATACACACAATAAATTATAGAAAATGTAGAAAAGACAAATTACATTATAGAAATTGTAGAAAAAGACACAATAAATTATAGAAATATAATAATGAGCTTTTATTATTGTTTAAATGGTTGTCTCGTTATAAACTTTGCCAAGTAAAAACTCAACTCGAGAAAACTTTGGCAAAGAAAAAAAGAGTACAACATATAGCTCAGCATTACATGTGGAAAAACATAAAAATACAATATATACATGGATGTTCTAAGAATCATCACCGACGTCCTAATTGCCTTCATCGCCATCTAGACACAAATTGTTGAACGCGTGTTCCAACTCGGTATCCACCACACTGTGTTGAGCGCGCGCTTCAGCTTGTTCGCAGTCTTTCACTGTGAGAAGTACTTTCACCATCTCACTCGTGAGTCTTGTTCTTCTCTCCTCCAGTATTCTTCCGGAAAGACTAAAAATAGATTCGAAAGAAACCGTCAAGGTAGGAACGGTTAACACGTCCCATGCTAATATAGATAGCACCGGATATGTTAGCTTGTGCTTGTGCCACCAGTCCAAAAGGTTGAAGTTCTCTGTACCACGGGATCGATTCTAGGAAGACTGATAGTTCCCCATAGGCCTTGCCATGGATTGCCCCACCTCCACTACCTGAAGATGTAGAGGATCTTCCGAAGGAAAAGATGGTGCCCTACATGTTTATCATCTTACCTGTAGTGGATGCTAGTGGAGGCCATTGCAAGCGAGCTTGCTAAAACTTATGCTCATATTTCTGGTAAATTTAGACAATTGTGAATGAATTGCTATAATATAGCTAGAATAATTTAGCCATATATAATCACCTATAATGTTGAAAATATTAGTGAAACCTTCAATTTTAGCTCTTGGATTTAAAATAAATGCAAATACGTACTCACTCATAGCAAATTCGTTCAAATGTTCCATGACGAAATTTCAGAATGCACAAACTGCAAAATACAAATACAAAATTACATTATTATCTAATTTTTATTACAATAAATTATAAAAGAGGAATAAAAATTATATAAGAACATGAAAATTAGTATTCTCACCTCTTTACTTTACTTGATTGCCGTTGAATTTTCAGAATTTTGGCAAATTTATTCCGAGTTTTGCCAAATTACCACAAAGAGATTTAAAATTTTCACAAGATAGTGAGGAGAGGAGAATGCTAATTTGAGTGTGGGTTGATGAGGGTGGTATGGTGCCTATTTATAGGAAAAGTTTTATATTGTTTCGTAAATTTTTCGTATTTTTAAAGGCTCAAACGATCAAAAAATGGTTACTTTTAAAAAAAACGACCGTTGACCGTGCTAAATAGGCTAAACGGGTTGTATGGGCCGTGCTTTTCGGTCAAGCCTGTGCCCATCGTGCTAAACAGGCTTGTCGTACCGACCGTTGCTGACGGGCCTAATGGGCCGTGCCGGGCACGACATTGTTCGTACCGTGACGTGCTGGCATGGTGGTCCGAGGCTCTGGCCTAGGCATGGTCCATGGGCTTGTGCCGTGTTGGTCTGACTCATCGGCTTTCGTGCCAAGCTATGTCGTGGACTATGCCAATAGTATTGTGTCTTAGGCCGGCTCATTTGGCCATCACTGTTGGGACTCATCCAGCCATGGTCTTGAACTCTTGATAGGCTTGGCCATCTCTCTACTCCATGGCTCAAGATTCAGTTCTTTATTGCCCAATTGATGGTAGGGATGACCGCATTTTAATTTGCTTCTTGTATGATTAAACAGCTTGTTGCTACTAGCATATGAATTTTGGCTTTACGATTTAACGGTTTGAGGCGTATAAAATGAACCTGCATGCGTTACATTAAGATATCTTTATTTTCTTTTAAGCATAGATAGAACTTGCCTAGTGTCCCCTTTGAAATGACCTTGTCTGATATTTGCCCTCATGGTAAGGCTGTCTGATATTTTTCCATTCATCCCTGTCAGGGGCAACAGCATCGTCGAGTTCGATAGGCTATCTCCTCCTTCGCATCGCTAGTCCTTAGGCCCTGCCACCTCGCCATCGTCGTCTACAAGCGTAGCTCGCCGAGGCCTTCCGCGATGGCACTGGTCTCCACGGATCCCTTCATGGTGGCGGCGGAGGATGTGGTTGGTGTACTGGTGTGTTTGTGGTTTGGCCGGAGGCAAGAAACAGGAGGTCGAGGTGTCTGACCCTGTTGTTTGTAGGAAGAAGCCCTTTCAATTTCTAGGTTCTAAGGCAACGCTGCGAACACGAGGATTTTATAATATTATTTAAAAATAGTATTATTTTTTATGAAATTTCTACATTCCAAATAAATCGTAAAAAGATGACCCACAAGAAATCTTTTCTAGAACCGCCTCTGCTGCATTGACAACCACATAATTTGCAGACCACACACCGTCTATTGGAGATTGGGAATGCGATCGGGAGTCAAGTAGGATAAATTAAGGACAGTTTTTGATTGGGTGTTATTTTAAATGGTGCTAGATAGTTTTTGATTGGGTGTTATTTTAAATGGTGGGCAATAGAGATATTGATGTGGATGACACATGAGTTCGACGCCAACGAGCTCAAAAAGACATTTAGAAAAATGGCTTTGAGAAGTTATTTGAAAAAGCCGCACCGTTTATTTTAATTTCTGAAGAAATTAAAGCTAAAACAAAAAATAACATGGCCTAACTACCTTCGCTTTTCGATTATCAAAGGAAGGAATATAATTCAATGTTTGTAGTATCTAAGCTATAACATGCAAAGGCTGCATCAATTGGACTTGAACAGGATCTTAAATGTCCGCGTATTTTCGCTCATCATACTAATTAGCTTTATTTTTTTTTTGGCTTTTCAGCGACTTTTGGTTTTTCTCAATAATCATTATTTATTAGACTAATAAATCACAGTCAAAAGTCATAAATCTTAATTCAAAAGAACATACCTATATATCTACAGGGCCCCACTAAAAAGAATCAAAAGAGGCAGAGGGTAGCATTTTATTTAAATGCATAGGCACTAATGCCCACTAAAAAGATTGATTAGGCATCAACAATGTGCTCCCTCTTCAATCTGGCTTGGGCTTCAAGCTGGAATGAATAGGTCGGCTTCTTAATTTTTGCTTTTGTTTTTTCATTTTTTTTGTATTGTTCGTGGTATTTTTCTTTTTTATTTTTTTAATTGAATGATTTAAAAAATCTAGTATAATTTCAGACAAAAACCATTCACTAAAAGCCGGAAGCCGTCAGCCGACGGCAGATTGAACGGCCCTGGAGTGATCAGAGCTATACCTACCTAGCAATATATTGAACGGCCCTGGAGTGAACTAAACTATTCTTGATTCTTTTAAAAACCTAAACTTATTCTTCATTATACTGAGATCGATATGCTGTTGAGCAGTACCCCTTAATGTATTCCGCAGTAGTGCAGCTAAAATGTAGCTACAAAACCACTTTGTCGTCAGTGCTCTTTGTATAGCTAGCCTAGATTAGACTTCTATTATTTTTAGTAGACTAATTTATTCAAAAAGGATACGAGAAAAAAAACATGATGCACTGGCTAATTGGAAAAGTTCACATGCTTTGTGTTGCAAAAAGATGACAATTCATATGATGGGATGCTAGTTGTTCTGTTCTGGCCGTGTGTTCTAGTGCTTTTCTGTCATATTGGCATCTTTTCCTCATCTGTGCATGCTACCAAACAGAGATACAACCAAATTGATTAGATGTTTATTGAACAAGAGAATGCATCTAGCATCATCAGGCTGGACATAACTTGTAAAATTAGTGCCTTTCAGTTCAGCTTCATATTGACAGAGCTGGCTTCATTAATTATGCAAGGTCTGTTAAAGTCTTGAGGTTGGACAGAAGTAGGCCATGGAGTGGAACTGTGAGGATTTTCAGCGATTCTCCACATCATTCCAGCCCAAGAATGTTAAGAACTTCAGCAGGGTCAAGATTGAGACCCAACAATTTTGTAGGAAATAGAAAGATGATGCACAGCTTGTTGCTGGTTTGGTCTTCACATGAAAGATTTTCTAGTGGGAGCAAAAAGGACAGGGCACCATACAGTGACTACCACCAAGTGGTGTCTTACCTAGTGTTTTTGCTTGCTGCTTTAGTGTAGGCACAAGGACAAAAGCTAGGTCAAGTGGATTAGAATCAATGGCTACTGATGTCTAATGCTAACAAAAAGCCATGAACCAAAAAAAGTAAGAAACTAAAAACAAGCAAACACCACATGATCTAGAAGGTGGGGCAACCATACAACCTTAAGCCTATGAACAACCTATCAGCACAATCCACTCCATCCTATTAAGATGCCATGAAAAAAAAGGTAAATTTGACTAAAAGGTGCTATTGCACAGTAGTAAAAAGTTTATTGGACAAAGAAAGCAGCTAGCTAGCCAGATCTTTTGAGTCTCACACCATGGAGCAACTATGCAGATGCATAGGCATTATTACCTGTCAGTGGTAAATATGCCTGCATGTCATGTTAAAGGGTGAGCAAAATGCGTGCCACTTGGCAGAAAGCAAGTGTTAATCCAGTAGGTCAAAGATGGAGACATGACCCACAGATCATCTGAGCACCCAGTAAAACGCACTCATTTAGTCATCTATCATGATGTCATGTTTTGATCAGAGTAATTATTAATGCTTGCTAATATATAGTATAAATTGTCATGGTCAGTGTACATAGTGCTTGTTGATATAAATTGTCCTAATCAGTGTACGTGGCAATCCACTGGATGAGATAGCTACCTGAATTAATGCAGTAGATGCTACCATTGTTGTCACTGCCAATAGTACTAGTAATTTCTTTTCTTCCCCAGTGACACATAATTAGATTTTGGCAACCAAATGAGAGTACCTAGAGCACTGACTTGACATCGATGAAGAAAAATTAGGATCAGAAAAAGGAATAACTATGTTCCATTTACATCATATCAGAGTTGAAATGAGACCTGACTACGGAGTATTAGTTCGTTTCCATGGATTGAGTCCTAGCTAGTACCAAATTGAGGAAAGACCGTAGACAATCTACACACTATACTCATACTTCAACGAGCTGACAGTGGCAATGTTCTTGTTTTTTTAGCTTGTGGCTTATGGCTTTTCCGAATAAATAAATATGATGGTTTTTTTGAAACGATTTATTGGTATTCAGTTTATTCGCACAAGTACTCGAGCTAAAGCCAAAAGCTATTAACCGTAGCCATAAACCATCAATCACAGTCCAAAAGAACAGTGCTGATCATTTGATTTGTCTCGGAGAAGCTAGAGTATGTACTCAATTATCAACATGGCCATTAACAATACGTTCCAGAGATTGTTCTGAACTCGGAAGCAAATGAGCTGATGAATGCAATCTGTGGTGTACAATATATCAGTATGCAATCTGTACGACAGCGCCTGTATACGCGTAGACCATGCATGCATGTCTCTGCACTCTGCAGTGCAAAGGCCAGCCAGGGAAAAATGGATCAGCTCGAAAATTTACGACTGGTAACCGTCGGTTACCAAAATTTTTGAAAATTTTTTGGACGAAAATTTTGAACTAAAATTTGAAAATTTCTATTTATTTTTTATTTTTTAAAAGTTTTATAGATGGATTTTGATTAATCCAAAATTTTTTAACTGGTATAAAAAATACACTACCCATCGATAGGACCGGTAACCGGCGAAATTTCAATGATAGAAATTTCCCTGGGGCCAGCTAGCATTAGCTAGCTATAGCTTCAGTCCAGGCCATGGGCCATGTAAAAAGACTCCTCTTTTTGTGGTATGATTAGCCCCAACCAAGCTTAATGGGTGCAACTTTCGCTGGTCACCTCACGAGGTCATGGTCGATCGATCTCACGGATGGATGGAGGCGTTGGATTGAAATGCATGCAATGGAGGCACTGCTTGGCACTCTCAATCTGTTGTTGTCACGCGCCCACACATATATGGAGATGGGTGGCCTATGAGCTCAATGTCGATCAAGAACTCATGGACACCTTCTTGCCATGGCGATGCGCAAGGAGACGCTGAATTTGGACCCGTTTTACGCCACACTTTGCCCATTGATGCCGATGAGGAAAGGGTGAAAGGGGCCAGCCGTTGCAATTGCAATGAGACTATTCCACACTGAAGAGATGTGAGTGACATATAGGATAGCAAGCGTTCGCAAGGTACCGGGTTAAAGGTTACATGTTCGATTTCAGTTTCTTACTCAAATTGAGTTCGGTGTTTACAAGGTTTGAGGGGGAAAAACCTGTTGGGTTCTTAGTGTCAAAATGAGGTTACTGCATGCATGAGTTCAGAGAATAAAACTTCAGGGTGCTCGTCCTATTGGAGGCAAAGTTTTCAACTCTTGTCCACTCCCAATTTCTTGGTCCGGACTTCTGATACAGTAACTTATGATGTAACTGGACAAGTTTATTGAAAAATGTAGTAAGATTCCATAGAAGGGCAACCCTAGATCTTGGTAGTACACCAGTTCAGAACTAGCTGCACTGAAACCATGCGTGCAACGTACTGCTTCGGTATTTGCCGGGCAGAGTCGTCAACTGGATGGAACACCTTTGACACCCAATGGGAGTAAGACTGAATTTCCGATGGGAGAGGACTTGGATCAGATATCACATCATCGGCGCAAAAATGTCACCAATCAACAGAGCATTGACGCGCTTTAATAAGTGGGGTAAGATTCCCTTCTTCAGGACTGCCCTGGTGTCTTGTCATTTTGGTATGAAGAAGGAGGTTTGTGCGATATAGTTTTGTAATGTGATGTGAAGTGTGAACTACTGTATCGAATTGAACTGAGTTGCAAAATTCCAAGAATCTCATATATATATATATATATATATATATATATATATATATATATATATCCCTAAGTTTAGTATCGTTCTTTTAGGTTTTGTCTTCGATTTTTGGCTTTATCTACTCCAAAAGCATAAATAAACAGGTGGTTTTTTAAAGCCGCTCCTCTAAACGACTTTAGCCCACCGGTGCATGTGCTGTCGGCATCAGCGTCTCTACCATCCACAACCATTTCAAAAAATATAGCAAAAAACTATCAGCCACAGCTTAAAAGAACATACTTCTCTCGCAATCTCTCTCAGTGAGTGCTTAATGATAGTTAGGGGTGACCACGGTTAGTTTTACAATGGTGGGAATCATAATCATAGGCCCTAAACATGTATAGATCAATCGTGTAGATGCAAGTTGCTGGCATCACTATTCGTCTCAACTTAAATTAACTGGCACCAACAAGGATTTTTTTTTACCACTGTAAACAAACAGATGATTGGCATCATGGTGGTGGCAGGTGCTCATGATTCATGAAGGAGAGAGCAAGAGGACAAGGATTGGTCACTTTACATGACCTCACTCCAACCACTACATTTATTGGGATTTGTAGATCACGCCCGTTCCTTTTGGCTCACTTTCCAGGATTCAGAGCACTCGCATGTCTCTTTCTTCATGATCTTTGCGAAGATGTTTTGTTGTACTAAAGGCAGCAGCATTGAACTCATCATGGACTCGCAGTATGCTTCTTTTTATATGATTTTTTTTCTTTAGAAGAGCATCTCTTTTGTTTCTGAACTACTGGTGAAAAGATTCTGAACTTTGTTTAGCCGCAGAGTCCGTGCCCATTTCCCTTTGTCTGCCTTTGCATTTGCAGGCAGGACGCAAATATGATCTCGTTAAGATGTCGTAGTACAGGTCACTCTAGGCTTGAAATGGTACGGGTTCCGCTGCAAATGGTTTTTTCTACCCAATTGTAATGGGAAGCCAGCTGATGAAAGTGGTTGGGATAATTCTTTCTTTTTAGAGTACGGATTCTGCTGCAAATGGTTTTTTTCTTTTTAGAGTCCCGATGGCGTCCCGGACGAATTTGAAATTGTCTTGTATGAGGCATCCCTCGATGAATGCACTTTGGTTGAAGTCGACCAATCGGTCCATATGTGGTTGCAGCCGAAGAGCCAGCAACTTGGAGATGAGCTTCGAGAAGCTATGCATTAAACTGATGGGTCTAAAATCGGCTGGCTGGGAGGCTCCTTTCTTTTTCGGCAACAGGAGAGCCAAGGCCGAGTTGAGTCGGTGAAATTCCCGGCGATCCGAGGAGGAGAAGGCCTGAATGCCGGCCATGACATCTTCTTTAATCATAGGCCAGGCCGTCAGATAAAACATTCCAGTGAACCCGTCTAGTCCTTGGGCCTTACCGGCATGCATTGCTTTGATTGCCTTGAATACCTCTTCATCAGAGAAAGGAGGTTCAAGGTGTTGAAAGTCTGAAGTGTGAACACCAATCTCCTCCAAATGGATTGACCATGACAACTTGATCGTCTGAATGCATCAAAGTGTTGGTGCAGCAGGCTGGCCATTTCACCTTATGAATCAACCAGGTCCCCATTTGGACTCAAGAGGAACTTGACCCTGTTTTCGAGGCTACGATACCTAGCGTGCGAATGGAAAAAAAAATGCTGTATTTGCGTCACCTTGTTGTAGCCACACAGAAGTCGCGATCTTTGCCGAATCATCGTCCTTTGCAAAGAACACAAAGCCGGATATCTTAGTTTCAGTAACTTCCGTAATTCCCCTTCTTGGACTATCAACGCTCTCCTGTCCTGCGCTCGCTCAAGCTGCCCAATGATTTCTTCGGCCATGGCAACCTGAAGACTGACGTTGCCAAAGCGCTGTTGGCTCCAACTCTGAAGTCCTTGTGCTGTAGCGCGAAGGAGGGAGTCGAGGCTTGCTTGACGGCGTCTAGGAATTCCTCGTGAGAAGCCCAATGGTTATTGAACTGAAAATGGCCACCGTACTTGAGACGAGAGTTGGTGACGAGAAGTAACGGGCCAGCGCCTTGAGGGAGCAGAAGGGGAATAGGTTTTCCCATTTCGCCGATGCAAGGGCTCTATCAAGCCTCACCAAGGTTGACAAGCTTATCCAATGAAACGCAAACCTCCAGTCTTTTCGAGAAAAAAACCATTAGAAAAATATGGCTTCTTTTATGACACTGAAAAACTTTTTACATCCCTTATATGCCACTGTTATTAGCTCCGTTAGGACAACTGACCATTAGCACCTAAAAACTTTTAGATTTTTTGAGAAATACCCATCTTGCCCCTCTTCTTCTTTGGTCCTTGCTTCCATCCTAAAAAAACAAGGTATGGAAGTCTACTAGAGGCGTTGCTGGTGGAGAGCCAAGGGCAACATTGGGCGCTGACTGGAGATGACTGAGGGCGACGAATCTAGAGGGGAGGACATCAGCGAGTGGAGAGGGATGCCGGTGGCGAGGGGAGTGGAGGAGGAGACACGATGTGCCTAGATCCGACCGGATCTGAGCTCGGCAACGGCAGGAGGTGCGGCGGCACTCGATAGCCTCGGTGGTGGTGAGGAGGATGGGGCAACGTGGAGGTAGTCGGCATGGGTGGAGGTCTTGGCTCTAGCTACCAGTGGTGAGAGGTGTGGTGGCTCGGGCGGCTTTACTTGGCAATGACGAGATGAGGTGCGGTGGCTCTAGGTCTTGGCACTGGCCAGAGCAGAGGATGGACACCATGGCTGGTGGCGGCGAGCTTCCATCGGCCATTATCGCTGTAGATCTGCTCAACTACCACATATCTAGTGTCCCCCTTCATTCTTAAGTTCGACAGCCTCGACGCCATCTTTGTCCTCAAGTTTGGGCGACACACTTGGGATTATTACTTGCCGCCTTGCGCTCACTGCCTATCACCTTCTGCTCATCGCCGAACATCACCGCTATCTTTATCGCCGCCAGTGGAGGGTAGGAAGTTGGCAACGAGAGGAGGGGAGGTGGGCAGGGCGAACCACTGAGGGCAAAGGGGGACAGGTGAGGGCAGTGGCGGAAGTGATAAAGAGCCATGAGAGAGGAGACGAGGAAGGAGATGATGAGGGAGAAGAAGAAAGGAAGAAGAGGAAGACAAGGGTATATTTATCATTTTATAGTGCACTTAATGAAGAGAGATGGAAGTGGTGTGAAAGGGAACAAGATGAAAACTCGGTGGCATAAAAAAACCGTATTTTTCTTATCGCAAATCCGGGATCGTGTTAAGTCCCATTGGCATACAAGGAATTATCCCAGAGTTGTTTGCGTAGGGCAACAGCTTCAAGAAATGAACTCCAAGTTGATAATTATCATAGTGAAGCAGTGTACAACTCCGATAAGCACATGTCATAGTGCTCAACATTTGCAATCATAAGTCCTTAGCAGAAGTGTTCTCCTGCTCCCCTCAAAAGAAAAAAGAAAAAGAGAAGTGTTATCCTGTTCTCCAGGGCTAGTTTAGGCCCAGCCCTCCTTTCCAACTCTATCTTCATTGCAGCCCACGAAACATGTCATGAGCTTTATACAGGGCCATGGGCGACACGCTCATACATTTCTACAACATGAATATTCTGTTTTTTTTAATTCTCAATAAGGCCACATTACCCATATTTTAATAGCTATGAGATTGATAGGATACTAGGTAGTAACTATTGAATGTTCCTATCTAATGGACATTCTATGTTGAGAAGGAAAT
Organism: Bonia amplexicaulis; assembly: GCA_036346245.1. NCBI lineage: Eukaryota > Viridiplantae > Streptophyta > Magnoliopsida > Poales > Poaceae > Bonia > Bonia amplexicaulis. The sequence continues at coordinate 25,139,063 of CM070741.1, read as the reverse complement.
TCTAGGGAAATGAACTCTAAGATTTAGTTGGAAAGGAAGCAAAAATTGTGTAGTGAACTGCTACTTGGCTAACTTTTATTTGTACTGAACACAATAAGGGCAAAAGCCGCAAGACAGCAGATGTTCCTCAAGAACGCAAATGGGCAATGGCTAACAAAAATATCGAGCTACACAATGGGAGATAGTCTCTCTTCAATTTTTCTTGACAAAATCCTTGTACATGTACATCTCGCTGTCTTGCATAGCAACACAGTTCGAAGTTTTAGCTGACGATCGAGCTACAGTGGCCCCTATATCCTTCACCATTCTTCTTACCTCTTTCTGAAGACATAACAAGTGGTATTCTGCATATATATACACGGCTACATCTGTAGCAGGATACATCGAAGTGTCAGAGTTTGGCAAGAGCAAGAGCATGTGGGGGCCGTGGGGATGCATGTGGCTGAGACATTAAAAATACTCTACGCAGCACCGGACCCAACGATATCTAATATCAGATTAGATAGCAGCAGCATCATCGATCTGTTTGGTTACGGTGAAGACCTTGCCACCTTACCCGTAGCAACTCCATGTGCCTAATCACTGGCCTGTGCATGGAAGCATGGATACTGTCAAGCCGAATCAACTAAAGAAATGGAGAGAGAAGAGCTGATAACAAAACAGACAAAGAAATGGAAGAGCCGATAAAAAAAATGATCTCTGATTAGATGGGGTTTTGCAGGGCAGCAGGAGATCATGGTCTAAAATACTAATTTTATTTGTGATGATTTGGAGACCAAAGTCAAATTAATCATGGGGGCTAAACCCCTGATATGACAGAATAAATCCATTAGCCATAACATGGATGATCATGCGAATGCAGTGTGTATTATTTGCTAATATGTGCATTATAATTAAGATAGTCATCGCTATATCTTATCAATTTTTTCCCTTTTTTCAAACAGAAGTGCAGTTGCCAGATCTGTCAGTGTCAGCAAATGACAAAAACTCGTAACTTCCCAGATGATGTTCATAAATATGGCAGCCAATCCTTCGCCTGTGGAAGGACAAGAATCACCGTTATCATGTGAGCTGTGGCCACCACATTCATTAGTTCATATCAAAGGGGAGCAGCACTTTTCCGAAGGGCCTGAAAATCTTGTGACCTGTCGCAACAGTAGTATCAAAACTTATCAACAAAAGAAGGCATAAAGAGACAAGACACTGCCCGTGAAGATGATGGAGTGTTCATGTATCCCATGACAGAAGTATCTGCAGTTCTGTACCGGTCCACAGTTTGACGAAAAACCGCCGGCCGTTGTCTTGCTGGTTCTTCTTTCAGTCGCTTCGCTTTGCTCTCGCGTGCTTCAGGCCGCAAAGGGGGCTGGCTCACATGGAAACATGCATGGCGACAGACAGCGCCGAACCTTGCATGCCAATGTCTGCTTAGCTTGTTCCTGAAGTAGAGGCATGGCTTGTGAGAGTGAGCACGTACAACCACTGCATTCCACATGCGCTGGCGTATGCGATTGCGTAGGACAAGTTGGTGCATTCGCACACATCACATGGCTTCAATTCCTCAGGCGTGGTAGCAGCCTATCTGTGCGCAGTGTGCCACCTCCTGGTGGGGCCATGTTGCCATGCATGGTTCGTCTAGGGATGCAGACTTGCAGAGAAGGCATCAGGCATGGCTGTGCCGGCGTGACTGATCTCGTCTCTGCAGCTGATCCATTGGTTCCCATCGGTCCCAGAAGTCATTTCTCATATATATATATATATATATATATATATATATATATATATATATATATATATATATATATATATATATATATATATATATATATATATATATATATATATATCTCTTTCTACACCGGTGTAGTTACTCTATATAAGTATCTCTAGCGTTAAAAGTATCTCGCGTAATGGAGGGTATGTACATGTAGTATCTGAGTATTTAAGACCATCTAGGTGGTATGAACAATTTTTGGAGGTGGTATGTATATTTTTTAGACATACTCCTTTTTATGTGTGTATATGAAGGTATTTCTAAAATATGGTAAAACTATGATTTCCTTGTAATTTTTCTTGTGGTTCATCTGGAGTATCTTATAATTACTATCGAGTATACCTAAAGTGATAAAGGAGTATTTTATGTTTGTTTAGGTGGTATATTAGAGGTGGGAGTAACTACACCGGGTGTAGAAAAGATTTTCCTATATATATATATATATATATATATATATATATATATATATATATATATATATATATATGAAAAATATGTTTTACACCGGTGTAATTACTTCCACCTCTAATATACCACCTAAACAAACTTAAAATACTCATTTATCACTTTAGGTATGCTCATATACTAATTATAAGATACTCCAGTGTGAACCACAAGAAAAAATTATAAGGGGACCATAGTTTTTGCCATATTTTATAAATACCTTCATACACACACATAAAAATGAGTATGTCTAAAAAAATGTACATACCACATCTGAAAATTTATTCATACCACATAGATGGTCTTAAATACTCGTATACTATACGTACATACCTTCCACGCGAGATACTTCCTACGTTGTGAGATACGACATAGGGTGTAATTACACGGGAGTAGAAAAGAGGCTATATATATATATATATATATATATATATATATATATATATATATATATATATATATATATATATATATATATACACATATATATATTTGAAATGGGACACCGTGGTGCACGGGCACCAAGCCTTCCCGCCTTTAGATTGCTTTTAGATACGTACAAGTGCAATGATATATAATATCAGGATGGAAAGTCTTAATTATGAATGGAAAGTCTCAATCATGGATGAAAAGTCTTAATCATGGAGCACGAGCACAATGGTGCACGAGCACAATGGTGCCCCCGTTATTTATACTATATATATATACACACACACACATATATATATATATATATATATATATATATATATATATATATATATATATATATATATATATATATATATATATATATGACCACGAAATGGGGCACCATAGTGTCTGGATACCAAGCCTCATGTATGGTAAATCAATCATGAATGAAAAGTCTTAATCATGGATGAAAAGTCTCAATCACACTAGCTCGCATCTAAAAACAATCTAAAGGCAGGGAGGATTGGTGCCTAGACACCTTGGTGCCCCTGTTATTTATACTATATATATATATAGTGGAGAGAATGGACAATCCAGGGATGAACATAGTAAATGGCCATGAAAATTGGATAATATGTATAAAGGTGCACTCAAGCCATGTGGCATTGGATGACGGTGAAATGCAGTCATATCATATGAATCTACGGATTAAAAGTTCTCTCGATTTTGGTTTTTAAAAATATGCTAAAAATAATTTGCCTGATTTTACTGTAGCAGCGATCAGACCGCCCTTATACTAGCGGTCAGACCGCCTGAACGGTCAGACCGCCATTTGGAGGCCGATCAGACCACCGGGAAGGGTTAGGTTCAAAGTTTTGTTGTTTTGAGCTAGTTGATTTGGGTTTTTAGCTGAGAATTCTATGTCCTACGCCTCTGTAGGTGTTTGAGGATAGAATCTTGAATACTTGGAGAAGTTTTAAATGGCACCATTCATCCCCCCCTCTGTTGCTATATTTGGTCTTTCAATTGGTATAAGAGCCCGGCTAGCTCTTTTCATAGATCTTAATCGGTCTTTAGAGCTATAGCAGCAGACAAGTATTCCACCAAGTCGTCTCTCTTCGATGGGGTCGATTATCCCTTTTGGAAGAGTAGGATGGAGTTTTACATTTAGGCTCAAGGCTATGCGATCTGGAGAAAGGTTAAGACTCGGTTCGTTGTTCTTGCCGATGAGCACATCACAGCGATAAATACACCAGATATGGAGGTAAATGATAAGGCAAGAAACATCATCATCCAAGGTCTTAGCCATAGTGAGTTCGATCGCATCTCTCATGTCATGTCAGCATACGACGTCTGGGTGACCCTCGATGCATATCATGAGGGCACCACTCAGATCAAGACTGTTCGATAGGACCAGTACAAGCGAGAATACAACAAATTCGAGATACTTGCTGGTGAGTCCCTCAATGAGTGCTTTGGTAGATTTCACAAGATTCTAAGTAACCTCCGAGCTGTTGGTCTCACATACTCAAACTCGGATAATGCTCGCTAGATGCTTTTTCCTTGGACGTGATGGTTTGGGAGATGAATGTGACCACCATCAAGGACGTGACCGATTTATCGACCTTGAATTTTGATGCGTTGTACTCATGCCTCAAGACTCATGAGATCGACATCGTTTCTCGCAAGACAAAGTCACAGTCAATAGCTTTAGTCATTGATCCTATTTTTGGCTCTAGCGCATCGTCTGATGGTGTTTCGGGCCTCTCTTTGGCTGCTTTGTACGAGATTAGCGATAACCAATTTGAGGAGTTTCTAGAGAGTGACCTAACCCTCTTAGCCAGAAAATTCTCACATGCATGCAAGAGGGTTAGAGAGATGAAGAGAGGAGGTCCGGTGATTTCCTTCGAGTGTGGTAGGCCCAACCACATTCGAGCGAACTGCCCCAAGCTGGAGAAGGTCAAGAACGACTATGACAGCGAGAGTAAGAACAACTATATCAACAAGAATTGCAATAAGAAGCCTCCAGCTCATGACCAAGGCAAGGAGAAGAAGTACTGCAACATTGGCATGGCCAAGAAGCTCTTCCACCGCGTCCTTACCACCTTCGACAACTTTGACTTCAGTGACATGGAGGGCTGGAGCGACGACGACGGCGAGAATAATCTGCAGAAGGACACCAATGACGGCAATGACTTCGTCGACATGTGCTTCATGGCTGACGAGAACGGCATCAGCGATGACGATCTCTATAACGACTCTGATGAGGTATGTCCCTCATACGACCAGCTCAATGATGTTTTTCTCAAGTTAGGAAAATTTTATGCTAGGTATAGAACTAGATGTGGAGTTAGAGAAGAAGGTAGAGAGCTTATCACGGGAGCTTACTTCACTTAGATCTACTTCCTCTCATAATGATTGCGATGTATGTGCTTCCTTTCTTGATGATATGGAGAAACTAAAGACCTCGCATGATAGTGTGATTTCTGAGCTGGATTTGCTCATGATAGTGTGATTTCTGAGCTGGATTTGCTTAAGGTAGAGAATGTTAGTTTGCTAGGTGAGTTAGAGTTGTCTAGGTTGCTCCTTTATATTCTGATTCTGTTGAAACTACATTATGCACCTCATGTGAGGATAAGGACAATGCTTTTAAAGGTTTGTATACCATACTCCTTGATTTGTCTGAAATCTATGATAGCTGTACCAACTTAAAGCTTAATTTAAATAAGGTAGATCATAAAATCGCTAAAATACAAGCTGCCTTGATGGAACCTGTTGCTTCTTTGCCAACTGCCGAAAACTAACTACTGAACTTGAATCTGTTTCTAAGCAATTTCAGGACATATGTATCACAATAAGAAAATGGCTCAATGTGCTACTAAAGCATCTGTTAGCTCACCATGCAATAATTGTGAAAAACTAAAATCTGAATTGATTGCATTGGATAAAAATGTGTGAAGCTAACTAAGAATCTACTAGAGAAGCTCACATCTGATTGCTTGTTTTGTGCTGAAGTTGGGGAGAAAAGGGAGAATATGCAAAAGATCTTTAGGGAGAACTACAAGGCCCAGATGACTAGGATTAGAAATGCCCTGCGTATCTTGCAAAGCCCTCAAGGTTGAGGCAGTTGTGCATAAGGAGAGATATATGCACGTGCTATTCGATCTTCGTCTTTGGTTCTTCATCCTCTCCTTCTGGCTCCTCACCCTTTGCTTCTCCTTGTACTTCATGTGCCTCTCTTTTTCGGGAGTGTGAGTACCTCATGAACACTCTTAAAAAATTTGTAGGAGGCAAGAAAAGACTTAATCTTATTCTAGACAAATCCAAGATTTGCATGTTTAATCAGGGTCTAGGATATGATTTCTAAGAGGATATGAGAAAATATCCACCTGTAGTTGTTAGAGCTGTAGCAGGAGGCGTAATCGAGGTTGCGCCCAAGTCTAAGAAAACTGAGTTTAAATCTACGGATTTTGTCCAAGGGATTTCTAACAGCAAGGTTGTGACACCTGTTGCTTCGACCTCTCAGAAGGCGAAGTACCATTACGCTTTCTGTCAGAAGGATGGACATGTGGTTGAGTTCTGCTTTAGGCGAGCCAAGATCACATGAAGAGACCATGTTCGCACTCTTAAGAGTATTCAAAGTCAACCCCAGACTCGGAGCACTCCTAAGACCAATATGAGGTCTAGAGTCGTAGGCAGTCCTCTGATTTGTCTGGAGTTAGGCATCGTCGAGGACTCAGTTTTCAGTCTTCTTCTGGTTTTAGTCCTCGAGTTGCTTCTAGTCAGGGTTTCCATCGTCTTGAGGATGGTCCTCGCTTTCACCGTCGAGGTGGCTATCCGCGGCATGATCGGCATACTACTGTTGATCAGACCCGCTCTTCCATAGCGGTCGGACCTAGCAAAGGCTTGAGGTCTTCTCCTAGACCTTCTGATTCCGTGAGAGACGAGGCGATAGCTAGAGGTTAGTCTTTTGTTTCTATGACTACATCTTCTGCTCGTCGTGTGACTCGGTATTGGGTTCTCAGATCTGCTCTTATTTACCCTAGTAGTGAGCCACCGATGTTGTCTTCTCGCTGACTCAGGTTTGCTGGGCTAGGAAGGGATATGTGTGGCTTATGGACTCCGACTGTTCTCGTCACAAGACTGGAGACACCCGTTGGTTCTCTTACCTAGTCCGAGCTCCAAGTGATGAGACGATCACATTTGGATGACCAAGATCACATCCTTAAGCTTCTTTCTTGGAATGGTCGCATAAGGCTTAAGATCTAGCACATGGATAAAGAAACTAAATTTTATGAAAAATGGTTGAAGCTTAGCTAAAACCAAAAAATGAATTCAAAATTTGTCAAATGTGCTAAATTTGCTCAATTATATGTGATATCAAGTGCTTGAACAAAATGTTTCAATTTTGAACTTGTAGCACTATAAAATGACTCAGTTATAACTTCTTAGCTCCATTTAATCTGTTGACATTGGCTTTGCTCATTTCTGGATAAATTAAGGTGCTAAAAATCCACTTAATTTCAGAATCATTATTTATTTGGTTTGAGCTTGGCTATATATGTTTTGGCATGATCTACATAGCACTTTCACTTTGTATGTCTTTGTGTAATACTTGGAAAGTTATTTTCGATAATCTTCATGGCTCCTAATGCTTAAAATAAATAAATTACAGCCACTTCATTTCCTTCGTGCTTTATCTTCTTCCATGCATCTTGATGATTCTATTGTCAAGGGGGAGAAAGATAGGTAAAAATACACATCTAGAGCGTGATTTAGTGTTTTTGTGTAAAATCTCGATTTTTAGAGCTTTATTGTGTTACTATGATTTTCTATCACCTCTCACCATGACTAAGGTCAAATCGAGCAATTACTCTTTCATATGGACCTAGAGTGAGATTTTCCGACACTTTTGGGTGGATATGAAGTTTTTGTGCAAAACTCTCATTTTCAGCAACTTCTATCCATTTTTGTTTCAAATGGTCATATTCAATTCTTCGTAATTTTCATTTGACCATTTGAAGCACTCTCTGCATTTTTAAAGAATTGCCAATGGGTTCATCAAGAGGGAGATTGAAGGACCACGTGAGAAGGTCCAGGATACTGTTGTAATGAACAATTGCAAGTTTTGTGGAGTGGTAAAATGGTTTCATAAAGATTGCATTTGATTTAGGCTGTCTTCTGGAAGTGTTAGAAAAATTGAAAGTACCGCATGTATAAGTGTGGTAGTTACGTTTAACGAAAGTACCGTAGGTATAAGTGCAGAAGTACCACTTGGCGGAAGTATCAGGTTGAGTGGCGATATGTTTTTTCTAGAGAGCCCCAGGCAAGGTTTTCAGCGTGCGAAAGTACCGCTTTGGGGAGCGGTAGTACCGCAGAGTGGATGTACCAGCATGGTAAGTGTGATACTTTCGATCTTCCCAGAAAAACAGGGTTTGGGGAATTGAGTCATGTATTCACTTGGGATGACCCGATTCAATGGATTAAGGGTGCATAATGCATGTCTTTGCTAACGTGGTTCAAGTTGTGAAAAACTTGTACCTGAAAACGATTTCTTTGTCTTTGGAGTCAACCGTGGTCAATGGCGAGGATTAGGGCTAGGCGCATGAAGGAGTCGAGGCCTAGAATGATCGAGGATGCCAGGTGAGACGGTGAGCTCAAGCATGGTACGAGAAAGGTGGGGAATATTGAAGGTGAGCTCGAACGGCGGGATAACGCCATGTAGCTTGCACGAGCCAAGTGAGCCGTGGTTCGGTAGATGCGGGACGGGAGAGATTGGCGACGTGTAGCAGGCTAGTGGTGCACCTACACGTGACAAGCATGACGATTGCTTGCAGTGGTTGGTGATGACCGGGTCAAGGAATGGTATTTTGGTAGTTTGACCAAAATACCGAAAACCATCTTGGATCAAAATCGCGGCGCATAGGTGATGCGTTGGAGAGTAGTTTAGGTCAAGGTGGAACTGGTTGGATCAAGGCTAAGAATTTAGTGGATGCACACTTACGCGCTTTGAAAAACATACATAAGTGAACTTATGAGAGTAAAACCCGTGTGTTTGGGGTTAGTGGGTTTTACCATTGTAATAATGGATAGGATCCATTAAAGGGTGTGGTGGCTAGTTGTCCACCTATAAAAGGGGTTGGGATGGAGACATGTAAGGTTAACCATCCAACTCATCTCATGTGCTCTTATTTCTTGGGTTAGAGTTTGAAAGTGAGTGCTTTGTATGCTCTTTGTCCTCCAAGGTGGAGTGGCTATAAAACATGTCTTTTAAAGTAAGCAATACATCAATCATTGTGCAACTTTTGATTCTCTCTTGTTTTGTTTGATGTGCTTGTGATTTTCGTATGTTTTGATCTCTCATCTTCCTTTTTCTTGATCTTGTCGTGCCAAGGACATGTAACTGATGGAGACAATCTCTGAAAATCTATCTCCACCCATCTATGCACTTTGATAGCAAGTTTATCAAGAAAATCCGGTTTTGCTCGATTTTGGCCTCTTGGTCAATCTCTTGATCCGAGGATTTTTGGCTGAGATTCTTTGGTGTTCTATCTTGCTGTCACACGTGGGAATATATCTAGAGCCATCTTGGCCATCATCTACCCACGAGTAAATTATATTCACCGTTTAGGGGTTTTTGCTCGGTTTTGGTGCAACCTTCCAACAAACTAAAAAAGGTCACAACTTTGACCATGATTTTTATGATCGTTTGTTGAAATAGGTTATTGATATCTTATAGTAGATCCCTGCAACGTTGCATATCATTTAGATCTACGGATCAAAAGTTTCCTTGATTTTCGCTTTTAAAATCGTGCTAAAAACGCTATTCATTTGCCTGATTTACTGTAGCAACGGTAACACTGCCCTTATACTAGTGGTTAGACCGCCCGAACAATCAGGCTGCTGTTTGGAGGCCGGTCAGACCACCGGAAAGGGTTATGTTCAAAGTTTTGTTGTATTGAGCTAGTTGATTTGAGTTTTCAGCTGAGAATTCTATATCCTACACATCTTTATGTGTTTGAGGATAGAATCTTGAATAATGAAGGAAAATTTTAAACAACACCATTCACCATCTCTCTATTGCTATATTCGATCTTTCAATCATAATTAAATAAACTTTTTTAGCCTAACTCGTTTGCTTTAAATATGGTTGTTTTCAAAATTTTATTTTCTGTTTTTGGAATTTAGAAAAGGAAGAAGCTCATGCGAAAAATAGAACAGCTGAATTTATGCACCAAGCAAATGCTCCAGCCGTCAGAGAGTGGCAGCATATGCTACTGGTAGTTTGCAACTTTCTAAGACATTTATGTTCAACCATACAGAGTAAGGGCCTGTTCTTTTTAGCTGCGGCTTATGGCTTTTGGCTGAAATTTTTGAATTTTGGCTATTTGCGACAGAGATTGCGGAGAGAGAGATACTCGCTTGCAATTTTGGTTGATACAGATGTTAGGCTTTTAACGTGTACTACAATTAACTTGTAGATCCCGTCTTAAGAAAATACTCCATTTAAAAGTTAGGTACTGTAGCAAAAGTTAAAAGCCGCTTTTGGAAGCCAAAAAGAACACCCCCTAAGACTTCAATATGGGGCTTTCAAAAACTGCACTTTCAACAAACGAGTCGAGCAGGTGTCAAACATTTCACCTTTATACTAGATTGAGTCACACACATCAATCAATTACTTAAAACAATATATAGGACATGTTCTTTTTCGGCTTTTAAAATTGGCTTTTGGTTTTTGCTACAGTATCTAACTTTTAAATAAAGTATTTTTTTAAGATGAGATCTACAAGTTAATTGTAGTACATATTAAAAGCCCAACATCTGTATTATCAAAAATCGCAAGCGAGTATTTTTCTCTCTGTAATCTCTGTCACAAACAGCTAAAATTCAAAATTTTCAGCTAAAAACCATAAGCCACAATCATATCAAATAAGCCCATAGTACCTATACTTCAGCACAAAGGTGTCTATTTCTAACCTTAGGTAGTAACGCAAGACATTTTTTCTCAAAAACGCATAAGCACTGTGTTTCATTCATTAAGCAGAAAAAATACAAGACAAAGCCTGAAAACCAAGGGAGTTTAGGCTAGAAATAGGAGAACAAGGGATTGGAACAGACAGAAGTTAGAACAGCAGAAGAGGCGAAGGAAAGATTGTGCTGTAGAAAAAACGACAAAGCGACTGAAATACATAGAGCGATTACTACAGTATGCTTGGGCCGAAGGCGACCTAGGCAAGGACTGGCTCGGAAGCAGATCGGCCAGTGTAGACTCTCTTGATGCAGACCAAAGGAGGAGCTCCTATTTAATGGTCTACAAACTCCTGGATATTGAGGCTTCAGTGCTCATGGTGTATCATGTTTCTCTCCTTCCAAATCATCCAGACAATCAGGATTGTTAGAGAATCTAGACCTTTTCACTTGGAGCTGGGCATCATTGCTGCTGTAACGTCTCCGCGTTGAAAGAGTATGCAGGGCATATCGACAACCATGAAAACATGATACTCCACGCCTGCTTTGCCACTGGACATTAGATGAATAGGTGATCTACGGTCTCAGGTTGTTGATTACAAAGAAGACAGTGTGCCAGGGCAGAGATGTTGTGGCACGATAGTCCTACGAAGGTTCAAATTCGGCTTTTGAGGACAAGCCAGATGAACAGCTTGGCGTTTAATGGTGTTGTATTTTTTTCACAATTCGTTGGCACACTGGAAGAAAACTGAGCCATTGAAGAGGGCTTCGTAGGCCGATTTAGGGGAATAGATCCCGCTGGCCAACCAACGCCAAGAGATGGCGTCTGAGGCTCCTTCCTGCAAGTGCACTTGGTTGACGTTCGAGTGCAAGGTGAGGAGTTCTCGTAAGACCTGAATGTTGTAGCGGTCTAGAATGTCGTTCATCCAACAGTGGTTGTGGAGCACGTCTTTAGAGCCTGTTCTTTTTGGCTGAAATTTTTGAATTTTGATTATTTGCGATAGAGATTGCGGAGAGAGATACTCGATTGTGATTTTGGTTGATACAGATGTTAAGTTTTTAACGTGTACTACAATTAACTTGTAGATCCTGTCTTAAGAAAATACTTCATTTAAAAGTTAGGTACTGTAGCAAAAGTCAAAAGTCACTTTTAAAAGCTTAAAAGAATAGGCCCTTAACCCGAGATCTTTTGTTTGCGAAATTTGCTCACTCTCACCTAGATTGTCGAGGGCTAATTCACGAATTCCTTTATCTTATCTATCGCTCTAGAATAGGGTCGAATTGCCGTCCCCTAAAGCAGTTGATGTGGACGCATAGAAGAGATTTTCGGCAGCATTATCCTCATCCATTCGGACGTAACGCAAGATATGACAGGCTAGCTGCCTGTACTAGCATAATTGACATGGAAATTGGTCTTGTATGGGGTCTCAATTCCAGTTACTGGCCTAGATCTGTTCTGTAACCTAAATTTCAGCAAACATGTAGGATCTTCAAGTTGAAAAAAAAAGTACCATCAAGTTTAAACTTAATAGCAAAGTTTTAAATGGATAGACCTCACTGTCTCTAGGTACGTGTGTAATCTTCTTGAAAACAAATAGGCAACATTACTAACTTGTGTGCTAGTTAACCCTCTCCAAACAATTACACTCGTATCGTATCAGAAAAATAGTTTCATAGAAGATCATCTACAATTGAGTAGCATCACATGTAGGTGCCTGAATAGCATGTGGCATGAAAGGGAATAGGAATTTTATGACACCCCAAATTAAAACTGACGTGGAACTACTTTCGTGTTGTATACTGCACTATGTGCCTATGTGGATGAGCATCAATCTCGGAGAGCGAAATCATTACAGTCTGGATGAGCCTCCTATGGCCAATATAAAATGCAGCCCTAGGTTCTAGTTATCAATCAAATTGCAAAAAGGAAGAAGCTCCATGTGCATATAAATGTAGCATAAATGGAAGACTAAGGTCCGCTTATTTCGGCTTGAGTTTTTAGCTTCTGATTTATTTTTCACTATTCCTAAATTTCGTCTTTTTCTAGCTTTTAGGTTCTTTTTTTCCGTATTCATTTGCGTTATCTGTGATGGGCTAATATTTTTTCTATTTTTAATTTTTTTAATTTTAGTTATGTCAAATAAGTCACCATCAGTTACAGTGTAATTTCAGTCAGCTACAATATAATTTTAACCATAAGACAGCTTATTTCAGCCTAACTGAGCGGCACCTTAAACAGATGTTTGGTAGGACTTCCTTATGGATTAACCAGAATGTGGTTAAAATTTAGAAATAGCGATAAATGATGAATGTTGAGATAACACTTGCACTTAATCAAACATTCAGGAAGTGTAGCTATGAAGATCAAACACGTAGTTTCGTTTAGTCGACAAGAAAAGGATAGATAGTATGGCAATGGATAAAGACTCTTCCAGCTAGCAAATAGCAAGGGCCCTTTCTCTCGGAAAGATCTGAAAATAAGACAAGTGAACAATACGTTAACAAGTGTCAACTAGAACACCAGAGAATGGCAATCAGAATGTAAAGCAGTAAACGCTAGCCGTCACTAAAAGGCAGTACAAATTGGAAAAAAAAGTGATACTGGAGAGCAATAAGAGTAGGATTTCCAAGGACCCGATCAATTTCTTATGCAGAATTCATGCAATCCATTGGATTAATGCATGTTTAGGAAATCATCTATTGACTCCTAAAATTTGATATAATTTGTGTTATAATGTATTGTGACTAGCATTTAGTATTTTATATTTTTAGTATTAACAATTTAAGGGTCTGTTTGAGGTAGAGCATACTTTTAGATAAATTGAAGGGTCATTTTGCATTGAAGGGTCGTTTTTAGATAAATAAGCTTAAATGATGTATCATTGCTACGAATTGAGGGAAGAATTCAATGCATTTATATATTAAACCAAATGTACATGGAACACATAAGCCCAAACTAAACACAATACGGTACTAATGCTAGACTAAGACAATTATATCCTTAACAATGCACAAGCTAAAGACTCTTAACCTCTCCAAGCGCATTAGTGCAATACTTCCCTTAGTGTACCAAGTTTCAAAACTTTAAGCATTCTAGTCATAATCAAAATAAAAGGAATTTCAGTTTCATATCTTATTTTAAAAGGAATTTCAGTTTTACATCTTATTTTAAAAGGAATTTTAGTTTCGTATCTTATTTTAAAAATTTTACTTAAAAAGAACCTAGGTTTTAAAAAATAATTTTAGTTTCATATAATGTGGTTTTTATTTTTGAATTGTACAAGGTGCATAGCTATGAAATGTCTTTATGTATCTACTGAATATTTCTATAGACATGCTCAGATACAAAAATCTAGCAAGATATCACACTGCTGTCAAGACATTAGAATTTGGCTATGCTGCTACAGAGAAACATAAATACAAGAAATTGAATGGTTCCAGCCTGTTTGTTACATCTGATAAATATAACAAAAGATGATAAAAAAATGAAGGAAACAAATAAGCAATGTTGGTTGATATTTAAGGAAACAAATAAGCAATTCATAGATTGAATTTTGGACTGGTCAGCTGAAAATGAAGGACTGAAGGGGTCCAGTAATCTCACCTTTCAATATGGAAATCTTCTCTGGAGCCTTCAATTAATCTTTTAGTTCTCTAAAAGTTAAAAGTCTATGTTGAATATCAGTTGCTTAGAACGCAAACTTCAGCAATACCAACACCAACAGTTAAAGCACAATCATAGTTAATATTCCCAATCATCTAGTGCATGCTTCCATAATATAATAACCGATTCAATTTCATCCGAAAAAAGCAGTATACATTCACCACCTAGCAAAGATTCCATGGCCCGTCCAACTCGTAGAAGCCATCTGCCATCCTTCAAGAAAAGAGGTACCAACATAAAGCTAGTCGAAAACCTTGTCAAAAAGAAAGGCTCTGAAAAGATGATACAATCCTGTACTAGGGAACACCTCAGACTATCTCAGGAACCAACTGATAATCAACCTTTTTTTGAAGGGAAAAAAAGAAAAGAAAACATGGCCAAGATAGGTTGACAACAACATTCAGGCTAAACTTCTTTTATGAATGATGGCTGTTCTCTGCTATGAATCTATGACATCTTAAGTTTATGGTGTAACTTGTTAGTGCATAGAATATAATCTGGTAGCAGGGTGAGATGTCCTCAGTCTGACAGCTGGTTAGCTCTAGGGCTGTAAAAAAAGATTGAGGCTCGTGAATTGCTCGATTTCGGTTCACTCTAAGCTCAATTCGAGCTCCAAACAAGCCGAGCTTGAGTTTGATCCCGAGCTTCAACGAGCCGAGCTCGAATAACCTATGAGCCTCGAGCTTTTCTTACAATCCTAGATACGTACTAACTCTTGTCAAGCTTACTCAAGTCGAGCTCGAGCTCGAGATTTTCTATTATTGAAAATTAAAGTATGTTGAATTATTTTTTACTGTTATTGAGTTTCCTCGAGCCAAGATCAAACTCGACATTTTCTTATTGTTGAAAATTAGTACATATTAAATTATTTTAACTACTATACCCCAACTCAAGCTTGCTCGAGCTCGGTTCGAGCTTCTACCGAGTTTGAACTTAGGAGTCCAGGCTCGCTCGGGCTCAACTCGTTTACAGCCCTAGTTGGCTCATGTTATCAGAAACAGAATTGTCGTGCTCAAACAAAATCCATCGCTGCAGGAAACTCGAGTAAACTGAAACTAGACAAAGAAGTGAAGAACCAGCTCTTTTGAACCGTAAAAAAGGTATACTAGGCGGCAAGGTGGATTAATCGATTAGCACAGAAAACTCAGCAAAGGGACAAACTTTGCATTTCTGCGTGGGAGAGGAGAGGCCCCCCGAATTCCCACGACACCAGCACCCCATCCTCTCTAGCCACCAACTGACGCCAAAGTTTTTAAAATGCCAGGAAAAGGCCAGCAAATGAGGCACACACCCAACAAACTCTGTCTCAAATCTCTCACCTCAGAACATGCGCTGATGCACCAAGACATCCCAATCATAAATACCACCCCCTACCCCTCCCCACCACTCCCCTCACAACCATAATAACCTCCCTACAAATAGCCTCCAAGAAACCGAGGCCAACACAGAGCAGTAGCAGCAATGGAGATAGAGTCAGTCAAGTGCGAGTGTTGCGGCCTGAGGGAGGACTGCACCCAGGACTACATTGCCAGCGTGAGAGCAAGCTTCTACGGCCAATGGCTGTGCGGCCTGTGCTGTGAGGCTGTGAGGGACGAAGCGGGGAGGAAGAAGGCTCATCCAGGGGTGGAGGAGGCCGTGAGGGCGCACATGGCATTCTGCAGGATGCTTAAGTCGAACCCCGCCGTCAGGGTTGCCGACGGCATGCGCCAGATGCTCCGGAGGCGGTCCGGCGACGCGTCGAAGCCGGACTCCTCCAAGAAGTACAGCACCGCGCAAGTTGGAGATGAATCATCTGTGTCGCTATGTTGAAGAGTCCACCGTCCTATTATATGGCTTGCAGACTGTCTAGTCCCCTTCTCAGGCTCACATCTCCTCTTCCTTTTGTCAGCTTGGTGTATGTTCTTATCATGGCAAGAACTTGGAATGTACATAAGTTTTCTTGAGAATAGATGCTAGTATTCTTTGGCTTTGAAATGGAGTTGCCTTCTTTTGTGTTCAGAAAGCAATCATGAGCTGCTAAGATATACTTAGGTAAACTAATTGGTTTCTAGTTGCAACCTAACAAAGACAGGTCACACTGCTCGCTGTATCTGAGTTTACTTGTGAATCTTGTGATGGAGATGCTACACCATCAAGGCACCCATTTATAAGTATTACCCATTACGCTGTGCTCTTGCCTTTGAAACACATCTGCTTTCCAGGATTCACATTACAGTGATAAGTGCTCTTTGACATCAAAATCGTAATATTGCGATATATCATTAATTAATGCATGGAAAAATTAAGAACAGATTGAAGATTATGCGAAGATACAAAATCGTCATTCACATCACGACCACTCTCAGTTCAACACTCCTTAAACGCTACACCATCAAAGGATCTGTGTATTTCCAAGCTGGTATTTTCATTTACACCACTATGCCATGCTTAACAGAAAAACTGTAATAATGTGATACTCATAATTGTTAAGGGTATAAATGTCATTTTCTATTTTAGGGTTGTGTTGAGTCTTATAATATATAGTGCCCTTTGGGGTATGCAATACAACAACTAGCATTCATCCATTCTTCTATTCCAGACTTGTTACATGGTATCATAGCACTAGATTTTACCATAGCCTCCATTGCTCTTCCGCCGTTGCTGCCTCCGAGAGGATAAATCTCAACTCCCGGGGGCGGTCACTTCTTCACCAGCCCCTACGCTGTCTGAATCCAGGCGCCTCTACACCAGATCCGGCGCTCCTCCATCCGGCTCATCTCGCTCTTACATGGGAGAGAAGAAGACAAGACTGCCTGACGCCGCCGTCAGTCACAGCTGTCCATCGCTAGTCACAATAGTTCACCGCTACTGCTATCGTGGCGCTCCACTCCCTCTGCTTCTGCTTCCCCTACTTCGACCACGCTGTTGTCACCCGTGCGCCTGCGCTGCATCGGATCCGGGCTCCCCGCCGCTGGATCCAGCGGCTCCTCCATCAGGCCGTCATTGCCCTCACCGGATCCGGCCTCCCCACCTCCTGGTCCCAGCCGTCGTGCTAGCGCCTCCGCCTCTCGGTCGTCGTCCCCCTCATTCGATGCCAACTCGGCCTCGGCCCACGCCCGGCTCACCTCGGCGCCGAGCTACCTCAATGTTGTCGGCCTCCCGCGTGGGGGATCCCGGTCGCCAGATCCATCAGGACCAAGTCTTCATTGCGACTGATGGTGACTCGGTCTCGTCCCTTCGTTGCCGCTCCGCCACTCCCTACGAAGTCGATGCTGCCGCCCAGTGGCGGAGAGAGGGCGAGGGGCCTTGCACCCCATACGGGATGCGATCATCATTCCATCAAGCCATGCGAGCATGCGAGCATGAGTCAAACAATGAGACACAGACAAGACAACAATGACGTCAGTATAATGCGGCCGGCAGACCATGCGGTTTCTCCGCAAGACGAGCAAGCATGCAGCCATGCGATCTCTCGCCACGGCGCCATAGCCACTGGGCGCTCAGTATTTCAGCGAGAAGAATACGCCGGATTCGTATTTCGGTGAGAAGAGTCGATCGATCGACGAAGCGAGTAGCGACTGCGGCGTCCCGCGTCCGGCGCATGCTCGCAGCTCTGCTCGCCAATCTCGCGATCCGCGTCCGGCGTCCGGCATCTGCGTCCGCCCGCGCCGCAACGCGCCTCCGCGGCTCCCGCCGACGCCGTCCGTCATCGCACGGTCCCGTCGAGCTCGAGCGTCGGCGTCGTCGATGAGGTAATCTCTGAGACTCTGACTATACGGTGAGGACTGAGGCATTCGGCTTCCATACTTCCAGTACCAAAATACCAAATGAATTTCTTTGCATTGTAATTTGCGAAATATATTACTTTGATAGTCTGATATGTGACTATTGGATCGGTAAATCCGGCATATTTTATTGGTTTTATTCTAGTTGTTGTCTATATTGCCCCCCTATATCCAATTTCTGGCTCCGCCCCTGCTGCCGCCGAGGAGGAGGTGGCCGCCGCCCTGAGCACGAGAGAGAGAAAGAGAAGGCCCAACTGAAGAGGGCAATCAGGGGGATGGATGGAGTTGGTTGGATGTTTTGGTTGGGGTGGTGGTGGAGTTGACAGCTCTTTGTTGTCGGTGCGGTTGCTGCTATAATCTACAGCCTTTGAGTTCTTTTTTTAGTTTTTTGTTGCGTCCATTCAAGTTCGTAGCATCTCTCTTCAAGTTCGTTAAAGCCACGTGAGTCCACAAATTTTCTGTTAGTCAGCTGACTGCTTTGCTAGCCACGGTCTATTCTCTTGGATGAGTGTGGTCATTTTCTTCCTTTCGCATAGCCGTAACCGTCACTCTTCTCTTTGAGCCGCTGCAGATCGTAGAAGTCTTTATGATGCCACCGCTTCTCTTTGAGCCGTCGCCCTAAGTTTTCAAGGCCACCGCGCTTCTCTTATGCGTCACTGCCATCTCAGGCTTCGATCTGCGCCGCTATGCTTTTATGTCCCTCTTCGGCTTGATTTGACAACTCTCTCTATTTGTGTCACCTTCTATATCCTCTTCATCGTGTTGCAGCGATAGACTTTGCTCCCGCTTATCTGTACTTTTCTAGCCCTGCACTTTGTGCTTTCTGGGCTGTTGCACGATTTAAGATAATTTAGTACTTGACACAATTTTTCAAGAGCCACATGCTATAATGACATCTTCAAGATTTAGACTTTAGATTTTTACTATTTTAGTGTTAACCTTTTCAAATACAATGTTATTGCATATGCCTTCTATTTGAGAGAGTGTTAAGAGTATAAGTGTTATTTCCTATTTTAAGGTTGTGTTGAGTCTTGCAATATATAATGCCCTTTGGGCTATGCAATACAATAACTAGCATTCATCCATTCTTCCATTCCAGACTTGTTACAATAATTACTGAATAAAGTGCAACGCTTCTTAGTGAAATTGTGATAGCGCAATCGTTCAGTATATCAGCTCAATTCATAGTGCAGATCTGTGAATATTGGATAGTCTACAGCCTTACAGCCGCGAAACTGTTACCAAAAGATTTGCTGATGTGCGATGCCTAGTGCCAAACACAAATTGAGAAGGCTAGAGAGTTTAGAACCCATCGCCAATGCTATTCACAGTCAGTCCTCGGAAAACAAGCCATGATATGCCATAGTTTAACAGTGGATTTCTATTGCAAATGTTCTAGCAAATTCTACTTTTTGTCAACACCTTAAGCACGATAAACACGGGCATGATCCACCCTGCTACTACTCTGCCACAAAATTGACATAAAACCGCAGAGGCCACAGCAACGGCGCGCACAGTGGTGCGTCGCGACGGCAATGCCGTACGTCCAGAACCCAAAACAAACACGCCATGAGCTTACAGAGAGATTACAGAGTAATTGAGATTCACGTGTGACTTTTATCGATATAAATAAAGTCAGTACGATATATACTACAATTAACTATTAACTATTAGTACGATATAAAACTAATTACTGTAGAAACATAAAAGACTGAAACCGCTTAAGAACAGGGCCATATGCAGGCGCCGTGGGCGCTACGCACCTGGGACGGCATTTCGCAATGATTCTGCATGATCAAGAGAGGGACGGCTCGCCGCAAGGTTAAATACTCGTACTCGGGATGAACAAACACACACCTGTGCGGCTGCGTGCGCGTTCGTGGACGCCGATCGATTGACCGACACACGCATCGGTAGCAAAATCCACGGAGAAGAAAAGTATCGCGGAAGCATGATGACATCAAAGGTTTGCAGGCGAAGCATCGCCATGCAAAGGGGAGGGGAGCACGCGGTTGTCTTGTCGCCATCGCACTCGATTGCGCGACTGGAACCGCGGGGCCGAGTAAATACGGGGATCGGTGAGCATTATCTTGGAGGCGGAGCAACTGTGATCGATCGAGATGGAAGCGAAGATGATGATGCGGATTAGATGGAGAGGGATAATCTCGCGCCATGGTGGATGGGTGTCGGGACTAACCATGATAGCAGTGTGCACGTTGAGTGTACAGATATGACACGTCAGTCATCACAGAGAGGAGCGAAATGTACAGATTTTTGTTTTTAAGAAAGATGTTTCTCCGCGAGTTGGAGCAACTCCTCCTTTCCATGGATTCTCGTCACGATGGTAATATGTCAATCGTTCACAAATCCAAGTGTGAAATTGTAACCCTCCGCGTTTTTTATTAACTTTAAGCGACGAGTTAACTACATAACTAATGAATAAAATATAAGGTAATTTAAGCTTTTCTGTATATCCAGTTAAATTAAAACCTACAAGAGGTAAATAAATTTATTGCATTCACAGTCTCATCATTGAGAGTAAATACAATATGTATACACTGGATTAAGAAATGAAACTAACAAAGTGACAATTTAAAAGCGTCCAACTCAAATAAAAGATATAATAGCCCATCTTACAACAATTAGTTAATTGCAGTCTATTTACAGCAAACGAATTACATCCATCAAGCAATAATTAAAATTGTTCCTCAAGTCAAATAAAAATACTACATTTCATATTACGACAATAATAACAATCCGAATTGAAGCAAAATTACAATTCTCAGGCTCAACCAAATATAACCGTCTCAAAACTATAAATAATTACAACACAATTAAGATTAATCTGGGATTGCAGGATTTAAATTACATTGAGCTCATCTCATATATTAATTGCAATTCACTAGTTTTACCAAAAAGAAATTGCGGTATTAATTGCGAGAAAATAAATATTAAGATACCGACAAAGACTAAACAAAAGAAGAAAATTAAAAGCAATTTCCGTCTGAACCCTAGTTTAGATGTCGAAGTAGGCAATTCTCTTATTGAGATACCAGACCGTTCAGGGCCAGCCAACACCACTCACAACAGTAGGGTTTTATCATCCGGCATTAAAAACCATCGTGAATCCATTCTGAAATTCCATTTCACAACCAACTAGCCCAAAATATCCAAATTCAACCCCCTATGCACAGTAGCTTCACTGGTTACAAAGAGAGCATAGGAAGTCCACAAGAGAGCACAAGGAGGAGATAAGGCCAAAGGCAACCAGGAGAGAGAGAGAGAGAGCATTGCATCGAAGACCGACAGAGACAACAACCAACCAGCAAGCCAACCTTCTTCCCGGCCCCCACCAGATCCATCCCCATCTCAAATCCACTAGCCAACTGAAGTGTAGAGGAGCGAGGTAGCTTGGCCAGGGGAATCCAGCCATCACCAGGAGGAGGAGCAAGGCCAAGGGCTCAAGTTAGGTAGGCCACCAGCACCAAGAGGAGTCAGCGGCCAGCACCTCAAGCCGACCACAGCCCAACCAAACCAAGAAAGTGACAAAACAGTGTCAGCCTCTAATTCTTTTCTGAATCAAGCCAACAATCAATCGACAAGGTAGCCAACATCCTATTTTCAATTTTTGTCATCACTTTCACAAGACCACACCATGTGTACCACCATACCCAATAATCAGTCAACCATAATCAGTAACCTAGCCATCACAGAGAAGAGAAGCGGAGTAGAAGAAGAGGGGAGGAGAGGAGCAGAGGAGCAGAGGGGGAGAGTATACCCTGGGCGAGACCACAATGATGATGGCACACAACCATCAGCTAGAACACATGCACCAGATGGCCATCGCACTCCCCGGCATGTGGGAGACCTTGAACCCCACCGTAGCAAGCCGAGATGCACACCACCGTCACCCTCGCCATTAATGCGCAAAAACCAACTCAAATCATAAAATGGAAGAGCTCGAGCCATGAAACTTAAATTAACAAAAGAGGGAAATCAAATCTGAGTAAGGAGGGAGCCGATTCTCAGCCCTTGGCAATGGATCCAAAGTGCCTATGGTGGTGCGAGCGGCAAAGACAGGGGTCTAGGGTCAAGGCGGGAGGTGCGGTGGGGTTTCGACCTGGCATAGCATGGAGCCAGGTGTAGGTAGGGGACGCTGTCGGTGTAGGCAAGGCAGGGTGCACAGTGGAAAGCACAGAGCGGAGGAGCGGGGGCGGCCGGTGGAGGCCAGGCGCAAGAGGCAAGGCCTCCGGCATCGAGGGGATCCAGAGAAAGCCATAGGGAAAGAAAGAATGGAGAAGGGGATGAGGGAGCCAGGGACAGCAAGGCCTTTGGCCGGTTAGAGAAAGAAGGGAGGAGAGAGAGATTAGGTGAGGAAGAGAGAGATTAAGTGCGTAAGGATTTAATTCACGAACTATCATCTAGAGCATTTCATTGCACATTTAAATATCTAAATAATTTTGTTAATGGCATTTAAACTGTAAAACCCATTAATAACTATTTCACAATTATTAGAATCAATTAATTGCTGTTAGTATATTAAAACTATACGCAATGATTGAAATTGTACGTATCGATTTAAAATAGCAGTTAAGTTGTAAAAATCTGAAATCAATTAAATTAATTTTAGGAATAGCACAGGGATGCCTTAGTATAATTTATTTAATTATTTATTTAAGTATTTAAATTTCTTCGATATCTGTAAATTGAACCGCAGCATACGTGCTAACTGCAGGAAAGGAACCTGCAGTACCGGAGGAAGGATTTTATCCGAATGACCCCAGGCCCAGATTTTCTATTTGTACTCTGGCAAGCATCCCTTTGAATATATGAACAGAGTATCTTTAGTAAAACAAGCATTTACCTATTAAATTATTATCAACCTGTATAAAAATTAAAATCATGTTTAAATCAGATGAATATTATGAGAAAGAAATTTAAAAGATAAGGGTTGGTAGATAGAGATGTCACTATCATACCAATAAATAATAGGTGTGTAGAGGGTCCCCATATTAAAAAAAGGGACATGTTTGGACCCACTACATAAGGATATTATATAAGGATCTACAAACTTCACTTGTGTAATGGACCATATAAGTCGTATCAACCATTGTTCTGTCGGAAGGTGGGCAAAATCATTAACTCTATTAAAGTTATTATGCACTCTACAAACGGGTAAATAGATTTATTTAGGGAGGAACCGGGCAAGGTCTCAATTGGACTTTAGGCCCAAAAAAAGATACACCTGGCACATATATTTAGTATTGCGGAGTGTCAGGTGAAGGTGGTTTCCGGCCCGACCAACGATTTTCTTATAATTGCAAAGGTGCAGGGTGAGGGCAGTAAACCGCCTCAGGCCCACAATTATAAGTCCGGTGGTGATATAATATACTGAGATAGAGGTAAAAGTTATGTGCTCTGATTTGGGCATCGCATATAAGGAAATGCGAAGATCCACTTGCTACAAAAATCAAGACGACTATGGGTAATGTGATACAAGCATGTGCGGTGCTGTATAAATCATGAATTTATACATGTCTCCTGGATTGGAGGGCTTTTATCTATTTATATGAGTGTTCAGTAGATTTCTAAATTCATAATCCAATTTTTTTCTCAACCTAAAAACATTTATTTTCTAAATGAGAATGAGAACAAGTATGAACATGAGGGTGCAAATGAGAATGAGGATGGAAATGGATATTCCAAGAAATGTTAGATTATGAGTATACAGTGCCACCACTACAGAAAGCCTAATACTAGACGTCAAATCACAGACGGTTTTGTGAAACTGTCTGTGATGTATACTATTATAGACGGTTTTAATTTGGAGGCCGTCTGTGGTATTTGTGGCGGAAAAAGGAGTATCATAGACGGTTCTTACCGCTGAGCGTGCAGTGATCTTGGAATATCACGAGACGGTTTTATAATATAAACCATCTGTGATATTTCAGATTATCACAGACGGTTTTATTATAAAACCGTCTGTGATACTGAAATATCACAGACGGTTTTTATTATAAAACCGTCTGTGATAATCTGAAATATTACAGACGGTTTATATTATAAAACCGTCTGTGATACGTTTCCCGCCTTGCAATCCCTCAAAATTTCATATTTTCCCGCTTAAGTCCGAGTATGATTCAGTTTTGAGACACCTTCAGTAAAACGGGCATAACTTTTGCATACGGTGTCCGTTTTCGATGTTCTTGTACTCGTTGGAAAGCTAACGACGAGCCCGATCCAAAAATAACAACACGCTTGCGCCTGTTACCCTCCAAGACCCCGAAAATTGGCCATCTTTAGACCTAAACCTGCGTCATAAGTTTTTAGTTTCTGTTTTTGCCCTTTTTCTTGGTCTTCCTTTTGGAATTTGGATTTTGCTTCAACTGGAAAGTTGTAGATCTCGTCGAAACCTTTCAAATGAGTATATATAAGCCATATTAAACTTTGCTATTTTCTATTTTCAGACTAGTTGTTTATATTGCATCGGTATATAAAATTTTGTGCTCTAATTCACAGACGGTTCTATATATCGAACCGTCTGCGATATTCATTCATCACAGACGGTTCTATATATAGAATCGTCTGTGATAATCTGTGGGCCCGTCGATCCTACTCGACCCAATCATAGCCAATAGAAATCGACCAATCCTCACCCCACGGATCGTAGCTCCGCCTCTCCCTCCCTCTCCCCTATAAATATAACCAAAACTCAGCCTCCTTGCTGGTCTCCTCTTCCTTGCTGTCCTCCTCCTTACTGTTCTTCCCCTCCTTGCTGGTCTCCTCTTCCTTGTTGTCCTCCTCCTTGTTGTTCTCTTCCTCCTTGCTATTCTCCTCCTCCTTGCTGTTCTCCTCCTTGCAGACGACGCATAACTCTACGGGAGGCAAGACATCGCAGAAGCAACTAGCTCGTGCCAACCGTGCTGACACTCAATCAACGCCGACGATGGTGGGCGTCAAAGACATCCAGCTCAAGCGTTGCATCAGGGGCAAAAAGGCATAGAGAATCTTTGCTTTTTCTCTTTTCTTGTTGTGTAACATGCTCGTTGTTTTGAGATATTGTAATGGTAGGCTCTAATCTTAATAAAAATGGATATTTTATATTTATGAAATGAATTGAGATGTGAATTGGATGTATACATGTATATGTTGATCTGCTTATTTCAGAAGGCATGGCTAGCATTTCCTGAGGCTAGCCAATAAACCGAAATATGTAAATATCATAGACGGTTCTTAACTAAAAATCGTCTGTGATATTTATAAATCGTAGACGGTTCTTAATTAAAAACCGTCTGTGATTATAACTATCACAGACGGTTTTTAGTTAAGAACCGTCTGTGATATTTGCACCACAGACGGTTCGAAAGCCGTCTGTGATGATCTCGTATTATTACTGACCCATAAATTCAGACGGTTCACAAAACCGTCTGTGGTAGCGTTTTTGAACCGTCTGTGATGACATTTTCTGTAGTAGTGTGCATTATTGTTAAATAAGCTTGCTGAGTACTCTATACTCACTCTTGCTATTACTTTCCTTTGTTTAGAGTGTAGCCATCCTAGAATTTCACTTGGTGTGGATGAGGCTTACTCGGAGAGGTTCTATCCCGATGGGGGAGAGAGATGGTCTTGAGCACAACCCGTATAAGTGGGAACCCTTATATGATGAGACCACGGGATGACTATGAGATTATTACAAGCACGGGCACGACCCCCTAGTGTATAAAAAAAAACTAACATGTTGTTTTATATTTAGTACTCTTGTATAATTAGACGATGAACTAGATCTATTTAATTGCGAATTGTAATATTTGAGCCATCATGGCTTCGTAATCAGGCTTTTACCCCTGTGTGGCTATGTTCATGAAATATTATGTTATGTCTTTAATTATTATTCTGCTGTAACACTCTGATATATTTATTATTCGTTGGAGTAGCGTTTTACTAGACAAACAAATAATAATATATTAATTAGTGTTATTACCCCTCGGGTAAAAACACAGCTCGTCACAGAAATGCATGGACAAATGGTCCAGTTGAACTCGACTATGTAAACAACCTGTGCTATATGTATCGAAAGATGATTAAACTGCATCCATAAGTATTGTAATAGCTGCAATCAAGCACGAATCCCGCCAAATACTTAAGGATTTTTGGAAATATTCCACTCCATAAAATGGCTCTTCTAACGGTGGCATTAGTAAAACTAGTCATCAACCCATGCATTGCATGGGCTAGAGATATTTTTGATCTGTTTATCTATGAAACTATTCAAATCCAAACAAAGTTAGCATCATGGTCATATATTTTGAACGGATAAAATTGTATTTCTTTAATTGGCATGATGAACTTCCAACACAACGCTAAAGTAGTCTATAGTTTTTTAAACATTCTTAACTAAAAATTACTTCCTGCATTTTTTAATTCCGAACTTATTTATATTTGGATAGAAAATTTCCCATAATATTCTTATCTATACAGTAGTTGGCTTCAATTAAATCAGTGCATATGACTTCTAAACTCAAGAATATTTTTAATATTTTTATTCCAGATTTATATATATTTTTGCAAGGGAAAATTTATATAAATTAGATAGAAATATTTTCGTTTGGAAGTTTAAGTTGAAATATGAAAAATTATAAACTATAAATTTATTTTGGAAGTAATTTTCTGTACATTCAAAATAGGAGATCAAATATATTCCATACATATGGGAGGCATATACACGTACTACAAAGGTGAGCTTTCACTCCACGTTTGCGAACACCCAAGCACCGTGTAGTTGTGCATATATGCTCAAAAAAACATAGTTGAGCATATGCGCTTTGAACTAATTGCATCCAGGATGTGTATCCCAAATTATTTAGCATGCATGTATTGTGTACACAAAGATCTTATATCTGGCTATGTGCATGCATGCCATGATTTGTTTTTAGTTTGATTTGCACCTGGTGAGCTGCAAATTTATAACGGATTAATTGTATTGTATCCAGGAGAGAGATCTGATTGGATTGCATTTTGCATCCAATACAGAGACTTGATCGGATTGCATTTTTCATCCGAGGCTCATTTTGCATGCATATGGTATTACATGCAAGTCAATACATGTATATATGTGGGCATTTGGTTGCTCCGATCAGCCAGTGACCAGTGTCCTCTAGAAGTGGACGTGTCATGTGAGCTAGATTTTCAAGCATGGCATAGTACAGCACGGTTCAATGAATCATTGCTTTGTCCCTCTTCTATCAAGGATAAGGAAATTTGTGTCCGACTAGCACATCGGTATATTCTTACTATCTTTACTATTATAAAAATATAAATTAATGATTGATATATTCTTCCTCCTCTTTTCTCAGCCATCCGATTTGATCTGGATCATTTATCTCTCTCCTCCTTTCTCTCAGGATACAACCGTTCATCCCTCCACTTTTTTCATCTCCTCGCGTATTCTGACCACCTTTCTCTCTCTATCATTTGCTCTATAATGTTTGATGTGTAAAATTGGCTAGGCAGTAAATTCTGTCTCATTATTTTTATGACTCTATTGTAACACGGATCTCCAACTAGTTTAAATAGATATATGACACTGGCCTAGAAGATAAATCTAAGACGTAGGTTGGATTCTTTACATAAATTAGATGATCAATATTTTTTTCTTTTCTCCGATTAATACGAGATTTTTTAGATTTTTTTCTGATCAATGTGGGGAGTTATAACCTTTTACCTTCTAGGATTAACCTAGTGGCTTCTACGGAACCTGTGCACATGCAGCTAGCAATTTTAAAGAACCTATTGTTTATTTTTTTACGTGATTTTGTAAAGTCACTATTTATTATGTACAGATTTTTTAATTCGACATTAGCTAAAACTCCATTTAAACAAAAAAAACTTTCAGCGGCCTTTTTTAATTATCCTAATGCTCCTATTTTTCCACCTTGCCAATCGGGCTTTTCTTTTGGGTGTCCATGAATTTGCAATATATTGTAGCATGACGCTGACTTATTCGTTTTTGTATCGGATAGATAAATGTTTTGTTTTCATCCCTTTTGTCTTCCAGTTAACGTGGAAACTTCTAGCTTTTTTATGTTAGAAGATCATTTTTAGAAATTTATGACCTAGTAGCATTTTCTAAGATAAATTAGTATGTAAGAGCTAGCTGCCCATCCTTGTATATGACTGTATGAGGTTAGCAAGTAAGATGGATGGAGAATGTAAATTTGATTGGAACTTCGAAATAAAAATAAATTCCTTTGTAATGCATGTATACTATCTTTTTATGCGTGAGTATTTGTATTGTCTACTCTTATATGTAGGGTTTACCAGTAAAGTTGATTTGTGTACTCTCATATATAGGGTTCCTAAATTATGTGAGAATTTCTAGATTTTTTTCTCTGATTAATTGATATGGTAATTTATACTGATGATCCCTCCTAGTATACTCTCCTCCTTATACCCGGGGGAGTCTCCGCGCGGAGGGAGCGCCACCTCACCCCGCGCCATCGCTCCGCCCGCCGCGTGGCCGCCGAATCTTCGTACAGTCGGGTGGGATGTTTTGCGAAAAAGCCCCTGCGTTTTTCCGAAATTACGTACAGGTCCTTGGTTCTCACGAAAAGGTCCCTGCCAGTTTTTTTAGCCCCTCCACTTTGCAGGATAGCCCCCTGCGGTTTTTAAAATTACGCACGGGTCCTCGTTTGTTCACAAAAAGGTCCCTACCAGTTTTTTTAGCCCTTCCACTTTGCAGGATAGCCCCCGCGGTTTTTGAAATTGCGCACGGGTCCTCGTTTGTTTACGTACAGGTCCTCGTTTTTTTTCGAAAAAGACATTTACCTTTTTCGAAAATACGCATGCGCCTTTCATTTTTTTTAAAAACTCCTCACGAATTATCGTCTCTTTTACTTTGGTACGTACGGTGGCTGGCGCGGCGTGACGTCGCGCCTATGAGGCTAGTTAAGTATACACCCGGAGAGAGCCGCGTTAAAAGCTTTACATCCGAACCCATCTAGAGTTGTAGCTAATGTGCATGTTCCGGACTGTTTTTTTGGGGAAACCATGTATCCGGCTGTGTTCATTTATGCATGGCATTTTTTTTGGTTAGTAGTCTATTCCAACTAGGGGTGCAAACGGATCGGATTCGGACGGATATTATTGTTACCATATTCTAACCCATATTTTTTCTCCGAATTCGGTACCAATCGGATTCGGTACCAATCGGATTCGGTGCCGGATCGGTCGGGATTAACCCGAGCCGTTTGCACCCCTACTTGTTTGTAAGGAATGCATGCAGTACAACAAATGGAGTAGGAGGACATACTGTCAAGAACTTGATGTTACTACTTAATAGCTGATGTGGAAGATTTTATTTTACCATTGTAAAAGAAAATGAAACGTCAAATAGTAGCACTAACCTGAAATCAAACTTGAAGACATATCGGATTCGGACGGATATTGCTATTACCATATCATAACCCATATTTTTTCTCCGGATTCGGTACCAATCGGATTCGGTGCCAGATTGATCGGGATTAACCCGACCCGTTTGCACCCCTAATTCCAACACGTTTTTCCATTGTATATCGCCAATCTAAGCCGTAGATAAAATCATTAAGGAAATTGGACGACCAAGATTTTTTTATCTAATTAATGTGAAAATTTCTAGCCTTTTATTTTTTTTGATTAATGTGGTAATTTCTTACTTTTTAACCTCCTAGGATTAGCAGGTGCATCCGCAATGGTTTACCACGTAGTTTAACTATCAGCTCTTCCTAATTAATTGCTACCGATCGGTACTTTTATTAAATAGCATCATACAACTTAAAACAAACAACTTTTTTCTCTCTTACATTTTTTCCAGGTTCCCTCCACGATGGATAATACGTTTTTTTTTCAAGTTGTCAAAATAGTCACTTGTACATAGAGCACTAGTTAAGTGCCCATGTATTACAACGGAAAATCAAATTTAGACTAAATATTATATTGTAATTATACATTTTTGCTCAAAGTAATAGAAGCTTATCGCTGCTTGACTATATCAACTATATATAATCAGTTGAGAGTATTGATTGATATGACGACCATCAGACTAATTGCAAGAAATGGTGAATATTTCACATATGCGAACTTTTGTGATTCAGAAGCTCCAAACACATATATCAGTTAAGATTTTCTTTGTGAAGCATATGAATTGCGCACAAGTTGGCTTGACGCACTACTTATTCATATAAGATGGGAATTCAGAAGGTTACAATAGGCTACAATTGAACAAAGAGCTAAAAGTGACCATATTATTTTTGACACGGATGAATAATTGGCTGAAAATCAACACCTTATACCATCTCAACGCCTGCTTCCCTACACGTGCCCCGTCATTTTTTGACTACCTTGGCGTAACCACAACCCATCAAAGTGCAATTTGCAACCGAGGTCTACACTTTTCCGATATCTAACAGATGCAAATCATCTTGGGCATCGAAAATGAGTATATGAACTACATAAAGAACGAAAGATACTAATACCACTTCAACCAAACCCTAGGCAGTAATTAATCTCTTAGCTCTGCATGCCACCAAGCATGAACACAACCATGGATACAACTCCAATATCTGTAAGCGCAAGCGAAAGTTATTCCAAAATAGCCTCTAACCTGTCACCTTTCGAAATCATCACTCCATTTTATTAGGTGTAATGACGATCTTTAACCAAAATTCTCTCAATGCCACAATCTTTAACCAAGAATTTTGACATTCCTTTTATTTCTATGCCACAAAAATTTTGGATGATCAAGATGGTCTCCTTTTTCAATTTATATGTGAATTTCTAGCTATTTTTTTATTTTCTTCGATTAATATGTGAATTTTTATCATTTTTAACTTCTAGAATTAATGTGGGGTTTTCTGGAGGAGCCTTCAATTAGTAAAGATAAAGATACCATCCTAAAATATTTTTTTAGGGTTTTATTGGACCGATTTTAATTTCAACGTTTTAGCTTTTGCCCCTCTGGTTCATCCTCTGCTGGCCACCGCAACCACTAAATAAATCTGCTGATCTAACCATCAAAATCAGCAAAATCCCATTAATTAGGTGGTGATCGGTTCATTTGAAAATTTGAAAGCTTATAATTGAAACACTCTTGTGGTGGTGAAAAAAACACAGAATGTGAGAGGCTTATTTAACATAATTAAATTTAAAAATTAAAAATATAAAAATATGTTAGCCCATCACAGACAACGCAAACGAATGCGAGAAAAAAAAGAACCGACAAAAAAGCTCAAAAAAAAGTCAAAAATTCAAAAAAAGACGAAATTATAAATAATACAAAAATAAACTTAAGCATTAAACCATAAGCCATATTGATCACCCCCTTAATCCCACCTCGCCGTCGTATCCAATTATTCATGGCAACAAAATCCCCGAACCCTTGCCCACGTCGACATCTCCCGTAACTTCTTCACCCCTGGCATTTGTTGCCGTGTCAACGTAGGTGTGGCATCTCCGATGCATGTCATAGCGATGTTGACATATGGTAGGATTAACGAAATGGTAAATCGGTAATGGTGCTGACTTGGATGGCTGTATGGTCGATTTGGAATTATGAAAACTCGATGGCAACTGCTACGTGACTTGTGAGTGCTACTCGGCAGGAAAAAAAAATATGCTTTAGGTTTTTATGGAGCTTTACTCAAAATACCGGGGGTTCAATGCAGTTATGAAAGTACTACAAAAAATGACTAGACCTTTTTTTTCCAGAAAATTTGATAAAAGTGAAAAATAAATCATGTCAATAAATCATGTCCTAACTCTACACGAGAGCATGTCATGAACGTGCTTACATAGTTACATATGATCTTATGCCATTTTCTTATGCCGCAGAGGATGGAAGCTAAGAGAGAGAAATAATATGTGAAAATAACACGCTTTATTTGTTAAGCGTCCGGTGTGCATATGCAAGTTTTGCCTAGGTCATTTTGGGTTTTTGTGATGCCTGTAACAACGGGAAAGGTCGATGTCTGTCCAACCGAACAAATAGAACCATCTCTGAAAACCCTATATGGGCTTACTGGGGCCCAGATATAACTTCCTTTAAACTCCAAAGGCCCTACAAAAGGCCAAACGCTCGCCTCTTCTAAAACTCTCGGCCCACTAGGCCCAAACTTCCCCACAGCACCTCAACACCAATTCACCATGCGGAGGCTCTCGCAGCTCGCGCTCCGCCGCCTCCTGTCGCCGCGGCTGCTCGCCGGGCTGCGCCGGTGGCCGCGGAGGCCGTCTCCGGCGGAGGAACACCCCTCCCGCGCTGCGGCGATGGCTCCGCGGTACGCTACCGAACCCTCGTTAGATTTTGGGGTTTTAGCCTTGGGTTCCTTCCGCATCAAGCTCTAAGCTTCCTGACTCGTGGTTTGGGCTTTAGGTGGCGGCGAGCGGCTGGAGTGGCGGCTCGGGGATCCGATTGGCTCGGAAGTTCTGCACCTACGAAGAGAGAGGTACAGCCAGTGGCTGCTGTTCACCGCCTCAAATCTGTGCTGTTTTGCTCTTCACGGGTAGCGTTGATGAAGTGGAGTTGTTGTTTTGAGCATCTAAACTTGCGAGGAATGGGTGATGAAATGTACTATGCTGTTCGCTATGGATGCCGAATTGCCGATTATAAGATTACGGTTCGATTCGTGCATGTGGCCGTATGATTGATCTAGAGGGTATAGGTGATCTAGAGGGGGGTAAAGAGGCATGATTGATCAAAGCTTTCTTTCAGAAATTGTGTGTGATCAGCGAAAATCCGATGTTCCCAGCACCTGTAGTTGTTTTTTTTTATAACACCCTGCACTTGTAGGTTTTAAACTCGCCATGGCATACTGGTAGTGGTACCTGTAGAAATAGAATTGCCTTATTGAATCTCAACGCCATGATGAATTTTGTTTCCCTGAATCATGCTTTGTTTCCGCATTGTTAAGTTACTATGGAATATGCTGTGATAACTCCTGTTGAAAGTTATCAGTGAACAAGAACTTGTGAAAAATTCTTTATTTTGCTATTCTATGAATACTCTTCCTGGTGAAATCCTAATATAGACTTGTCTGACTTGAACTGAAATGATGCACAGATGACAGGGCACTTGAGGAGGAAGCTGAGAAGAAATTTGGATGGACATTGAAGATATTCTTCCTAGGAACTGCTGGCCTTGTTGGCTACCAATTCTTTCCTTACATGGGTATGATTACGATTTTCTGATCTGCTAACAAATGGCGATGCTTCGAGATTTCTGCTGGGCTTTAACTACCAACTTAGGACATTACTCTGGTGAACCTGAAAATGTTATTTTGTTTCCTGACAATTTTTCAGGGGATAACCTACTTCAGCGATCCATCTCACTTTTACATGTCAAAGATCCCTTGTTCAAGCTGATGGGAGCTTCCCAATTAGCTTGTTTTGCAGTCGATGGTAACTAATTTTATCTAAGCATGTTTGCGGATCTTATGTGATTTATCCTATGCATTGGCCCTGTTCTTTTCAGCTTCTAAAAGCTGCTTTTCGGCTTTTCTACAGTAACTAGCTTTTAAACGGAGTATTTTTTCAAGATAGGGTCTACTAGTTAATTGTAGTACATACTTTATTGACTTCATTTATATTGGCAAAAACCGCATGAAATTTCTGTTACTCTGTAATCTCTCGTACAAACAGCTCAAAAACCACAAGCCGCAGCCAAAAGCCATAAGCCGCAGCCAAAAAGAACATGCCCATTGTTGGGCTGTAGAACATGATGTCATAAGAATTACTTGTTTACAGAACAAGAAACTAGACCTGTAACATTAGCATTTCTATATAATTGACCTCGAATGCTTTTTATAGTCGCCCCTGTATTGATGATGGTTTAGTTTCTCCAGACAAGGAAATTCATGCATTATTATGCTAGTTTGTAACAACATGAAGGGCGGAATTGTTAAATAGTTAGTCTTTTAGTGCTCACTACTGCTACTATAATTATTGAAGAAGCTGCTCAAAATTAGTGCAGTCAAACTGGTAGTAGTATTTTTTTCTCATGAAATTAACAAACTTTGTTAAGGAAGAACCTGTTGAAGGTGCATTTGATTTCCCTAGCTAGCACTGTAGCATAACTAAATACCCTACTTTATTCTGTCTTGGATGCTTAGAGTTAGCTCTCTACTTTTAACTAGCAAAGAGTTACAATGTTGAGTTGCCTCTTTTGATTCCATTTCGGAGCTGTGCTTAGATTCCTTCCTCCACTTTTTGTTTTCAGTTTGGTCTACTTCCTCAGTTAAGTTGAAGTAACTATGAACAAAAAACTGTTTTATAATCCTCTGGTGTGGAGGGAAATCAGCAAAATATTCAACTCATTGCTTGTCCATGCTGTTTTGCAATAAAATGATAATCCACACATTGCTCCTTCATGAGAACAATCTAGCATTCCACTTACCAGTTACTTGGACTTTATCAACGTGGGGGCCTAGGGATTATGGGCTTCTAGACTAATGGTTATCACTTATCAGAAATGCTCAGAGACTTCTACTAGTCTATAACATGGGCTATTGTCTATTGGTATCATCTGGTCTAGTTCATCAATGGAGGATCTGTGTCAAATGTCAAAGCTATTGAGCTGATAGTGATAGCGAATATCTACAGATTACTGTGTCCATAATGTGAGTGCCAACCCTATCTAGAAACATAAATTTGAAGCCTTGTAGTTGCAAGTTTTAACCAAATCTTCCATTCCTATTCCTACAACATGAGTACATGACAGTTGACTTAAGTTCATCTGTGTTAAATGTTCTGTCTATTAACTATTGTTCTTATTTACTCTTTATGAAATGTCTTACTAATTTCCTGTGGGCACAGATGAAAGGAGAATGAAGGTGATTGAGATGAGCGGAGCTCAAGAACTTGTAAATGTGTTTGAAGGTGCTAAAGATGGTAAAACACGTAAAGAAGCTCTAAAAGCTCTTGTTGCACTTTCAAAGTCCGGTGAGTAAAAATACTGGCCATCTCCCATTGATGTGTTCTACTTTATTGTAGTTCCTTTTATCATTTCAAAATTCAAAGTAAGTTATTCAAATATTCTGAGGTGCTTGCATTTTTTATCCGTATTGTACCTATCCCCATGATTGATATCATGTTGCCTTTGATGAGTTTTTGTACTAAGGGGGCTCCTGTAGTGACAAACCTCCTACTGGACTATCCTTTCATCCAGGCTGCAACATTGTTCATGGCTACAGGTTTCATCTAATGGTTTAAGTTTTGAATGTTTGTTCTAGAGATTACACATGCCATGCTAAGAGGGACTCTGTGTAATTCATATCTCAAGCTGCCAAGAACATTGAAATCCATCAATTTCAGTTTGCAACTGTGGTACAGTAACTGACTATGTGACATGAGGCATGCTGCAAGAGGGACTCTCTCGTAGGACCCGCATCCTCATGCTCTATGAGATCATGTATATGTTACTAAACCGACACTGTTATGTGTTACCTACCAGTTAACGCATGTTATATGCCATGCTGCAATCCTTATTTATTGCATTTGTCCTTTACGTCTCATAGCTTTTGTGTCATATACTCATGATGCTCTGGCATTTTCCTTGTAATATACAGAAGAAGCTGCAGGATTTTTGGACAAGGCAGGTGCCTACGCAATAGTCAGTTCTACTTCGTGTAAAGGAAATCTGAAGACTAAGTCCAGACGCAGCAGAATCTGAAGACAGTCCAGACGCAGCAGATTATGCAGTTTAGATAGTAGAGAGCGTTGATTTAGGCTGTTGCCGTATTGTGAATAGTGCCGGATATATTGCTGGAGTTGTAGGGATCTCATCCCATTTAAT
Organism: Bonia amplexicaulis; assembly: GCA_036346245.1. Classification (NCBI taxonomy): domain Eukaryota; kingdom Viridiplantae; phylum Streptophyta; class Magnoliopsida; order Poales; family Poaceae; genus Bonia; species Bonia amplexicaulis. The sequence continues at coordinate 25,103,220 of CM070741.1, read as the reverse complement.
TATGAGTCTGTTGTAATCCCTTCCGTGTATTGAACCGTGTATATAATTGATAGATTGAGCCATTTCAGATGCGCTGCATAATCTTCTTTTCATACCATATTTCTGACTTGGTATCAGAGCCAAGATCCACGGCAAAGGGCCATGGCCTCTTTGGCTACTGTCAACGCTAGCGTAACCAGTGGTGCTCTGGTTCCAGCAACAAGCGACAACATCTCAATTCCGACTTCCGCACACCTCATCAGCGTCAAGCTCTCTTGGGAGAACTTCCTCCTTTAGAAAGCTCAGGTGGAGCCGTATCTATGTGGCCAGAATTTGTATGGCTACGTAGATGGAAGCATTGTTGCGCCCTCAGTAATGTTGACTAAGTGAGCCGGTGCAGATGCGAGACAAGTTCCCAATCCTACCTACCTCCATTGGTTTAGGCAGGATAAAATCGTACTAAGTGCCTTCCTGTCATCCATGATAGAGGACATTCTTGCCCAGGTTGCTCGGTTGTCTACTTTACCAGAGGTATGGGCACTAGGCAGCTTTGTCCGGTATGTTCTCTTCTTAGAATCGAGCAAGGGTAATGCAAATTCGCTATCAGTTGTCACACATGAAGAAGGACATGAGTGTATCCGAATACTTCGACAAGATGAAGGGCCATGCCGATACAACGGCATCGGTTGGAAAAGCACTTTCTGGTAATGAGGTGATTGGCTACATTTTGGTTAGGTTAGGATCTGAATATGATTCTCTAGTCACCTCAGTTACCACCCGCAATGATCCAGTAAGTCCCAATGACCTTTATGCATATCTCTTGAGTTTTGAGCTTCAGCTCGAACAGAATAACGCCTTCCAGGAGATTCAGGCCTCGCTCGGTTGGGCTGAAAGCTATGGCTTATGGCTGAAATTGCTTCATGCGATCGAAAATTCACATGGCGAAGGTGACTTATTTGGCGTAATTAAATTTTAAAAAAAATAAAAATAGAAAAAATATGCTAGCTCATCACGGACAACGCAAACGAATACGGGAAAAAAAAGAACCGGCAAAAAAGCTCAAAAAAAGCCAAAAGTTCATAAAAAGATAAAATTTATAAATAGTGAAAAATAAGTAAACGCCAGAAGCTGAACCCGAAACGAGTGGGGCCTCATTCATCAGCAAACTTCATGTCCCGATGCCTTGATGGATCTTATGGGTCCTATGCTAGTTCTTACAGCAACAACTGCTGGAGGTCGAGGTGGACAGAACCGTGACCGTGGGCGCAACCAGTCCTAGGGCTTTGGTCGAAGTGGAGGCCGAGGAAAGTATATATGCCAAGTATGTGGGAGATATGGGCATGATGCTTTGAGGTGTCAACAACGCTTCAATCATGCTTATCAACCGGAAGATCATTTTGGAAATGATGTGACCTATGGAAGACACATAGTAGATCCAAATTGGCATGTGGGTACAGAAGCCACAGATCATCTTGCCAGCGACCTTGATCGACTCACAATGCATGAACGTTACGGTGGCAAAGATCAAGTCCAAGCTGCAAATGGACAAAGTTTGAAAATTTCACATATTGATAGCTCTGTTTTACCTGGCTCGAATAATTCTCTTGTTTTGAATAACATCCTCCATGTCCCACACATTAGCAAACATCTTCTTTCTATCCATAGCCTGGCTCGAATAATTCTCTTGTCTTGAATAACATCCTCCATGTCCCACACATTAGCAAACATCTCCTTTTTGTCCACAGATTAGTCTCTGATAATAATGTGTTATTGAATTTCATCCTAATTCCTTTTTTTGTCAAGGACAAGGACAAGAAGAGGGTACTTCTTCACGGTAGAAGCAAGGGAGGTCTCTACCCAATTCCAATCAGCCGTGCTTCCATGTCTGCTGGTACCGAAATTTTTCTAGAGCCATGGTGTCTTCAACACAATAGCATCAGCGGCTCGGTCATCCTTCACCTTCGGTCGTTAGGATTGTCCTTAGGTTGAATAATCTACCATGTTCGGCTCCCACTTGAGATGTTTCAGTTTGTGATGCATGTCAACAATCAAAAGTTCATACTTTGCCATATAATAAATCCACTCGCATTACCTCCTCTCCACTTGAGCTCGTTCATACTAATGTTTGGGGATCGGCCTTACGTCATCCAAGGGTTTTAAGTACTATGTGAACTTTGTCGATGACTATAGTCGGTTTATGTGGATTTACTTGCTTAAACATAAGTCAGATGTTGAACATGTCTTTCACAACTTCCAGAAACTTGTTGAGCACCAATTGAACACAAAATCCGTGCAATCCAATATGACTGGGTGGTGAGTACCATCGAATCCATTTTTTTAGCAAACCAGTGTATCCCACAGAGTCTCGTGTCCGCACACGTCTTCACAAAATGGCATTGCAGAAAGAAAACACCGTCATGTTGTAGAGATTGAACTAGCCTTGCTCGCTCAAGCTTTCCTCCCTATTCGGTTTTGGGATGAGGCTTTCCTCGCTACCTGCTACCTTATCAATCGCATGCGAAGTCCAGTCCTTCACAATTCCAACCCCTTACTCATCTTCTTAACGTCAACCCTGACTATACCTTCCTCCGTACCTTTGGGTGTGCCTGCTTGCCAAACCTACGCCCATATAACAATAGGAAACTTGAGTTTCATTCCAAACAATGTGTTTTCCTGGGGTATAGTTCTCTACATAAGAGTTACAAGTGTCTTGACTGGGCTACTAACCGTGTCTATGTTTCTCGTGATGTTATATTCGATGAATCCGTTTTTCCTTTCTCCACCTCCAATCCACAGTCCAAATCTCCATCACCTCTCCTGTTGCCTTTTCTTCAAACTGAGCTAGTGTTACAGAGTAACTCAATATGTGATCATAATTTGTCCACTATGTAGTCTGTTCCTGATATTGCAGGGATTAATACCAGCAATGATCAGTCGGATGATGCTTTTTTCCAAGAAGAACAACAATCAGGTGATCTCGCCCAAGGACAACCATCCGAATTCTTTGCACCAGAATTGTCCCCACATGCTGCTTCCTCTTCGGATCAATCTAACAGCAGTGTTGTGCATCACCATGATTCCAGTAAAGTAGTACTTGTACATGTGCAAGAATCAGTCACAAGTCAACACCCCATGCAGACCAGACTCAAGAACAACATTAGCAAGCCTAAACAGTTCATGGACAGAACAGTGAAGTACTCGATGCATCGACGAGCTTTCTTTGCTAAGGCAATATCTCTTTACGCTACTCTGTCTGATCCACAGTGGCAGGCTGCAATAGAGGCCGAACTTGAAGCTCTTCTTCAAAACAAAACTTGGAGCCTTGTGCCTAAACCACCAGGTCAAAACATCACATGCTACAAATGGGTTTACAAGGTCAAACAACGACTAGATGGCTCCGTGGACAGATTCAAGCCTCGGCTTGTGGCGAAGGAGTTCACTCAGAGATACGGCATCGACTATTTGGACACCTTCAGTCCGGTAGTCAAACCTGCCACAGTTCGCCTTGTGCTTTCGGTAGCTGGTTCCAAGGGGTGGTCTCTGCGTCAAGGAGGCATCAATAATGCATTTTTGCATGGAGTATTGTGTGAAGATGTCTATATGCAGCACCACCCGGTTTTGAGGACTCCAGGTATCTGTCATATGTCTGCAAACTTTAGAAGTCGATATACGGGCTGAAGCAAACCCCACGGGTGTGGCATTCTCAACTGAGTGACAAATTGCAGCAGCACGTTTTCACTCCACCTACAACTGATTCTTCTTTGTTTATTTTCTGTCAAGGTGGAGTCACCATATACATGCTGGTATATAATGCACATTATACCGACTTTAGCTATAGCGACCAAAATCGTATATGACTATCATTCTCTTTTAATTTCTCTTACAAATAGTCAGAATTTAAAAACTAAAAAGCATAAGATAAAACTTAGAAAAACCCACCCAAGACTTTTGAGCTATAACATCACACGGGCGCTAGATCAACACACTGCACCACAACCATCACGAAGCCAATTGTCGGGTGATTACGACGAAGCGCCAATCGAGTGTCTCCTTTTATTTTTCCTGTAGAAAAGAAGATCAAATTAGCTCAAAATACCTCCCAACGCAAACGCAACGTGTCTCACTGTCTCCTCGGTCGTCGCCTCGGCAACGCAACAACTTGCCACCAACTCGAGAGACGAAAATTTTGACGGGTTGACATTGGCCATCGCGGCTTGGCAGCTCGCACGGCCACGGCGCGGCAGTGGCACCACCCCCCGCCGCGGGCGGAAAAATTAAAGCGGACACGAGGAAAAAGGCTGGCCGCCACGCCAACGCACGAACTCCCACTCCCCTCCTCTCCTCTCCTCTCCTCTCCTCGCCGTCTCCTCCCACCACTCGGCCACTCCCCACCGTATCGATCTCCTTCCCATGCCGCCTCCCACCCCGAACCCTAGCCGCTAGCCACTAGCCTGGAGCCCGCGGCCACCAGCGCCCAAATGGGCCGCCCCAGGCTGCTCAATGCCGGCGGCATCGACCCCATCGCGGAGGAGCCCCCTCATCCTGCCCACGCTGCCGCCGCCGCCGATGGCGACCCCGCGGGCCTCGCCTGCGCGATCTCCGCCGAGGCCAGCGCTGTGCTCGCCGTCATGCGCCGCAGCCTCCGCCACCCGCGCGCCGCGGCCGACGACGCCGCCGCCGACCACCCGCTCGTGTCGTCCCTCAAGGCGCTGCGCCGCCTCGTATTCTCCCCCGCCGCGGACTCTCCCTCGCTCCCGGCCGCCACGCTTCGGCCCTTCCTGGACGCCGTCCGCTCCGAGGAGGCCGGCGCCGCCGTCACGTCCGCCTCTCTCGCCGCGCTCCACGAGGTGATGGCGCTCACGGGGCCTTCTCTCCCGGGCGCCGCCCTGCGGGAGGTCGTGGACGCCGTCGCCAGCTGCCGGTTCGAGGCTGGGGCTGAGGCCGCTGCAGAGGAGGCCGTGCTGATGCGGATGCTGCAGGCGCTGCTCGCGTGCCTGCGCGCTCCCGCTGCCGCCGCGCTGGGGGACCAGCACGTCTGCACCGCTGTCAACACGTGCTTCCGTGTCATCCACCAGGCTGCCGCCAAGGGCGAGCTCCTGCAGCGCTTCTCGCGGCACTCTATGCACGAGCTCGTCCGATGTGTCTTTGCCCGCCTCCCGCAGATAGGCAGTGGTGATAGAGGTGACGGTGCCGTCAAACCAGAGGTATGTGCCTCGTAATGGCAGTATATACACTTTTACTTTGCTATTAATAGTCACTAGCATGCATTGAGATTACAAATGCCATTCAAGATTCAACCCCAATCTCTCTTGAAAATAATAAATGTATGAGCTTTGTTGAGAATTTTGCCTGTATCCAAGAATACAGTATAATTGCACACAACAAATGGTACCGGTACCCTCCCAAAAAGACGAAAAAAACTGGTATCAATAGCATTACACACAAGAAATGGTATCCTGGTTTATTACTTAAGCCGCTAAGTAGCTTGTTCAGGAATGTGCTGAAAATGAAGATTTGAGTTCTACCATGTTGGTTGAAACTGAGCAATAGAAGATGAAACACTAGATATGGCAATTGCCTTTTGTGGAGTTATTGTGTGGAAGTACTAGTGTGGGGGAACCTTGATACAGATCTGTCAAACCTCACTTCACCATGCTGTACTGGTCTCGATTAAGTGAGTCGGTAGAACCCATTGAGTAGGCCCAAGAGGCGGCGCAAGTTGATTATTTGTCCTGTTACTTGCAAAATAGAACACAAAAATATGCTGAATCCCGTAACATTAGTGTGTATGTGGCTACTGTAGTTGATGTTTGAGCCTTGCCAAAAAAAATGATGTTTCAGTTTGAACCACACCAAAGAAGACAGTTTTAGGACAAGTTTGAAAGAAATATATTCAGCCCTTGAAAGTCTCCTGTAAATTAGGCCAAATCCAGCAGGTTTTAGAAACATATGTGATGCGCAGTTGTTGAAAAAATGGATTTGCGACATATCCCATTTCCTGCCCAAAACCAGTTTCCAGCTGATTTCTACGGGAACTGGTTTAAATTAGATGCTTGTCCCGTCGGTGAAACTTTGAATTCATATATGGACTGGTCAGTGGTCACCTACTAGAATGCCAGCGGCGCCCACCTGGTGCTCATTTGTCAAGATTCTTTTTTATTTTGTCTGTCAAGAATATAATCCTAGAAATATTTAAACAAGTCTTGTTTGGTTCTATGGGCGCCCTAATATTTTGCTGCTGATGCCTGGCATGTGCGTGTTTATCCCTAGATTTTAGGCAGCTTGATCTTCTTCTGTTTGCTTGCAACAGAAAATCCAACTCCTTGCTTTCAACATGTCAAGGTTGCAACTTCCTGCGTGCCCATTTCAAACCAACAATCTGACTCTTCAATTCCTCATGTGTAAGTTCGAGACAGTGGTTCCTCACAAACAACGTTTGAACAGCCAATAAAACAAACCATGATTTTCTAGCATGAATCATGGAACTGATTGGAATCAAGGGAGTTCAGAAGAAATGGGATGTCATAAGGATGGACTTAGTTGAGCAGTAGAGATGTTCGCTAAGGGCCTGTTTGGGAAGGGGGGATTTGCATCCAAATCCTAAGGATTTAGTTCAAATTTGAACTATATCCTAAAAATTCCTAGAGCAACCCCCCTCTTCGAAACAGGCCCTAAAAGTTGCAAAAGTTAGTTTTGGCACACCCTAGAATTTCTGCTCTTTGCTGTGCTTCATGGAAGGGACACACGTAATGTGCACAAATAGAAATAGTCTATAATGGAAAATCTAACAAGCTGCAAATTATATTGTTTCAACTTTATTTATATCTGGTTGCATATAAGAATGATATTGTAATACCCGTGGGAAAGAAAACAGAAGGAAAGCGAAGAAATTGCCGTCAGAGCCCTAGAGGTTAATTTCGGACAAGGTAGTCCGTTCACAGAGATACCTGACCGTCCGGGGGCCAATCGGTACCTCTCACAATCATAGGGTTATCACTCAGCATAAACAAACCTGAAATATTCAAATGAACTTGGAAACCAGCCCACTATCTCCAAATATCCATATACAGCCCACAGCCACAGTAAAGCGATAGCAAAGCATCTGAGAAGGCACAAAAGGGCACCTCTTGAATACACAACACAACCTCTAGAAAAGCCAGCCAAGCAAAAGAGAGGCAAAGTTCCATTTGGTCACTGACAAAACAGCAAAGCCAAGCCATCGCCATAGCCAAAGACAACACATCACCCTCCAGAAAACACAACACATCCCTACAATAAAGGGACAGCGCACGCCTCCGAGAAGGCACGGCTACAAGCCAGACAGCACAGCCAACCGAAGAAGAGATAAGGGAGAAGGAAGTATGAGCACGACAATAGCCGACACAACACTCAGTTCTTCCTTCCCCATTCGTTCCAAGCCCAACAGGGAAACCATAGCTACATAGCAAAAGCCAAACCGTAAGGCAGAAGCAAGGCGAGTCGACCCGGAGCAAGGCGATAGCGACGACAAGAGGCCAGACCACAAGCCACGAGACCGTCAACCCTGGGAGGAGGTCACCACCAGGCGACACCCAAGCAACCGAGAAAGCGACAACCACAATCAACTTCCAATTCCTTCCCAAAAGCAATCCGACAATCACCCGACAAAGGTGGCCCACCAACCCTTCTCAGTATTAGCAGCAAGTTCTTAAGATGAAATCATGCAAACCCGTAGCCAATCAGCAATCAACAGAATGGCCTAGCACCACTGGGCAACCATGAAACCATCACAGATGACACCAACTGAGGGTAGAGGAAGAGAGTAGAGGGAGTAAATAGTACCGATGAGGCTTACCGTAGATGAAGACCAGCGGCGGCGCACTACCATCGGCGTAGCCACGCACCCAACCGCCACCACGCACTCCCCCGGCGTGCGGGCGACTTCTAGCTTGGCCGAGAGGCTCGTGACTAGCCAAGGCAGCTCACCCCCATGCCTATCACATCATGAGCAAACCAAATCGAATCAGATCAAAATAGCAAACAAATCAACCACAAAACTGGGACGCATCCAGGGGAGGCGCGGATCCGGTCGTGAGCCACGGTTTGGTAGCAACAAACCCGCAAGAGGACAGGCGGCAAGGCGAGGACGACCACGGTTTGGCGCCAAGGCGCCATGGCAATGGGATCGACAGTGAGGGAGAAAGCAGTAGGGAGGTGAGGCGACGAGTAGCGGCATCACCATGGTGTAGCTGAGCCGAGGGGAGGTAGAGCACGGAGGAGCCGGAGAGGAGCTGAGGCGGCGCGGTGCTGGACCCGATTTGAGAAGAGACAATCGAGAGAGAGAAAGTGGGGAAAGAAATGAGGGCGTCGGCGGAAAGAAAAGAAAAAGAAAAGAAAAGAAAGGGAGGAAGGAAAAAAGGGGAAAAAAGAGGGGAGAAAAAGAAAATTAAAGAGGAGAAAAATTAAGAGAGAAAATGGTAGATGTGCAAATAAGATTTATCTGCGATTATAGGCGACGATCGTTAAATTATAATCGTTTGGGCACCGGGACATCAGAAAGGTGTCCGGTGAGAGAGAGGTTGTTGGTATCTGGTTTGCACGTAGTAGCGTAGTTGGTTGTCTACACGCGTAGAACCGTTGTTGTTTGCATGCTTGTGTGAATTGCAATGTTGAGTTGAGGGTTCGGGTGATGCTTTCAGGTGGAGGTTTTGGTTCGACGCTCCTCCACGCATCGTCCATGGAATAATCAGGCAAGTGCATGGTAGAATAGTGGATTGTGATGAATGTCTAGTATTTGTTTTATGCCATGATTTATGCCGTGTTATGAAATGATACCCGGTTTATCTATTGATTATACTACGATGAGTGATGCTTATGATTGAATATCAACATTTGAAGAATGTTGCATTTGCATTGCACCATAAGCATCATGAAAGCCCTATGATGGTAGGCATTCCACACGGTGGGAATAACAGGACCTACTTCGGTAGGCACCTCGAGGGATGGAGGCAGAGGGGCTAAACCGACGAGTGAAGCAACTCCACTATCTGGGTATAAGCGGTTGGCAGCAAGCCGGAGAAGGGAGAGCAGAGAGGAAGAGAAGAGAGAGTGGCGGTGTGAAGGAGAGAGAGAGAAAGGGGTAGGGTTAGGTTAAGGATGGTCGGTTGGTCCATTGTCCAAGCGTTGGGCCAAATCATGCTAAAATTTTTATTATTTATTTATTTTCTTGAATTCATGTTTTAATTATTAAATTCCATAACACCCTAAATTAAATGAACATAAAATAAACAAATATCATGCTCTTCATTTAGTCTTCTTGGTCTTGGTTATGTTATACTATTGTTAATGTTCACCCTACGTACTAATGTTTAATATTTATCTTGTGAGCGCCTTTGTTTCATTAATTAGCTCAAATCGGTTAATTCTTGACAAATTTGCCATTGTACAAATTTTCTCTGTACATATTTAGATTCATGATTTCCTTTGCATACAAGAATCAGTTGAGGTGTCTGATAAGAATATGTCGATATATATATATATAGGAAAATACATTCTACACGGTGTAGTTACACCCACCTCTAATATACTACTTAAACAAACTTGAAATACTCCTTTATCACTTTAGGTACATTTGTATACTAATTATAAGATACTCCAATGTGAACTACGAAAAACTTGTAAAGAAGTTCATAGTTTTAGCGTATTTTGTAAATACCCTTATATCTGCGCATAAAAGGGTATGTCGAAAAAATGTACATACCACTTGAAAAATTGTTCATACCACCTAGATGATCTTAAATACTTATATACTACCGTACATACCCTCCGATTACGCGAGATACTCCCTACATTGCGAGATACGATATAGGGTGTAACTACACCGGGTGTGAAAAGAGGCTTCTATATATATATATATATATATATATATATATATATATATATATATATATATATATATATATATCGACGTATCCTTGTTTTTAAAAAATATTGTATCGTCGTGCGTATCGCTATCGAGGGCATCACAATAACAAAATCTTTTGGGCTGTTTTGAGGATGTTGGATGTGGGCTGGAAGTGGTAGATCAGCTGCTAGCCCGAAAACAATGGGATGAAGAAAGAGGAAACTTTGAGGATTTGCCCCTTCATATTGAGGTGCACCAAGACTCGTATACAAGTAAGACATCGAGTAGCAAATTCTTCTATGCCAATCTTTGCTATGGTAACTAGTCAATTAAAAAAGGTATACGTATTAGTTTTTTATGCAAATTACAAACATCTTTTGTTTTCCTTTTTTAAAACCACAAACATCTTTTTTTAGGGAGTATATGGAGGACTCACACCACACATCACACTAATCTCACACATGTGCGCGACCACCACAGACGTTAGAAATTTTGTGGATATGTATTTTTTTCACTAAACACGCACGTGTATTTACTTTGATTAAATAAGTTATACCACATCGACCCTAAGGGATCTAATCTGGTTAGGTGGAAAAGAACACCGTCACTTTCACCACTGGCCTGTCCTTAAACCACAAACACCTTTTTTACTTTGAAAAAGGGTTAAAATATCTAGCAAATTTCGCAGTTTGAAAAGTGCCATTGGACATGACTCGTGATCAACGGTCCCACATGTCAGGCTCACAGCCGCTGGTGTTTTCCGAAACAAAATTATTCGTGATGGCTCTTATCCAATTCTCTACAGCTATGAAAATAGCCAGTTCATAGTATACACCCCGGCCCCTTTATATAGCAGCACATATGCTATCCACAAGAAATAGATTACACTCGATATTGCAAGGGTGAATTACCAGAGTGAAGCCTAACGATGTTGCTGCTAACTTGCTATAGAAATCATGGAAATATAATTTCGTAGTTGTAGCAACCACATTATTGGACGTAGCAACCACATTATAATTTCACTTAATTGATAAACAAGTATCAAAGCCTGAAACCCTTTACGCACAACTAATGGGTGATGTCTGCTCTTGATGGATGACTGTGCAACACGTTTTTTTTGTTATGCCATCTATCTCATGTATCCCGTAGGTAGGGCAATCGGATATACAACGACGCATTATTCATTGCACTCATGGACCTACGACGGTAGGCCTCCCACGACGGTGGAGAAATCGAGACCTACTTCGGTAGGCACCTCCAGGGATGGAGGCAGAGGAGTTTCACCGATGGGTGAAGTAACTCCACTATACCGGTATAAGTTGCATACAGAGGTGCATTGTATTGCATTGCATTTGCAGGAAACGAACAAGAGACAGGGAGGAAATCCAGAGATTCTGGGTTACAGTTCATAAATGTGATTTGATGATTACCGTACCAATGACATAGAATTGATTTACGGTTTCTAGTTACATATTGGATTTACAGTTTACAGTTATAGATTTGATTTACAATTTACAATTACGGATTTGATTTATAGTTTACAATTATAGAGTTGATTTATATTTTACGGTTCATGAAATCGATTGAGTTACTAAAGTAATGTTACTGTTTTATCGTGTTCTTGCTGAGTCTTCGGACTCACCCTTGCTTTGTCGTTGATTTTAGGTATCTATTGAAGGCGACATGCATGGGCGGGAGTAGCACAGTTGTTTCACGTGCAACAGTAATTCACATATCATCTACAGTTAACATATTTAGCCTTGAATGGTCGAGTATCTTTTTGGTAATTAGCAAATTTAGGGACTGTTCTTTTCCTCCGGCCGTGACTTTTGGCTTTTACTCTGATATCTAACTTTCAAGCGGAGTATTTTCTCAAGACGGGTCTCTGGTAAAGCGATCTACACATTAAAAGCCCAACATCTGTACCATCTAAAATCGCAAGTAAGTATCTGTCTCTCCGTAATCAGACAGTAAATGACCAAAATTCAAAATTTCACCAAAAGCCATAAGCATGTAGAAAAGAACAGGCCCTTATACCTCTGCTGCGCTTAGTATCAAGCGTATCAACTTTTATCGTTTGGTTGATATTTAAATAAAAGAATTGCTTCGCAAGACCAGCGGCAAAGTTAGAGTTGGTAACATTATAGAATAGGTGGTAGCACTTTGGGCTCAAGGAGGGGCCGGGGTGTTACAGATATAAACACTATTTTAGTTCAAAAATCTGGCTGGGTTTTCAAATCCCATAGCTAGCTAGGTTGCAGGTTACTGCTGGGGTTTTTATTCCTGGTCATCAGATATTGGGTGGGTTTTTTTAGGCTGATGGTTTATGGCTTAAATATTTGAATTTTGTCTGTTCGTAAGAGGTAGTACGCACATGAAAATAGTTGTATGCTATTTTGGCCGATACAGCTGAACTCAGTACACTTTTTACTATAATCTTCGTATTGACGCCGTCTTGAAAAAACGCACCGTTTAAAAGCTAGTTACTGTAGACAGTACGAGCATAAACCACGAATAAGTCAAAACGAACCCATCCATTATTTTAGTGTTGAAGCCCAGATTATTCAATCTAAGTCTGCTAACATGGTCTGACACTACCAACCCAAGGGCCTTGGATCTTTTGCCAACAACGCTCACAACTACAAACACACCTCTATGCTCAACCTATGCGGCTTTGCTGCAACGCTGTTGGTCACCTTGTCTCTTCTAGCTCCTCGCCTGTAGCCTGCACCATTTCTGACAATGCAATTCTACCACTCCACTTCTAATCAAGTCAGTGTTTGAGGCTGTAACCTATGAGTGAGCAAAAACAAGGTGTATAGGTGCAGTCTTTTGGAATCTTCCATTTACTTAGGTGAATTTCCATCAGGAAGGTTGTTGACCATAAATATTACAATGTGTAGTTAGATTAAGAGCACACATAAAAAGCTTAATCCAAACAAGTGTTGGGGTTTACATTAAGGTAATGAAATCGACCATTTTACATGAATGAATCTATCTTAGTTTTATCTAGGTGGAATAAAATCAAGTACCAAAAAGGCCCTTGAGAAGGTTGATTGGCTCTTTGGTATTTATTTTCCTATCATGTATCATTGCCAAGTATCACATGCATAATATACTAGCAGTTTTGCTCCATGGAGCAGGTTTACTAATTGCTTTTTGTATGTTGTACTATGTGTAGATGGGTGGCATGGATAAGAACCGTCCATTTGGGATCAGGCAAATGGAAGATGGCAACGGAAGCTATGCGTCTGAGGCAGGTACATCTGATGAGAATTCTGCAGATGGCAGTGCCCTTGTCGTAGAGCCTTACGGAATCCCTTGCATGGTGGAGATTTTCCATTTCATGTGCTCTCTCCTCAATGTTGTCGAGCAGATCGGGGTTGATGAAGATCTGCCTTTGTTTGCCCTGAAGTTGATCAATTCAGCAATCGAGCTAGGTGGGTCTTCAATTCGGAAGCATCCAAAGCTGCTGTCATTAGTGCAAGATGAACTTTTCCGAAACCTAATGCAGTTTGGATTGTTGATGAGCCCCCTTATCCTTTCAATGGTGTGCAGCATTGTGTTGAATCTTTACCATCAACTCCGGGCTGAGCTCAAGCTGCAGCTGGAGGCCTTCTTTTCTTGTATAATTCTAAGGCTTGCACAACCCCGATTTGGAGCTACATATCATCAGCAGGAGGTTGCAATGGAAGCTCTTGTAGATTTCTGTCGACAGAAGAATTTTATGGTGGAGATGTATGCCAATCTTGACTGTGACATAACCTGCAGGAATGTGTTTGAGGAGCTTGCAAATCTTCTATCAAAGAGTGCATTTCCTATTAACTGCCCCTTGTCTTCTATGCACATTCTTGCTCTGGAAGGTTTGATTGCTGTGATTCAGGGAATGGCTGATCGCATTGGGAATGCAACCTCACGTCCTGAGTTCATGCCTGTGGAGCTTGATGAATACATTCCTTTCTGGACTGTTAAGTGCGAGAATTTTTTGGATCCTCAGCACTGGGTGAAGTTTGTCCGTCAAAGGAAGTATGTCAAAAGGAGGCTAATGATTGGCGCTGATCACTTCAACAGGGACCCAAAGAAAGGTCTGGAGTTCCTTCAAGGCACTCATCTGTTGCCTGAGAAGCTTGACCCCCAGAGTGTGGCTTGCTTTTTCCGCTACACAGCTGGTCTGGATAAGAATCTTGTAGGAGACTTTCTAGGTAATCATGATGAGTTTTGTGTTCAGGTGCTTCATGAGTTTGCTCAGACCTTCAACTTTCAGGAGATGAACCTCGATACAGCTCTGAGGCTATTTTTGGAGACTTTCCGGCTGCCTGGAGAATCTCAGAAGATACAGAGGGTTCTTGAGGCCTTCTCAGATAGATACTATGAGCAGTCCCCACAGGCTTTTGCAAATAAGGACACTGCTTTACTGCTGGCTTACTCAATTATAATGCTGAACACTGATCAGCATAACATGCAGGTGAAGAAGAAGATGACTGAGGAGGACTTCATCAAGAACAACAGGAACATAAATGGGGGTAGTGACCTTCCACGTGATATGTTGTCTGAGCTATACCACTCGATCTGCAGAAATGAGATTAAGACCACACCTGAGCAGGGTATGGGATATTTTGAAATGTCTCCCAGCCGCTGGATAGATCTAATGCGGAAGTCGAAGTCAACATCCCCGTATATCATTGGTGATTCTCAACCTTTCCTCGACCATGATATGTTTGCTATCATGTCTGGCCCTACTATTGCTGCCATTGCAGTGGTATTTGATCATTCAGAACATGAAGATGTTCTTTTGACCTGTGTGGATGGCTTCTTGGGTGTCTCAAAGATCTCAGCATTTCATCATCTTGAAGACGTTTTGGATGATCTTGTTGTTTCTCTCTGCAAATTCACCACTCTTTTGAATACCTCTTTGGTTGACGAACCAGTTACTGCTTTTGGAGATGACCTGAAGGCTAGGTTGGCAACTGAGACATTGTTCACCATAGCTAACAGATATGGGGACTACATACGAACTGGTTGGAGGAATTTATTGGATTGCATCCTGAGACTGCATAAGCTAGGGCTTCTTCCTGCTCGTGTTGCTAGTGATGCAGCTGATGATTCGGAGGTTTCTGGTGAAACTGTCCAAGGAAAGCCTGCTCCTAGCTCAATTTCCACATCTCATATTCCAGTGATGGGTACACCTCTGAAATCATCTGGACTTATGGGAAGATTTAGTCAGCTGCTCTCACTTGACAGTGAAGAACCAAGATCACAGCCAACTGAGCAGCAACTTGCTGCCCACCAGAGGACTCTTCAGACAATTCAGAAATGCCACATTGATAGTATATTTACAGAGAGCAAATTTTTGCAACCTGATTCACTATTGCACCTTGCCAGGGCACTGATTTGGGCTGCAGGCCGACCTCAAAAGGTTGCCAGCTCGCCTGATGATGAGGATACAGCAGTATTCTGCTTGGAACTGCTGATTGCGATCACACTTAATAACCGAGATCGAATAGTGCTTCTCTGGCAAGGTGTATACGAGCATATTGCCAACATAGTTCAGTCCGCAGTTATGCCATGTGCTCTTGTGGAGAAAGCTATTTTTGGACTTATGCGTATATGCCAGAGGTTACTTCCATACAAAGAGAACCTTACCGATGAGTTGCTGAGGTCATTGCAATTAGTTCTCAAGCTAGATGCACGTGTAGCAGATGCATACAGTGAGAACATTGCACAGGAGGTTGCACGCCTTGTAAAAGCAAATGCTGGACACATAAAATCACAGATGGGCTGGAGGACTGTAGTGTTGCTGCTATCCATTACAGCTCGCCACCCTGATGCTTCAGAAGTAGGCTTCGAGGCTATCATGTTTATCATGTCAGAGGGGGATTACCTTTCAATATCAAATTATGCCTTCTGCATTGAAGGGTCGCGACAGTTTGCTGAGTCAAGGGTTGGTCTAATAGATAGATCCATTCTTGCCCTGGATTTGATGGCTGATTCTGTCAATAGTCTTGCCCGGTGGTCACAACAGACGAAAGGGACAGGTGAGGAAGCTGAGAAAGGGTTGGAAGCAATCAGGGAGATGTGGCTCAAGCTGCTGCAAGCACTGAAAAAGTTGAGCTTGGATCAGAGAGAGGAGGTGCGAAATCATGCATTAACTTCACTTGAGCGATGCCTAACAGCAACAGAAGGGATATGCCTCAAGTCCGCAACATGGTCGCATGCTTTCGATCTTGTCATATTTGCCTTGCTGGATGACTTACTGGAGATTGGCCAAAATCACTCGCAGAAGGACTACAGGAACATGGAAGGATCCCTTGTGCTCGCCATGAAACTAGCAGCAAAGGTCTATCTGCAACTAGTACCGGATCTCTTCGGGCTAAGCAGCTTCTGCAAGTTGTGGCTGGGAGTCCTTAGTCGGATGGAGAAGTATATCAAAATCAAGGTCCGAGGCAAGCGGAGCGACAGGCTTCAGGAACTGATCCCAGAACTGCTCAAGAATATTCTAGTTGTGATGAAGAACAGGGGGATCCTTGCGAAGAGGAGCACACTAGGGGGTGACAGCTTGTGGGAGTTGACATGGCTTCATGCGAGCAACATCTCGACAAGTTTGCAGTCTGAAGTTTTCTCAAGTCAGGAGTATGAGCAGCAGAACAATGCCGGCAGCCCGAGAGGCCCCAACGGCGTTGAGGCTGAGGACTAGAAGTTCAGGTGTTGGCTGATAGTTCGGTGTGCCGTGGCATGTGTTAGTTTATGTGTTACTAGGTTACTACTGCTTGTATTTTCTAATCCATTGAAACGTAAGGTTTTGATATTGTAATTGTATTTCGCCTCCATTGTAAGTTTTATAGTATGTGTTTATTATGGAGAGCTCAAAGACCTGTTTACAGTCATTGCTCAGAGTTGCTGTTATTCTGTAAAATCGTGACAGCAATGCGACCAAATTGGCATGTTCTCACTGCTATAAATTGAGTGGTCATTTTTCTGATTCTTATATACGTTCACAATAATTTGAGTAGAATGCTGTTATTTCGCAAGACTCGTTTTTATAGAAGATTTAACTGAGTATGCTGGCTTATTTATGTTTCTCTTTTCCAGATTTAACTTTGTTATCAACATAGTTTTTAACTTTTTATCATAAACTTAAGTCTTAAAATAACAAAAAGGGATTAAGTGCATAATTTACAACCACACAACCAACAACTACTATCTTTTATTGAGTTGTATACTTAAATACAATGAATATACAACCAGGCACAACTGCAAACACTTGCAACAGCAATTCTCGAGAGGATTCAAATCCCTGTCACTTTGCTCAACAATAACAACAATACCAGAAAGTACTTGGCAACAACAAGGACTTCTGGCCTTCAGGGGTGTGTTGTGCCTCCCTGCATATGGTCACTGACCGGTGGGGGATTCACCACAGGAATGTCCAAGCTGCCGCCTTCTGCTTCCGTGGGGACCTCCCGCACATCGGCGATCAAAGCTTCAGACTGCTGGAAGCCACCCCACTCAGCATCACCAATCGGACGGATGTCCACCCCATCCACGGCCAGCTGAACTTCAGTGCTATTTCTGGAAACCAGGACTGATCTAGAATCACTTACACAGGCTTTGTCGACATCATCATCTGATGCATCGACATGCTTTGTCAAGGGAGGGGAGTTGTCAGCACCGGAGCATGATTCAGATCTCTCTTCACATACTTGCTTTGTGCTACTTTGCTCTCTGCATCAGTACAGTTTGTGTTTTAGTCATTACCTATGCCTTGACGTAGAACTCCTGACAGGTACATCTATATTCTATGCAAATGCAACTTCTAACTTTATGTATGTAACAGGCATGAAAAGACAAGAACCTCTGGACTTGTGATTGGAGAACACCGACAAGGGCTAGAAGCTCCTCTTTTTCTTTCTCAACAGCTTGTAACTTTTCAGAAGCTTCGTTTATCCGAGCTGCAGCATCTGCTTCAGATACCCTTACCTTCTCCTCTGCTCGGGCAATAGTTGCTTCCTGTATCACCGTTTGCTCTCTAGCTTTTCCTAGTTCAGTGCGCCACATATGAGCCTCCTGAAGTGCAGAGTCCCTTTCCTTCACCAATTGGTCCTTCTCTTTGCTCAGGCTAATTACCTTTTCTTCAGATTGTCTTAGCTGCAATATTCATAAACCATAGTTAGCATCAGAACTCGGAGCACTAGAAAATCCAATTTTTTTAAAAAAACCTTAAGCATGGATTGTTCCATTTGTCTTTCCATTGCTTGTTTTAGGCACTCAATCTCCGAACACAGACGCCGTCTCTGTTCATCCATTGTATGAGCTGCAGAAGCAGCAGCCTCTGCAGCCTCTGCAGTCTCTGTCAATTTGTCTGCTATTTCCTTAATTGTAGTATCCCGAGCACGAATATCCTTAGCCAAATGCTGCAACTCCTCATCTTTCACTCGGAGAGTCTCCTGAGGAACATTAACAGAGTACACGAAAATTGATCAAATCAATGCTCACAAATAAAATCAAGGATACCAAATCATGCACCTATCAACACATCCATGCAAATTATTGCACAAAGATGTAACCATTTGAAAAGTGTACCAATGGAAACCAAGATTCTAGAGATTATACTAATCAGCATAAATTTGGAAGGATGCAATGCCATACCAAATATCACAATCGTTTTCAGCCTACCAAGAAAAGCCAAATCTCAACTGCATAGCAAGGAGCATTCTGTCCTAGCAATGAATTTGCTCTAAGTTTATTGAGAATATATAAATCTGGCCTAAGACAACCTAGCTAACATTATATCAACAATACCAAAATATTGACTGCAATGATGCATATGTAGTTTATGGTGACAATATATGCAAAAACCATGTAGGAAGGTTACTGGGTCTGCGGATTGCAGCGACCCATATGAAATCAGCGCAAGTGTGAATAGTAGAGTGCAGTTTGGTCCATAAATAGGGACTACGGATTCAAAATACCATTTAAATTGATAAAAGAGTTTATCATAATACAAATATAAGAATAGTATCGAAGTAATGATTATCAAGAAATAACTCATGACAGCTCAATAATGAATCATGCAGGAAAATTTGCTTATGGTCAGACTTCAGAGCAACACCACTTACTAACAATATGAAACAAGAATCCACAGGAGAGATTTATCTATATTCACTGAGAGATGAATGCATACCTTCATGATGGTTAGATCATCAAGTTGGCCTTCATTCGAGTTATTTGTACCCAACCCAAGAGCTGCCCTCATTGAAACCTTCATTGCTGCTTCTATCTCCTTGGTGGCCTCCAAGGCAGTCGCATTAGCATTTGCAACTGCAGTAGCAACTGTACCTAATGTAGCAGGAGATCCATTCCCAGCCAAAGAATTCACTGCCTCTTTATGAGCTCGTAGTACTAATTGAGTTGCACTGTTTATTAAAGATAACATCAACCCCAAATAGTCAGGATGCAGCAACACGAATAAGAACTTCAGCATTACAGTTCATGTAAAGGAGATTATCATAGTACCAGAAGTCCATAACACACCAAACTAGTTGGATCCAGGAGTCCTAAAGTTGACAACAGCTCATGACATATAATTCTTGGATTCCATCCGAAGCATTCTCTTCTTGTTAATTTATCAATGGAATAGAGTATTAATAAGGGGCATAGCTAGTGCAAACATACAAACTCTCATCATGAGCCATCTGATCAATCTAGGAATGTACCACATCATTCAGATCTTTATCATGGGAATGTTAGTTTGAAGTTTCCATTGGGAGTTGGGACAGTGGTGCTGCTAGCATCCCATGATCAAATGGGTGACAATCCTCCCTCACATTGATTGGACGGCTTATGTTGAAGTTTGTGTTTGCAACGAGTTGAGGGTTTGCATTAGATATTCCCCTATTAATATAAAAATAATACAGAACCATAGAAAGGAAAATTGTAAACGTCTGTACAGCCAGTCAACAGTAAAACGGTATAGAGAATATAATAATATTTGACAAGTCGTGGATCAGAAAGCTTACTGCAATGTAGATACCCAAGCTTTTGCCGCACCAGGAGTTTCAGCACAAAGAAAGTAATCCTTTTTCTGAGGAGTTCCAATGTCTAACTGGAGTAAAGGAATACTAAAACCTAAAGGCATATGCACTTATTAAGAAAACATTAAAGCTCTTTGAGAATCATCATATAAGTGTATAGGATACAGAAACAGCAGCCGTCATACTTTGGCATCCCTCTGTAACAATTTGAGAGGTAGTTATATAAACCTTCATACTTAGAATCATACGAAAAAAATATATGTTCAGGCGGTAATCTTACTGAAAATTTACAGGAGACAAAGTAATGGTGCTTGAAGCATCAAATAGAAAGGTTCCCTTAATGGCAGTTTCATTCCTCCGAATTCTGCAACAAGAAAAAAAACTGAATACCAAGATAACAGTAGGAATTTCCTAGGTATTCTCAGTTACAAAAAGTCAAGGTTCCATACTTGTATTCCATCTTTCCAGACGTCGGGTCCAATATTACCCATCTTTCGTTCCATTTCCTCAACTGTTTGAAAGAAGATACTAAGAGTTCAACAGGTGAAATTGCTAGATAAATTTTCACAAGTAGAAAGCCAATCTGCGGAAAATTATATTGCTAGGGTCCTATGCTTGCATTCATTTTAACACAGTTGGTCCCAGGCGGACCACCAGATTGTATTTTCTAGCTAAGTTGCAGGTACATGAACAGTTGAACACCAAAAGAATTCCTCTCCCGTGTATGGTCTTCCCAACCATTCACCCTTCCACCACCACCACCTTGTGGTACATCTAATAATATCAATAACAAGCATTTCCATCAGTTGCAACCTAGGACTACAAAAGATCCTTGTACTCATGGAATAAGATTCACTTGGCTTTCCCTCTCTCCCCCGCTAGAATCAAATATCAGAATACACTAAGTGGTGCGCAACGACACAGGTCAATGCAGTAATCCTAGCTGTTACTCGCCAAATCTCATATAATCCCTAGTATAACTATCAAATTATACCCAAGAAATTGAACAGAAAAGCCACTCATATAATTAGACCAAAAACTTCCACCACCAACAATACATCAAACAACTCATACTAACACCAAATCCAGCACCAAAGTCGAACCTTTCCACGGCTGAACCCCACGGTACACCAAATCTATAACCGAAATCAAATCTTTAAGCGCCTAATTAACCCCACATAATCCATCACCCCAAAACGATCGGCGAGGCCAAGAACCACCGTACATACCGTCTCAGATCGCTTCAGCAGGGGGCCCTGCAGCAGGTACCTCCCGGACCCCGACGACAGCTGCCGCTTCACCTTCTCCAGGCTGCTCTCCGTGTCCCTAACCCTCTGCAAAATCCCCCAAGAATTCCACAAAAAAATCACCAAAAATTGGAAGAATTCAGAAGCATCTGGACTGGGGTGAGGTTGGGGGGCGTACCGGGGAGCTGCCGTTGGTGGCCATGGAGTGGGGTCTGTGGAGGTGGCAGGGCTAGGCTTTTGGAGTGGAGACGACGGCGATCGGGCGGGTAGGTGGTGGGTTGCGGTGCGCCACCGGCCGGGGGCGTTCAGATCGATGGAAATTTCGCTATCGGAAATGCTTCTGCTACGCTGCCCGGGGCTACCCGCGAGTTCCTGGCCATGTAGCGTGGGCCCGCCGCTGCTGCCGCGGGTGTCAGTGACCCACTGCTTGGCTTGTGGGGGCACGGAAGCATTGTCGTCTTGTGTGTGGGAGCCTGCCCGGATGTAAGGCTTTTTACACTGGTATTTTTTTCTGAATCATATAGAAATAAATTATTTCCTATAACATTGCTATGAAATTCGCATAAAATTCAAGTGTTTCAAAGCGGATCAAAATAATTGTAGACAGTAGTCATAATATGTAAATAAAGTAGCCCTCATGGTGCAGCAGGATCAAATTACGACAATGAGAATAGTATTCACGAGGATATAATGATATTCAAATTATTATTTGTAAATGATATTTTTACATCATTATACTTCTTGAGTATATTTCTTATCTATAGGGGAGAGATTTCACAGATTAGTCGTAAGCTCTTTTACCACCACTTCTTAGTTGTAAGCTCTTCTACAACTATCATTTAGTCGTAAACTCTTATACGTCTATTTCATAGTCGTAAATTCTTCTACGACTATTACATAGTCGTAAGTTATCTTGCGATCACCTTGTGGTCATAGATTCTCCTACGTTTAAGCCAATTTTTGACTGATCTATCTACGACAACCCATTGCATTGTGAGTCAGTCTGATGAGTTGGTTAGCACGTGCATTTATTCTCTGGAATAACCGCGCATAATCTCTCTCTCTAACAATAACCGCCGCACGACGCATGATGATGCCATGTCTCTCTGGCAATAACTCACGTCGAACGGTTATCATCCGAAACATAAAGGCGTCTCTTGGCATGGAACAACTGCGGCAACTTTGCAAGTTATATAAAGGTGGACGTCAGGGAGAAGAAGGGAGATTGGACAGACACGAGAGAGAATAGGAGTAGAGCAAGACATTTGGCATTCCTCTCTCGATTGTAATCAGTTTATTGAGCAATATCCACATAGGAATAGGGTTATTATTCTCAAGAGAAGACCCGAACCTGTATAAAAATTCCTATGTCTTTTCTCTGAGTGATCATAGCCAGGTCGTAGTGAGAGATCCCCAAATCTAAGATATCATACATAAGATCGATACTAAAACATCGACAATTGGCGCCGTCCGTGGGGACTCTTCTTCCAAACTCCGGTATTTCCTTGTCGACAAGTTCTCTTCTTTATGAAGTCCTCATGGCAGGGGAATAGAACGAGGAGAATTGGTTCGACCTAGCCGACTACACAGATCTCGACATGGATGTCTGCTACGACTACGAGCAGACCATGCTTTCATCTCATGGTGAGGCTATCCCTAGAGATCCATCGTGAGATCTCAGAGATCGCACCGCGGCTAGGGTTGAGGAGGGATCCGTATCCCCACAGCATTACACTCAACGGAGGAACGAGTTTTCCCAAAGGGCAAAGGTCAATTCGACCACAAACAGGACTCGCAACATGATAAGGGGCCTCCCCTAAGTATTCGAGTCCCCAGCGGCCGCTCGATCTGGGTCAGCAACCTGTCATTCTGGGAATCTATCAACATCTAGTGGTTGTGACCCTTCAGTTGTCCTTGTAGAGAATGTGGGTGGGCTCTCTACGAGTCCGTCCATACTCTTGCAGGGTTCAACTCCCGTCGGAGACGGTTATAAACCAGAATTCCCCTTTCTAGAGATGTCTATTCTGTGCCATGAGACTCTATTGTTTGACGATTCCTCAAGCTAGGAGGCGTCTGACATGAGTGGAGATCATGCTCAGGAGGTTTTTGTCCTCCCCTCAAATACTAATCACACTATCGAAGGAGGGGCTGACAACTCTCTCTGCCGATCACACACTACGACCCCTCGTGGTGATGGCGAGGAGGCCTCCAGTGATGAGCCAGGTGAGTACTCTGATGAGCGTGGGAGAAATCCTCGAAATAATCGCCCTCCTTTAAGGCAGCCTCAACCAGCCTCAGATATTGAGGATCCTATGATCATTCGAAGAAGAAGATTGGCTGTCCAGAGGTCTTTGCCTGGCACATCCAGTACTAGTCTGAAGAGGCTCGGGAGCTTCAATGCATAAATGATATGCTCAAGAATCCAACTTAAGAGCTTGCTCGAGCACCGGGCTATGACCACTTCGCTGAAGGGATCACGCGAAGACTCCGAAGCATGATGGCCATGCTCGAGCAACCTCGTCGCTGCAACTCTGTGAGTCGAATAGGTATGACTACGTCTAGTCGTTCGTAGAACTCACCTCAAGGAAATCGACATGATAATAGGTCACGTCATTCTCCTAACAACAACTCCAATCGTGGAAGAGTTCCTTGAACGACCTTGGACTGATGAGTTTATGGAGGGGGTGATCGATCATCACTTCGAGCAAGAAATCTACAACAACAAATTGAATACGAGGAGTATTACTCTCGAATGGATGAGACCTTGGACTGCCTGGCATCGTCAAGTATGGTCGCCTAGAGATGCTAACCATCCTTTCCCGCAAAGGAGGTGTCATAATCTTGTTACCGGATGTTGGGCATTCACACCTGAACTCTGAGCAGTACGCTGGCCATCGCGATTTCGCCAGTAAAAATGGAGAAGTTTGATGGGTCCCAAAATCCCATCGAGTTCATTCAGATTTATATGACCGCGGTTCGAGCTGCAGGAGGAGGAGAGCATGTCATGGCGAACTACCTTCAGACTGTGCTCGAGGGATCCGCTCGATCGTCGTTGCTATATCAACCACTAGAGTCGATCCATTCATGGCAGCATCTCTGTGACATTCTTCTGGCCAATTTCAAGGGCACATACAACTGCCCTGAGAAGGAAGACAACCTGCATCGGATGAGACAGAGCAGGAACGAGACTCTACGACAATTCATCAGGCATTTTAGTTAGGTTCGTAATTACATTCCAGAGGTTTCTGATGCTTGTATTATTAGAGCATTTAAGCAGGGAGTCCGCAATAGAAGGTTCACAGAAGATATCACTTTGAATCCTTAGCTACTGTTGCTGAGCTCTTCGAGATGGCTGATCATTACACGACTACCGCTGAAGCAATCGAGTGGAGCAAGACCATTGACAAAGCCGATCGAAATATAAAAGAGATAGGCGAAGGTAGAAAAAGGAAGGAGAATGTCAAGAAATCGAAGAACAAGGGGTCAAAAGCCTCAAGCCGGAAGTTCCAGGACGTCTTGGCCATGGGCGATAAAAAGCCAAGGAATCCCAGGCAATACTCCGATCGGGGCACGGGTAAAAATTATGCTCAGAAGGATGACAAGCCAAGGTGGTCTCCTCTCCACAAAAAAGAAGGACATGACCTTCGTAATTGCCGAGTTTTGTAGCGAAAGCTTGAGGATTACTACTCCATCAAAGGACCAGTTCCTACACTCAAGGAGATAGGATAAATGAGTGGTTGAAAGCAGTCGGATGAGGATTCAAAGATGTCGTTTCAGGATCCATAGCATACCATCAACCACATCTATGGAGGATCTTTGGTATACGAGTCAAAACGATAGTATAAAGCTGTCGTACATGAGATGCTAGGTTCCAAAGGAGTGATCACAGTCTACTATGATAAAAAGATGGCGCTTACGTGTGACTGCAACTCCCTTGAAATGGTCAATCAGTTACTAACTCGAGAAGCAAGTAAGGTGTAGCCTTCGACCAAGCACTCGAAACCTAAAGCTGTGTTGAAGCCGAACGAGCAAGTCAAGGAAGTTCTGTTGGATCCAGTAAGTTCTGTTGGATCCAGTAGAGCCTCCGAAGACCGTTCACACTGGGGTTACTTCCGACCCTGCATAGGAAGACACCCTCGTCACTTTCCTCCAGGCAAACGTAGATGTATTCATGTGGCAACCATCCGACATGCCCGGGGTCCTTAGGGAGGTGATCAAGCACAGGCTAGCTCTACGACCTGATAAGAAGCCTGTAAAATAGAAATTACAGAGATTTGCACCTATTCGACGGGGAGCTATCAAGTCAGAATTGGACAAGCTACTAAAAATAGGCTTTATAAGAGAAGTCAATCACTCAAAGTGGTTGGCTAACCCTTTAATGGTTAAGAAGTCTAATGGTAAGTGGCGTATGTATATAGACTATACTAATCTTAATAAAGCTTGTTCAAAAGATAATTTCCCTCTTCCTCGTATTGATCAATTAGTTAACTCTACTGCTGGTTGTGAAACATTAAGTTTTTTAGATACATACTTTGGTTATCATCAGATAGGTATGTGTTCAGACGTTGAAGAGAAGACCACATTCATCACACCATTTGGGATATTTTGCTATGTTAAAATGCCATTTGGTTTGAAAAATGCTGGTCCTACTTTTCAACGTTTGATGCAATTGGCTTTTTCGCTTCAATTAGGCCGGAATTTGGAAGCCTATGTTGATGATCTAGTTGTAAAGAGCATTAAACAACTTAATTACATTTCAGATCTGCATGAAACATTCGACAACCTCAGAAAACACTGCTTGAAACTCAATCATGAGAAGTGTTTCTTCGAAAAAGTTGCTCGGATTCCTTGTTTTTGCAAGAGGTATCAAAGCAAACCCTGAAAAGATAAAGGCCATTGAGCAAATGCGCCCTCTGACTACTAAGAAAGAAGTCTAGAAACTCACAAGTTGAATGGCGGCTTTAAGTCATTTCATCGCACGCCTGATTGAAAAAAGACTTCCTTTCTTTAAGCTTCTACAGAAATACAAGGGGTTCGAGTGGTTGAAAGAGGCTGATGGTGCCTTTGAGGATATCAAGAGATATCTTACGAGTGCTCCTGTTTTGCTTTCTTCGAAACCAGAAGAGACACTCCTAATATATCTAGCAGCCACGTCACAGGTAGTAAGCGCAGCACTAGGCACAGAACGCGAGAACGTTCAAGGACAAGTCTACTATGTAAGCAAAGTTTTACACGAGCCTAAGGAGTGCCACTTTCAGGTTCAAAAAACTTTTATATGCTCCCCTCATGTCTTCGAGGAAACCGAGGCATTATTTTCAGACACACAAAATTGTTGTGTCATCTGAGTTTCCCTTAGGAGAGGTCCTATAGAACAAGGAAGTAGCAGGACGTATGGCAAAATGGTGAGTAGAACTTAGGGAGTTTGACCTTATTTCGTGTTCCGAACGGCCATAAAATCCTAGATCTTGGCAGACTTTGTCGCTAAATGTATAAATTCTGAACCTGTTTAGAATCCCCAATATACTTCCCACGACTAGTGGATGATGTACTTTGACATGTCACTTACGCTTAGTGATTCAGGGGTGGGTGGTCCTAGAATCTCCTACAAGAGAGACCTTAAAGTATATTGTTCAATTAAACTTTATAACCACTAATAACGTGCCTAAATACGAAGGTTTGTTGACTGGCATACGAGCAGTGAAAGCGCTTGAGATTCGTTGACTACTCGTGAGAGGAGACTCTCAACTAGTCGTGAATCAGGTCAAAAAAGAGTACCAATACTCTAGTACGACCATCCTTAGTACTTGTCGGAAGTCAGAAAGCTTGTGAAGCATTTTTTCAGTTTCGAGATACAATATATCCCTCGAAAGGATAATTTTCTCGTCGACCAGTTGGCTCGAATGGTTTCTTCCTGATCACAAGTACCAACAGTAGCCTTCTTGGAGCAACTCCAGAAGTCGTCTTTGGTCAAAACACCAGACACAACTCTTAATGAGATAGCCTCTCTCGAGTACAAGGATACCTAGATGGGACACATCTATGAGTATCTTCAGAAGGGTTTAGTACCTAACGATGATCTCGAAGCAGATTGTTTATCTCGAAAGGCCAAAATGTATACTTTGGTCGACGGGGTACTCTATAAACGGAGTACTCAAGGGGTTCTCATGTGATGCATATCACAAAAAGAATGATTACACTCCTTCACGACATACATGGGGGCATCTGTGGAGCACATGCTTCTTATAGGATGCTAGTTGAAAAAGTGTTTCGACAAGGTTTCTATTGGCCAACTTCCCTCAACGACACTGAAGAGCTGGTTAAGAAATATGTACAATGCCAGTTTCATAGCAGGCAGATACACCAATAGGCTTAGGCTCTACAGACTATTTCTTTATCTTGGCTTTTTGTGACCTGGGGTCTAGATATCCTAGAACCATTCCCAAAAGCACCAGGAGGATTCGAATTCCTTTTTGTAGCTATTGATATGTTCACAAAATAGATTGAGGCCGAACCTGTGACTGAGATAACAACGAAAGCCGCTAAAAGGTTCATGATGAGAAGCATGATTACTCAATTCGGAGTCCCAAATCGAATAATTATATATAATGGTAAGTAATTTTTGAGTGCAAAATTTCAAGAATTTTGCGAGGAATTGGGTACTGAGCTTTGTTATGCCTCTGTCACCCATCCTCAAAGCAATGGGGCAATCGAAAGAGCGAATGGACAAATAATGCAGGGAATTAGACTCGAGACTTCGACCAGCTTGTAAAGTGCTTGGGGGCTTGGGTACAAGAATTACCCTCAGTATCATGGGCAATTCGCACAACTCCTAGTCGAGCAACAGGAGAAACTCCTTTCTTCCTAGTTTTTGGAGTTGAAGCCATGCTTTCTCCGGAACTAAAGATTAGGTTGATACGAGTGGAGAACTTCGACAACTCCAACCAAGAGCAACTTTGAGCGGATGACATTAACCTACTCGAAGAGAAGAGGAAGCAAGCCTTAATCTGTTCGGCATACTATCAATAAGCCATGCGTAGATACTACAACCATAAGGTCCAACCTCGCAGCCCTGTTGTAGGTGACTTGGTATTGAAGAAAATTCAATCCCAGCCTAATCAGAATAAGTTTTCCCCCAAGTGGAAAGGTCCTTACACAGTGGTCGATGCTACACAACCAAGCTCAGTACGACTTACCATGGAAGATGGCCATATTCTCTCAAACTCTTGGAATATCAAACAATTGCGTAAATTCTATGTGTAATATTTCTACATTCTCAATAAAGTTTTCTATTTGTTCAATCTTTATTGTCGTATGATGAGTAGAGCTTCTTTTATGTTTATTCGACCACTTCTCGTACATTCAATATGTTCAACTGATCAGAGAAGAAAACATCCCTAGTCGAAGTATCTCCTATTTGCATGTGGTCCTGCCCACTAGAAGGAGCTTCCTAGTGTCGTATTATTTCCAACTCTTGCTATCAACACAAAACAATTGGGTTTCCTAAGAAAAAGTTGACCGAATTTAAAAGGAACTTTGAGAGTTTATCCTGTTCTCATTTATAACTTTGATTTGATTAACCTAGTCGAGAGAGGTAATATCACCTAGTCAAATCCCTTCCTCTCTATATGTGGTCCTGCCCACTAGAAGGAACTTTCTAGTGTCGACTCATTCCTCACTTTTGCTACCAGAGCATGACAATCAAAAGTTGACAACGATAGTCAGATAAACTGCTCTGTACTCTACATACTTTACTCTGTACTATTTGCTTAGTTTATTCGTTTAAACTAAGTAAATAGTCAAAGGTTAGGATAGCGTTATCAATATAACTTTGATTATTAGTTGTAATTTTATTTTTCTGTCATTTCTTTTTTATCTTATCACTACTAACTACTCAACAAGATGAATTGCAGGAAAATGAAGATAAAAATCTTTAATAAAAGATTTGTTTCTATAAAGTTCCCTATTACAAATTACTCTGACGAAGGAGATCCGATTTGCATCTCCTCCACGACCTTTCAACCGGCTGGCTCCATTTCTTTGATCAGACAGGCTGCTTCTGCTTCAGAGCAGTCGAAGTTTTGGTCGATCGATCGAAGATTGAGATTCTGGTTGCATGCCTTGAGTTTTGCCAAGGCATAGCTTACTGCGCCTTTAACCGCCTCTCGTAGCGAATCAGCCTGATTGGTCTTCAGAGTAGATATGAACTTCTCTAAAGTTCTGACTTGTTGTCCGATTGTACTCGTGTGAGTGGTCATGGCGTCCTTGAAAGGATTAATCTTCTCAGCACCAAGCCCTCCGAGTAGATCGTTTAGAAGATAAACGTTGTTTTGAAGAATGATCTTCATCGATTGCGTCTCCTCCTGACTATGAGTCGAAGCCTCTACAAGTCGCTTTATTTCGACTATATCCTCTGCAAAGTAGAGTGCAACTTAGTTAGAAAAGATACTTCATAAAAAGTCTGGTTAGTAAGAACTGGTCGGAGGTAAAGATTTACTTACCAACTAGTCGAGACTCAAGCCTCTCGACTTCATCCTTTTGTTGATCTTCTAGCAACCTGATCTTCTGACCTTTCTCTTTCTCGATACGAGTAAGCTCACTGATCACTTTGGCTTTTTCATCAGCCTCAGTGCGAAGCTTACCATTTCAACCTCTTTGTCTGCAAAAACAAAAGAGTTAGAGAAAGATAAGAAAGTCATCCAAATGAGCAATCGTAAGTTTATAACTTACTAGTTATTTTATCT
Source organism: Bonia amplexicaulis (assembly GCA_036346245.1). Classification (NCBI taxonomy): domain Eukaryota; kingdom Viridiplantae; phylum Streptophyta; class Magnoliopsida; order Poales; family Poaceae; genus Bonia; species Bonia amplexicaulis. The sequence goes on along the minus strand of CM070741.1, from coordinate 25,073,339 downwards.
TGCAACTTGTCGGTTGCAGATTTTACCTTCAAAAGCTCGATCATTAGGTCAATGTTCTCCATCCTTAGCTTCTGCGTCTCAACCTTCCCGTTATCGATTGCATTACATAAGGTCTTTTCGGTGCTCTTAGACCTGTGAAGGTTAAAGACAGACATGAAGAGTTAGACTAGTAGTCGAAATAGGGAAAGATTACGTATGCTAGTGGCATACCATTTCTTTGACTATTCTCAAAGTTCAGCATTCTCTTGCCTCAAAAACATAATTTGTCTGTGGTATTCAACCACAGTGGCCATGTCTTCCAAAGTTCTCTGCATAAAAGAAGACAATGAGAATCGAGAAAAGCCAATTATATAAACTAAGCATTAGATGCTTACGTTCATGTTCGTACGAGCAAATTTGGTTAGTACTTGCTGGGAATCCTCTAGTCGATTGTTCTCTTCGACCTTGTTCCACCATACATTCTTCAGTTGCTCGTCATCGAAGACATTCCCCTTGTTGGGAATGTATTTGGGATGAGGAGGTCGGTCATGAGATCGACATGAAGAAAATCTCACTACAAAAGTAGGGTTAAAAAACGTAGAGAAGAAGTTGGGTTGTTCTTCTTCTTCAGCTGTACCTCCATGGAGAGGATGAGGAACCGCCTCGGTGATCTCTTCTTCGTCATGACAGTCAGAGGGAATGTCTATTTCTCAACTAGGTACTTCTATTCTGCCTTCACTTGCCTTTGCTTTTGTTTTGACCGATGGTCATAGCCGCTTCCGCTTCAGTAGCAGTCCCCGCCATCACCATAGTGGTCGATTCTTCGACCATCTTCACTATTGTTTCTTCGGCTACGGGGAGAATGGCAAGGGACTTCTCGATAGAAGCATCCTCGGACGATGTGAGAGACAGGCTAAAGACACAAGAAGAAAAGCTGTTGGTCCTGGATATGCTCTTAGTCAGCCTTGGAATGGGTCCCGCTTCTTTGCACTCGTGGTATATGAAAAGACCAATGAGACTAGGACACAACGCCCTACGGGTTGCACCATCAAGTATACGGCGGGGCATTTTCTCCACGAGCCTGGCTTCTTCGTGGTGGATTTTGATGATTTGTTTGTACTCTTCAACCTCGACGCCCTCAACGCCTTACTTTTAAAATGTTGGGCACTGAGAGTGTGCATAATTACAGTCTTTATTCATGTAATACCGCTAAAATGCCATAACTGCTTACTTATGTATAGACACATGGCACTAGAAGCCAAACGAAGAAAAGAACCGATCGATTTTCTTGATCCACACTTGATCTCTGAGCAATGCATAAGCCAAAATGCATCATACATCAAGGATTACGTAACAATGGGACTGCATTCTCAAAATGACAAGGAGTACATACTTGAACCCTACAATTAGGGGTAAGTGTTTCACTCATTGCTATACTCATTATGCAACAGGAATTTAGTTTTAAGGACTATGGTAGCATATATGTGTAGGTGGCACTGGATTCTAATTGTCATTATATCAAAGTGAAGCAAGATAATATACCATGATTTCCTAATCAAGAGCAAGCATGACTTCACACTTATGCAACAATTAATCGACAGGTAAACTAATTTCATCCATAAATAACTCTATGTACCATTCGTTTGCAACGGCTGAGACTAACTTTTTTTAATCATGTACGTAGGTCGTTTGCCGTTTACATTACCAAAAGAGGGATACACATGGAAGGGAACAACATACTGCGACATGTGACGCAATTTTCGGTACCCGCTAGTACACAATAATCCGATAACACACGTCGTAATGATACCTCTCAAGCTGAACAAACCTATATATGCAATTCTATTTTTGCAGTGCCACTAGCAGCTACAGGATAGCGTATGTGAATTCTATGTTTGCCGCCATATGCAAGAAATTATGGGTGGTAGCCCCAACGATCCAGAGATTTGTCAGTCTCACAATAAATATTTTCTACTTATCAATTAATATATATAAGTGCTTACGACTTTACTCTTCGTAGCGACAAGGCATCGACATTTGTTTAAGTATAGTCCAAATGAATGAACTCTCCGAAATTCGAGGACGGCTCACCACCTTCTTAATGATGGAGGTCATTGACCCAAAAGGAGAGTTTCACGTGGCTGAGGCTGAATAAAACTTTTAGTGACAAACAATGTTTTCTTACTGTATCTATAAACATGTTACAAAAATATTATGATAATTCATCTATAATCAATCTGTAAATTTATTTATCTATGATATATATGTGTAACTGTGATTAATATATGTGTATCTGTGATATATCTATGTATTTGTATATTTGCTTATATCTACTATCTGCATTTCCCGAGGCTAGCTGAAAAATAGAAAATTTTCTATATATCGAATGAACTATCACATATGGTTTTGTGGTATAAACTGTCTGTTGAGCTTCTATTATCACAGACGGTTCCATGCACCAACCGTTTGTGATATGTAGCCCATCACAGACAGTTGATAAACACAACCGTATATGATGGCCAGCATATCACAGACGGTTTTGTGGTTGAAGCCGTTTATGATAGTTGGTCTTTACAGGCGGTTTTTATACGAACCGTATGTGCTATGACTTATCATAGATGACTCAAAAATCGTTTGTGATAATCACATGTTATCACAGACGTAATAAATCAGACAATTCAGAAACCGTCTATAATGAGGGTTTAGAACCGTCTGTGATGACTCTCTTTATGGTAGTGATGGTCAAGCTTTTACACAGTTTGCAATATAGTAAACATTAAACTGAATTTGCATGAACATAGTGAACACAAGTTCATTATTTAAATCTAGCAAGCTATCAGTAACTTGAAGAGCATCTATAATGTTAGTACTTCCAGGGGTGGGAGCTGTTCACACAAAATGGACCTGTAGTCTTTTTTTTAAAAAAAATTGATCTTTGAGAATCTATTTTTACAAATCTAGCACTTCTTTGAACCTACCAATCTACAATAGCTTATGTATATTTTAATTAGTGCTAATTAAATTTAATTAGAGCTAACCAATGAGCCATTAATGGCTGCCACAGTGGGGAGCTCGGTAGCAGCAGCTGTGGCTTGGCAGGTGTCTTAACGACTTTTTCTAGCTCGGTAAGTTCAAAGAGAAAGGTCGGTTTGTAAAAATAAGCATAAAGAGACTATAATTTTTAGTACTACTTACATAAACAGTTCGAACAATGGCCATATGTCCTGTCAATAGATGCATATCTTTCTACCTACGATCACATGCACTCCACGAGCTGGCTGCACTCTTAGCTACACCCTTCTTTCTCCAGCCTTTTCTGCCACCACCCTCCATGTGATGCCTCTGAGGCCTGCTGTACATCTGCTCTCTCCGCAAGATCCATGCACGTTTAGCCTTCTACACGTCCACCGACACATCACCGAAGATGCCACTTCTGTGTTGCATTGGCGCCTTGCTCACACTACATGATAGCGCTCGCTGCCTCACCAAATGATTGTCGCTCTGCCCTAGCTAGCTACTTTCCAAAAAGTGGGCTAGTGTTTGCTGAGTACTACTATTCTGTTAAGCAAGGAGCAAAAGACGTTCACATGCAACACTAATCAAGCTCCCTAAACTCCTCACTTGCATTAATTAGGGCCAGGGAACAAGATAGTCAAACCCTAATAGGCCGCTTACACACAGAGTCAAAAAGCCCACAAAGAAGGACGGGGGTGATGAAAAGGCATGCATAAAGAGCCAGGCAGATGCCCCCTTCCGCCCTCATATCATCGTCTCCTATCTCCTCGATATGCCAATGCCAGCCCAGTGATTCTACATGCATGAAGTAGTTATTACTAGTACTTCCCTTCATGCAGCCACTACACAAGCATCACCTAGTGAGTATTAGCTCCACTCTCCTGTGAGTTCTCAGTCTCACCATGCCATCACCATCAAATAATGCCTCCTGAGTAAGTAGTTCTCACTTTTCAACACCACATACACCACAAGCGGCTAGTCCACAGCCATGGACACCAAGGGCGGCTCCGGTGTCCTGCTGGGCCAAGAGGAGGAGGAGGAGGCCAAGAACACCGTGGCGGCTGTGGGGGCGGTGGCGAGGGAGTACCGGAGGGGGAACTGGACGCTGCCGGAGACAATGCTGCTGATCGAGGCCAAGAAGAGGGTGCACGACGACAGGCACCCGGCGGACCAGGGCCTGGCGCGGTGGCGGTGGGTGGAGGACTACTGCTGGCGCAGGGGGTGCCAGCGCAGCCAGAACCAGTGCAACGACCGGTGGGACAATCTCATGAGGGACTACAAGAAGGTGCGCACGTATGAGCAAGCCGGTGCGGCGGGGAGGGGCAGCGGCGGGCCAAGCTATTGGGTGATGGGGAGGGCGGAGAGGAAGGAGAGGGGCCTGCCCTCCAATCTCCTGCGCGAGATATACGAGGCCATAGGCGAGGTCGCCGAGAGGCGGATGAGCTGCGGTGGCGGAGGACCCGGCGCCGGCGGTATGTTCTTGGGGGCGTCGTCCAGCCTCGTCGACGTCCCCATGCAGGCCTCCCCCCTCGCCCAAGTACTGCCCCGACCTCTAGGTACGCCTCTCTCTCCATTAGTTCTTGGCCGCCATTTCTTGTACTGATGGACAGATGCATGATTTGTTTCTTGCCCAATCAAGACCAGGAGACGCATTGCAGCTCCGAGTCGCCGGAGAGGAAGAGGCGGCGGCCGTCACTGGACGACCAACCCGGGAGCAGCACGCCAGCGCCAGCAAGATGCGGCAGCCATCAAGAAGTGCACCACAGCGGCAATCATGGCGACGACGAGAGCACCGACGAGGACGAGGACGAGGACGGCGGCAGCCTGAGCTGGGCGATCAGCCGGTGCGCGGCGATTCTGTCGGGGGCGCTGGAGAGCCGCGAGGCCGCCGAGGAGCGGCGGCACAGGGAGGTGATGGCCGTGGAGGAGCGCCGCAGCCGCGCGCTGCAGGCGCGGCGGGAGGCCGGCGAGCAGTGCGTGGCCGGGCTTGCCGCTACCGTGAGCCAGCTCGCCGGCTCGATGCTCGCGCTCGCCGCCAAGCACAAGGGCCCCGCCGCGCCCAAGTGAGACAAAGCCCAGCGACTCAAGCCATACCAATCCAAGGAGGGGATCTTTACAAGTGCGATGATGCCGCCCTGCGCGCTGGCCTGCGGCGAGCGTGCATTGCTCGAGTGGGCGTCATGCATCCTGCGCCTGCTGCATGCATGGCTGATCAGTGCGTGCGACGACGACGGCGAGTCCGTGACGTCTGGGCTTTGCATGTGACTAGCTGGCTCGATGGGTTTCTGGTCGAATCTGACAAGCTAGGATCGATGGTTCGTACGTTCGTAAGTAGATCTAGGTAGCTAGCTAGCTCGATCGAATCGATCGATGGATTTGTTTTTTGAAACCATGTTCATGCCAATGGATTAATTAATTAACGGGTTTGCTATTTATAAGCTGTGGGTGTTTTGTTAACTCCAAGTCGTTTTGTTGATCTTTAGATTAGCTTTGAGATGCTTGTGTCCAAAAATGTGACTTATATCTGATGTTCTTCTAAAGCTGTTAGTCATACAAAAATGACTATGGGATCAGGAATTGGTTGATAGAACAGCTAGCACAAACAAATCCTACATGAAATACTATAGGGAAACTCAAGTGAAGACTGTACACATATGCCTGACAACCACATCTGGGAGCCTTGGACAAGGCAGCTTTCTCATGTAAGATCTGTCGCAGACCAAGGTGGTGATCATTTTGGCTTATTTTTAGTGACTTATGGCTGAAAAGCACTGTAGCTGGCTGAAAAAACACTGTAGCTGACAAAGACTTATTTAACATAATTAAATTTAAAAAAATTAAAAAATATAAAAAATATGTTAGCCCATCACAAACAACGCAAACAAATACGGCAAAAAGCTAAAAAAAAGCTAAAAATTCAGAAAAAGACGAAATTATAAATAGTAAAAAATAAGCCAGAAGCTGAAGCCGAAACGAGCGGGGTGCTCATCTACACATCACTGTACACAAATATTAAAACATATATAGTATTAACGACGGATAAATGGTAATTACTTATCCATTTTCTTGCTTTAATTTTATGCAAGTTGTACTGAGAGGGTGATGCACAGAAGCACTACTCAACAGTTGACGATGCTTGTAGAGTTACTACAAATCGAAGGACCATGATTAATGTGTTGTTAGGCTAGACATGTGTATTGGTCGATTGAGTAGCTTGAAACACGACATTTTTCAGCCACTTGGACACACGACTAGTGCTTGAAACATGCACCAAGGCCCTGTTTAGAACGAACAAATATGCCAAATATGCATAATATAGGAATTTCATAAAAAAACAGATTAATTCCCGCATAGATAGAAAAATCACTGTATTCCGAACATAGCCTTAAATGTGAAGAATTCGTGTGCACCCCTACTTGTAACATGCTTGCTCATCTAGACGACATTGGTCATACATTTGCTTGGCTATCTAACTTGCATCCATCCATGTAGAAAGGTCAAATATGATATCAACCATGAACTTACGCTAAAGGTTAGGTGAAATCAAGCCAAAATTGTTAAAGTACACATTATTTAATCATTCATTTATACCATTCAATCCATACAATGAACTCGATTCAGCTATATAGGTACGTTTTTTTAGTTTTTTGGCTCCTCCAAAAATTAAAATAAATAAGACGATTTCTTGAAACGAATTTTTTAAATGGTTTTCTGAGCGCAAACTATGTACATCTTTTGTACCAGTGTCTCTAATGGCTACTACCGTCTCAAAAAATATAACAAAAAATCAACTATAAATAAAAATTATAAATCATAATATAAAAAGAACATACCATATTCCAGGAGGGAAGATAGACTCGAGGAGCAAAGTTTGCATGGCTTTTCTTCCCTTCAAATCAGACATGGTAACTCAGAGTAAAAAAGCCAACCTCGAAGATAAAATAACCCATTCCAAGCGCTCCGGCCAAGAGGAAGAGAACAAAGAGATGGCCAGCATGATATGGGTTGCAACAATGGATCAGAGGCGTCAGAAGCACTAGCAAGTTTTTGTCCAAGTTCGTTGATCAGAAGCAGGACAAAATTGTTACCACTTACCAGCCAGTGACGACCGGAGAAAGCCCAGAGTGACAGCTAGTGGCAGCATCAAGAAAATGTGGAGAGAAAAAAGTTACCACAGAGCAGAGCAGCCTACACTACACATGCTGGAGCTGGACAATGTGGTGCAGGTGGCGGTGGCGGCATTAATGGGGAACCAGAAGCACAGCAGAAAAAACTGATGAGAGAGAATTGAAGAGAGAGAGAGAGAGAGAGAGGTAGTGGAGATGCCCAGTTAATTATCAGCTATTGTTCGGTGTTCTTGATGATGCAAGAGGACAGAGGAGTACTTGGGGCTTGGCATGCACCAAGGGCAAGGCAGCAGCTAAGCTGGCTAGGTAGCTGGCCAGCCAAGGGCAGATGAAGACTGGAGCGTGGTCAAAGGAATCTCCCTAGACACTGCAACTGCATTGCTGCATTTGTAGCTGCTGCTCTGCTGCTGCATGCCTGCATTGCATGCGGCCTCTCTGCAATGGCAAATGGCACATCAAGCAAGCTCCTCAAGGCAGGCTAGCTATGTGCTGCTACGCTCGCGTCCAAAATAGCGTCGTCGTCTCCTTCCTTCGACAAGAGATCTTTTTGATGTCGGCGGCAGCTTGATCGACGCTCTCCGCGCGGTGGTGTGCCGTGTGCGTACGACAAGGCCGTGGCAGCGGCTGGAATCTCTCTCTTGGTTTCGTCGCCCCTGTTTAGTTACTCTGTAGCCGGGCATATCTTACGATCGAGCGGACAAGTAATCTTTGAGGTAAATTATCAGAGCAATAATTGGTCTGCACGATCTTTAAAATCTTTATATTAGGTTTGTAAACATACTTAAATTAGCTCGCATAGCACGTTATGGCTCTTATTGATAGAGTTCTCAACTTCTCATTCAAATCTCACGAAGTTACGCCAAACACTTAATTTTTCAAAACAACCAAATTCTAACTCTCGCGAGAATCAGAGTTGAAAATAAATCAACAACAAAAGCAGCTTTAGGATAGATTCTTATGGTGTACCGCTCGTTTCGGCTTTAACTTCTGGTTTCTGACTTATTTTTTCACTATTTATAAATGTTGTCTTTTTCTAAATTTTTTGAGTTTTTTGAGTTTTTACCGGTTTTTTCCCCGTATTCGTTTGCATTGTCCGTGATGAGCTAGCATTTTTTTCTATTTTTATTTTTTTAAATTTAATTATGTCAAATAAGCCACCTTCAACTACAGTGAAATTTCAGCCGATACAGTGTAATTTCAGCTATAAACCACAGTTTTTCAGCCCAACCGAGCGGGGACTAAGAACGAGAATGCCGACTAGAAAAGATGAATAGACGGTTTAAAAAACCTCTTTAGCCAAAACTAATTATATACAAGAAAGTGTAAATCAAAACAGTTTCGCATAATTAAGCCCTAAAGAGTCTAGTCTTACTATATGCACCAATAACCTAAGTTTAGATCAAAGTTTGCAATTAAAGGGTGACAAACAAGCAATTCAATTATAGGAATATTAATTATAAGAATGTAAATGAGCACAAGAATGCAAACCATAAAATGACACACGATGTTTTACTGGAGTGTTCGAAAACTTGCCGGTTTTCTCAAATCCATGCTGAAGTATGCCCAAATAAATTGAATTGGCTTCACGAATTAAGTCAAACACTTCGAATCCACTAGTGGTAGTTCTTTTACCCTCTGAGTAGGTGAGCTTCAATCTTCACAATAATATCAGGCCTTCTCACAACCTTTTTGAGAAGATCACTGAATCACGACACCTGCACGCTATCTAGATATTAGCACAAGCCCCTTGTTTGACTCTCACCAAGTGCTACACAAGCACAAGTAGATACTCAATCCACCTTTAGAAGCGACACATACAACTAGAGCTTTCCCTTCAAGCTCACAAAGTGCAAGATATGCACAAATGAAGAGAAGAAGCTTGCACTAGCTTAAGAGAATGAAATGAGATGCCAAACGTCTATCCCAACCAGCCACAAGGGGTATATATATACCCACACCTCTAAAAACTAGTCGTTGGACCTGAAGCAGACATAATTCAGTGAGGGACCGGTCAACCGCCAACTAATAGCCGGTCAGATTGGTCACACGTTCAACGACTATAAAACTAGCCATTAGACATATGCCTGGTCGGACCGCCCTCACAGGACCCGGTTGGACCGGTCTTCTAAGAAGAAGGAAGCTAAAAGATGCTCTCTGAAAAAAGCAACCACCACCTCCAGTCAGACTGGACAGTTAGACCGCCAACTACTGATCGGTGGGATTGGGCGGTCGGACCGGCCCTACTTTTCAGCATAGCTAAAAAACGATTATAACTTTTGACTTTGATATCGAAATTGAGTAACCTTGAACTCTATGGAAAGCTTATTCAGAGGACTACACAACTCAACTAATTGCATGACCTCAAACACATTAGATCAATACAGAAAACACAAGAACTCCAAAGAGTCAACATCATGGTCTTAAGTCCAAGGATAAAAGCAACAATAAATCTTAGACCATGCAGAGGAAGGATGCATAAACTTCAACAATTTGAAAAAATATATTTGCAAACTTTGGTATCATGCCATAAGGAGTAGGTGTATGGACTTCAACCATTTGCAAACTATAGTTGCATGCTACAAAGATTAGATGCATGAGCCTCAACTATTTGTAAACCACATTCGTAAACAATAGCATTATACCACGGAGAGTTAGAGCAAGCGGGATTGATCTATCAACATATGATGCGACTCAAGTGATAAGACCCCTCTTAAATAGTATAATAACCTATATTAGTAATTCGGTCTCCAACCAAATAGCGAGACTAGTAAAAGACTAGGAATATATTCTTAGCCCATGCTAGTTATATCTTTGCCTTGCGCATCCACTTAAAGCTTTCACTTGACGAAGATCATCTCCTTTCCAAGTTTGGATCCTTATTTTGTTGTGCATCAACACATGATGCTATCTACCATGTCAAGATCTTGACTTGATGATCATCAACACATGATATTATCTAAAGTCTTCATCATTATAGCACCTAAAATTTCACAAACTCATATAAAATATTAGTTCCACAAATCCAGTTGTCATTAATCATCAAAACTCACTATTAACACATAATGGCAGATCTAGATTCTTCACGTGGGGAGCCGCCTGACCGAAAACAAACTTGCCCATCGAAGTTCCTCAAAATTACCCGCAATTGTCACTCACTTACCCCTTTGCCCTTCCCTATCCCAAGCGCTCACCTCTTTGGCCTCCTGTCCTGAGCTGTGTCTGTCCAGCTGAGCAACTTTGATTGGAGGTGACGACGATGACAGACTGCGTGGTGAAGACGGTGACAACTAGCAACGAGTAGAGGCAATGGCGGCGATCATGATCCCCTCCTCTGCTTGTCCAGAGAAGGTATGACGTCACCACCCCTAGCCCCACCACCTCTTCCTTTCCCTCCAGATCCACTGCTGTCCCTCCCTCTCTCTCTTCTACCATAGCTCTAACGATTCCAACCCAAGGTGTGCACCGCTCTCCAACCCTAAGTCTCTGCCGCCTCTTCCTCTCCCTCTAGATCTGCCGCTGCCTCTAATTTCTGTCATCGTCTCTTCCTCTCCCCCTTCTTCCTTAGCTCCGGTGACCCCAAATCCGTGTCACCGCCACTTCCCTTTAGATCCGCTGCCAAGTTCCACCGCCGCCACATCCTCCTCGGTCCCCCCTTCTCACCACCGGCCACCGACACCGGTCATTCCACACCTGTTGTTTTTTGTGCCTTGCAAACTTGTACTGATGACCACCAGTTCATTTGGCTATGTTTTTAAATTTTGTTATGCCCTTATGTTAGTTGAACTTAACATGTTTGGCATATCCATAGATGGGTTGAGAACTGAGTTGTTAATATAACATGTTAAGAACTGAATTCGTGGATCTGCTATATATCATCTGTGGATCTGCCAAACATGTTAAGATGAGTTAAGAACTGAGTTGTTAATAACATGGTCTTAATTTTGGGCATGTTTGGATCTTCCATAAGATCATAACAAAATTCCAAGCACCCATTCCAGGAAGGGTTGAAGTTGAATACTTTCATTCCAGTAAGGGTCTTAACATATTAATAACATGATCCTAACATGTTCCTAGCTTGTTCTTTTAATTATTAGAACTGAGTTGTCGATCTTAATTCTAATGGGTGCTATTTATTGTCTTTTTTATGTTAAACATATATATGTTGATGACTAAATTTTATAGACGACATACATTAAAACTGAATGAATATGGGCGATCAATACCCTCTTGCAACCTAAAGCATCTTACTTGAGTTTGGACACAATTCATAATATTCGTAAGATAGTTCACAAGGTACAGCTATAGCAGCTTGCGAAACCTGCCATTCTAAATTAGGTTGTTAAAAAGTATTAATCACAAACATAACTAACAACAAATTATATGGGAGACAGATATCACAGGTAAACACCCCATTCAAGTGAAGTGGATAACAAATAACTGGTAGTGCTCTGTGATCTGCTAGGTGGTTTCCATGCTCAAGAGTTGATGATAGCAATGGATACATGTAAAACTAATTAAGTCGTGTGTGGCTGATGTAGAGGTGTAGAACCTTGACCTTCACACTAGCGAATGCATGGAAACCTCAGGCTGGTTATAGTGTTTTTTTTATGTTGACATGCTGGTTCTTTGTTCTTAATTGTTTGGTTGTAGTGGAAGTATTCAACTTCAGCCCTTCCTGAATGAAACTGCAGATTTAATTTGATTTCCTTGTTAATAACTTGTGCTCCATTCTTTTTATCAATGAAGCAAAAAAAAGAAAACAAAAACGAATTATTTACCAGCCTAAATGGTCATGTAATGGTCTTATGGAAGCAGTATTGCCATTTCCAGTTGGTTTCCTTTGTGTTCTCTTGTATTACATGGAGTACTTGACTACTACCAGTTCTTATACCTAAATATGCTTACAAAATTTGTGTAGATTTACAATTAAATATGACCTCCTTGAAAAGTGAAAACCAAGGCTCTGTGTTTGGTCCGATGCATGCACATTGAAAAGTGAAAAAGTGGTGTTTAGTTTGTTTCTGGTGTTTTTTTTGTATGTGCATGCATGCATGACTGAGTCGGTGTTGCATACTTGTCTCTCAGTTCTTATTCATCCCTTGATTAAGCTCAAATTAAGTAATATTTTCTATCAATCATATAACACTATTGAAATATGGCTGCCATACACAACTCATCAATTAAGATGCATCTATCCATGGAATTTTGTGTTGTTTTGGCCCCTTGAGTCATTTTTTTTTGCAAATGTGACCCTGGTGCCATTTTTTTGCGAACGTAGCCCGTTCTCTACCGTGGATGATCTAACGGCTGACACGTGGGTGGTTCTACGCCTCCGAAGCGTGGAAGGTGGGCCTGAGCACGGAATTCCTGGCGAGCATGGGAGTTCGTCGTCAGGCGCAGGGCATAGAGATCGCTAGCCTCTTAGGCGCGGCGCCACGTCACGTCAGTCACCGTACGTATCAAAATAGAAGAGGCGATAACTCGCGAGGAGTTTTTTTAAAAAAATCGAAGGCAAAATGCATATTTTCGAAAAAGGCAAAGGGCTTTTTCGTAAAAAAATAAGGACCTGTACGTAAACAAACGGGGACCCGTGCGCAATTTCAAAAACCGCGAGGGGCTATCCTGCAAAGTGGAGGGGCTAAAAAACCGGCAGGGACCTTTTCGTGAGAACCAAGGACCTGTACGTAATTTCGGAAAAACACAGGGACTTTTTCGCAAAACGGCTCCCCCGACCGTACGAAGATTCGCGCGGCCACGCGGCGGGCGGAGCGTGGCGCGGGTTGACGTGGCGGTGCCCTCCGCGCGGTGTTTCCGCGGGGCGTAATAGGGGGAGTATGCGGCTCCAGACCGCAGGAGGTCTTTTATTCCAGAGGTGATTTCTTTCGTCGTGCAAGAGAGAAGACCGAGGGAGGAAGAGAAGAGGCCATCAAGATTTTGTCCCTTTGGTTTGGAATTTGAAGTTTGCACTATTACGAAAGTTGTACATCGGCTTGTGAGCATCAAGAAGAGGTAATTTTTATACAAATGTGATTACATGTTTAGCAATGTAATTAGCATGTAATTAGATAAATGGTAAGTTGTTAGTATGAAAAAGTAGTACATGTGCTTAGCACATCAGAATTTAGAGCATGATTAATCTAGTATTACCTAAATAAAGGTACATGAAATATGTACCCACTAGCTCTGGCATCTGTATTAGCTAAATAAAGCTACATGAAACCTTTCTCAGTATATATCATGCGTGCATATGGTAAGTTGAGACATGATTCCATGCTAGCTAGCACCAGCTCGAAAGAAAAGTAAAGAGACCTATGCCTGCATGCATGGTTAATAATGGTTTGGTAAATCAAATAATCTAAATAATGTCAATTGAATATTTATCTATATTTTTAAAATATTTTTATATTTATATTGCACTAGGGTTATTTTTACCTTAGAGTTGGAGAAAAACAATAGTCATACGATCAGATGAGCGCAAGTGTTATCATGAAGCCAGTTTTTTTAACCAAACCTTTATATGCATAGAACTTAGGTAGTTATTAACCATACTCAGTATATGTGGTGCGTGTGTACGGTTAGCTGAGACATGATTCCATGGTTGCTATTCCAGTTGTAAAGAAAATTAAAGATACCTAGGTATGTTCTTTTGTGGCTTTTGACTTTTCTACAGTAACTAGCTTTTAAACGGAGTGTCTTTTCAAGATGGAGTCTACTAGTTAATTTTAGTACATACTGTACCGACTTCATTTGTATCGGCAAAAGCCACACATGAATTTCAGTTACTCTGTAATCTCTCACACGAACAGCCAAAAACCACAAGTCACAGCCAAAAGATATAAGCTGCAGCCACAAAAGAACAGACCCCTAGGCCTGCATGCATGGTTAATAATGGTTTGGTAAATCAAATAATCCAAATAATGTCAATAAAATATTTATTTGTATTTTTAAAAATATATTTATATTTATATTGCACTAGGATTATTTTTACCTTGAAGTTCGAGAAAAACAGTAGTCATATGATTAGATCAATGCAAATGTTATCATGAAGCCAGTTTTTTTTAACCAAACCTTAATATGTGTATAACCTAGGTAGTTATTAACTAGAGTCACACCTCTAAGTTTATATTAGGTGCTCATACATTTCATGAATATAAATCCACTTTGTGTATGATATGAACTGTTGTACGGTATATCGTTGTATGTCATGTACTAAGTGGGTTTCATATGCACCAGTTTTAGGTACGTCATGTTGGACATTCATGATCTGTTTGTGTTTACGGGGACCATCTTGTACACGACAAACCATACATGGTAGACCTACAAATTACGACTGGACCGTGATTCGGGCACCGGGTCTGAAGGACATGAGCCTCTCAGAGCTAAGGAGGTGCGTCTGTTCCACATTCAATCGCGCCACTGCAAGGAAGATGATACACATCGAGGCGTTGTACATCTTAGTGGTGGGTGTTGCAGGGGAGACCTTTTGGCAACTTGTGAAGGTGATAAGTAACGCATCATGGGGCAATTACATGAGGTTGTGTGCAACCCTGCTGCTACAATATATGCGAGACCGATGGTATATGTTCAGTTTATGGAGTGGATGGAATCATCTGGCATGCGTGGTTCCGGTGGAGGTGGTGATGATGAAGTGCCTGGGTTGGTCTCTAGCGGTGATATAGATGCTGGTGTTGGTGCAGATGCAGGTGAAGAAGCAAGCGACAGAGACATGAGGAGGTGGGCGGAGAACTTCGAGCCGAACGAAGGCATAGAGAGATAGTGGGCAACCCATATTGATTGCCACGAGTTCCTTGCCAGCCACGTGGGAGAAGCGGAAAGTGAGGAGGAGGATGTGCAAACATCTAGTTTTGAAGATGAGAAAGATGGAGAAGCTGCTATGGGAGGTGTACTAGGTGGCATGGTGACCACGGATGTTGCTTATGTCTCTTCTAGATTGGACGACATCGTAGCAACTTCTCTGGTTCTACCATAGCTAGAGGAGGCACAACGGGGCTTCAATGAAGACACTCTATGTAGTGCCCTGATATGTTCTAGAAGGGGCCACTAAACCTTAATTAGCCCTAATCTGGGCTTAGGGCTCAATAAAAGGGGCAAAACTTTTTTCCCATGCAGCCGCCATCACCATTTTTTCTCTCATGTTGCCTCTCAAACCTCTCTATCCTCTCTTTCCAATCTCTATCTCCCCCATTGAGGGGCCGACCGAGGCCTTGTCCGGAAGTGGTGCATCTGGCGTCGACAACGGGAGGCCAGTCAAGCATGTGGTGTGGTTGGTGGCATGCGTGTGGCGGCAACTGTGGTAGTGGTGTAGGTGGAGGCGGTCATGGTGGCGGCGATGGTTGCTGGCGGCATGGTGGCGGCGATGGTCGATGGTGACGGTTGGCGGTGGCAGTGGAGGCCAACGGTGGTGGCTGGTTATTACGCGGAGCCGTTGTGGTGCGGTTGGCCAAGGGCACGGCCGAATCACGTATTCACATGGGTTTTTGGCTATCCATTCAGCGGGATGCCGTTCGCGCGGCCAAACGAGCGTTCGGTCGGCCGAATAGCAATTCTAACGGCAAAGGCTTAGCTAGTCGAATGCACTTCCGTCCGTCCTTCCACAAGGTTTCGCAACCCTAATCTAATTCGTTCGTGTTCCACCTTGTAGGTTAGCACGTGGCCACAAAGGGGGCGTTCGGGCAGTTGCGCACATTTTATCCTTCGAGTAGCGTGTCCGCTAAGAGTGCTCAAGGCAAGTACCTCGCGGCCGTAACCTCTCCGTTCCACATTTCATATCTTCCATGGTTACTTGTTACCATTGCCATTGAGCACAATTATCATATCACCAAAGTTATCTGGCTATTATCATATCACTAAAGTTACCTGACAATTATCATATCACCAATGTTACTTGGCTATTATCATATCACCAAAGTTACATGCCTATTATCATACCACTAAAGTTACTAGGCTATTATCATATCACTAAAGTTACCAGGATATTATCATATCACTAAAGTTACCTGGCTATTATCGTATCAATCATGCTTGCCTGGTTATTATCATATTACTAATGCTTGCTTGGTTATTATTTTGTTATTGGTGCTGGTCTAGTTATAGACTTCGAATATTGTATTCAAAACATGATGTTCTAGGTTATCTTGTTTCACATGCATTGATGTTTATTAGGATACTCAGTTATTAGTGTTCAGAAATCATGCTTAAATTGTTAATAGGGGTAGCGAATGATCATGTTGTAGACTTAGATTTAAACAACTAGCAATCTTTTAATATCAAAGCTTCTTTGTTTTATCCTTCTGATATTATGATGTATTGTTGGTATGATTTCTTATGTGAATCATGACCGATATATAATAATTGTTGAATTGACTAATAACCACTTATCACATAATAAAACTTAGTTAGTTGCCAACCCTTGTGTGAGCTATGTTATAATACTCCTTTTAGATTAATTCCTAGATCTCTACCACCTTATTATCATTCCTTACCGCCCTTATCGGGAGTTATGCTTTTCGTTTCCAGCCTTAGCAAATCCTTTCACTTATCATAGTCTTATCTTCGTCATCCCCTAGTTTCCTTAAATTCATATTATACAATCTTCCTATACTGTAACAGTTACCTTATCACCATACTATCATTTCACATCGCCTCTATCGGGTGTTAGGTCCTTTCATTTTCAACCTTGGCAAATCCTTTCATTTCCCATTAACTTATCTTAGCCTTTCCTTAGTTTCCTTAAATTCATATCATATAACATGTTAATAATATAACAGTTATCTGGCCTGGGGTTACCCACATATAGCGGAAATTTTCATCCACCTAGTAATGTACGGGGGGACGTACACTTTTGTTACTCAGGATATCATGCCCCGTCTGTGGTTATACAGTCAAGGACAGTGTTGTGCCTGACTACTCTCGTATAATTGGGTATGTGGGAAGGTATCGTTGGTGCCATTGCCATAACTTTCTATGGTTCTTGTTACATCTATCTCCGTTCAGTATCAGTGTTTCTAATAACCTAGTCTTATTGTAATTAACCTATGTCAATTACTTGCTTGCATTACTTGTTCTTTACTCACCGTGTTGCGACCGTTGTTGGGTACTTGTTGAGATTTCCAAATCTCACGCTTGCTCTTTCCATTCTCAAGTAAAAGGCCAATGGAGTGATTGCAACATGCATGGATGGGCACACTCGAGTTTTCAGCATTGTGGCTTCCTACTGTTTATGTTATCTTATTTACTCTTTATTTGGTTAGAAGTGGGCCGGTTCCATGTTTCAATCATTTATTTCAATTTCTGCTGGTTCTTTAAAAAAGTACTTTAAAAGTTTTAATTTCCTCACGATTTCTATTATTGTTTTTATTTATTCTTTACTTCGACGATGACGTTCTGTAGTAATATCTCATATTGGGATGTGAGGTGCTACACTCTACTCTTATAGGAGTGCTTCCCTAACAAGAGTGTTGCCTCGTATGCCATTGCCAGATATGTCGTTACCATTAGCCGGATGTATCGGGTGCATAGGTCTAACCTTGACAACTAGATCATCAAGTGTGTGGACAAATCTTGCCCTAGCAAGGTCCGTGCGTAGTAGTCAAGGGGTATGGCTATGGGCTTCTAGATAACGATGCTAAAGGATCACATATGCGAGCTTGCTGAGCTACTTCACAGGCACCACAACATGATGTCCTCATATGTTGCAAGCCTAATCAGCCACCTAGTCATCACAGATGTTTTCATTTTGCCGAAGCTTCTATTGGCAGATATTGTCAACATGGTGGGCTTCCTGGTTAGCTATATCAAGGTATGACAGGCTAAACAGAAGGTCGTGGATCATATGTACGACACATACGAAGAGGCTTATGACCTAGTCCCAAGATTACTCCACCAAATTGTAGAATCAAATTTCGGCATATACATTAACAAGATGAAGGGAGTGCATCCTACAAAGGGGCCGAACTATTTCATTCTTGATAGTCTTTTGGGCCTTCCGTCAGGCAATACAAGGGTTTAAGTACTGCCATCCTGTACTGATGATGGATGATACCTTCTTATCTGGCAAGTACACGGGCACCATCTTCACTATGGTTGCGGCCGATGCAAACGACCAGCTACTCCCCATGGCCTTGGCAATTGTAGAGAACAAGAACATGGATAACTGGCTATGGTTCCTGACAAATGTGAAGCAAGCGGTGGTTCAAGAGCAGCAATACTGGGTTGCTATCCGTGTTGAGCATGATGTAGAATGGGACGCAGCTGTCGTTCCAGTGGAATGACGTGAGGAGCTATTAGTGCATGAGGCATCTCACGGGCAACTTCCACATGCGGTTTCGAAGCAATTGCTAGAAGGACTAACCCAAATGCATCCCATGAAATGCAACAGAAAGGAGCAAGAGCATAATAAATAGGATAAATCATGAAGTACAAAGCTCCCCCTCACAATAGTCCATAAGGACAGACCACACCAAGCTCTCCCCGCAAGGCAGAAAACCTAGAGCTATCCAAGGCTTGGTAAAGATATCAGCCAACTGGTGGTCACTCTCCACAAACTAGAGCACTATGTCACCCTTCACTACATGGTCTATAAGGAAATGGAATCTGATATCAATGTGCTTGGTCCGAGAATGCTGCATTGGGTTCTTAGCAATATTAATTGCAGAAGTGTTATCACAAAAGAGTGGAACACTGTCTATGACTAACGCAAAGTCCCGCAGGGTCGAAGCCATCCAAAGTACTTGGCTGCAGCAACTGGCGGCAGCAATGTACTCGGCCTCTGCGGTGGACTGTGCAACGCTGGACAGCTTCCTAGAAGACCAAGAGACAAGAAAAGTGTCAATGAATTGGCAAGTGCCAGAAGTGCTCTTCCTATCTATCCTACAGCCAGCAAAGTCTGCGTCGGAGAAGGCTCTAAGGGAAAGAGAGAAAGATGAAGAGTATCAGATACCATAGTCAATGGTAGCTCGAAGGTACCGAAGAAAGCGCTTCACCGCCTGGCGGTAAGATACGCGAGGAGAAGCCTGAAACCGAGCACAAAGACACACAGAGAAGTGTTTGTCTGGTCTCAAGGCAGTGAGGTATAAGAGGGACCCAATCATGCTTCTGTACTCCTTTTGATCAACTGGCTCACCATCCTCATCTGGGTTAAGTGAAGCTGTAGAAGCCATCGGAGTTGACACCGGCTTATCATCACTCATATAAAAGCATCTTTGAGAGACCATGTGGAGGTCATCCCGTGTGAATGGTGAGTAATTGACATCGGGTTAGGAAAGTCGAGTTTGATTTGGGTGGTTCGGACCTTGACGTTGCGTGGTGTAATCGGGCTCGGTCGGACATGGTCAAACCTGATCAAAGTGATTAGGATGCATATTCTGTTGATTCAACAGGTTTGGGCTTAATGTGGTTTCATTAATGCTATTTATGCTTTCATGTGTTGAGCGGTGCTATTTGATGTGTTTCTTGACTGTGTTGGCTGTAGGACTTCGGAGCTAGGTCATGGTGAGGCGTGGGAGGACCAGGACTAGGCATAGGAGGTGTTGAGGTCTAGAGACACTTGAGGCTTTTTGTGCATTTGCTCTCCATGTGTGTGTTTCTTTATTGTGAGGAGTGTGTTCTTCTCAGTTTGTGAGATTGAGAGAGATATGAGCTGAGAACAACTCTTTGTAATCGTGTATCTCTCCGTATCAATTTCAATATGAGAAACTTTGTTTTTGAGATTATCTGGGTATTTAGTTTCTCTCTGTGATTCTTTTCTTTTGTTGGTCTTTGCTCTTCTTGATGGTTTAAGGTCTATTTGCTATTTGAGTCTCTGTTCAGCCAACCTATGAAGGACAACAATTGAGTTTCTTGTTTGGCCGAGTTCTGTTGGTCATTTTTTTTAAGGGCTGCAATAATTCAATCTTTTTCGGAAACTTATTTCTTGAAAGTACTATCTATACCGACATTCACAAACTGCCTCCCATTCTTGTCTTTCTTTTGTTGCTAGTCAGTTTTTCATGTGGCAATAGTCTATATTCTTGGTTGTGTTTCAGTCTGTGTTCCTGTTCTTTCGGCTGATCTTGGCTTTGTTTTCTCTTCTAGTCTTTGTTTCGGCTGTGCAATAATGTTTGTCCTCTCTCGGCAGTAGATTTTGGTCAGTTGAGTCTTTAGCTTTCGGTTTAAATAAAAAAAATATTGTTTCTCTTTTGCTAGAATCAGCCAACTGCCCTCAATTCTTTTTTCTTTGCCTAAACTTTATTGCGGCGGCAAAGTATCTCTCTTTTGTTCAATAGCTTTCGGGCTATGTAGTTCCGGTCTGCATACTTTTCTTGGTTGGTTGTTATCTCCTGTGTGCGGTCCTGTCCTGTTCAGATTTCAGCCGGCTACCTTTGAGCCGTCTCTCTGGTTGTTAGTCTGCTTCAATTTTAGTTCTCAGTTGATTTATCTGTTCAGCCGTGAGTTTTCTTCTCAGTTTTATTTGGTTGATCGGCTGTCCATTTTGTGCTCTGTTTCAGTCCTGTAGTATTTTTTTTGTGCTTTCAGGTTATTGGTTCAGGGACTGCAGTTTTGGTCAGAAGTTTGTTTTACTGCAGTTGGTCACTATTATCAGAGACTTGTCTTCCTTCTCTCTACTCTCTGGCCTGATTCTCTTGTCCTGGATTTTCCTTTTATTTGGGTTATTGTCTGTTTGTAGTGAGCATTTATTTTTCTTTCTTCGTAACTGTTATAGTTATCAGAGGGTCGAAAATCGTGTGGATACTCGGGGTATTTTTAAAGGGCTCCATTCACCTCCCATCTGTCGCCGTTTCCGATCCAATAGTCTCAAGAGGTCACGAGTGTACTTGTCTTGATGCAAGAAAGTACCCTCCCAAGTCTACTTGATCTAGAAGCCAAGGAAGAAGGTCAGCTCACCCATCATGCTCATCTCAAACTCGGTGTTAATGACATCCGAGAACTGTGAAACCAGAGCATGAGAAGAGCCGTCAAAGATAATGTCATCGACAGAAATTTGAACGAGCAGAAGGTCAGTGCCATGCCTACGAATGAACAAGGTCTTATCCACCTTACCCATCTCAAAACCATGACTCAACAGATAGGACCTAAGCCTATCATACCAAGCTCTAGGGGTCTGCTTAAGTCCATACAAGGCTTTGGAAAACTTGTAGACATGGTTTGGGTATTTGGGGTTTTCAAAACCTGGAGGCTGTCTCACATAGACTTCTTCCTCAATAAAGCCATTGAGCAAGGCACTCTTGACATCTATCTGGTAAAGCTTGAAACCTTTAGAAGCTGCAAATGCAAGCAGGATTCTAATGGCCTTAAGTCTAGCTATAGGGGCAAAGGTCTAGCCTTGTTTCGAATGACTACCCCATCCTCACTCTACTTGTTCTTGAACACCCACTTGGTCCCAATGACATTGTGACCTCGAAGGGGCTCAACAAGCGACCAGACCATGTTTCTCTCGAAATTCTCTAATTCCTCATGCATGGCATTGACCCATGACTCATCAGAAAGAGCATGACAAACATCCTTGGGCTCAAAGGTGGCAACGAAGGCTGAGTGGAGACAGAAATATGACATGCCAGACTTTGAGCGTGTGACTCGCTCAAAGATGTCTCCAATCATCTGCTCAGAAGGATGAGCTTTCTGGATATGCCGGGGAGGTCCGGGATGAGATGAAGAAGTGGCATCTACCTCATGAGCTGATAAGGTAGGAACAAAGCCACTAACTCCAGAAGATGTGGAAGGCATGGGTTGATCTCCTCGAGGAGCTGTGGAAGAAGGAGGCTCCTTAGGGGAGGAAGAACTGGATCAGGTATACAACCCTCATCTCCATCCTCCTCATCATCCACAAAGATGGTCTCGGACTGCTCTAAAGAACCTGAGATATCGGGCCTAGTCCCCGGACTGGCCTCATCGAAGGTCACCTCACAGGTTTCTACCATTTTACTAGACTCGCAGTTCCAGACCCTATAGGCCCGCGAAGAAGTCGAGTAACCTAGAAAGATACCACCATAGGAACGTGATTCGAACTTGTCTAGGTTCCCGGACTTCAAGATAAAGCACTTGCATCCAAACACACGAAAATGAGATACACTGAATTTTCGCCCATATCTCAACTCATAAGAGGTGCGATGCAAGTGTGCCCTGAGAAAGACTCTGTTGGAAACATGGCACACAGTGGCTATAGCCTCCGCCCAAAACCTCCTCGGTGTAGAGTACTCATCGAGCATCATCCTGGCCATCTCGACCAAGGTACGGTTCTTCCTTTCCACTACACCATTCTACTGGGGGGACGTGTGGAGAAGAGAACTTGTGCTCTACACCTGTCTCACCACAAAACCTTTCAAAGTATGAATTCTTGAACTCCGTGTCATTGTCACTGCGGATCGCTTGTGAGGCACCCGGGAGCTCAACAGAAAGCCTACTAAACGAACCCCGAAAATATGTAAACGTCTCATCCTTCGAGGCTAAGAAAAACACCTAAGAATACCTCGAGAAGTCATCGACTACGACCAGAACATACCACTTCCCTCCTGCTGACTGCACTCTAGATGGTCCATATGGAGCAGCTGTACTGGTGCATCTATCATAGTCACTGTAACTGGAGGATGTGAAGCGGCAACCATCTTGTCGTGCCGGCATGGAGCGCAAACAAGATCTTTGACCATTTTGAGTTTTGGCAGACCTCGAATGAGATCATGGCCATTAACTCGGGTCAAATGGTCAAATCCAATGTGACCAAGTCTCCTATGCCAGAAAGTGAGGTCGCGGGACTTAGAAGCAATTAAACACCTGAGAGGGTCACTAGAAGACTCAACAAAATCAGCACGAAAGATCCTTCCAAATCTAGAAATCCCGCAAATAAGACTCCATGAAGAATCAAGAATTTTGCAAGCGTTTTTCTTAAAACTCACCTCGAAATCGACATCGGTAAGCTGGGAAACTGAGAGAAAATTGTAATGCAACTTACTTACTGAGACAACATCTTTCAAAATAAATGAATCATTAATGCGCACAGTACCTTTCGCGATGACGCGCCCAAACGAAGCGTCTCCAAAGGTGATAGTCTCATCAGCTGGAGCATGGGCTAGGGAAGAGAACCAATGGGAGGCTCCGGTCATATGACAAGAACAAACGGAGTCTATAAGTCAAACCTCTCCCTTACCAGCCCGGCAAACCGGAGTCAAACATAGAGTGAAGACTCGGCACTGGGATAAATCAAAATAGATTTTGGCACCCAATACTGAGTAACGCGTCGAGCAGAAGAAGTAGCCACACACGACTGACCTCTATCTACCCTATGCTCTCTGTCGCTCAAAGAAGCAGAAGGTCTATGTGTAGACCTGAAGCTATTGTTGGGTCCGACCGCTATGGGAGAGCGAGTCGGAGCACCGACAACATGCTGATCACGCCACGGGTAGACATCTCGATGAGGGAAACGAGATCTACCCTCAGAACGACGGAAGTCATGACTAGGGGCATATCGAGGACGAAAACCAGAAAACTCAGAAAGTCCAAGTCCTTGATGCTGCCCAAACCCATCAGCTGAAGCAAACCTAGACCTCGTGTTGGTCTTAGGTGCACTCAAGGTCTGGGGCTGACCCTGAATACGCCTAAGAGCCTCAACACAATCTCCACATGCGATCTTGGCGCGCTTGAAACATCGCTCAACCGAATGTTCATCCTTTTGACAGAAGGTGCAATGATACTTCACCTTCTGAGAGGTGGATGTAGCACGATGGGGCTTCGCCTTCTGAGAGGCCGAAGCAACAGGTGAAATCACCTTGCTGTCAGAAGTCTCTTGGACAAAACCCGCTGACTTGAACTGAACTTTCTTAGTTCTGGGCTTGACCTCGATCACACTTGCTGCTATGGGTCTAAGAATAGCAGGTGGATGTTTCCTCACATCCTCAGAGAAATTATATTCTAGACCTTGATTAAATTTACAAATCTTTGACTGGTCTAGAATAAGATTAAGCTTCTTCTTGCCTCCTACAAATCTCTCGAGGGTGTTCATAAGATACTGACACTCCCGGAAGAGAGAGGTGCAAGAAGTGCAGAGGAAGAAGAGACAACAGGAGGTAAGGGAGTAGAAAAAGAACCAATAGCAGAAGAACGAATGGCTTGTGCACGCACAGCCGACTTGGAAGGGACAGTCCTACTGCTAGCCAATTGGTTCACGTCGCTAGGCGTCTCTACCTTACCCTTGCGCTCCTTCCCAACATCAGCACAACCATTACAAGCATATGATGGCTTCTCTAGAAGATCCTTAGTTAGCTTCACGCATTTTCATCCAATGCAATCAAGTCAGATTTTAGTTTGTTACAACTATTGCATGGTGAGCTAACAGAATTCTTAGAAGCATATAGAGCGAATTTGTTATTGTTGTCAATCATCTCTTGAAACTGTTTGGAAACAGCTTCAAGCTCAGCAGTCAATTTGGGACAATTCACGCATGAAGCAATAAGCTCAAGTAGAAAAGCTTGTAATTCAGCAATTTTATGATCTGTTTGTTTTAGGTTCATCTTCAAATTATTACAACTTTCACAAGTCTCGGGCAGATCAAGAAGCAAGGTATAAAGACCTCTAAATGCATTGTCCTTATCCTCACATGAGGTGCAGAATGTAGTCTCAACAGTAGATGAAGGAACATCAATCCTAGTCATCTCTAATTCAGCAAGAAGACTAATATTCTCCACCTTAATCATGTCTAGTTCAGAGGACAGACTATCATGAGAGGTCCTTAACTTCTCCATGTCACCAATCAAGGCAAGGCATGTATCACATTCATCATGGGATGGAGCAGATATAAGTGAGGTAAGCTCCCGTGACAGTCTATCTACTTCCTTCTCCAACTCGCTACTCCTAGCTTTAGATCTAGCATGGAATTTCCCTAGCTTAAGAAAAGCGTCATTAAGCTGGTCATAAGAGGGGTATACCTCGTCGGAGTCAGAGTAAAGCTCGTTGTCGCTCACATCGCCCTCAAGGGCCATGAAGCACATGCTGGAGAAGTCGTCGCCATCCTTGGGTTCTTGATCACCCGTCCCATCATCGTCGCTCCATCCCTCCACCTCGCTGAGGTCGAGGTCGTCGAAAGCAGTGAGGACGCGGTGGAAGAGTTTCTTGGCCTTCCCAAGATTGCGAAACTTCTTCTTGCCTTGGGTATGAGCTGAAGGCTTCTTGTTGCGGTTCGTGTCGATGTGGTTGTTTTTGCTCGAACCGCCGTAGTCACCTTTGCCCTTCTCCAACTTGGGGCAATTCGCCCGAATGTGGTTGGGGCCACCACACTCAAAGCAAATAATCGGTCCTCCTCTCTTTCTGTCCCTCACTCTCTTGTATGCGTGGGAAAATTTTCTGGCTAAGAGAGCGAGTTGGCTTTCTGGAAGCTGCTCTAGTTGATCATCGGCAATATCACACAAAGCAGCAAGAGAGAACTCAAGAAAAGTCGGAAGGTCGAAGCGGTGGGATCGGTGACTAAGGCCATCGACTGCGACTTCGACCTATGAGAGACTATGTCAATCTCGTGAGTCTTGAGGCGTGAGTACAACGCGTCAAGAGTCAGGGTTGAGAGGTCGGCCGTGTCTTTAATCGTAGTCATCTTCATTTCCCAAATACGCAAATCAAGAGCAGATAGCATCTGTCGAGCGTTGTCCGAGTCGGAGTACGTGAGACCGACGGCTCGGAGGTTGCTCAGAATCTTATGACATCACGCAAAACACTCATCCAGGGACTCTCCAGCGAGCATTTCAAACTTGTTGTAATCGAGGGTCACGCAGATGTCAAAGGCCGACGTCAGATGAGAGATGCGATCAAATTCGCTTCTGCTCAGACCTTGGGTTATGATGTTCCTTACCTTTGCATTTGCCTCAACATCAGCCATGTTTCCGGCATTGATGTTCTCATCGGCAGAGAAAGATATCTGGGACTTTAACTTCCGCCAGATGGCGTAGCCCTGAGCCTGGATGTAGGTCTCCATCCGGCTCATCCAGAAGGGATTGTCGATCCCATCGAAGATCGGGGGCTTGGTGGAATACTTGTCCGTTGCCATGGCTCTAGAGACCGGTTAAGATCTACAAGGAAGAGCTAACCGGCTCTGATACCAATTGTGGGACCGAAATGGCAACAGGGGGGAATGGTGCCTTCAAAAATAAAATCCTCCCCTCAAGTATCCACACAACAGAAGAGAACTCACTGGAAATCACAGATAATCGAATGAAACAAATTCAGAGAGAAAAGTCGATTCTGGGCTGTTCTGCCAGCAAGCGGTAGTACCGTTGTGAGAAGCGGTAGTACCGCTCAACGGTAGTACCGACGAGCTGCACGGTAGTACCACTAATGAACTTAGTCGCTGAGTCAGCGCTGGTCTGACCGCAAGTGGTAGTACCAATGGAGTAGCGGTAGAACCGGAGAGCGGTAATACCGACGTGTAAACGGCGGTAGTACCACACGCTACAGACCGAAGAACAGCAGGCGCAGAATCTGGCCAAAATTCAAAATACTCAAGATTTGCTGCTCTTCTCGGATCAATTTCAACAGGCATCATCTTAAACATCATATTGACCTCAGTGAGAAGAAAATGCAGACAAATATCAAGCAATCATAGGAAAATCGGATTTCTTGGGAAAATTCAGCAGGAGAGACCAAAATCCGAAATTTGCAAGATTCTTGGATTCTCGGCTTAGGAAACTTTGAGGATAGCAAGGAAACAACCTCAGAAGAATAAGACAAGAACCAATTTTAAGATTGCACTAGAAAATCAAGAGGGCACTTGAGCTCTGCCTCTTAACCCTAGAAAACCGAAGTATAGTGTGCCCGATTTGGGAAAAAGGAGACTTGATGATTCTTCCTTCTGATTTCGAAAATGGGATGCTCAGGTGATCTTGATAATCGCCCTAGTTCATAGCATCAACAAACAACAACTAGAAATCAAGAAATCACCAAAAGATGCAAGAAATGAGAAGGGCCAAGAAGAACAGGGAACGAACTGAGCAACTCAACATCATCTCAAATCAAGATTTTTCATATAGACAACCAGAGATGAATGATCACAAGAGTTACTACAACCAATTCATTCCAAGATACGTCCCCATACGCATGGACATTCAGAAGAGAAAGAAGAAATCAAGAACACAACACCATGGGAACAAGGGAGAAACAGCCTCTGCCCTTCCTCGCCCACTCCTCAACAGAAAGGAAAAAGGAAAAAGGAAAAGACACAACACATGCAGAGAAAAACCCTAAACTCTCAATTTATCCACATGCCTCTCCCTCTCCTTTTATAGTGTCCACTAATGGGTTCACAAACACACTTTACCCATTAGTGCCAACAACCCTATTCCTTTATCCACTAACTCGAACCGAATCCGTTTCTGCTTTTGCAGTCTTGCGCTTTCCCAAAACGCCCCTGCTGCACCTTCTGGTAAACTTCCTCTTTCCTTGCTGTACACGCCTCGCAACCACTTCGAGTCCACGCCGTCTTCAGCACATCCCGACCGTTCAGACCTCAGCACCGCATGTGCGTAGTCCGGTCATCCCGTGCCTCGCCACGACTCCGCCTCAATATCCTGCAACCAACACAGACAAAAAATACATCACATAACACCGCTCGAGATAATGGAATTACCATATGCAATAGTCGCAAAACCAACCAAATCAAACTCAAGTTTTATGCGCTCACTGCTCTGACTGCGTGCATGTGGTAGTACCGCTCCCCAAAGCGGTAGTACCGCCGAGCGGTAGTACCGCCGTGTAAACGGCGGTAGTTCCAAGCGATGAATTTCGAGACAAGAAGAAGACAAGCAGCAGCGATCTATTTCACAAACTTTTCAGCATACGTGTCAATTATTCATCACAAGCATGGGAGCACCTCTCACATGGTCTCTCATGAACCTACCTCTTTATGCAAATTATTGCAGTATAAATTATCAAACTGCATGCTGCTAATTACTATGCAAGTTATGTTCACTTTAGGAATTTTAGTTACATGCTTATAGTTAATATGTGATTATACTTCCATTCCTTGAAATAATTGTACTCTTAATCATTGTCACCCTAGAAATTACTGAGAATCTTAATAGTTAAATAATGTATTTAAACACCATGCTTAGTTTGTCTAGCTACTCTGGGCCACTAAATCGGCCTCGTCATCATTTCAACATGAAACTAGTTTTTGGAAGGTTATCAGTGGAAAGTGGATAGTATCTTGTAACGTGATTATTTTATGCTCCCAGCGTAGTTATGTGGAGGTGTTCACACGTGCAAAGGGAAGAATGGCCTCATCCCCGCCTTTGTTATGACGGCTCAAGCGGAGACTTCTCAAGGGATGGTCTCATCCTATAGAAGTGAAACCTTAGTGGGCCTAACCACACTAGGAAGATACATTGTAACAACCTTGTTATGATTACTTAGTTGCACACTGGAAGTGTGTATTGGCTAACATTATGAGATAATAATATCTTATGGGTAAAGTTGTACAACCTCTGTAGAGTTAAACTGTTCGAACAGTGGTGCCCATGATCAAGGGTGGAACTTGGGAACTTACTTGGATATAATTCTATTTCTAAAAACTTTGGGGTGGAAAATGGGAAAAAGGTGGGCAGTGGTTGCCCTGATTTGTGTTGCCCTAGAAAGTTGATCCCAATGATGGTATTAAGTGGATATTAATGCTGGAAAAATAACAAATGGTACTTTTATAATAATCATTACCACATTTATAAACTTGTTTTGGCTCAAACCTACTAAGTCCTAGGAATTTTTAATTATAGTAATTGGACAAGGCATTTAGCAAAATAAAAGTAGCCCGAGACACCCTTTGTAAAGCCCTGCATAATTATTATAGTTGCATTATGTGTGTTGTCTCGTGGAGCATGGTGATTTGTGCTCACACTCATCATCTAATAAATTTAGAAACTGGAGAACAAGATCATTATGCCTATGAGGAAGCGCCAAACCAAGATGGAGGAGAAGGCGATGGAAATTAGGGCATATTTTAAATAAGCTTTAATCCTAATTAGGCAAACTTTGATGGAGATTGTGTGCACATATATTATCATGTCTTGGGTAGTATCTGTAGTTCATATTTTACCCCTCCCCTCGCTTGCCTGTGGATTCTTAGGGTCCTACTTTTGAATTTCTACTACTTTCGCTGTCGCTTTTGGTAATGCAAGTATTTGGCCTGGCCGGCCCATATGTAAAATTCCATCAGTTTTGATGTATTGAACTTTGTAATATTATTGTGTGGTTGGTCTATGTGATGTATGAAATGAATCAGTAATATATCTGTGAACACTATCTATTGATCTAGCGAATAGTGCGGTGGAATCATAGAAATTTCTCGATTATAAAATTTGGGTCTGACACATAGATAGGTTTCGTGATGACCTTGCACAGGCAATTGCTCAAAGTGGATGATGGGCACAGTACATATGATCTTTTGTGGTCTCTTGTTACCACTCATTTAACCTTTGAACATTTTTTAGTTTGCTATGGTAAACTTGGCTTCTTGTTTGGTTAAATTTTCAAGGATGTGGTTCAAATTGTGGGCGAAAGTTGAATGAAAATTCCTAAATGGTTGTGATCTTGTAACCTGATAGTGTGGATTGGCATGCCATGTGAATATTTTGGTTCTTTCAAGCACATGAAGCAAACACTCGAATGCAATTACCAGCTAAAATTTGGAATCAAACTTTCATGATTTGTGTATATATATGGTCTGCAAAATTTTGGAATTTTTTTTAATAATTTGTGCATATATGGTCTTCAAAAATTTGGAATTCTTTTTCATAAATTATGTACCAATACAAAGGAGTAAGATACAGATGAAGGTGAGGTGTTACAACCAAGGGTATTATGGTCTATTTACCTGTAACCCTCCTTATAGCTTCTAGAACCAACTTACTAGCCAAATGCCAGGGGTAGCTCCAGATTCTTAGAGAATCAGGAGCAAAAACTGAAAATAATAATCTAGAGCTCTACCTAACATGCCATAAGTTGCTCAGAAATAACAAAAAAAGTGTTTAATCCCTAAATCGGAACACAAGGATTCTCATAAGAATTTTGCACGAATATCACAAGGAACCATTTATTTCTTGTAAGAATAAAAAAATTGACATGCTCCAAACGGAGCCTAAATTGGTGTAGCATGTCTTCTAGCAAACCATGTAAAAGCATGCACACTGTGGTGCCTAAGAGGGGGTCTAAAAGGAGAGAGATAGACCCGGTGGAGCAAAATATGGAAGAGGGCCCAAGCAAGGACCCCGGTACCAGGCAAGGTATCGACGGCTTGGGAAACAAATTTGATTGGGCCCACCTATCAAATGCGTGCTGAGGTGGCCATTGCTGTGCGTCCTGCCATGACCACCCACATGGACTCACCATCGTCGTCGTTGTTGACCTCTCTTCCGCACCATGTCGCCACCGATGTCACGCTGGGAAAAAGAAGTTTCGTTGTGGCTGTCGTAACCTAGCACCGTGGCCTCTAGATCAGTGGTCTTTGTCACTATTGAAGCCGCCGTCTCTTCCTTCCCTGCTCCGCTTCTACCGCTGTCACTGGAGGTGGTGGAGCACCTATCTCTGCCGCTGCTATCTAGTTGCTCCGATTTATACCACCAGGGTGCTATTAATTGAGGGGATACGGTAGAGGGGGAGGAGAGGTGCCAAAAGATGATGCCGGCTATGGAGGAGACCGCCGGAGGTGGCTGATTTTTGCAGTGATGGCAGTGGCATTTGACAGGGATATGTCCATCAACAAGTACTAAACATTTGATCATTTTATATGGGTCCCACCTTAGACCCCCTTATACATACCATGCGCGTTTCTCAAGTGATCCAAAAGTGCCCATGTGGAAGGTGTTGGAAACATAGGAATTGCGTGTGAATTTCATCCAAAAGAAAACATCCACTGTCACTTGGCTTAGGGTTGTCACGTTGCAGTGATATTACTATATTTGTCATAGAAAGCATCTTCATATATTATATTTTTTATAAATCGTACTACCATATAATAAAAAAAAAGTAATGGCTAAACGTGTACCCCGTGTCATGTCTAAAATGGCAAGTGAAAGAGAATGGTTCAAGTCTTCAATTGCGAATTAGAAATATTATAGGTCCAATATTTCGAGTGCTAACCATACTAATTCCTCAAGGGCCTGGTAGCACTAGTCTGCGGTTTCTATGCACCGTGTGCTCCTGTATAGAATCTAGTTAGGTGGTATAGGGTTTTTTTTCAGCTTCTAAAAATTACTTTTCGGCTTTTCGACAGTAACTAGTTTTCAAACAGATTATTTTTTCAAAACGGGGTCTACAAATTGATTGAAATACATATTGTAGTGACTTCATTTATATCGATCATAACCACACACGAGTTTTTGTTACTCTGTACTCTCTCATACAAATATTCTAAAATCATAAGTCATAGCCATAAGTTATAAGCCAAATCCAAAAAGAACAAACCCATAATCTTTACATTCTAATATAGAAAAATCATGTTGTCATCATTCTAAAAATATCTCTAATTAATTACTCCCTCCATTATTTTTTACTTATCATTTTAGAATCCCTAGTACACTCAGTTGATCACTATCTTTTCTAATTATATGTTAGTAAAATTTAATAAAATATGATGATATAGAAGTATTTTTTATGATCAATATACTATCATTGTCATGCTACAAATTAATGGTCAAAGTTTTAAGCATGTGCAGTGAACACACTCGTACTTTAAAAAAACATAGACTGGTACGAAAGTAAGCCCTGTGCAATTATGTGACAGCGCAAGGGTTAGAGTGAACTTTTTTCCGTAAGCAAAAAAAAGCATATTTCACACGCGGAAGCTAACAACTACAATTCCCCAATTCTCTCCCTTGCGTGCAAATATTGTCAAGGTTCGTCGGAAATTTTCCAATCCAACGTCTAATTCGATGGCAGCCAACTCCGGCAACAAGATCCGCAACGCCAAACTGGTGCGAATTCCAATCTCGAGTATTCAACTTCAGTTCTTGATTTCGCCGCAGATTGAATCGCACGGGCTGGATCTTGATCGGCACTATTTGGCTAATTTCGGTGTTGTCTCGTGGGATTGGTCCGAATCATATAT
Organism: Bonia amplexicaulis; assembly: GCA_036346245.1. NCBI lineage: Eukaryota > Viridiplantae > Streptophyta > Magnoliopsida > Poales > Poaceae > Bonia > Bonia amplexicaulis. Next base: position 25,041,131 of record CM070741.1, on the reverse strand, counting down.
TTTGGCTGCCTCTTCGGGATGGTTGAATGAATTATGACTTGACTAATCGATGGGGTCTGCTGTTATGGCTACTGATAATATGTTCAAAGATTACATATTCGTTGAGAAATCCTCCATAAGATGTTCCTGAATAAGTAGCTAAACTTCTTGTTAAATTCTTTGTTAGATTAGGGACACAGTGCTTGTGTTTTCAATACTATCTCGTGCCTTAGGTGAATAGGTGGTGCAAAATGTATGTCAAGATATGGTGATCAATTTTCGTTTCCTTTGATGTTTCACAAGCATGTGTATATTAATGATGATTTTGAGCTCATAAATGGTCCCCAGTCCATGTCTAAATTCCTTTTTTCTTACCGGGCGATTTTTTACGATTGATCACTATTTATGTTGTGAGCAGTTTGAAATTCAATGTGAAACATATTGATTTTGCGTTGTTAGAATCTTGTGGGCTATGAAATTCTGACGTATTCGTGTGCTTGGATTGTCAGGTTCTTCTTGGAGATGTTGGTGCTGGCAAATCTAGCTTGGTTCTTCGGTTTGTAAAAGGGCAATTTGTTGAATTCCAGGCAAGTCTTTGATACACTCCTTTCGTTGAGATAATATATCAGTAGGTTTTTGTGCTGAAAAAACTATTATATTGGTCTATCTGGCTGCAGGAATCAACGATTGGAGCGGCTTTCTTCTCGCAGACCTTGGCGGTTAATGACGAGACTGTGAAGTTTGAAATCTGGGATACTGCCGGGCAGGAGAGGTATCATAGCTTGGCTCCCATGTATTATAGGGGTGCCGCTGCTGCCATAGTTGTCTATGACATCACAAATCCGGTTAGTAGAATGGAACTGGTTTACTTGTGCTGGTGATAAAATAATAGGTCTTCATGATAATTTCCCAAGTTCTTGATTTACTTGTTAGCTGGTTCAGTGAATGAGAAATGGTTGACTTCTTATGGTAGCGTGTTCCTAAGTTCCTGCGATTAGCATGAATGACACAATAAATGCACTTTTAGCAAAATTTGATGATGGTTGCATCCATGGTTTACTTGCCCAGTGGTAAGTGCGTATTGATGAGGATATGGCACCAATATCTATTTAGCTACCTTGCATTCTGGGAAAAGTGCTGAGCTTTTAATATAGTTGAGTACTAGAGTCTGTAGGTGGTACCAGTGGATCCACATGGGGTGCCTTGGATGATCTATACTTTTATGTGTTGCAGATGAGTTGCATAATCCATAGTTGAAAGACATTTATAATGCTTATTTGACAACTGATATATGATGTTTCTCTAAATGGTTCTGCTATGGACGCATGTCTGTATGTAACTTGTCTGCTCTGTTACAGTTTCTGGCTCTGTCTTTTTAACCATGAGATCTGTATTGGAATATATTATTTTCTAGCCATATTCCAACCACATACGCACTCACCCATGTTTGTTGCATTGGTGCTTCCCGCCTGTGCATGTCATATTGTCATTCTATGGTTGAAATAGGGATAACTTCACAAGCAGTATAGCTATCATTCTAAGTTTCACCGACTATTGACTGTTTTATTTCTTGTCAATTACACAGAGGGACACTCCAATTAATTTTTTTTGTTGTACTTCTACTTGTAGGCCTCCTTTACTCGTGCAAAGAAATGGGTTCAAGAACTTCAAGCTCAAGGTACTTCACTTTACTCTTTGAGGATATATCACCTATGTTTGAGGTTTTATCATATTCATTTAGGTTTATGGACCTAAGTTTATTTGGAAAAGGAACTCGTTGGCCATCTACGACCAACCAGCTCCTTGAATAGTTGTTTTGTACGAAATCCATCATGTAATGGCTCTAGGTTTCTGTATTTGATGATGGTGTTCATGGTTGTCACAGCGTTGCCTAGGCGACGCCAAGTCGTCCTGGCGACCGGAGGGGGACACCGAGGCTTGTCGCCCAGGGCTGAGGAGTTAGGCAATGACCCTCCTCGTCGTCGGCATGATAGTGGGCTGCGGAAGAAGAGGTCATGGCTCCCGAGCGGCTGCGGTGTCGAAGACGGTAGAAGAGGTGGAGCGAGAGCAGCGCGGAAAGCAGGAGTTGGCAGAGGGAGAGGAGCAGCGCCTAGAACACAAGGAAGCAGCGCGCCCCGGCGGAGCCTCGTGGGGTGGGGGCGAGAGGGTGGAGATGTTGGCCGCCTGGCTGGGAAAGTGTGGAGGCCGTCATCTTCGGAGGAGGAGGGAAGCGGCGGCGGGGGTGGTGAGGAGAAGGTAGGGAAGAAGGGGTAGTTGATGAAGGGGTAGGCGTTGGGGGAAGGTTGGAGGAGGAGGGGTGCTTGGGCGATGGCGAGGTGGTGGGTGTGGGGGTACTGCCGGCGCCGGCGGTACAGAGATGGTGGCTCTATTGTGGGGCGGTGGCTGGTGGTGATGAAGGAGCTGGTGCGGAGGGAGAGTAGAGGGAGGAAAAGCGGTAGCCGATTGTGATGAGATGGCGAGCTGGCCCAGCCTCGTTGGCGGCCGGTGGTGGAGAGGATTTGGGGTTGGGGGCGAGCAAGATGGGGCAAAGGGAGAAGCAAATCCAGGCTTGGGCTTCAAATTGCTGGCGGCTAGGGTTAAAAGGATTGGACAATTTTTTGGTCTTTTTGTGATTTAGTCCTAGGAGTTCCTGAAAATTACGAATAGATCTCTCCCTCAATGGATTTCTTCTGATTTGGACCCCCTGAGCTCCATTGCATGATTATTTGGATAATTTATGCTATTATGTTGCATGGTTATTTAATTTTTAGTCATATAAGATATTACTTGTATTTATTACTATCGTCTAACTATCGTCATGGCGGGCGCCTAGTTAACTAGGCATCCAGTCCCGGTCTCGCCGTGACTTGCCGGAGCGCCGTGACAACCTTGATGATGTTATTGTCCAGTATTTTTAACACTTTAGGCTTGCATTTTTCACATGGCTATTCAGTTACCTCGTGCCTTGTTTAATTTTCCATATATGTTTTTTGTTATGTCATACTTCCACCGATGCTCCTAAACCATTGAGAAGTATTAGTTCTTTTCTTATTTTGTTTATGCTTTGTAAATTTCTATTTTTACCCATATTTGACTCCCCTTACCCATTTCATGTTTGTATTTTTGGATCTGGTTAGTGCTAGTGTGAACAGTTAACAAAATCAAGCCATGTGAAGGCTATGTAGCTTGTTGACATAGACATAATTAATTTTCTCCTTTGGTTTGATGTAGGAAACCCCAATACTGTAGTGACTCTTGCTGGCAACAAGGTTGATTTGCTAGAGACGAGGCAGGTGCCAATGGAGGTATGTAATTCCTGTTCTTCCAATGCTGTTGTCAACTAGTCATCCAAGTATTCTGCCTTTTCAATATATAATATGCGCTATCAGCATTGCGCTATATCATTGTTGTTGGATTGTTGCTGTTTATTTGGGGTACAACGTTAACTCGATGAGTATACAGCTAATCCCTTCGGGGGGTGGATTGAGTGCACCTTGGATAAAATTCATCTGTTTAATTTGTAAGTTTCACAATGAACCTTGCAAAATGGAGAAAAAAAACTTTTAGATGATATCACAATATTTTTGGTGTTCAAGACTTCCCTACTGCGGCATATCCTCATGCACATGCCCGCTTTCTTTGTTGAAGATGGTGTACCATCAATTAGTCCTTTATGCTATACTGTTGCTTTAGTTATAGCAGGGATATTGTTGTAGCAATCTCAAGTGAAGATTTTATGTTTGCTGCAGCATATGAATATAGGATAAGAAATTGTATAGACTAAAGATAATCTATTCACCATCAGCATGTCCGTGCTGTCTGTATTTGTGTAGCTTTGAAAAAAAAACATGGTCATAACTTTCCTACTAATCTTTTAGTGCTATGATGTAAGCAGGGAATAGGAAGTTATGACATGAGAATGCTTCTTCATGTTGCTTGTAGCATATGTTTGCTTGTTGTGGTTGTTTCTATCGGTTGAAAGATTTTTGTTATATTTGTATGTCTGACGTGATGTTCTTTTTCTGCAGGAAGCAAAGACATATGCTCAGGAGAATGGCCTCTTCTTCATGGAAACATCTGCTAAAACTGCAATCAATGTGAATGACATATTTTATGAGATTGGTGAGTTCAATTTCATACTATTTTAGTTGGGTGGATGGTCCATGGACCGAAAATCTGTATGCAGCTTTTATAGGTGGATCTCTTAGCTGTGCTACAATCCACCATTCCATTGCTCTGTGATTTCCCCTTACTAACATTTAATAATTTCTTTGTTGTTTGCATTTAAGCTATGATATTAGATGCTAAAGTTTGGCATTTATTATTTATTCCCAATTGCAGCAAAGAAATTGCTTCAAGGGCAGCCAGCTCAGAACCCACAGGCAGGGATGGTTCTCACCCAGCGACCAAATGAGAGACTAGTCAATGCTTCTTCATGCTGCTCTTGAAGCATAGTTTCAACTTCATACCTTGTCATTGTGAAATCTAGGAGAGGAATTTCAACAAAAACTATCCTGAAAGCCTCACGTGTGGCTGCCTTCCTGCCTGATATACTCGAGTTCTCCTGCTCCTTTTTTTTTCTTTTCATGTGTTTGTCATGTAAATGTCGATACTAGAATGCCACTGCAGAGACTTGGGAGTGTTACCAATGTGTTGATTGTGCCTACCATTTGATGGTCCCCCTCGTTGAGTATTCAGATTTGCATGCCCATGAAGTATGTACATATGGTTACTGAACAGGAGCTATAGCTGGTGTGCATTGTCCTGAGCTATGTATAGTTGGTTGCCCTCGCTGTACTCAGCTGCTGCTTTTCGCTACTGCAGCACCCAAGAAAATAAATTTGGTCCTTTCGAAAGTTGATATTATGCGCACATTTCATTTCTATAGGCAGTTTTCAAACCTCAGCAAAAGGCAGATACACTCAAGGTTACAAAACTTGCGGGATCCGACCGGTTCTCGGTACTGTTATTTTGGGTTGTTTTTTCTATGATTTAAGAATCTCTCGTTATTTTGGGTTTTTTATGATTTAAGAAGTGCTCGATGAGGTATATTGTTTGAGTTAAAAAATGTACTTTTTTCAAAATTTGGAGGAAAATCAAATTTAAAGAAAATTTAACCAGTAACCGGCGGTCGTCCTGGAAAAATTGCAAATACGTAGATTGCAACCCTGGATATCCTCGCCCCAGATTTACATGTCTCAGCCTCTCCGGAGACAGCAGCTAAATAATTTTACATATCTCAGGACGAACAGCTAAGGTATCGTCACAAATTAGCATCGGAGATTGTGATATAGAGGGCAACCGGAGCGGATAATTTTCGTCCAACTGACTGACCAAATACTTATAGAACGAATACGGAATGACTAAATGGGTATTTGGCATTATTCATGTCTAACTCTAAAGAAAAAATATAAAACAGGATACAGAATAAGTAATATTCGTCCGTATATGTCCATATATCAAGTGATATGAGGAAGTTTGATGTGACTTCATTTAGGAACAAGATAACATACAGGTGGATTGAGACATCTAAATAGACAAAGAATACTGAGTATTCTTCCTTCGACATCTCAACAATTAATCTCTCCGTGTTCACTCTGATTGTACTCTATTGTCTAATGTCCTATGTAGGAAGTGCAAAAGATATGGATAATTTCTGTCTGACCGACCGTTCAAAAACTTACATAACGAATACAGAATGAAAAATTGGGTATCCGATATTATCCATATCCGACTCCGAAAAAAATATAGAATGGGATACATGATAAACGATGTTCATCTGTATCCGTTTCGATTGCACCCTAGTACTATTAGATAAGTTGTCAGGACCCGATATGTAGTTATCCCAACTGAGGCGAGATTCAGAGAAAATAATTTGAGGAAAAGTTTGTGAGAAGGGAACAGAAGTATCGGACTAGGGTTCTACGCTAGCTAAGAGCTATGGACAATAAAGATATGTTTGCCATCCTACTCTCTCCCATTCCTTCCGCAGGATTATATTCCCCCAAAATGTTTACACAGCATGGTAATCTGTTGCAGCTCCCGAGCTCTGCCATTAGTTACATATAATGAGAATTAAACGGCAAGTAAAATGACAATCATCAGTAAATACTAGCTTCTCGCTAACAGCGTTGGATGTACTTAGTTTCCACATCCAGGAATCTGGGCCGTCGGTTGCAGTTAACTGAAGTCATCCAACCGATATCCACATTGCAAACTCGACCACTGAAGAGGGCGTTCGAACATTTCAGTCTCGCTGCTTGCCTGGGCCTGACATAAGTGATCCAGGAGGGGAAAGAGGAAGAGCGTGCTGAAACTTCAGTGCATGCCAAACTGGAAAAGAAATTCCAGCTTACTGAAAATAGCGCAATTTTCCCTAATCTAAATTGTTTGCTAGTATTTTACATATTCACTTTCCCTAGTTACCCTTATATATCCATAACTTTACACATCAAGATCATCCGCAGCGCTCATCCGCAGTGCCACCGGAACACCAAGTCTTGTTGATGGTTCTGGGATCCACATAGCCTCATCGATCATGACCATTTCGCCAGTGTTTTCATCACACCTTTCAAAATCTTCATAAACCACATTGTGTTCATGACAAAGAGCACTGATGGCACAACAAACGTCAGGTAGTACCCAAAAGCATGCATCTGCATTATCTGTAAGAATGTGTCAGATTGTATACAGATGATGTCTACTTTTAAGTAAAATAGAATTAACGTTTTGCAATGAAGGTCTTAGTACCTGGCTGTAGTGCAAATAGATGTAGTAAAATACGTACATGAACAAAAATATCCTTGCCACCTGAATGAAGAAATGAACGCATGCTATGATCAAGAAACAGTGATGAGTGGCACCAAAATCAGGGAACGGGAATGGTTTCACTACTAAATAGCATAGTCGGGTACAGGGATAATAAAACCGGCAGCTACGTTACTGGAAATCCCAGTGGGTACCGAGAGGAAAAAAACTGGCTAAAATTTCTCGTACTGAGAGACCACGTGAGAGGTCCTCCCAAGTTGTGGTGAGTAATTGACAAAGTGTGCGGAAAGTTTGTGCTTTGGATCATTGTGTTTGCTCAATTTCGAACTACCGCAGTGTGTTCGGCGGTACTACACGCCGGCGGTACTTCCTACCGGAGAGCGGAACTACCGTTGTCTTGTGAGTAACGTAACGTCGGGGCACAAAATCTGGGTTTGGTTTGATCATTGTGGTGATCATGGTTTATGGTTATTCCATTATCTCGAGCGGTGCTATGTGATGTGTTTCTTGTCTGTGTTGGCTGCAAGACGTCGAGGCGGAGTCGTGGCGAGACACGAGGTGACCGGACTAGGCGCAGGTGGCATTGAGGTCAAAACGGTCGGGATGTGTCGAAGACGGCGAAGACTCAAGGTGGTTGCGAGGCTTGGACGACAAGGAGCACGGAAGCTTCCCGGAAGGTGCAGGAGGGGCGAAATGGTCATTTTGAGGTGCACAAGTGGGAGCAGCTCGTTCGGGTTTAGCCGGCAGAACGGGTCGAGACCCGTTAGCTAAGGGCTATAAATAGAGGTGAGGGCTGCATGACCCTCGTGCATTCCAAGGGAATTGAGAGAGAGCTAGGGTTTGCTAGAGTCAAAAGAACCTTTGGAGAGGTTGTTTTGCTTTAGGCTTTAGTGGGTGAGAGTGGTTGTGGGCAGCAGGGCTTGCCTCCCACGTCCTCCCTCCTCTCTGTGTATGCCTCCCAGGAACTAGGGAGAGTTCTTGGTGATTTTGAGGATTGAGAGAGTGGAGATGAGTTGAGAGTCTTGTAATCCTTATTCTTGTTCGAATGTGCATGCGTATCGGGACTCTCTTGTACTCATCTTTTGATTTGGAATGAAAATCAAGTTTTCTTTTGTTCGTGCTCTCGTTCTTCGTTTCTCCTTTTGGGCGATTTCTTGATTCTCTGATTTCCGTGTTGTTTCTTGCCCATAAGGTGTGAAATGGGTTGCTCTATGATGGGATAGTGCCTCAAGGTCATTTGATCAAGTTTTCCCAATAGCAAATCAAGTTTAATCTCAGGATTTCGGACTTGGGGTCTCTCTGTTCTTCATGACTCATTTCTAGGGTTTTGCCTTAAATCTTGTTTCCTTCTCTGTGATGGCTTGAATCTTGGCTTGTAGAAGTCCAGTAACTATTGCTAAGATATCTACAAAGCCTCTTGGCCAAAGGATCGAGTTGGAATGGAATTTTGGATTTTGGGCAACCCTCTCGTATTTTTGGGTTTTGTCTCCCTTTGATTCTCTAGAGAAATCTTGAAATTGGTTCTTGGCATATCCTTCTGGGAGTATTTTCTTGATATCCTCAAAGTTTCCCAAGCCAAGAATCCAAAAATCTTGCGAATTTCTCGATTCCCTTTTCTCGCTTGTTTGTTCTTGGTGCGGTACTACCTCTCCTCGAGAGGAACTACCGCTCAAAGGTACTACCGCAGTTTACACAACGGTACTACCGCTCAAAGGTACTACCGCAGTTTACACAGCGGTAGTTCCGCTGAGGTACTACCGTCAGTGTCTGCAGACTACCGCTTCTTCGGCGAAACGACCTGATTTTTCCTTACTCTGGATTTGATTTCTTTCTCGATCCGTGACTTCCAGTGAGTTCTTTTCTGCTGTGTGAGTACTTGAGGGGAGGATTTTAATTTCTTAAAAGGCACCATTCACCCCCCCTCTGTTGCCATTTCGGTCCTACACGTACACAATAGAAGGGTTCATGACCGATGGACAGCTTGCCTACAACTTCTCGTACAGGTCCACAAGGCTCTCAATTGCGTTGTCCACATGGTTGCTCTTCGATTTCTTCCCATCCGACGTGTCAAGCAGAGATGTGTGGCTCCTCCTGCATGATGTGCTAGCCAAGGCAATGTCCTTGTCGGTAGTGTCATCATCAGAGTGCACGTCAAGGTTGAGTCGGTTGGCTCCAGGAACGAATGCATGTTCATTCATGCACAGCATGAGTTGATAAGCTAGACATTAATACATATTGTCTACACTGGGAGTGCCCTCATGCGCAGCACGAGTTAAAGTTTCTTGGGCGGCATCATTATATCAAGTAGTAATAGTCTTGTACTCATATGTTAGAGTACATGTTTGGCGAGATTATAAGAGATAGAATAGAATCAATTAGGATAATTTGTATCCGATATGGTTCCTTCCATATCTCTAGTAACCTTCCATATCTGTATTAGATTAACTTAATCTCTAAGTCATATTGTACTCTATATATATACCCTCCAAGGCTCAAGCAATATATTTAACTATTATAAAAGAAGGAGTTGGTGGTTGGTGCGGCCTCTCCCACTCTTCCCACCTCTCTTGACAAAAAAATACTTTGTCTGACGTGTGGACCCACTCACCCTCCCACGCCCATGCGCCCGCCTCCCCCACCCCCACGAACCTGCGCTCCTTCCCCGATTTCTTCCTCGCCTCCTCCCTCCTCCTCCCTTTGCATGTTCTAAAAAAATTTACCACCCGTTATCAGAACATATAGTATGATCAAATTTTAAGATCCGTAGTAACGCACGGGCATTCAGCTACTATCTATCAATTATTCCAGTCATTCTATTTCCCACATGGTATCAGAGCGGATTCACGTCTGGGCCTGTTCCTAGCCACCACCAAATTCCACAGCGCACCGCCCCTGGGAGAGATGATTCAATCCCAATGATCCAATCTCTTGGGGCTATGCAAAACATTACAGATAGATGGCCTCCTTTCTTCCTCTGATCAATAGATCGAATCATCCGCCATCGGCCGCCCGCACGTGCTCGCGTCGCTGTCGCGCCATGCTACCGCCGCCACGCTCAGAACAAGAGATAGAATAGAATCAATTAGGATAATTTGTATCCGATATGGTTCCTTCCATATCTCTAGTAACCTTCCATATCTGTATTAGATTAACTTAATCTCTAAGTCATATTGTACTCTATATATATACCCTCCAAGGCTCAAGCAATATATCTTTACTATTATAAAAGAAGGAGTTGGTGGTTGGTCCGACCTCTTCCATCTCTTCTCAGCCATCCGATTTAATCTGTATGATTCATCTCTCTCTTCCTCTCTCTCAGGACACAACCGTCCATTCCTCCACTTTCTCCATCTTCGGCCTCCCCACGCCCTCACGCGCCTCATCAAACCCAGCACCACCATGTCCGCCGCCGTCACCGACTGGCTCCCGTCCACGGCCATGACGTCGTCAGGCCGCCCAGTGATGTCCGCTGGCGAGGTCGAGCGGCACCTCGTCCCTCTCGCTGACCTCGAGCCCGAGGAGAACCTGCGCCTCGCGCCCCTCCACGGTTGCCTCCTCGCACTCACTTCCCACCGCCTCATCTTCCTCCACGAGCCCTCCCGCCGCCGCCGCTGCCTTCCCCTCGCCGCCATCGTCCACCCCTACCTCCACACCGCAGTACAGCCACAACCCGCTCGCTCCCTCTTCTCATCCTCCTCGTTGTCCCCATCTCGCCGCACCGCCGCGCATCCGCTGCGATCTCCCCGCCTCGTGATCGGAGGTCGCCGCCATCGTTGTCACCGCAAGGCGGATGGATGTGTTCTACAGAGGTCGCCGAGGCCATGCGCGCGAGGGCTCGCGAGGTGGCCCCGCATGTCGCTCCGCGAGCGGCGCCTCGATGGTGGAGGGGCTCCCGCGGAGGAGGATCTTGCGATCGATGCCCGTGGTTGGGGTGTCGCGGATCGCAGATGGAGCAGGAGGTGTGGGAGAGCGAGGGGTAAAACTTGCAGGATGCCTTCCAGGATCTCAACGCTCTCATGGTTTGTTCCTCGTTGTCGCTTATTGCTTGTGATCATGTCATCATTTAGTGCTTGTAATGGAGTACAATCATCCGAGATTGGATCACCATGCTCTAAATCGCAACCGATTTTTTTTTGTAATTTCGTGGACATCCTTTCTATCTAGAGCAAAGCCAAGGAAATGATGGAGTTAGCAGAGAAAATGAGGCAAAAGCTGTTGACGAACTCATCTACTCAATCGAATTCCAATGATGAAGAGATGGGGTCTAAGCAAGACATGCAGGATTGGCTATTGAGTGTTGGCCATGTGTCTCCTATGACAAAAGAAACCGCCAGAGCTTTGTACCACCAGCAGCTATCACGATAGGTAATGTGTGCTTGTTCATGGGTTTTATGTATTCATGATGGAGGATCTCCTTGGTTGTTCAACCATATTCAATCAATCTCATATCTTTCCAGTTAGGCATGCTTTTTTATAATGCCATATCTTAATCAATGAAGCCTGGTATGTGGTAGTGCTTACATTATGACAGGAACTAGCATCGATTATTTGTTTGTATTACCTTATATTATGACAGGAACTAGCATCGATTATTTGTTAGTATTACTTGCATATTTTTGTTGTGTGAGATGGATCTAGATTGAATCACATACATATCTTCTCATGCTAACGAGTTACTAACATTGTATGTTATATTGCTGGCTAATTTTGGATTTGACTCATATTTGTTGGCGTCGGTTCAGTAGTTTGAGAATTACTTGGTTGCCCTATCTACTGCACAGTTGTCGGTTTGCACACAAACTATGTTTTGTTTTAGATGTAATTAACTAAGTTTTGGTTTAGATGTAAGCTACGGATATATCAACAGAGCGCGCTATTATCTCATTATTCTTATAGCATAGTTATATGTAGACACATTCATATTCTCCATTATCAAAAAAAGAATTGGTTTATATATTTATCATGCATCTACCAAATGAGAATACCAAAACAAAATCATGTCACAATTAGGATATATCTCTTCTGTTTTGTATGACTAATGGAATACCATATTGAATTGTTCATTTACGGCCAAGACTAAAGGCGACGCCAGCTTGTGTCTTTGCTTCAGTTGTAGCAACCTGCAAATATATATTAGTGCAGAACATTAACATGAGAAGGTTCAGTTATTGTGGTTTGCATGAGCGAAGTCTAAGAGTCATTGCCTTCTACCATAGGAGATCTGCCACATTATCAGTTGATGTCTCTCTGATAGTACAAAAGAATGTGCCGATCTTGATTATGGAGCAATTGTCAACTCGTTTAAAATTGGAAAAAATGAGAAGTACATTTGAAGACCGATCAGCATAGGTTAATAATCATAAATAATGTTATCCCTGTGTTCATGAATTGATCACATTTGGGACTCTTGATAGACATGATGAACTGGATACTATTTAACTGATTTTTGTTGAATGCATGACAATTTTTTGTGGGTAACCTTCGTTTTGTTATATCATTCCTCCTGGTAAGATTAGGCTATCACCATGCTTGGTTACTAAAGGTGGAGCTATTAAAATCATGCATATTGATTAGCCATTAGCGTGTTTTTCTTGGGCCTAAATAGTTTTGTGTGTGTGTAAGATTGTTTTGTTGTTTCCTCTTAGCCAATTTGTCACTCTCACCGATTTAATACTTTATTGATTTTTTCAATGTTCCATTCTATCTTGGACTTGGTAAGGTGATATTGTGTTGCGGGCGTATGTTATGTGACAAACATCGACCCGGTCATGTGTTTCAATTGGGAAAGGAATCTAGATTTGCGGGTGCTGTCCACTGATAATTTCACTGAGTTCAACCAACCAGATTTTCATTCTTGATAGTTGGTTCTTTGATTGTGTATTTTCATTCCAACAAACAACCTGGTTACGATTTTAGCATGGTACATCACATTGGTGATTAGAGATGTGTTTTTCCCTGTGTTTGCGATAACTTTCTTTCTTTTGATATGAGTTACATGTACTTGTAGCTAAGATACAACAAATAAGATTTGACGAGCGTGTCTCCATATCAAGAACACACTCAAGCTTTTGCTTGGTTGCTCCTTTCCTTTGCATGTCTCATTGTCTTATGGTTCTTACTGTTTCTATTCCCTGCAAGACTTGAAGGTTTTGAGTTACTGATAGTTTGTTTCAAATTTGACAAGCATGTCTCGGTGGATTATGGTTTAGCCCAAAGAAACCTCGGACTTAGCTATAGGCGCAAGCAACTGGTTAACGATTAAGAGTAATAACATGAATTTGGGATAAAATTCAAGAAGGAAATGGCCGGGGCTCAGGTATTGGTGCTCGAACATGGAATCACTTGTGGCCTCGACAAGGCGGTGAGAGGGATCAAGCTAAGCCTCCATCGAGGCAAGCGGAAAAATTACCCAACTCAACTTGACTTGAATTGGGACTCTTCTTGTCGATAATTGAAGTTATCTGTGAAGTCGATAGTTGAGGATATTTGACACTAGATTCATTGTATGAGTTAGTTTTATAGGAAGAAAATCACATTTATTGACTATGTAAATCTTCGGGCTACGGTCTCACAGAATTAAGGCTTTGTCAAGAGTGCAAAGTACCATGAGTGAACAAAAACAACAATATTATTTGATGCAAAACTCTGATTTTGTCCATTGCAGATTTTATTTTTCGTAGCAACGCACGGGCACTTAACTAGTTTAACTATTATAAAAGAAGGAGTTGGTGGTTGGTGCGGCCTCTCCCACTCTTCCCACCTCTCTTGACAAAAAATACTTTGTCGACGTGTGGACCCACCCACCCTCCCACGCCCATGCGCCCAGCCTCCCCCACCCCCACGAACCCGCGCTCCTTCCCCGATTTCTTCCTCGCCTCCTCCCTCCCTCCTCCGCTGCATGTTCTAAAAAAATTTAACACCCGTTATCAGAACATATAGTATGATCAAATTTTAAGATCCGTAGTAACGCACGGGCATTCAGCTAGTATCTATCAATTATTCCAGCCATTATTTCCCACATGGTATCAGAGCGGATTCACATCTGGGCCTGTTCCTAGCCACCACCAAATTCCACAGCGCACCGCCCCTGGGAGAGATGATTCAATCCCAATGATCCAGTCTCTTGGGGCTATGCAAAACATTACAGATAGATGGCCTCCTTTCTTCCTCCAATCAATAGATCGAATCATCCGCCATCGGCCGCCCGCACGTGCTCGCGCCGTTGTCGCGCCATGCTACCGCCGCCAGGCTCGGAGCCGCCAGATCTGAGCTTCACAGCCCCATCTCTAGGCTCCCCGACAAGCGGCCCCTCCTCCCGACCCCAGTCGCCGCTGCCCCCAACTGGCGACCATGTCTACCATTGTGATTGACTGACATTTTGTCGTCTCTTCTCGGATCTCCCCGACTGCTACGCACTTTGCCAGTGTCCACCACACCAAGCCGATCCTTTGCTTCTACTTCTTCCTCTACGCTTATACGATGTTGCCTTTCCCACCGCGTCAACATCCCGCGCCCACTGGCTTGCCCTTCTTTTCCGCCACTTTCGGCCGCCGTGCACTCCACCGGTGATCGACGTGCTTTCTACTACATGGAGACCTCCCGGGCGTCGAGCGCCAGGCCGATGTCGTCTCCTCTACCTCCGCCTATGGTCGCCCACCGTATGGCGGCCTCCCAGGTGTCGAGTGCCCGACGTCGTCTCCTCTTCCCTTGTCTACTCCTATCCTCTCTGACCGCCTTCCTCCTCTAGTCACCTTCTCCCTCCACCGACGTGGCTCTCCAACTCCGCCGCCTCTCTGCTCCTTTCGTCGACCACGGCAGATCAACCACGGCAGGTTGGCCACGGCCCCTACGACCAGTTCACTGTAGCTACGATCGGTTCACTATAGCTACGACTGGTTCACTATAGCTATGATCGGTTTACTGTACACCTGTCGTGGTCGATATTTATATGCAGATATCTTCTCTCACCTTCGATCCTGATGCCGGTGACCTCTTCACCGACCTCGGCCACGACGTCCTCTGCATCAACACCACTTCCCCGACCTCTATATCCTCTACTTCATCTTTTTCCACGGCTTGCTTCATCTTCTCCCACGGATAGCTTCCTTTTGTGCGCCGCTCTACTCCTTCTACGACTACCTCTACGGTAGACAACTTCACCACCGACTCTTCGCATAGCACTCCTCGTCGGCTTCTACTTCAACTTGAGCATCCTCGTTGACTTCTTCTCCAGCTTGAGTGTCCGCGACGCTCCCGCTCCAACTGCGGAGGATGTTAGAGGGCATGTTTGGCAATATTATAAGAGATAGAATAGAATCAATTAGGATGATTTGTATCCGATATGATTCTTTTTATATCTCTAGTAATCTTTCATATCTGTATTAGATTGACTTGATCTCTAAGTCATATTATACTTTATATATACGTCCTCCGAGGCTCAAGCAATATATCCATCAATTATTCCGCCCATTTGTACTCATATAATTTTAGAATTGAGTGTACCATAAAAAAACTCTAAAAAATAGTATGACTTGTAAACCACAAAACGATCGATAACCTACACGAGAAACAGATAAGGAATGATCAGTCATGTGGTAGTTCTTCTCATGTGACATGCAGTTCAGTAATTCCGTCGCAGGATCAGCAGTATCACCGCATCAGATCTGCTACTCACCCGACTAGTTCAGGAGTGTAGGTCTTCGCTAACAAACAGCCGGTGTATTGTGCAATGTACTCAAAACTAATACTAGATCTTAGCCTCTTAGGGCTAGGCAGGGAAAACATTTTCGGTTTACAAATTTTTTTAGATCACTCTGACAAATCCAAAATTCGAAAATTTCAAAATTTTCAAAATTATTTTCAAAAAAATCGATCAAAATGTTCAAAAATATCATTCAAATTCAAAAAATACTTACAATTTCGGTCGAAATTGACGACGCTACCTTCCCGCCCAGCGGCCGCATCCGCACCGCCTCCCCGTTCACACTTCTGCTGGTGGATCTCAAAGAATATCTTCATCAAGTAGCGGTTGTCGTCGACCTTGGTGAAGCCACCGGGGTACACTCCACCTCATCCCAATTCCCATTGATCACCTCGTCCTCAAAGTACTTCATGTTGAAGTAGAATCCAGACTCCTGCTCAAGCCTAAACAACGACAAGAGATCCAACTTGCTCACTTGTGGACAGTCTCCTTGAACTTTTCCTTATCGAGGAACTGTTGGATGAGGATAGGGAAGGACAGAGAGAGAGAGAGAGAGAATGAGATGAGAGAGAGGGCGGGATGGGCTGCTTGTTTTCCCTGCGCTTGGTCCGACAGAACGATTTTTATAGAATTTCAGGCGAAATTATAATCCCTGGGCCTAGGTGTAATTGGACATTTGGACCAAAAGCAACTTGGCCCAGTTCAAGGGTCCAGCTAATTGCTGCAACTGCGCAACAGTGCGACTCGGGGCAGTACAAATACAGGCCTGAGAGAGAGGCATGCGACATTCACAACGTTAACTGCATCGATTCATTCGTCTAAAAAAACATTTTGACCTTTTTCCCTTCGGGATCAAACATCGGTGCACCGAGTTGTCAGGTGGTGCGTTCTCCAATCTTAAGGCAAAAAGATCTTTGATGTTTCGTGCATCGCGCATTGCACAACGAACAGTGGCAAGATTTCGAAAATAAAATACCTTGCCTTTGCTTTCCCCTCTCCCGAGAGCAAGTACGAGCACAGGAGAATCCCAACACCTCCACTCACGTGCCGGGCGTCCTGCCCATCATCTCCGCCGTCCACAGGGACAGCTGGCCGGTCCCCACGGGAACGGACGTACAGGATCTCTCCACGCCGCGCGGGACGCGCCTGGCGTTGGCTTCCCCTTCACGCCTCCTCCTCGTCTCCGCCTATATAACCCCCACACATTCTCCTCCGCCTCCTCCATCCAGGCATCCACCCGCACCACACTACCAACTCGAAGCGAGAGCGAGAGACCCAACCCATGGAGCGCCCCGGCGTCGTCGTCCTCCTGCTCGGCCTCCTCGCCGCCGCCGCAGCCCCCTCTGCTGCCGCCACCGTCGCGGTGCAGCCGGGGGGCTCGTGCGAGCCATCCATCCTCGCCACCCAGGTCTCGCTCTTCTGCGCGCCCGACATGCCCACCGCGCAGTGCTGCGAGCCGGTGGTGGCCGCCGTCGACCTCGGCGGGGGCGTCCCCTGCCTCTGCCGCGTGGCCTCCCAGCCACAGCTCGTCCTCGCCGGGCTCAACGCCACCCACCTCCTCACGCTCTACACCGCCTGCGGAGGCCTCCGCCCCGGAGGCGCACGCCTCGCCGCCGCCTGTGAAGGTAGGCAACGCTTGCTCTCTCCCTCCCTCCCTCCTCCCCTCTCCCCCTTGTTTGTGGGTTCGGATCCAGCGATCGTTTTGCGTTTTCCTCTTGCCTTTGTCTGGCTCCCCCTTCCGCGAGTTCCCCGCGATCTGCTCTCCCGTTTGGTTTGGTTTGGTTTTCTTGCGGGTTACTGGTAGGATTCATGTCGAGTTCTCGTCGTTTGTCGTGGAGAGCAACTCAGACGCCTTAGCGCTCGTTTGGTCTATTTTCCACTGGATTTTGGTTCTGCTTCTGAGCAGATCATCGGTGGGCACTGCTAGTCATACATATTTGGATGAGATCTAGCAGTGACTCGCACGACTTCGTATGATTTCTTCGTTCTCTTTGGGTTTGGGGTTTGATAGTGTCTGCTTCTGCTCGGATCTAGTGCAAAAACCCCTTCTCTGGTTTATGCTTAATTGCCTATGTGAGATTCAGCGCCGTGCAGAACTCATCTCTGCCCTTCCAGACTTAGTTCGTGCTACGTGTGGTTTTTCCCTTTAGTTTTCTGCCATTTTTTAGACTTACGGCATCTGTTTGCTCGAGTTCTACCGCAAGATTGCTTGCGGTTGAGATCGCTCTGCGAGAGTTTAAGCTCGAGAAACATCGTGGTTGTGATGCCGTAGTGATCTGTTTCCTCGCCTACTGGTTCTTCGTCGTTTCCTTGCATGTCTCGTCGCTTGTTCTGGTTCCCTTTTGCTTTGCCTTTCATGTGCGGTTTAATTACTTTTTGCCGTTCTAACACTTCGAAATCGGCCAAAGCTTTTATCGTTCGTTCTGTGCCGTTTAATTACCCTTCGCCGTTCTAGCATTTTCAAACCAGAAAGCATCTTTGCTCTCTGCACTGCAGCATCTTTTGCGTTCTTACCGGCTTTGCGGTACGATCTGCCGAGGTGAGAGAGCTTGCCGTGCTTTTGGTTTCTGCCTTGTCATGTGTTTGTTGCAGCTCATCTCTTTCTTTTCTAGTACTCTGTTTGGTCGAGTACTACCGCAAGATTGCTTCTGGTACCCTTTTGATGGCCGTGACCGCGCTGTTCTTCTTGACGTGCTTTTTGGTTCTGCCTTGCCATGTGTTTGCAGCTCTTTAATTTCTCTCTTGGATGCTTCTGCTGCACCCCCTTGCATGTGACCTTTTTGCATGGTACTTCTCTCGGTGTTGATCCTCTCTGAAAGAAGCTGGTACTTCTCTTTACGGAAAAAAAGGAGGGGCCAAATCGCGCTTCCTGTTGGCTGAATCTTTCTTTGCAGAAAATTTTCTTTGGCGGGTTTACTTTCTGTCAGAGTCCTGATCCATATGCATAGGGCTTTGTTTTTTTTGTTTTTTAGCGGTAGCTTGATTTCCCCGTACGTGCTAATTCAAATCATATGAGCTAAGTTGGGATTTAGGGTTGTTAATTTCACTTGCATGATGTCTCCTTTGTGGAGCAACTGTTCTTTTCAGCCTTCTCGAAACTGAAAGCTGGCTGCTGCCATTTCACTTGCCTGCCACTGTTTCCTTGGGGCGCACGTAATGACGTCACCGTCCCGCTACAGTATACTACACTACAGTATAGTAGTAGTAGCACTTGCAGACTGCCTTCCAAAATATTTCGTCTAATTTTCGAATTTTGAATTCGTGCGATTAACTTTATCTCTCTTTTTTCCCCTGAGAAACAATTAATTTGATCTGACTCAGTGAGTTGACTCGTGCAGGTCCCAGTCCCCCGCCCGCCGTCGTCAGCGCGCCGCCCCCTTCGGCGCCTCGCCGCAAGCAGCCCGCACGTACGAACCTCTGTGCCACGCTCTCTTGCTGTTACTGATCCCTACTACTTTCATATGCTAGTCATCGCTTATATGGTTCGATCACAAATTGTATTTGATTTGTGGAACTGATTGATGATGTGTGCGTTTGATCAGTAGATTAGTACCTGTTGGTGTACGATCGATGCTTCTAGTTTTGTTGGATAGATTCGTTTTTTTTGGGCAAGCGATTGCGTTTTGGGTTTCACTGGTCCAGCTGATGTGCGATCTCTCTCTCGTGTTGGGGGAAACCATGCATAGGCATAGCCTTGTTGTTTATTGCCACGCTATGTGTCATTATTGGTCGCAGCTTATGATTTATTTTCATCTCTTGGTCTGATTGGTGAGCGAATTCTTCAAAACCTGGCGTGAAATTTCTCGTGAAGGGGTAACAGAAAGCTTTGATTTGTTGATTAGATGCACGTTCATATGTTGCTTCAGCTTCGTTTATGTCCTCCGATTGATGTTGATTTGGATTCGCAGGCGAAGCACCCCCACCGCCTCCACAGACCGACAAGCCGTCCCCCCCGCCTCAGCAGCACGACAGCGCCCCCACGGCAAGGCCACCCCACCCACCCGGCTACTTCGCCGCTCGCGCCGGCTGCTGCTGGTCCCCCACCGCCCCAGCCACCACACTCCGGCTCGTCTTCCCAGCTGATGCACCTCCACGCCGCCACGCTCCTCCTCCTCATCGCCGTCAACATCGCCCTCCACCACGACGACGACTGAGGCGCTCGGCCGCCCCCTCCCCCGGCAACCATCCATCGCCGGTGTCCGACTATGATTCAGTAGTAGTACTCATCTAGTTCTGTTTCATGTTTTTTTTTCTCGCGATTTGGTTCTGTCTGGAGTCCGAAGAAGACGGTGGATGTTGATCCCAGTAGCAAGCGTTGCAGGATTTCTATATCGTACGTAGCAGTAGAATGTTCTATGCCCCCTCAGTTTTGCCTTCTGTTGCTATAAGACTTCTTGCTCTGCCATGTTAATTCCAGTGTGAAATGCAGCTTTTTCCTTTGTGCTGTGTAATGCTTCTTGCTCTCCCATGTTAATTCCTTTGTGGAATCCAGTTTAGATTTCTGCTACTATATTGCTTTCTTGCTCTGCTATGTTAATTCCTTTGCGGGATGCAGTTTAGCTTTCTGCTGCTATAAGGCTTCTTGCTCTGCTATTTTAACTGCTTTGTATGGTGCCTCGTGCCTGCCTTTTAAATGTGTGGGCAGAATCGATGAATGAAGTCGTCAGAAGTCACACCTACAGAAGTGAGGTTGGCCTCACGAACGAACTTGCTTGCTTTGAATGTCGCAGCATGGAGTCCTGAAGCTAGTTTACTGTCAGTACAGACAGAGAGGGTGTAGAATTGTGGATAGAGCCCCCATTTGATCGCGGTTACATGCTGCTGAATTCCCAATCCCTTGAGCTCTGCAAAACACAGCCGTCGGGCGTTTGATGCATTGGGGCATCCTCGTGCATTGGCGAATTTGGAAGGAACGCATGCTACATTAGTCTTCAATCCAGCCGGCGTTGATCCGGGCGTCCTGGCAGGGAGCTGGTGCTCCACTTTTCAGCGACTTGACCAACCAAGCCAGCAGAGCAATGCCATTTGGTGCATCTGAGAGCAGGATGCTTCTTCCATTTTCTGTTCACGCTGGGGTTTAAACATGTAACCTGAAGGGGGGTTTTCATTGCTTGGGCCTTGTAGGTTCCAAACTTGTGTAGATGCAGGTGGTTTTAACGATTCGTGTGCGACAGCGAGTTAACGGGGCGGTCTAAGGTCAAACGACCGAAAAGGAAGGGACGTGGGGAAACCTACGTTTCAGCGTTCTGATCGGAGGTGCCTAACCAACTCATGGTTACGGTACCCCGTTGCAACAGCGCAATACAAATAGAAGGGTCCTGGCATCTCCTGTGAATGTGTTTTCCCGTGAGAGTCACAAACCCCGTACAAACCCTAACGTGACCCGATCTCATACGTGTTGTTAAGCAACGGGAAGACCGTCGCCGCCGCTGCTACAGGACATCGCCGGCGACTCTCCGGACGACCTTCACCGACTCTTCCTCACGCCTGCGTCACGCAGGCACAGGTCTTCGCTCATGGCGTTCATCGGCGACCGTAAGTCATCGTCCAACCTTATGAATGTCTAGGTGTTCTAGTGCAAAGCTAGCATTTTTCGTGTGTCATTTAAGATATTAAAGTTCAACATTTGGTAGAAACAAGGCACGCTGTGTTCTTAGAAAATGATGGCATTAGTGGTGATTTGGAGCCTAGGAAAATTGATCTTGAGGAGAAGCGGATGTATGTTGCTTCGCCGCTAATCCGACAGATTGATTTTCCTATGCCCCAAGTGGTTGTGCCCACAGTTGATCCTGTAGTTGCAACTCCTGTTGCGTCTCCAGTTAATTCTGTGGCTACTCCTTCTGTTGAGGGCTCTGAAAGCACAAGTGTCGTACCTAATGACGAGCCTTCACGACCCTCGTGACAATTAATGAACAACCTAATGAGCACGCTAATGTACCGTCAGGAGATCAGAACGAGTGAGGAGATCTGCTATCCCAAGTGATTATGAGGTTTACTTGAATGAAGATGATCTTGGGAAGGAGGATGATCCTAGCTCTTATAAAGAAGCTATGAAGAGTAAGGATTCATCTAAGTGGCTAGATGACATGAAAGATGAAATTAAGTCTATGGGCGATAACGATGTATGGGACTTAGTAGAAATTCTAACTGAGCCAAAACAAGAGGGTCGTAAATGGGTCTACAAAACAAAGCGTGACTCCAAAGGGAATATCGAAAGGTTTAAGGCGAGACTTGTAGCAAAAGAATTTACACAAAGAGAAGGCATTGACTATAATGAAACCTTTTCTCCTGTCTCGACTAAAGATTCATTTAGAATTATAATGGCGCTCACAGCACATTTTGATTTAGAGTTGCACCAAATGGACGTTAAGACTGCATTCTTAAATGGTGACTTGTATGAGGACGTTTACATGACACAACCGGAACGTTTTGTTGTGGAAGACGAGAAACATTTGGGATGTAAGCTAAAGAAATCCATATATGGCCTGAAGCAAGCTTCTAGGCAATGGTACCTTAAGTTCGATGAAGTCATAAGAAATTTTGGATTTAAGGAGAATGATGTTGATAATTGTACATATGTTAAGTTCAGGGGGAGTAATTACACCTTCTTAATCCTCTATGTGGACGATATATTTTTAGCCAGCAGCAGTGTGGACATGCTGCGGGAAACTAAAAGATTTCTCTCGTCCAATTTTGACATGAAGGATCTCGGTGAAGCATCTCATGTTC
The DNA here is from genome assembly GCA_036346245.1 of Bonia amplexicaulis. NCBI lineage: Eukaryota > Viridiplantae > Streptophyta > Magnoliopsida > Poales > Poaceae > Bonia > Bonia amplexicaulis. The sequence continues at coordinate 25,018,954 of CM070741.1, read as the reverse complement.
TTGGTATTGAAATTCACCGAGATAGGTCCAAAGGAACATTGGGTTTATCACAAAAGTCATACATTGACAGAGTACTAAAGAGATACAATATGCATAAATGCTCTGCCTCGTCTGCTCCTATTGTTAAGGGCGATAAGTTTGGGAAATTTCAATGCCCAAAGAATGACTATGAATCTAATCGATGAAGGTGTACTTACAACCTGTCGGAAGTATTATGTATGCTCAAGTATGTACGCCCGATTTAGCTTTTGTTACCGGGATGCTTGGCAGATATCAGTCAAATCCAGGACCGGACCACTGGAAAGCCGTTAAGAAAGTCCTGCGCTATATGCAAGGCACTAAAGGTCACATGCTCACATACAGAAAAAGCGACAACCTTGAGGTTGTCGGTTTTTTCGATGCTGATTTTATGGGTGTAAAGACACTAAGAAGTCCACATCGGTTACATTTTCACTCTCAGAGCAGCAATTTCATGGAAAAGTGTAAAGCAAACACACATCGCATCGTCGACAATGCAGGCTGAATTTGTGGCATGTTATGAGGCTACCGGGCAGGCTGTATGGCTTAAGAACTTTATCTCGGGATTGAGAGTGGTAGACAGCATTTCTAGACCACTCATTCTGTACTGCAATAATCAACTCGCAGTTTTCTATTCGAGTAACAACAAGTCGAGTGCGGCTGCCAAGCACATTGACATAAAGTATCATGTTGTGAAAGATAGAGTCCAGAATCAAACAATTAAGGTTGAGCATATTGGAACAAAATTTATGCTTGCGGATCCGCTCACAAAAGGCTTACCACCCAATATTTTTCGTGATCATGTTGCCGGCATGGGTTTATTGGAAAGCCTGTGATCCTGGAATAAGAGGACCATATAAAGTAACCAACTCTCATGAAGTATTATGTTATCCGATCGATATAGAATGGAGCACTATGAGTACTGATATCCAGCGGTACTTAATTGACTGTTGTGACACATTACTTTGGTGAGAACTTTTATTGAGAGATGACTTATGATGTTTAGCCTTACGATCAAGGGGGAGAATGTTGGATATTGATCTAAGGTCAAACGACCGAAAAGGAAGGGACGTGGGGAAACCCACGTTTCAGCGCCCTGATCGGGGGTGCCTAACCAACTCATGGTTACGGTACCCCGTTGCAACAACGCAATACAAATAGAAGGGTCCCGGCATCTCCTGTGAATGTGTTTTCCCGTGAGAGTCACAAACCCCGTACAAACCCTAACTTGACCCGATCTCATACGCGATGTTAAGCAACGGGAAGACCGTCGCCGCCGCTGCTACAGGACATCGCCGGCGACTCTCCGGACGACCTTCACCGACTCTTCCTCACGCCTGCGTCACGCAGGCACGGGTCTTCGCTCATGGCGTTCATCGGCGACCGTAAGTCATCGTCCAACCTTATGAATGTCTAGGTGTTCTAGTGCAAAGCTAGCATTTTTTGTGTGTCATTTAAGATATTAAAGTTCAACAAGGGCATGTCACAATCCACAGCCGCCGCACCGGAATGCATGGGACGTTTCAGGCGGGCTAACGCTTACCCCACTGTCATCCACTCAACCGGCCCCGTCACTCGGCATCGCGCGCACAACACGACAGCTGATGCCGCCCACCCTGGCACGCACGACGCACCGTGCACGATGACAACCTGCGAGACGTGGCGACCCGACCGCCCCCTGCCACGCAGCCTCCCTCCACGTACACCGGCGCACCGCTACAAATACGCGCCAACTCCTCACTCCACTCCCAGCACAGAGCCATGCGTGCTGCGGTGCGAGGAGGACCGGCCGCCCTACGAAAGGGCCCGGTGCGTGCAAGAGTGCAGGGAGGAGGAGCAGCAGAAGCAACGACAGGGCAGGCACGAGCACGGGCACGCCGTGGCCGGCGCGGCGAGGGGACAGGAGGGCGAGAGCGTGAGGTGGAGAGCCGCCCGCCGTACGTGTTCGGCCGGCGCCTGGTCCGGAGCGAGCAAGGCCCTGCGCCCGTTCCACGAGGCGTCCAAGGTCCTGCGCGGCATCAGGGACTACCGCGTCGTCATCCTGGAGGCGAACCACGCTCGTTCGTCCTGCCCAGCCACTCCGACGCGCACTGCATCTGCTACGTCGCTCAAGGTATACACGCATGTGTGCTCTCGTTGTTGTTGGTTTTCGTTGAGGCATGTATGCGCATCTGTGTGTTTAACTGAATTCATTTATCGATGTTGTGCGTGCGTACGTAGGCGAGGGACTAGTGACGACGATCGAGAACGGCGAGAAGCGGTCGTACACCATCCGGGAAGGCCATGTCTTCGTGGCGCCGGCGGGGGCGGTCACGTATCTGGCCAACACCGACGGCCGGAGGAAGTTGGTCATTGCCAAGATTCCGTACAATCTCCGTGCCCGGCGGCGAGTTCCAGGTAATATTAACTTGGTTCGACCAGTAGTAGTACGTCGCTCGAATTTTCCCACACATATATTAACAGCCAGGAGACTATAATATATTGGCAGTTATTCTTCGGCCCCGGCGGGAGGAACCCGGAGTCGTTCCTGTCGAGTTTCAGCAAACGCGTCCAGAGAGCTGCTTTCAGGGTACAAATGTCAAATTCAAGTCGTCTCTCCGTCAGCTCTGTTAGAAATAATCTTGACTTCGAATTAAAAACGTAGTAGAGTTTATTTCTATGTAACTTAAATTAAAGTTGTACCTAACTTAAAATCCGAATACGTATGCTAATAGAAAAGTATTAACCTATATATTGAGAAGTCTTGTAATCAGTTTTATAAGAAAAAGCAAAAAAAAAGGAGAACAAGTAAGAGAATAGAGAAATTCAAAAAATCTCATATGTTTTCTCAGTTTATTTGCGATGTGTGCGTTTTTCTCCTGTAACAAAGTTAACAAGTGGTATCAGAACCACGCAACGCTCTTGAGGTATTGCACGTAGTCTAGCCACCCATGTTCCAACGTGTTCTCCCGTCACGTTTCGCCGTCTCCGAAGCACAGAGGACAACAAGTACGTCTTCGCTCGGTCCTTTTGTTCTGACACGTTCCGAAGCAGCAGAAGGAAAGCATACGTCCATGTTAGACCGGGATATGAAACAAGATAGAGGAGGTGTCTCCGACTCGGTTCCTCGCTCCAGCAATAAAAGTGCGCGCGAGGTGAAGCGGCTTCAGATTCTTTCGCTAGTTCACGAAGAAAAAGCCAACGAGCAATATCAGTTTTCTTTGATCGGAGCCTTCAGTTAAAGGCACAATTGAATCGTCAAACGGTCGACATTGAAAGCAGTGTTTTGCTTCAGTCTCTCAGTTTTAGTGGAAAAGCAAAGTCTAGTGCTCAGCAACTGTCTACTCTAAACCGAAGATAAGATTCCATCATCCGGTCTGTAACAGGAGTTTTGCAAGTATGAGTTTAGTAAGTCGTAGTTAAGACCGACTGTCTCAATGTTTTAGAATCTTTGCATCTGGATAGACCCGTACCAGTTGAGTTGAGTTCCTACATGTAGTTTGCATGTAGAACGCTTCATGTGGATGCGTGGCTGGTAGTTCATAATGCATTGAGACTAAAACTAGAGTATGTCAAGTCAAGATTAGGGGGAAGATTGTTAGAAATAATCTTGACTTCGAATCCAAGACGTAGTAGAGCTCGTCTCCGTGTGTAAATCAAGTTGAAGTTGTGTCCAATTTGAAGTCCGAATACGTATGCTAGTAGAAGAGTGTTAGCTTATAAGAAAAGCAAGAAAAAAGAGAGCAACTAAGAGAATAAAGAAGTTTAGAAATTCTCTTATGTTCTTTTAATTTATTTGCGATATGTGTGTTTTATCTAGGTGTAAAATTAACAAATTCATTAACCAAATAACTTAGTTAATTAGCGGGTCACCAAAACTCACGACGTGTCGTGCACATCCATGTACGCGCAACCTCGGACGACCGGCTGGAGAGGCTGCTTGGGAGCCAAGGGAAGGGGATCATCGTCCGTGCGTCCGAGGAGCAGGCCCGCGAGCTGCGGCGCCACGCCTCGGAGGGCGGCCACGGCCCGCACTGGCCCCTGCCGCCGTTCGGAGAGTCGCACGGCCCCTTCAACCTCCTGGACCAGAGGCCCAAGCTCGCCAACCGGCACGGCCACCTCCACGAGGCCGACGCGCGCAGCTTCCACGACCTAGCCGAGCACGACGTCCGCGTCTCGCTCGTCAACATCACCGCGGTGCGTAACGCGTCCGATCACCGCCTGTAATGTATCGTTTCACCGCCTGTAGGGCACGTGGCGTGAGGAAGAGGAGGAGGAGCACGAGGAGAAAGCGGGGCAGAGGTACCATACCATCCGGGCGCGGGTGTCGCGCGGCACAGTATTCGTGGTGCCCGTCGGGCACCCGATCGTCGTCGAGGTGGCGTCCCGCGGCAGAAACCTCCAGATCGTATGCTTCGAGGTCCGCGCCGAGAAGAACGACAAGGTCTACCTCGCGGGGACGAACAACGTGCTGAAGAAGCTGGACAGGGCCGCGAAGGAGGTGGCCTTCGCGGCAAGCGAGAGGGAGGTGGACAAGGTGCTCAACACGCAGACCGAGGCGGGCTTCCTTCCCGACCCAGAGGAGAGCGGCCGCAGCCGCGGCGAAGAGCAGCAAGAGGAGGAGGAGGACGAAGGACGCCGCCGCGGCGACCACCGGTGCAGCGATGAAGCGGTGGAGACGTTCCTGCGGATGGCAACCAGTGGCCGCAAACGCAGAATTTTCTACCCTCTTGGCATGTTTTCAATCTGTATTTATAAAAATAATTATATACATATAAAATTAACACAAATAGCATTTCTGTCATTCCATCATAGGGCGACAACGCCTAATAGCGGACACTTGGGCCATCGGAGCCCGGCCACCAGGCGGCGCCCTTCCTGCCGCCCCGCAACCGGACGACAGGTAATTACCTGTCTGAATTAGGATTTTCCAGGTTCGAATGTTTAAATATACCAATTGAGCTCAAAAAATTACAAAATTTTATATGCAATCTTCCAACATAACATGATCGTGTAATTGTTTTATAATTTTATCCGCTATGAATGCTGCTAAAATATTCATATGATAATGATATTTTTAGTAGTTATAACATATAGCAAATGAGTTTGAAAATTTATGAAATTTTATATGCAGCCTCCCGACACAGTCGACGTAATTGTACATTTTTTGGAACTTTATGTGCTACGTATTTGTCATATTATTTCATGTTAATTTAATCATACTTAGTGATATACGATGATCATTTAATTTATGAAACTTCCTTAGCCTCAATTGCTAATTAAATGAGCATCACATATTGCTAATTATTATTAAATTAATATGAAATAACATAGTAAATTTATAGCACATAAAATTCCTAAAATATTTAATAATTAGGCCGACTATGTCAGAAGGTTGTATATAAAATTTCATAATTTTTTAAACTCTTCTGCTATATGTAATCAATCATAAAAATATTATAATCGTATGAGTGTTTTAGCAATATTTATAGTGGATAAAATTATGAAAAAATTACTTAATCAAGTATATTGTGCCGTAAGACTACATATAAAATTTCATAATTTTTAGAGCCCATTCGCTATATTTAAAATTTTAAACAATTGTTAAATAAAAAATCCTAACTCAGCAGTGGTTACCTGCCGTCTGATGACGGGGCGACAGGAGGGAAGCCGCCCGGTGACCGGGCGGCAGGCCCCTGTTGCCCGATGACCACGCTCCAATGGGCCGGTGTCACGTGCACAGCTAATTCCGCGTGTATACAACTATTTTTATAAATACATACCAAAAGTATCAAAAATTCTTTTGTATGTACGTACGTGTGGGAGTAAGTATAATAAGTGTGGCTCTCTACGATGATGTAAGTTACCAAAGCATGTCCATAAATTAAATAAAAGAAGCGTTGGATCTCTTCTCAAGTTTATTTGACATATATATAATTGTGAGGAAGTGCTAACCAACACTAGCTCAAACGTTTTCTTTTCTTTCAGAGATACTCCAATTTTTCTAGTCATTAGCACAAATGGCCGTTTTTCATGCGACATGTGACGACGTGTGGCATTAGTCTATCATGTGTCGAGCCTTGGCTAATGTCGTTTGGTGACCGTACGGCACTTCGCTACGTGTCGGCCTGAGGCAGAGTGTCACACGGTAACTGTGCAGCATTGCCATGTGTCGGCTTGAGGTGGTGTGCTGCACGATTACCGTGTGATAGAAATAATATTTTTATAATTATCACGCTGAGAGTGCTATTTTTTTAATATCACATAAAAAACGATCATTTATATCAAAAACTCGAATGTTTCACCATAACCGCTACCAGAGTGCCGATCAATGTTGGTGGCGTTGCCCAGTTTGTTACTTCACTTTAGCTGTGTTTTCTTTTCGTTTCGCTTCGCACCGTACTCCTCCTTGACTGAATAAATTTCGGAATGCTCTCCTTCTATTTTGTCAAAAAAAGGTAATAAATTGATTGATTGCTGATTGCTTGTTAGCTGGCCCCGCTCGGTTGGGCTGAAATTTTATTGTAGCGGCCGAAATTTCGCTATAACTAAAAGTGGCTTATTTGGTATAATTAAATTTAAAACAAATAGAAAAATATGCTAGCTCATCACGGACAACACAAACTAAAACGAAAAAACAGGCAAAAAAGCTAAAAATTCATAAAAATACGAAATTTATGAATAGTAAAAAATAAGCCAGAAGCTGAAGCCGAAATTTCTGAATAGTGAAAAATTCAGAAGTGTCGTGTATAATATCTCAAAGCTGTTTTTTTAAGGAAAAAACCCTCTGACTTATATTAACTAGCAAAGTAGCCCGTACATTTACACGACTAGATTGGTTTCAAAGTTTATAGTATTAATTGATATAACTTAAATACTTAATGATATATTTACGCATCTTCTAGGCTATTTAAAATTTTAAGACATCATATACATTAGAAATGGCAATAGAAATTTGAAGGAAAATACAACTTGAGGAACGTAATTAAATAAGTTTTAATGAAAGAAAATCATTGAGCATAACAAGTTGTTGGACTCTTACAAACATAACTTACAAGCACAAATTCCGCTTTTTATGGGTCCAAAGATTCTTTCGCAAAACAATCATCTTTTTCTGGTTTATAAGTTTTATAATGAAAAGTAGAGGGCCTCATGACTTCACCAACTGCTAGTCTCCATCATGTATGGATATGAAGATGCATGCCCCTATTCTTCCTTGTTAATTACTCTTTTTTTCAAAATATATATACACATATATCTCTATTTAATCTCAAGTAATACATTGATTATGTATGTGATAAATTATCTTATTAATTTACATAGTATTAGAGTAACTTGCTCACACATACATTGACGCATATAGGCAACCTACCTTGAACTTATCTACCCTCACACATCGGCTGTTATATCAAACCGTGTGTCTTCTATCTCTTCTCAGCGCCACAATTTTTTTTTTTGCTTCAACCACCAATAGCATGCCCATTTCTTAGATTGATCCCTCTTATCTATTACCTCTTCCAATGCAATACTCTACCACATAGTTATCACCTACTTCTCTCTAATTATTGATTAATGCTAACCGTTGTGCCATCAACATGCATACACGTGCAACCATCATTGATCCCTACCTGGGACACCCATCACAATCTCTCCAGTGGCCTCAAGCATATTCTCTACGATTTTGTCATCTCTACTTCGAGCTCTTTGCTCCTCTACTTATATATGACCCTACTTCTATTCGTATGGATGAATACAGGTACATACATATGATTGATGTTATACATGCTCAATATCCTCTTCTCCTGAGTAAATCGCTCCTCTTCTTCGATGTTGGCCAACTCAATGTTGTGACATCCTCACTAACTACGGTGCCCTTCCATCTTTACTGATGCCAGCATGTCTACTTTAGTAGTTATCTAACGATATGAAGAATCTTCTCATCATCGTCGGTGACATGATGCACCTCACTAGCGATGGCATGATCCTTGCTACCCGATGACTCCATATAGTCCATATCTCGTTTTTAATGCAAGCCTTTATCTCCTCTCTACCAGGGCTTCCCAATCATCGAGCTTCTTTGGCTACTGACTTTTTCAACAACACCGATGCTCACTACTTGTCGTCGTGGCCATTGACTTCTTTGATTCTAGTCGTTCTCTCCAACAGCTCTGGCGAGCAGCACACGTTGTCCCCCCTCAAACAGCTACGGTGAGCAGCATAATATTGTCCTCATTTCTGTTGTCGCCACCTCGACTCTTCGTTTCTCCTTGGGTCAATGTCTTCTTACAAGACAGACCAATGCCATTACACTATTTTGTGGTCTTCTCTGACACCATTCGTGCTATCCTTGTTACAATTTTTATTTTTATTCAAAATTTATATTATTTTTATTAGAGTTCGTACACAAATCAAATTGCTAATTTTATTTAATTTATTCCAAAATTTAGTTATTTAGGGATTTTACCTTAGAACTCACATAGAAATTAAAATTATATATTTTATTTTATTTTTTAGTTTGAATTCCAATTATTTTTTTTGGAAGACGTATACAAATCCAGTTTCTATTTTTTCTTTAATTTTTATTCTAAGTTACAATTATTTATAGATTTTATTTTGGAATTCATATTGAAATCAAATCGGTAATTTTATATTATATTTTATTCTAAATTTCAATTATTTGGTTGGATTTTTGTATACAAATCCAATTTCTTATTTTTGTTTAATTTTAATCCAAATTATATTTATTTAGGGATTTTACTTAAGATTTTTTTATAGAAATCAAATTACTAATTTTATTTTATTTTTACTCTGGATTTCAATTATTTTTTTATTGGAATTCATATACAAATCTAATTGCAAATTTATGTTTAATTTTTATTCTAAGAAATATTTATTTATGGATTTATTTATGAATACATATGGATATCAAATTATTAATTTATTTTATTTTTTATTCTGAATTTCAGTTATTTCTAGATTGTATTTGACATGGTCTCTTTATTTTAATTTAGACCGTTATAATCTAGATCCACCATGATCAATAATGTAGATATTTCTTTCTTTTCCTCCGATTAACGTGAGAATTTTTAATCCTTGAGAAGGATTAATAAGATAATGTATAATTCAGGTAGAGTATATGAGTATCCAATTTTTACATTGAAGATTCTAGATGAACAATGTATTACCATCAAGTCATTGAGTCGATGAACGTGCGGACTTCTTCATCTTTCTTATCGTAGACTCCGTATCTTGCAATAGTGTCATGATTTCCGGCAATCATAGCAGCAGGAAAGTAGAATGTTGGTGATCTCTATTGATGTGTAAGACCTACACCTCGGTAACATTATTGTTCGTCGAAAGAAAATCAAAGGGAATTTATTTATACCTAACCTGGCCCAGTGTAGATCTCCAGCGTAGACGTTGTCATTGTCGTCCAAGTGAGTTGGTACGATAAAACCCATCATATGTAAAGAAAATCTGGCCAATAACTCACTGAAAAAGAATAAAACTAGAACATATTGATCTAGAAAACAAAAAAAGAAACTAAAGAACTTTACAATTACCTTTAAAATTCAAGAGGTGTCCCACCCACTCAACACCACCGGTGAGAATGCCAGAGAAGAGAGGAGGGGGTATGGCTAAGGTCCTGTTTGGGGAGTCAGATTCGAGTAGCTAGGCGGTTTGAGTAGCTAGTGGAGATTCCGAGTAGTGGCTAGTCCGAGTAGCAGCTGGTCTGAGTAACTAGCATGTTTGGCATAATGGATTCTAGCTGTACAGCTAGTATCCTGATAGATGTATTCACTGAAATGCCCTTAGGTGAGTTAATGTCCTGATTATGTATTGATAGAAGAGATATCTATGCTGTAAATTTGTAGTACTTAGTTCAAACATTGAAAAACTAATATTAAAATTTCATGACAATAAATTTGATTCCAAATCATAATTTTAGATATTAATATGGATAACTACCATGTCTCCAAATCATAATTTGTTCCTATTTTTTTTCAGAAGTTCAATATACGCAATGTGCATTATAATATTTTCACTCGATAGCTGAATCCAGTGGTATTTTGTGGGTAAATAACTTGAACTTTAATGGTACTAGTCCGCAGAATCTGTGAGAAGCTGGGTTTTTGCAGCTTCTCGATCCCAATACAATTGTGTCTTTCCTAGATTTTCAGATTCTCAGTAGCTGGCCCAAAAGTTGGACTGTTTAGGAGAGCTTTTGGCTACTAGAAGTAGCTAGCTTACCTAGAATCCAAAACAAACAGGGTAGCTAGCTTTTGGCTACTAGAAGTAGCAGCTTTTGATTGATCGGCAGTTTGGCTAATATCTCAAAGCTGTTATGAGCCCGTTCCGTGCTCTTGTACGGTGATGTGGCCTTTGCAACCACGGTTGCGGTCGGCACCGCACAGCCGCACTGGCCCAAACCGCGTGCACCGAGCTGGGCCGTGCGCCGCGGCAGCGCCCGTGCCGGCCCCTCCAAAACAACCAAACTGACGAGCCACACGGCGCGGCACGTCCGCGCTAGGCTAAATCGTCGTCCGCCGTTGCGCCGCAGAGGTTAGGGAAGCGGGCGACGTTTTCGCTGCGTGGCGACGTGCGGCGGGAGAGGTGGCGTTCACATGCCGGCACGGCGGAGCTCTAAATAACGCCGGGTACGAAATCCTACCAGCCCCTTTCTCTCCCCTAAGCACGTTGGATTCGTACGTTCTTGCCAAAAAAAAAAAACTTTGCACGTTGCTAGATCGGTAGGGTAGGAATCGCACGAGAGGTTTAGCCAAATGGACAAACGGATGAATTCTTCCATTCGTCCGGTAATTTCCAACTGTCCGTATGCACCGTCTCTGTTTGCCATGCTATGGTTGCTAATCTCGAGATGTTCTGCCTACAGCATGGTTTAGCCAAATGGACAAACAGCTGTTGCTGTTTGCCTTACGATTCTAATTTCGAGGTGCTCTGGACTGGCTAATCCCAAAAAATGCAGCCGTTCAATTTATTAACCAACCACAGCTCTTTACTGCTACAAGCAGCAGTATGTTAAGTACTGTACAGTCCACACATTTTTCTCTGTAAACTCTTGCAAACTCAAACAGGTGTGTGTGTGTGTGCAAAATCAGCCTAGGGTTATACTCCAGTGAAAAAGCAAAAGAAAGAAAAAAACAGAAGTGGTCCTCCCTCCCTGCTGAGATGCTATTTTGGACTTTGGAGTTTGGACCAGGGGTCTCTCTCTCTCTCTTTTTGTTTCTATTCTTTTGAGAAAAGGAAGGCAGAGACATGGTACGAGTGCTAGTACCAGACAACAGGTACATGCTTGCCTTCCTGGCTTGGCATGCATCCTCCCCTTGATGAGTACTACTAGCATCTGCATCTTAGCCTTCCTTCCTTTTGGGCCCCACTGCTTCCATGTCCCCTAACCTGCCCACAGTGCTGCCTCTGCCCTGCTGCTTTTTCTATTGAGTCGTGTGTTTCATCTCGTAGTAAAGGAAAAGGATGCAGCAAAAGAAAACAAACACATTGCAGGCTGCAGCAGCGCAATGAGGCATCCAGACTCCAGACTCCAGAGGCAGGCAGCTTCTGTGTGACACCTTTCTCAGCACATTGCTTTGTGCACAAGCCTGAATGAAATGCCAGTGTGCTGGTGATCATTTCTTGGCAAGCGTGAACCATAGCAGTATAGCACTCTACTATCAAACACATACAACAAGAACAATATGATGTACAAACGATGGTTTCTTTGAATTAAATATTTGAGCCAAGTGGCTCTCGTTACATCAGAAGACCAAAAAGGAAACAAAAGAGAAAACAAGCCGTCCAAGTACAAATGGCTCAGGAAAAAGAACTCTGTATCATGAAGGGGTATCCAAAAGCACAACACCAATTAGCTTCAGCCGTTAGTGATTAACTTATTTCGGAACTAAAACTCTCCTATTTTTATAGTTGTAAATCGGTACTCGCGGATGGTTCGGTTCAAAACTGTGCATAACTGCGCAGATCTCCCTGTTGACAAGTGCAAGACGTCTTAGCCATTTAATTTGTTCAAATTTCTCACACAATGATATTGATATGCAAGTAGTTCAAGTAGATCATACCTAATTTTACAATTAGCAAGTAGTCAAGTAGATCACCTTGAGTGTCTGCATGTGCACAATAGTCAGAATTGAGGTATTAGTCGCAGTAAGCTTTCCAAGGATAAATCAAAGAAACATATCCTCTGCATATATTGTAGTAGTAGTACACTTGATGAGGCACAGAAACAGAACGGGAAAAAGAAAGAATAGTTCAGGAATCACCTGTTGTCTACAAATATTCCAATTGCTGGAATCTTGGGAGAAATGCAGTTCATCTGGTGAAGTATTCTGGTACCGTAGAATGTCTGCAGTAAACACATGTAAGTTATGATGAATACAACGCTTTCACATGGAATTCAGAGTAGTCAGAGCACCAAGCTTAAACAACGTGACACTGCAAGGAACATAGAATACAACCTTGGCTCCATCGAGATACTCAGATAAACAATCAATAAAAATTGATGTCTGTGTAACTGCGTGGATAAGTTGGGTATGGTAGTTCATCCACCCCCATTACAGAGCTAGAACGAGTAAAGCTGCTGAATTGGGCTTGGCTCGGTATTTGAACCTCCGCTGTGAAAATGCTGTATACAGGTCTGTGGTCTGAGAATCTAGACTCGCCACGGACATAACATAGTTGATTTAGACCTCTTCCATACCATAGAATCCGGTCACACCTTCACAAAAACCATTGCTATAAGCACCACAAACCAGAAGGCGAAGGTGTAAGAGAGGAGAGATGTTTCATGCAACCATATTAAACATTAGTGTCAATTAGTTGTGTTTTATGAATTTTACCATGCTGGTGTTCTTCGCTTCTCATTTGGATGCATATCATCGCCTGCATATCTGTCAGAGTTGTATGAGTATTTGTAAGTAGGAGGAAAATAAATCCTCCCTTCTTTCCAGCCTGCAAATACCCGACCATATCTTTGCTCTATACGAAGCTGTTACAAAAATGCTACACATAAGAAACAAAGCAAAGAATGTATCTACATGGCTGTGCTAGTTGCTTCAAGTGGCATGAAATTTTTACGAGTTCACATGAAATAGCTAACCTGGTCTTTTTCTAATAACTGTTTCCAGTTGTGCATCTCAACCAAAGCTTTCACTGAGCGGTAGGAAAGAGCTATCCGGTAATTCAGATCTCCGAGCCATATAATTCGGCTGAAAGGAACAAAACAAATAGTAGACTAAGATTATTGTCTTCATTTTTTTTCTTCTAATTTTGTTCTACTTGAGGTGTTTAACTTTGCTGAAGTACTACAACATGAGAAGCACGACTTACTCATGGTCAAGAATTGTCTCTGGTGACTTCTCGTCACCTGCACCATGAGCATGTGGGAATCTGGTCTTCCTCAAAATCTCCACCACATCTGCATTTCTTCTAAGTTCATCACCATCTTTTTGACCTGAGGTTAAGTGTGTGCAAACAAAGCAGAAGCTTGTCTGATGCAAAGACATGCTGATTGATATAGATCCCTGAGTTAAGAAAAAAGGAAGTGAAAAAGAAGGAATGGAAATATATAATCATGTAAAGCAAAACGAAGTTCCAAGAATGTGGATGCACATACTAACATGATCTCAACTAAAATTCAAAAGCATAAGTGAGGAATTAAATGTCGCTATGCTTGCTGCAAAATTTAATGAACTTAAAATTAAATAATGCATGCCTAGGAGAAACAAGAAGACAGGAAACAATACCTTATTTCCAAGATAGCCCATCAAGCCTCTACCAACACATGAAACCTTTAAGTTCTTCACATGCTCCCTTATATCACTCCGTACCCAAACCATGAGAAAAATTCCAACCATTTGCTTGCTGGCAACTAAGCAATACCTGCTGTGGTAAAGAAAAACTGAATTTTAGTTCAGAGATTTGTACTCATTCCAATGATGAATGAAGGCTGTATGGAATTTCAGTGAAAATTTAGTAGTGCTGAGCACTATGGTATGTAGCTAGTTTCACAACTAGAAAATAACTTACAGGCACAAGAAGTTCTTTATATTCAGTGTCTCAAGAAAACTTACCTAGAGTTTGTCATCTGTCTATTATTGTCATCAGTGCATAGTGGAGCACCATATCCCCATGGCATTGGTGAGAAGAATATACCACTTGGTGATTCCTCGTCAATATTCTCATCATCAGATGACCCACCACATCTCATACTGGTGTCAACATCACTTGGCCTGCTCCCAAAGCTAATCCGGTCACAAACACTGAAACGACGGTCCACTAATGAGTGAGGATCCATCATGTCAATTCTTGAACTTCGATTGAAGGACTGGAATGAACGTCGATGGAAGAATGAGGAGTTCCTTTGTCTTCTTGATGATCTCTCAAAATCAACATTCAGCTCCACAATAGGATCTGGAACCGGTGAGGGGGTGTGATAGTTGTACACAACAGAGCCTTGGAGATCTATATTGTTGAGCGTTTTCCTTACAAGAGCAACCCATTTCTTCGCTGGGCCATTGTCTTCCGTCAACAGGACGTTACCGGCATTCAAAGGAACAATTTCCTGAAACCTGATAGGATAACTTTTGTTGCAGCCCCTTTTCTATTTGTAATAAATCATTTTGATATTTTTCTTATTTTGTATAGCAAACAATATAGCTTAAGTAAATGCATGAGTAGAGTTATACCCAATGACATATATATCAGCAGCAGGAGATGTATGAAGACAGTCCTCCAGATTCAAATGACTCGACGGTGACCTTCCACCCACATTCCATGTAGCAACGAAGACCCTAAGCGCACGAGTATATGTATTGTCATATCAAAGGAATTATCTTAAACAATGATTAGCGAATTGATCAAATTCTAGAAAGCACAATGTTTACCTGTAGTCCTGTGTGTTTGTGATATAAGCACGGTCAAATCCATTTCCTACTCGACAACGTCGATCCACATTCTTCCTAGGCAACCTCTCTAAATAAACACACAGTTAATTCAGTCGTGCATAGGGCACAATATTGACTGGCGGTTGACATTTACAGTTTTGCACCAAGAAAAAAGAGATGAGAGATCTGAAAATACAATAGTTACTGTGAGGAAGCAAGCAAAATGTACCTGTTCTGCTTTTCTTGGCTTTGCATACATCTCTCTCTGAGAAACTGGTCCTCCACTGCACTCCCACTGAAATGATCAGAAATAATTTCAGCACAAACACAGTAAAACAAAATCCTTTTTTTATTGAGGTCTCAAGCATGTTTTGGTTGTTTCTGCAATAATAAAAAATATCACCACACAAGCGAACAGGAAGCAAGAGGTCAAACTTGCTTCTGGAAACCACAGGCATTGTTATTCAACCAAAATAACAAAAAAATTATGGTGGTAAAAAGGAATATAAGAGTTTAATGTGAGAAATCATCTAGTGAACTGAAGCTCATCAATTTAAGACTGAAAGAGGTGTTATGAAGTTAATGGTTTGTACCTTCTTCAACTGCATAATCTGAATGGAAGTCCTTAGCCTTTGTTTTGATGTTGAACCACTTCCTCACAAGGGTCTTGGACCAGGACAGCTTCTTCCACACCAATCAGAAGAAAGGAAAAAAGATCAGAAACTAACATACAGAAATTATGAACAGAATAGCTGTTGATCTGGGCATCCTTACCTTGTTCTTGTTTGAATTCTCATCTCTCATTGTCTCAATGCTTCCTCATGCAGCTCCAGGGACGATTCCTCTTTTACCCTCTCAGAATAGTATATCCCAGAAAAATGAAGGGAGAACAGGATTCTACTTCTCCCTGCTCCAGAAAACTTTTCCCCGCCCCTTATTTGGAAGAATCCAAACCAGCTCCTGTTATTCAAAACTATGGGCAGAAGGGCCAGGGAATTCCCAAGAGTTCCTCCGCTAGTTGGGTAATGATCCAGGAAGCAGCTCAAAAGGAGCAAGAATCCACCGCAGCATCCCAGGAGGAACTTGATGGGGGAACAAGAGGAATCAATCACTTGGGGGGAAAGATCAAGAACGGAAGCGAAACGAAGCAGAAATCGCACGATTCAGGAACCAAACCAAGAACAGGATCATCAAAGTTGGCCAAGGTCACAAGCAAACACGGGCCTCTCAATGTCTAAGGGAAGCTCCTGTTCCACGCACCAGCTCACAACGCTCGGATCAATGCCAGTAGCAGTTAATGCTCCGGCCTTACACAAGTGCCCAGGACAGGACAGCAGAAGTAAATGGGCCTAGCACCTGAATCCAACCAAGAACACGGCCGAGGACACGGAGGCGACCAGCGCTGAGCCGCGCCGAGCAATGCAAGAGCCGGGGCGGCTCAGGGGAGGGCGCATCCAAGGATTTGAAGGATTGGGGAGGGAGAGGGAGGGGACAGACAGTGCAAGGGCACGCTGGTCTGTGCCCCCTCTCTGTTCAAGGAGAGGAGCAGCAGAAGTAGGAGTAGCACTGACCGGGGAGCGAGGCCGCCAATACGAATAAAGCGAAAGGTTGGGCGGGGCACTGTTGTTCCTTGCTTTCCCTTCTCTAGAGCCCCCCTTTGCCCTTTAGCTCCACATCCAATGCAACCGCCAACCATTCTTGCCTGGGGCTTTAATTCAATTTCGTGGGTTTTCTTTTCAAGAATTTATTGCTCGTACGTTTGCTAAATGAACCCAACGCCTTCTCTTTTCACGGAATCAAAATTTGCAGTATCTCATTTACTAATATATATATATATATATATATATATATATATATATATATATATATATATATATATTAACAGGGTGCTATAGTGCACATACTTTTCATCTATGATTAAGACTTTCAATCCATAATTGATTCAACATGCTAAATCAATGACTTTCTTCTCAACTCGATGTCTTTTCGAATTAATGAATGTTAACGATTTTGCCTGATATATTATACATCATTGTACTTACATGTATCTAAAAGCATTTTAAAAGTAAAAGACTTAGTGCCCAAACACCATGATACCGTATTTTAATATCCTTTCTATATATATATATATATATATATATATATATATATATATATATATATATATATATATATATATATATATATATATATATATATATATATATATATATATATATATATAGAAAAATACTAACTACTCTACTCTGTGTAGTTACACCTACCTCTAATATACCACCTAAACAAACTTGAAATACTCCTTTATCACTTTAGGTACATTTGTATACTAATTATATACACACACATACAGAGAGAAAACCTCTTTTCTATCCGGATGTAATTACAGTCTTTGATTATGCAAGCCATAGCCGTTCTCGTTTCAATATATATACACACATTTCATGCAAAAGCTCGGACAATTATCCTGTCCCTTGCACCCTACGAAGACTAACAGGGATTTCTTAATCTATGATGTTGACTTATCATAGGTGGGTACCCAGTCTACCGTAGTTTTGGTCTTACTATATTGAAGGCACTCCATTATACCATAGGAGAATTTGCGAACAGTGATCCAGAGTTACTGAAAATACCACGATGTTTTGATACCAATGTGTATCATGATTCATGCCAATGCAATGTAAGATGTAAATAGTTTCCTTGGATATATAACGCATGAACTGCAATGAGCACGTCATATTTAAAGTACTGAAGGTTTGAGCCTGTCTATATATTGTAACATCTCATGTATGACAAACAAAACATGAG
Source organism: Bonia amplexicaulis (assembly GCA_036346245.1). NCBI lineage: Eukaryota > Viridiplantae > Streptophyta > Magnoliopsida > Poales > Poaceae > Bonia > Bonia amplexicaulis. Next base: position 25,001,237 of record CM070741.1, on the reverse strand, counting down.
GCTACTGTAGACTAGAATGCTAAATTGATTCCTTTCCTTGGGAATGCGGTTTTTTTAAATAAATTATGCTATTTTCACATTCATGTGATATATAGCATGTGGAGACTTTTAAGCAATATTTTATGGAAAATGCTTTTATACTTTTCTGTCTAAAAAGAGTAACACTAATATCAAAATACATGAAGAGATAAGTAACATCTATCTACCATTGATCGTACTTTAAAAATTGTGTAAATCACTATTAAGAAAAACATAGAAACACTTCGCATATTTTATATTTAGATGTGTTGTTACTTCAGACATCTTAGTGGACTATGCTAAAAAAAAGAGTGAATCCACTGTCCTATTTATTGTGCAGCTATCTAAGTCTTGCAAAGCAGGACAGTCATCCTAAATTTAGAATCAGGTTTGCTTTCGTAAGCTGCCTGGTTTTTTACTCTTAAGTCGATTTTTTTTTTGTTTTGGGTTAGCTTTGTGATATGGGTGTCTGGTTCTAAATTGATTCAATGGTTCAAAAATATAACCTATATTTAAGCAAACATAAGTCATCTTAAAAATAAACGCCTCATTTAGAATTTCCGGCCTATTTAGAATACGCTAATTTCATCTTGAATTTTTTAAATGAGAATCAAATAGGACTATTTAGGTCCTGCTCGGTTGGGCTGAAAAATAGTGGCTTATGGCTGAAATTGCATTGTAGTTGGTTGAAATTACACTGTAGCTGAAGACGACTTATTTGACGTAATTAAATTTTAAAAAATAAAAATAGAAAAAATATGTTCGCTCATCACGGATAATACAAAATAAATACGAAAAAAACTAGAAAAAAACTTAAAAAATCAAAAGTTCAAAAAATTAAAATTAAAATTTATAAAAAATAAAAATAAGCTAGAAATTTAAACCAAAATAAACGGAGCACTTACCTCTACTCCGAGCTTCGATCTTCTTTACGACGTTTGTTGTGCAGCCTAAGACACTGATTCCAACGTCTGGCAAAGGAGTACTACTTCATAAATCCAGGCGTCAAAGGAGCACACTACCCTGCCAGCAGCATCGAAATCCAGGAGCCCTCCTCCAAAAATAAGTAAATAAAAAACGCCGGCCAGGAGCCCAAGCTCCAATAGTCCATGGCCGTAGAAGCACAGGCAGCAAGGCAGGCCACCACAAATGACACGTGGGCCCAACCAGGTGGGACCGAGGCCACACGTCAGTGCCGCTGTACTACACCCTCTGTCCGAGAGCAGTGCCCTTGTACGCTCGTGCTGGCACTCACTCGGCAGCTCGCCCTGTTCGCATTGTGCAGCGGCGTTGGCCAGTTCTTTTTATGGTTTTTAGCTGAAATTTTTGAATTTTAGCTGTTTATGATACAGATTACGAAGAGACAAATACTCATTTGCGATTTTGAATGGTACAGATGTTAGGCTTTTAATGTGTAGATCGTTTTACCTGTAGACCCCGTCTTGAGAAAATACTCCGTTTGAAAGTTAGGTACTGTAACAAAAGCCAAAAGCCACCGACTTCGAAGGAAAAGATTCTAGCTACTAGCTTGTCCCTTTGTATCTGCTCTGCTGCTTTTGAGTATCTTCCTCGCTTTGGCCTCTCGCCTGCTGCTGTGCACCAACCAGGTATGCAGGCAAGGCAAGGATAGTGTGTGTTTGTATGTGTGCCATCTAGGACAAATGTTACAGGTCTGTTTGGCAATAGCTGCGGCTTATAATTTTTGACTAAAATTTTAAATTTTTAAATTTTTAACTTTTGGCTACAAGAAAATATTTCTTAGATGGTCCATAAAATACCTTTTGCATACATACAAATGGCAGCATGCTCGCCACTCCTGTAGTCCCATTACGTGGTGCTACGTCGACAGCAAATCTTGATAAACCTTACGTCCCCATCACATTTGCACGAGTGGTGTGCCGTATCGCCATTAAGCGCATGCAGTGTTCTGTCAAATCAGTGCTAATTGATCGTGCGTGGAACGACGTTGCGCCATTCTTAGAGCACATATATTTCTCTTATTCATTTTCATGAAAGTTTAGGAGCAAGTTCTTTTCTAATCTAGCTGTCATGTCTACTACGTCCGGCTAATACATGGATATATTTCAGTTCAGTCAATCTATTCCTCCGCACTCTCAACCACTCTTGTACAGCTTTTTCTTTGGCTTCGATTAATGCAATTCTTTTGCGTTGGTGGGCTTCTCTTCTCTCTCTCTATCTCTCTCTCTCTCTCTCTCGCCCTCCTTTTACAAAAATTCCACGGAGTAAAGCTTTTTGCAAAATCAATGGAGTAATGAATTTTATACATTGGCGCACAAGTACCATCGTGCCACTTCCAATTGCTGCTTTCGTTGTCATAGAGACATAGACCTCACTACATCTAGAGTAGTAGTAGTATATATCTGGTGAGGTCTTGATGAAAATAATTGAAAGATCCGCTTTTGCGGAAGCCAGCTTTCTGCATCTCCCAAATACCCTCCCATCGAAGTCTGTTGCAAGAGGTAAATCTTTGCCTTCTTGGAGATTCGAGCATGATGCAGCCACTCCAAATCTTCTCTTCTCTCTCTCTCTCTCTCTCTCTCTCTCTCTCTCTCTCTCTCTCTCTCTCTCTCTCTTTTGAGATTCGAGCAAGCAAAGGGAGTGGCTTTGCCGCAGGGTGCTTTTTGGGATTGCAACGAACCAAAATCCTTTCGTGAAACTACTACTACTGCACAGCCCTACAAGGCTATAAAATCCATGATTAATTAATTCCTTGTATGTCATTAGAATTTGGGCAATCTCTAAATATGTTACTGACATGTAGGGTCAGTCAGTGATATACAAAAGATGAGGCGAATTTTAAGTGGTACACAAGGAATTCACCCAAATCTATCATTGAGGGTTAGTGCTGCATCTGTTCCGAGGAAATGTTCAGATGTATCCTATAGTAACCTGGCCTAGCTAAGCCCTAGGTTGTGCTTCCTGCAAGCCACTGCAAGTACACGCGGTGTCGATGCACCGGCCACACTTGGTTGCCTGCGTGCCGACGGTTTCCGGGACAGGCTGAGAAGAGGTCGCAATCTGTAACATCGCTGCCCCAACCTTACGAATCAGCTGCCCTGACAAACCTATAAACACAATAATAAGCGTGCTTAGTTGCTGGACAGGTTCTGACCTGGCTTGTACAAATGGAACAGTATGGCTAGAACCAGGCTCATGATTAGATGCGGTTTACAGAAATGAGGGGGTTGATTTGTCGAGCGATTAGCTTAGGCAGGCTCTGTTGAGATCATGTTATTTGACATATCAGCAAATGGATCATGATCGTCCGATCAAAGTAAGACCGTATTTGGAAGGGAGGAATTTTATAGCAACGACTTACCTTTTTTTTAAAAAATAAAAAGGGCAAAAGCTTTTGCCATTCATTGGAAGCAAGAAGAAAGATACGACCATCCGGCCTGATCGTTAGATAACTCGCGCCTTTAGTCCGTAGGCGAAGAAAAAACGCAAGAAACGAGAACTAAAATGGACAATGAATGCCGACTTACGAATTTAGTGATTCCTGCAAATTTCTTATAAATTTTTTGCGTTTCAACCAGAGCCTAAGCACGTAGAAGTAATTCGTTTGTTTGCATCCTAAGATAGCATTCAGAGAGCCCTCGACATGGGCGACGATCATTCACGGGAGACGCCCCATTTTGTGTTACTACACATTGCCTCGTTGCCAAAAAAAATAAAAAGTTCTCACCTCGTGCGTGCGACCCCATTTCAACAGTTGGTGCAAACATGTTGGAGAATTTGGCCAAGCTCTAGACGAGCGATGAACTTGAATTTTAAGATCACACATATAAATACGAGTAAACACAGATAGTTCTTTTGGCGACGCGATACAACTACGCCCTTTTCGTCTTTCTTATATAAAGAAGCAATATACAAAACTCTTTATCCAATGCGGTATCTCACGCTGAGAGTTCTACATGGACAAACCTTGACTTTCCTTTTCGACTACTCTAAATCGTATGCGAACTCTGGATCTTGACCTTTTATGACTACGACTGCTACAGTACTCGAACATACACAAAGGTCGTAAAGACTGTCGTGGTCGTATGACTGGTCGTGAATTCGACCAGACTTAAAGACAACCAGATTAACTCTATCAATATCCTTCTTAAACTTGTTGTCTTCCGTCGATGTTTTGTACAATGATTTTCTTCCTTATCTCTATAAACTTCAATCTTCCAATTGAATTGGTTAGGATATCAGCGGGCTAGTCATTTCTGCAAATATGATGCACCTCTATCTTTCCTGATTCCACATATTCCCTAATGTAATGGAAACAAGTATCGATGTGTTTGTTTCTCTCATGGTAGACTGCATTCTTGCAGAACATAATTACAGATTGATTATTGATCTTCAAGGTTACCTTCTCAACCTTCGTCTCTAGCATATCAGCCAACAATCATCCCAGCCATACCCCTTGATATGCTGCTACACAAGCTACAATGTACCCCGCTTCACACGAGAATAAAGTGACCACCTTCTGCTTTTGTGAACACCAACTAATTGGGTTCGACCCAAGGAAAAACGCCATGCCCAAAGTGTTTTCCCTGTCATCAGTATCACCGGCTAGGTCACCATTAGAGTAACCGACTAGCCCCAAATCTTCTTGCTTCTTCTCGTAGATACACCTGTAACTCAAAGTTCCTATCACATACCTCAGTATGTGCTTTACGGCGCCCATATGCTCCGTAGTTGGCTTCTCCATGTACTTGCTCACAATGCCAACCGAGAATGCTAAGTCTGGTCATGTGTGTAGTAAGTATCTCAAGCTTTCGACTATGCTTTAGTACAGGGTCTTGTCCACAGGAGGGCTTGTGTTGTCCTTGCTCAATTTCAGGTGGGGTTCTATCGAAATTTGCGTTGGATTACAATCCTTCATACCACATTTGTCCAACACCTTTGTTCCATATGCATAAAAGCTGAGAGTGATTTTCCCAGAGCTCTGACGTACTTCAATGCCCAAGTAGTAGCTGAGTAACCCGAGGTCGCTCATGCTAAACAACTTCTTCATCTGGCTTTTGAAGCTATTAATCTCCTCGATACTCTCTCCAATGATGATCAAATCATCCACATAAACTCCAACCAACAAATTCTCTTTTTCTTGGCTTCGTTTGTACACTGCATATTTTAACAGGCATCTTTCAAAATCGAGTGCCACCAAGGACTTGTCTAGCTTCGAACTCCAAGCTCGTCGAGCTTGACGCAGACCATACAGAGCTTTGTACAATCTTAACACCAAGTGTTCTTCTCCTTCCTTCTTAAATCTTAGAGGTTGCACAACATAGACTTCTTCTTCTAGGTCACCGTTGAGGAAGACTGATTTCACATCCATATGATGAACCTCCCATCCTTCATACGCTGTGATTGATGGATCGAGCTTGTTGCCTGCGGTCTTGACAAGCACTCCTGACTTTGACAGATCACCAACGTTGGCAATCATCGCTTCGTCCTCTTAGGCTCTGATACCAATTGTTAAGGAATTTGCCCAAGGTCTAAACGAGCGATAAACTTGAACTTTGAGGTCACGCACACGAATACGAGTAAACACATATAGTTCTTTGGGCGACGCGATACGCATGCGTCCTTTTTGTTTTTCTTACATAGAGAAGCAACATACAATACTCTATATCCAAAGCGGCATCCCACGCTGAGAGTTCTACATGGACACATCTTCACTTTCCTTTTCGACTACTCTGAATCCTATGCGGACTCTGAATCCTGACCTTTTACGACTACGACTGTTACAATATTTTTACAACTACGACTGCTACAGTACCCTTCTACGACTACTACTTAACTTATGACTGATACAATACTCAAACATACACATAGGTCGTAAAGACTGCCATGGTCGTAGGACTGGTTGTAGATTCGACCAGACTTGAAGACAACTAAATTAACTCTATCATGTTGTCCCTGCTCAAGATGATGCGCTTTGGGTACTGTACATGCCACAATTCCAGGGGGTCACTGGCAGACCCATCTCAATTCATGGGTATTCAATCGAATACCCAAATATTTTGGCAAAAAAATCATTGCATACAAGATATAATACATATGTATACTAGTAGTTAGGCTAAATTCGTCCTGTTCATAACTAGTTAACCCAAATTGACGCTAGATCCTTTTGGCTCATTCCCCCTCCCATCGATATTGGCCCAGGCCCACTGTCATCCTATTCATACCTAGTTGTGAGACCGTGTCTCACTTAGTCTATTCTCTCTTCATCTAGTGTCTGATCATCTCTATATCTCTTGGCTCTTGGTTGGCGCCTAGTGACGGTGGGTGCCTGTGCCCCTAGTTCTGGTCTTCTGGAGGTTGCACAGGCTGCAAGAGCGTTGTAGACTAGAGCGGCCGCCAACCAAGCAGGGCTGGAGGCTGCGTAGGCGACAAGGAGTCTGGAGGCTACGCAGGCGGTAGGAGCGCTGAAGGCCGAAGTTGCCACCGGCCAAGCGGGTAGATTCGTCCTCTCTGACCCGACGACCCCATGTTGTAGATTCTAGATGCATAGACGGTAGATCTGCTTACTTGTGTACCCCTAGACTTTGTAGTTTTGTACTTCTAAGCTAGGTAGATGATAGATCCATGGATGACTGGATTGATGTGGTGGATTTGGTATATGTTTCTTCTTTGTGTTCACTTTTGGTGCTTAGATCTTATTTAGATGCGGTGGATTACTAGATTTAGTTTAGTTATCTTTAAATTAGTGCTTATGCTTTATGAATTGAAATTTATGTTCTCCACATCTTTAAGTCTAAGTAGCATATATCTATATGCCAAATATTTCAGAGGTGTGAGCCACTGAGCTTCATGTCGTACCTTCATCTGAGCACTTTGCTGTGAATCTATGAAATAAGATCCTTAGCAGTAGATGAATCATTGTTTATGAATTGAAATACATATTCTCTATCTCTTATCTGTGATTCTGTGAACAAATACTAAGTATTTCACAAGTATGAACAAATGGTTTCAAGTCAATTTTCACTATCCTGAATATGAATAGTGAATACATATAGTTTTAGAAAGGACAATGAAAGCTAAGTGGAGTTGCATATTAGTGAAACTAGTTGTAATCTTTTAATCGGTTCCAAAGCATGAAGAATTATCAAGTTAATTTGTAATTTGTAATTATTTTGAATTTTTTTATATTATTTGAGATATTGTCTTATGTACGAGCGATTGTATTTTAATTTTTGCTATTATGAACCTTTATGTTTTGTAGTGAACAACCATCTTTGTTGTACAAGCTGTGGCTTAATTAATGTGCAAGAAACCTCAATCGGCGATGCACCTAGCTAGTAGTATATGCACCACCCTTTAGCACGCGAAAACGGGCGGCCACCTCTGCGAATCATGAGCGCGCCTTCGCCAAGCGACCTATGTCCTCTCACATTCCTCACACGGTCCCCCTCGCCGGTCAAGGACGTCGACCGCCGTGTGCCGTCCCCCCTCGCGAACCGCGCCGCCGTCGCCGTCAGCACACTAGAATATGCGCGGTTTGGTGCATGACGAGCCCGGCTTTGGAGCCGCGAACAATGATCGCCTCTTTTCAGCGAGCTGCGTGGGGAGCGCAAAGGCGCATGAGTCATCAAGATGAGCTAATTAAGGGGACCAAAGGGCCCCGTAGCTGCATACATGTATCTGCATTGCAACAACATTTATAATGAAGGATAGATAGATTTGAGCTGGGGTTTCAATTAGGGATGCAAACGAATCGTGATAATTTTCGATCAATCTAGATAATTTTTAAATACGGAATGTTTCGGTTGGGATAATCTCGGATTAGAAATGAATATAGATTTTTTCAGAAACAGATACAAATACGGTAGCGCACTATCTATCGAATACAAATACAGACTCGGACTATCTGAGAATGACGGAGTCCGGATATCCGGCCCACTAGACATAACTAAGCCCATAGTCATCCTATGCTAGTAGTGCCCACTAGACAAAGCCTCAAGTGTGGCGGAGACGGCGATCATGACGGTGCTGGACAAGGTGGCGGAGCTGGTGGCATGGCAGGCGGCCGTGCTATGTCCGTCTCCTCCATGACAAGCTCCAGTGGCTCCACACCATCATCCGTGACGCCGATCGCAGGCGCCGCCTCCACGACGACGAGTTCATCGTCGTCTGGGTCCATCAGATCCGTGATGTCGCATTCGAGGCCGAGGACACGCTTGACAACTTCCTCCACCGCGTCGCCTGGCCACTGCCTCGGCGCTCGCCCCAGGCTGTCCCGCCTGGCCATGCTGCGCCGGCCAGGTCGCGCTCCACCACAACCCTTCGTTCACATCCGCCAGATCAGGAAGAGGCTTGACGAGATCTCCATCAACCGCGCCGGTACAACTTTGAGCACACGCCGTCGCCGGTCTGGGCCGTCTCCTCCGCCACCACCCTCGCCGCCTGGTATGCTCTCAAATGGTTACTGACTGAAAATCAAACGCCAATGCAGAGTTGCAGACTCGCTCAATTCCTACTCTGAGAGAAGCCTATTATATTGACCGCGCTGATAAATTTACTCGATAAATGGCTAGCATTCCAGCTTCTACACATGGGATCGCTGCGCGCATATGACCAGTTTGTAGTAATATGGGATCAATTTGAGTACTCAGATTCTTGGAGCTCAAAACCGAAAACAATTTGGGAGCCTCGTTTTGTTCTTGATAATTCTGCTGTCTTTTCTTTTCGTCTTATTCTGATAGCTTTCTGGACAGACTCTCTCGATTGACTCTAGCTTTAGATGCTATTGTACATTTAAATATTAGTATTGGTCTATGATGAATGCTTTCCAGTGCATTTGTACCAGTGTGGATGTGTGTTAGTACTTATGCACGTTATTGATACTTATGCTATGTACTGATCGACTATTGAGTATATTTTTATTGTGGATGAACATACTTATGCTTGTTCAAATTTTATGAATATTTTGATAAAATAAATTATTTATATGTTTTTATTGATTTTGGATGTACGGTTTAAGGGGTTTTCATGTTTCGATAAATATTCGTGACTGTATTCATTTCGATTCGTATTTGTTCCATATCTGTATTCGATATTATTCATATTTGTATCCATATCCGAAGTATCCATATTCATATCCATATCCGAGAAAAGATATAAAAATAAATATAATAGAGATATTATATGTCCGCATTCGATCCGTTTGTATCTCTAGCTACAATAACATTGCAACAACAACAGAGGCGCGCATACATATACATACACATATAGAGAGAGGGAGAGGGAATATCTTCTACTTCTAGGTATAGTTACTCCTACTCATGATAAATCACCTAAAGAACTTAAAACACTCATTTATCATCTTAGATATACTCATATATTAATTATAAGATACTCTTGTGCCAACCATTTTAAAAAATTACAAGAGGGCACATAGTTTTTGGTATATTTTATTAATACATTTATATCTGTACATAAAAAGAAGTATGTTCAAACAATTATACATACCACATATATGGTCTTATATATTTATATACTACACGTATATACCCTTCGTTACGCGAGATACTCTTCCTTTGCGAGATACGGTATAGGTAGTAACTATACCTAGAGTAGAAAAAAAGCTTCCTATATATAATATATACATATACACACATACACACGTATCAGGATGTATATACTTAGTGAAGCTTCCACTCACTTGAAGAGGACCCCCCAAGGTACCTATAGATGGGGTGCTTTTTGGGGGTGTATGAGTGCACATATAGGAACATCTTGGACCATGGACACCCCATTGAAGATACATGCATGTGTTGATCGATCCTGAATTGAGTGCGCCTTTGCCTCGCGCTTTGATTCGATTCGCCCATCAGCCAATTCAATTCCATGAGGCCCATGGAATGATCGAGGGATGCGGAATATACTGTTGCAATAGATTTTGTGTTCGTGCCACTACTCACACTCAGTAGTAGGAGCACTGCCTAGTTCATACATATGGAAATGGAACTGTTCAGGTGTCCTCTGGTCAAACTATGGACTCCTTTTCTGGTTAGCACTTGCTTTCTGTTTCTGGCGCAGAGTAAAATTCAACACTGTTCATCTGGTTAACCAGCAATTCTACAGCATGTACTAATTAAATTGCTTTCGCTTATTCTAGTGGGCCATGGTCACTCATAATCACAAGTCATAAATGATTACGAGCTCTCTGCTAGAGTAAGAAGTTCATGAGTAAACAACTCGATCATATGTGCATGTCCATACATACATAGAGAATCTTGTAAAACAAAAGGTGGCAAGTATGGGTAACTTGTTGTGCCTTGTTGCAAACAAGATAGGTAGGTGTAGGCCCAGCAACTAAATGAGAGCTCTGTTGTGCCACAGTGGCATCATATACCAGATGATTGTGAGGAGAGGTTTCAAAAAAAAAGGTGATCTTGAGGAGAGAGAGATTCCTGATTTGAAGCTTCAATTGTTTGAACGACATATCCACATCAGTGATCGTGGCTAGACTCCACTTGGAATCGAAAGGGTTAAGCCATCATCGATCCTAGCTTATCCTACTCAAAAATCATATATTTAGCACGTATCTTGCTTGCGAAAGGCGTCGTATACTCATATTTGTTGGGTAAAGCAGAGGAAGTTGGGGGGGCAGAGTGGCGCAAATCGCTTCATCCTTTATACAAACTTCTCGTAATCTAATCATTAAAAGTGGAAAAAGGGAACATGTCCATATCCTATTAGTCCCTGCCCCCCAATTAGTACTAACTGGTCGATTCTGTAGTACTCTGAAAACTACTAGTAGTAATACCCATTGACTAGGTTGGCAAAGGGGGACTTTGATCAGAACTGACGTGTCATACGTGGCTTGCATATTGCAATTTGACAATGGGCGCGAGGAGTTTCTTAATTGGAGGTCTCAATAATAGCTCCGTTAAAAAGCGCAGATCGTAAAGCAAGGGCCGTGTAATAACCCACTTTTGAGTAATTTGACGATATCCAAGCTAAAGCAAGCGTATATCCTATATATGCATAGATGACAGTTTTGGACGTAACTAGTCCCACAAATACATATATACGGAAATAAAGGCATCTATTCTACTTTCTAAAAGAAATGCACATATTCAATCATGCTAAGTATACCGATGGACTTCCTAAGGAAAAAAAGGTATACCACTCGAGCCAGAGGTACAAACGGAGCGAATAATTTCTGTCCGTCCGACCGACTGAAAATATACGAAACGGATACGGAAGGGGTAGATGGGTATCCAGCACTATCCGTATCCGACTCCGAGGAAAAAATATGGAATATAATACTGGATAAGTGATATCAGTCCGTATATATCCGTATGTTAAATAATATGAGGAAGTCTGTTGTGACTTCACCTAGAAACGAAATAACATATAGGCAGATTATCATATCTAAACAAACGGGAGTACTGAGTGTTTCCTTCAACATCTCAGTAATTAGTCTCTCTATAATCGCTCTGATTGTATCATACTATCCAATGTCCTGTGCAGAAAAGTGGATAATTTTCGTCCGACCGACCGTCCGAAAGATCATAGAATGGATACGAAAATAAGAAATAGATATCCGATATTATTCGTCTTTGACTCCGATTTCAAGAAAAAAATATAGAATATGATACAGAATAAATGATATTCGTCTATATCCGTTCTGATTGCACCTCTAACTGGAGCTAGCTAACGCTCTTAAGCATGTTTATTTTTTTTGTTAGCCTTGCCTAGCATGACTAAAAACGTACGACTTCTCACAAAACAACGAACCGTCCCCGAACTATCACATTCACACGCGGCTCACCTTGGACGACTAACAAACATACATCCCGTTGCCTTGCACGGCTCGATGGAATTAATGAAAGAACATGAGCTAGCATGCATAATATTGCTTAGGTGACTCCTCACATCAGCTCCAGCACGCACGTCAAATCAAGCAATCCACGCTCTTTCGTGTCGAAACTTCCATCTGCACGCGTGAAATTCGCCGTGTCGACGCACGAACGCCCACCATTACCACCAGTCCACCACATACTGTTAGACGGGGGAACCGATCGATCGATCTGCGCGCAACGTTGTAATCCATTTCGATCTCTCCACATGCCATCCCATCCCGTGTGATGTGGCCTTAGTTGTTGATCGTTGACACTTGTGGCGGCCACCTGCAAAGCTTTTCAATAAGCACATGATGATTCCATCCTCAAGTTACTCCACAAGGGGCAATGATTTAAGGGTGTCTTATCATCGGGACGCGGGGCCCGGCCAGGATATATCGGAATCTCGACCGTCCGTCCGTTAATCGACGGCAACTGGCATTTTTTTAACCTGGAGCCCGGCCTGCACGTGTCAAAGGAACGCAGCGGCGATGGTGTGCGTAGTGGGGTCAGTGTGGATGTTTTAGGTCACAACTGTTGATCAGTTGATGCAGTTGACTTATCGGTTGGCTGCAGGGTGAAAGGTCTCTTCTTGTAGAGGGCTTTCTTTACGGCTTCTAAAAATAATTTTTAGTTTTTATTATAGTATCTAATTTTTTAAATACAATATTTTTTTTAAGATAAAATCTACAAATTAACTATAGTACACGTTAAAAGACTAACATCTGTATTAACTAAAATCGCAAGCGAGTATCTCTCCACAATATCTTTCGTAAACAATCAATATTCAAAAAATTCAGCAAAAAATCATAAACCACAATAAAAAAGAACAAACCCAGAGTCCTCAGATTACCACTGTGGAAAAGACACTGGTTCTTGACGTGCAATGTGTAGTTCTTCTCTCTTGACGTGCAATGTGTCTAGCTCTCTCTCTCTTTCTCTCGTTATGTGTGTTGCGACTTGCGACTTGTGGTCGAATCAATTCAATCGGAGATAAAGTTGTGAAGGGAGTTCATTAGGGGCCAAGGAATAAGTCATAAGCTAGATAGATGGATGCATAAGCATAATATCTGTGTTACTGTCACATAAGCAAATATCCATGTACGACACTTAGCATACTTTCGCAAAGGTAGAAATCCATCACTGTCGCCATAGGCTGTATAGGCATCTCGCACATATCCATGCACAGTGGATATGTGCACTTCAAATCAAACTTTATGCCTAACCTATCTAGCAGAAAACAATGCAGGAGTTAACCAGCACCATATATGCATCAATGCATGCGTGCATGCAGCAGCAGACTACCAGCCGGTTGATAAAATCATATTCCGTACATGATATGTTGTGCACATCATATCTAGTTATCTACCTATCTTGTCGTATATTCTTGCTACAAATTAAGATAATGCATTGTCAACTAGTAAAATTAGGAACCGACAAATTAAAATCCATATGAAGAGACCGATATATGGTTCATATCACAAAGTACAAACTAGCAGGGTGCCCGCATTGATACGGGGTCACCCGATCTTCTCGACGTAGGATCAAGATACTCACGTGGATTTGATGAACCGTAGTGATCTTCTATTGCCAATGCAAGAGTTAGCACTCTATAATTCGCCCAACCACACATGCTGAACTTCACGACCACCGATGAAGTTCCATCGCGCTCCCAATTCCCATTGGAAAGGTTGAACGATCTTGATTGAAGAAAAATCACTCCTAATTCCCTATGGAACTTCAGTAGCAACGCTAAACTCGAACAAACTTTAGTAGATTCATTATTCTCAAACGTGGTCTTACAATGGAGGTCTAATCCTCAATATATAGTTCCCTCTCCACCTCATGGCTGGCCAAGAGGTCCTAAAACAACTCCAACTCTTCCATACATGTATTTGGAAACAAACTCACACAAAAGGAAAAATCTAAAATTAAGCTGTCACAATGTTTCGGTCATACCTTTTAATCCGTGATGAATTTGAAGGTGGGGCCGGATCCATTGCGTAGCCCTTGAAATTATCTTTCCAAGGAGTATAAGAACACCTGAATCGGACTCTGTTTGTGAAAGTTATGACCTTTTTAGTAACTGCCTGTCAGGCTGTCCCGAACCGAATCCGAATTGAATTATGAGTTGAATCCGAGTTTGAATTGGATTGAGCACGTGGGAGATCCGAATTTGGCTTGTAAATCTTATCCAAAACTTGTAGTTTAAGTCCTTATGCTCCTCCCTTTTGCTCTCCCAAGCCTTCACATGAATCGTACCTAAGAATACATAAAATAATAGCATGATGTAGTATTCCAAGTTCATCATCAATTAAAAGAATCTCTTTAAGGAACAAAATCACCTAACAATATTTAATGCGGCTCAATACTTCTTTCCAGTGAAATAATGTATTTGACTGAAAAGTACTAAGCTTGTGCGTATCCGCATCACACATATTTATGTACTAAGATTTATTTTAAAGTTGATAATATCAGATGATATAACTTAGATACTTGAGAATATATTTACGTATTTTATAAGCTATTCAAAATTTTAAGACGTCATAAATATTAGAAATGATAATAGAAGTTTGAAGGAAAATACAACTTGAGAAATATAATTGAAATACAAGTTTTCATGAAAGAAAATCATTGATCATAATAAGTTGTTGGAGTTTTTAGAAATGTTTCTACTCTCCATCATCTATGGATCATGTAACTATATGCTCATATTATTCCTCCATTAGTTACTCTTTTTCAAAATATATGCACGCATATGTACCACTATTTTTATCTCAAGCAATACGTTGATCATATGTGCAAAAAATTATCTCATTAGTTTTCATGGCATTAAAGTACCTTGCTCGCTTCTTAGCTAGTTTGTTTGGCCAATATAATTAGCTTGAGTATAGTGTGGAACGAAATGCTGTTTTTTGCTTCGTTTATTATCTGTTCAAAGATAAAATTAAACTAATTGTGCTAGTGGAGATAGTTTTGTGAATGGGGGATTTAGAAATTGGAACCATAAAAATAGGTTTGACAAACATGTTGAAGAAATTACTAGTGCCCACAATGAAGCTCAGGAGAAATACAATTTATTCATTAAACCTAAAGCATCAATTGAGGAATCTTTTGCTTCAAACTTAAAACAACAAAAGGCATGAAGCATCGCTGAGTTAATTTGTGAACTTTTGCAATTGTTTTGTAATTTTTTTATATTATTTGATATATTATCTCTAATACGAACAATTGTATGTTAACTATTGCTATTGTAGATATTTATGTTTTGTACTGAAAATATTTTTTACAACTTCGAACATCCATTTTAAAATTCCTGTGTCCACCACTGTCTTGCACACACTGTTTATGTTGGACTCCAACAATGCGTGCACAGCTCCAAAGCATCTGAGACCCAAAAGTTGTAAAGATAAAGAGAGTTATCATTTTTACATGTTTGTCTGATTGCACCACAGTCCTCGGCAGATTCTACACCGTGTGGTGCTTCGTCTATGTGGCTGAGGTCGCAGGTGCTGCCGCTGTCCTCGTTGTCACTGTTGCTAGCGATGCAACTTGCCTTCACATCCGTGTTCATCTGACGGCCGGGCAAGGCCTCGAGGACGTCCTTGTTCCGGCTCCACGAGGCCATCACCACGACCACCCTCGCCAGGCTCCAGCTGACGCTTGTTCATGTTGCCGTGCGGCGGCGGCGGCGTTGCAGAGCACAATCGAGAATTGGTGGTGAATGGTGATGTCAATTTGATTGTACCGCTTGGCCTCTTTGAAATCCAACGCAAAATTTTGCTCCTCCTCCTACAGGTAGACACCGGTGCCGATCCTCTAGACCCTCTTCCTAACCCGCAGGCTCCGGTAGTTCGCCAAAAAAAAACTCCATTGACCGACTACATGATGTTGGTCTTTTGGAGATATCCATGTCATTTCAGATATGAACTACGGTACATTAGAGTTACATTCCAACATTATATTTGCATATATCTAATCAATCTAAACCGTTATAATTTAGATCCATAAAAAATTAATAATATAATTTATTTATCTTTTTTCTTCAATTAACATAATAACATTTATTTCTTTTTTCTCTTACTCAATCTAAACCGTTATAATTTAGATCCATAAAAAGTTAATGATATAGTTTTTTATTTGCATGGATGGATACATGCAAAGAGACATGTCAATGGCAAGGCCAGGTCCGGAATCGGCACGCATGCATGCATACGCAGACGCAGGTAAGCTAGCCCAGCACAAACAACCCAACTTTTCCTTCTTTTTTTTTCTGCCGGGTATCTGTTTTACCCTTTTTCCAGACCTGGGACGACGTCTAATCGCCAATTACTGGCCTGTAGTTGCAGCCCTGTAACTTTTGCTCCCTAACGGTTTCTTTTTCTTCCTCCACCACCAAAGTTGGAGCCTACCCTTCAGATTGTATGGTTGCACAGAAGAGCAGAGCGGGTTGCCCCGCCCGGGTCCCTCCCGCTGCTAACGATAGATCTCACATACTCGGAGTCACAGAGCCAACATAGTAGTATCCAAACGCGGCCATGTGGATGGATCGATCCCCGTATGGAGCGTATATGTGTTTGACAGGTCGTACGGTCAAAAAATATTACAGTGTCAGACAGAAACACATGTAAGCAGTCAAGAACGTACGTACGTAGCATTGTTGTTTGTTCATTTATCCAGGGTCAAACCGCGCATGTCAGACAGCCAGAGCACCGCTCCTCTGAGGTCGCTTTCGAGCTATTTTTTTTTCCATGCTACTGCATCGGCGATCATATGGATGTTAGTACGTACAGACACTGATCGAGTCCATGCATGCATGCATGCATGCTGGCTGGGCCCATGGTCAGCGAGAAGGTAGCTAGCAGGCAGGGCCCAGTGTCAGAGGAGCTAACACCTAGCAGGCAGGCACGCTGCAGGGCAGGGCTCGACGTGCGGTGCGAGGCAGGAAGGCCGGCCGGCCGGTGGTCGCGTGGCGGGACAAGTGATGACGACCGGAGAGGGCTCGCAAAGCGAAAAAGCTACCACTCCGGTCGCAACTTTTCCCCTGTATGTTTCATGGGGCGGACGGAGTGAAACGCGCGCCGGGTTCGGGCCCGTTCTCTAGAGCTTCTAAAAATAATTTTTTGATTACGCTATAGTATCTAATTTTTAAATAGAGTATTTTTTGAAGATAGGAACTATAAGTTAATTATAGTACACGTTAAAAATTTAATATCTGTATCAACCAAAATCGCAAATGAGTATCTCTCCATAATCTCTGTCATAAACAGCTAAACTTCAAAAATTTCAGCTAAAAACTATAAGTCACAGCAAAAAAAAAAAAGGCCCTTTGATTGATCCGGCGGGGACATGATTGACGGGCTAACGGCGCGGCGCGTAAAGGATGCGCTTATGATGACGATCTCGTTGGTTTGGTCGCTGCGCTGCGTGCAACGGTATGCACGCCGATCGAGACCGAGGCTCGCGACGCGCTTGAGCGAGCGAGGTAGGCCTAGACACGAGATGGGTTATATGACCGAGCGAGGCCACGGGATGGATGGGACACATATGCCACGCGCGCGTGTACCTACGTAAGGGACGCGCGCATGATGGCGCCCCTGGCATGGCTGCGTGACGGAATAGGGCGGGAATTTTAGTGGCCATGATGATGATCGAGCGGTCTAGCATTCACGAGATTCGTGCATGCGAACATGCGTTACTTCAGGGGGTACATACCGAGTGTTTGTGTGAATGTGGCCTGCCTCTGTTGTCTGTTTGTTCGGTTCCCAGCTGACTCGTATTTCGTAACGCGTCACTGCAATTATACTGGCAGTGGTAGAGCAGAGCCTAGCTAGGAGCCTGGGAAGAACGCCGAGCATCCATGTGCCTGCTCATTGTTTATCATCTATCCCATGAGCATCGTACGTGCTCGTGAGGAGCCCATATATAGATATAGCCGGTCGAAGGGGATTGTTTTTTAGCTGCGGCTTATGACTTTTGGGTTGTTTGTATGAGAGAGTACGGAGTAACAGACTCGTGTACGGTTTTAGTCGATATAAATAAAGTCATTACAGCATGTACTATAATTAACCTGTAGATCCTGTTTTGTAAATATAGTTCATTTAAAATTTAGTTACTTTAGAAAAACAAAAATAGTTTTTAGAAATTGAAAACAAGAGGCCCTATATAATACGACCCAAAAAACCGGTTTGGGCCGGGCCTCCACAACTAAAAGGACGACCTCATGCTCACGAGAACAGTACTACCGCTTGCTACTGCTTGCACAATTTATGCTGTCACCATCTCATTCCCACTCGATGAACACAATTCAACACCGAGCACAGGAGCTAGATTAACAAATCAACACCGGATACGAGTACCTTCGGCATACAATTGGGGGGAGAATTGGAAGCAATGGATTGGGAAGAGCACTAGACTGGAAAGAAGAACTAGACATGGAAATCAGAGAATTAAAGTTTTGGGGAGGACAGCAATGGGGAAGAGGAGAGCCAAGGCTAACGGCTTCTCTATATGTTCTTGGATGCCCCTCTACACTGCTGCTGCTTTGCTTCGTGTAGTGCCGCCCTTCCCAACCGAGTGGGCCAAGAGCCAGCCCACTTGCCTGTCCAGTCTGGCAGCCCAGCTCCAAGGACCCACGTCCGTGACATGCTGCAAATCAGGTTACCCGCGCTACTGGATAAGTACCCCACGTAGCCTGTGAGTCAACAAGTGGTAGCATTTTTGTCAATACCATTTGGGAGGCTATACTAATGATACGTTTTGGTACTGATTCATATCGACGTACCATTTCAGATTTAATATAATAATACGAGTATGTATATGTTTATAAGAATATATTTGTTTAATTATATACGCACTAAATGTTACCTACAACATTATTCCAAATACACAGTAGTACTATCAAATATAACATATAGTACAATAGACAGTATTATCAATTCCATCGATATGGCAGTATTAAAGCCTATATAGCCAGTATTGACAGGCATCGAGCTGGTATTGACCGGTATTGAGTCAGGTACGCTATGTAGGAATACTTTGTACCGATTTAGGTGCCGGTATAGTATATACCAGTCGGAATAGAACGTATTGATAAGTATGAGTGCTAGGCCTCATTTTCATTTTATACTGCGCAAATCAGGATGTGCTAAACTCACATTAAAGAGAAATACTATATGACCTTATACCGTTCCAACAGCATACCGACCCCCTCCCTATCTCTTTTCTGTCTCTCACCTACGCAGCCTTCCATCTCCAATCCACACAGCCTCCCTCTCCCCACTATCCCCCTCTCGCTTCTCTCACTGGAGCTAGCCTAGGGAAGAAGCCCGGTGGTGCTCCCCGTCACCTCTCCCCGCCCTCCTTGTTCTTCGCGGGCAACATCGCCGACTCCGGATTTGCCGACCCCAAACTCGCCTCCCCTAAGCCTAGATCTGCCTACCTCGACCCTGAGACCAAATCCGTCGCTAGGGAAGAAGGTCGGCCATGAGACAAAGTAGCCGAGCGCCAGACTCCTTCACTCGCCAGCGTTGTGTCCTCTGCGTGCCGCCGTCAAGCTCACCGCCGCCCCCATGCAATCCGCCATGGAGCGTCGTCGCACCCTGTGCAAGCACCATGGAGCACCACTATCGTAACCACAATGAGCTTACCGAACTTGTTGCAACCTCTTAAAAATTTTTGCTGAACTTGTTGAAAGTTTTTGAAACTCCTTGGTTGAAGTTTGTTGAAATTTCAATTCGAAAATTTTGAAATTCATAGAAACTTTGGCTTGAAACTCTGTTAGAATCTTCTAAAAACTTCTAGAAACACGCAAAACTCACTATAACTTGAAAACTTTCAAACATTTCCATAGAACTTGCTGAAACTGTATGAAACATGTTGGTATACCGTTATCTAGTCGCTTCCTATGTTTAATTGCACTACTAAATCAATCATCTTCAGTAGAAATCCCTCCTTATTTACACTGACATGAAGATATGCTGGACCAGGCCAGTCACCCACCAATAGATATCGCCGATCCTGCACGTAAGGCATGTGCGCACCTGTGTTGAAACGATGCCAGGACAGTGCGCATGCAACTGTTAATCCATGCATGCAAGCTTGCAAGTCACAGCGGCCAAATTATGGCTCTGTTTGCATTAGTTTTTATTTTTAGTTTCTGTTTAAAAAAATTAAAAGTTAATATGAATATTCGTTTTATCGAAGCGGTTTATCCTACTCTTCTCGATACTGTCTCGCTTCGAGAATAAAACAGAGGGTCAAAGGTGCATCACGCACCCCACTCTTCTCGCTCGTGTCACGTGCACATATCTCTTTCTCACTTTTTCTACCGCCCACTCATTTCTTCTAAAAGTCACTTCTTTCAATCATTACTACTTATTTTCAGTAAAAAAAATTATAAATCATAGCTAAAATCTATTAGAAAAAATTAATACGAACGCCCCTGTAAGATCAGTCCGGATGGGGCGGTACTCTCTATAGCCAGAAGAGGTGGGATGGAGAGCGAATTGCGGAGCAAATCCAACAGCCAGAATTTTGACCAATAATCTAAAAGTTATGCGACAGATGTATATCATTTTCATATTATATATATATATATAATAATAATAATATGTGTGTGTGTGTTATATTACATATGAACTTAATATTTTAGCAAAGTCAAAGGAAACACTGAAAATAAAAAATAATACAAAGAAGGAAACACCTTAATGCACTACTACAAAAGAGGCTAAACTAGACGCTTACATCACAGACGGTTCCTGGAATAACCGTCTGTGATATTTTTGCAGACGATTTGATATACGAACCGTCTGTGGAAACTTCATTATCACAAACGGTTCTTATCTAGAACCGTCTGTGAAGTATCACAAACGGTTCTAGATAAGAACCATTTGTGATAATGAAGTTTCCACAGACGGTTCGTATATCAAACCATCTGTGATATGTTTCCCGTCTTACAATCCTCCAAAATTTCATAATTTCCGCTTGAGTCAATTTTGAAACACTTTCAGTAAAACAGGCATAACTTTTGCATTCGGTGTCCGTTTTCGACGTTCTTATACTTGTCTTTGCTATACTTTTGCATACGAGAGTCAAATTCAAGGCAGATTTATGACAAAAGTCCAAAAAAAGAGATTCCCAGATTTTAATCTTCTGGGCTTCATATGCTTCTTCTTCGACTTCTGGAGTTGGAGGATCAACCGCTGAGTTCTCGAATGCTGTGAAGATTGTCCTTGCCCTCTCCACTTCCTCCTCTAGCCTGGGCAAATCATTAGTATGGCCCATAATCTCAAAGAGGATGCCATGATAAGCTTCCTCAGAATCGGCCGATTCTACTTGATCGGTAAGGTTATCCATGTGTCTCTGCACTACCGCAAGAGCTTCCTCCACTTTGTGCACATTGCAGGGAAGAATGAGGCTAAGGGCGGTTTCCCTTTCCTGAGCGGAAATGAGACACCTCCGTCGACGGCGGATGATGAGGTCCAGCTGACGGATGGAAGCGAGTCGAGGAAGGAGTGCAGGGCATGAGCGGAGGAGCTACTCCAGACGTAAATTGTTGGCCGTCTGTGTAAGGTTATGGCCGAAAAACTCATGATGGATAGATGAGAGGAAGGAGATCAAAAGAATTTTAAATGCCATTATTCAGAAATGTGGTGAAGAAGATGAGGAAGAGGACAATTTTAGAAGAGATTCTGTTTGTGGTATCAATGAATTGTACACTGTGTTGCATATAAAACCAGAATGGTGTGGAAGTTTAAGGGCCACTTGCATCGGAATATTAACAGGCGGACGCGTGAACATTTAAGTGTCATAGACGGTTCATATTCCAAACCGTCTCTGCTATTAATATTACAGACGGTTCGTATTCCAAACCGTCTCTGTTATGTGACTTATCACAGACGGTTCTAAGTTTAGTACTGTCTGTGATATCACAGACGGTTCTTAACTATAACCGTATGTAATAAGCCTTTATATATAACCCCCGCTAGGGTTTTGCGCGTACACTGCAGTTATTAGCAATACCAACCAAGCATAGAGACTTAGTTGCTCTCCCGATCGAGTCCGTCGCCGCCGCCCCCGAGCCCGCCATGGCCGCCTCGGTCCCGAGCCGTCGCCGCCGCCGCCCGGTCCCGAGCCGTCGCCGCCGCCTCCATCCTCGAGGCCGTCGGTGTCCCCGAGCCTGTTGCCGATAGCCTCCGTCGAGCCCCCGAGCCCGTAGCCATCCTCCTCCCTCGGGCCCGTCGCCGGCCGCCTCCGCCCCCCGAGCCCGTCGCAGTCCGCCTCCGTCAATGCTCGAGCCCGTTGGCCGCCTCCGTCCACGCTCGAGCTCCTCTAACATCGCCAGAATCCCCTCGGTGAGTCCATCTTCAATTTTGGTTATTTAGATGCAGTTGAGATGTCTATTTGTGTTATTGTTGTAGGTAATGTTGTATATGTAAGTAATGGCCATCGATCTGTAAGTAATATTGTATATCTAGGAAAGAATAGACACTTGAAAATAATGCTTTTACTTAGCAGAGCCCTGAGATGTTTGATGTTTGTGAAATGAAGTGCGATGTGAATTGGATGTTTTATGTTTGTGAAATGAATTGAGATGTGAATTGGATGTTTATGTTTGTGAAATGAATTGAGATGTGAATTGTATGTATACATGTACATGTTGATCTGCTTATTTCAGAGGGCATGGCTAGTATTTCCTGAGATTATTCAATAAACAGAAATAGATCTAGGGGTAGAAAAGAATATCACAGAGCCAATAAACAGAAATAGATCTAGGGGTAGAAAAGAATATCACAGACGGTTTGTAAGTAAAAACCGTTTGTGATATTTACACCACAGACGGTTCGAAAACCGTCTGTGATAACCTTTGATTATCACTGACCCATAAATTCAGATGGTTTAAAAAACCATCTGTAATGACGTTTTTGAACTGTCTGTAATACTGTTTTCTGTAGTAGTGATGGAATACACCGAGAAATTAAGTACATGTAACTCGTGCACAAATTATGGTTGGTCTTACTCTTAATTTTGAACTTCCACAAACTTGTTCACAAGCTTTTGGAAGAAATGGGTTTCCTTTTCCCTGAGGAACATGGCACACCAAGTTTCCTACACTCAGTACTAACCATACAGATAGGTGGCAATCCGGCCAGTTGGATTACCTAATTGCTGGCAGCTGTCATATAGTATATACTGACTGGATATATATCAAAGCATTCTAGAAAATATGTCTAGCACATGAACTAAATCTGTTTACCAAAAGAAGCCATTAATCTCACTTATTATTTTAGACAGAAAAAGTGTGTCAGTACAAAATAATGATGATCAGATCAGTAAAGACCAGACAAAATCAGTACAACATATCTCAATATCTTGTTCAAGAGGGGACATTAATTCTTTCAAATATTTTTTTTGCTGTCACTAGTACAAATGCATATTACCAATAGAACAAAATAACTGAGAAAGAAATAATCAAATCTTAACAATGGACAGGGGAAACGCTTGGCCCACGGAAGCAGATCCTCTGCGTCACTGCATGGAACTTCCAGCACATTTGATCACTTAAGAAAAAAGGGTGGAATTTTCTTTATTTCCTCAGTAAGGCTTAGAAAAAAGCAATCTTTTTAGTATATAAAGATCATCTAGTCAATTATGTCTGACTTGACGTGTTTCCCTTTCCTATGCATGTGCGCCGTAATGAGCGGAAGACGCATCTGATGAGGTACGAGTTTTAACGCCTTCCACACGCTGTAGTTTGGCAGGAACCAATAAATGCAGACTGACGAGTGTAAAAACTATATTGCGGACTTAGAGCACTAATTGCTTCCAAAACTATGTTAATTGTTGCATTAATTTCTCCCAAAACTATACGTCCAAACTGGCTTGCCAAACTTGTGGAAGTTCGTAAGAAAAATTTGTGCTTGGAAGCATCGAATTTCCACGTTATCCATCCTATAAATATCCACCCCAGCTCCCTGCTTTGTTCCTCACTACAACAACAAACTCTCCTACTGCAGCTCGAAACTCGTACTGCAACTACACGTAACGCAATGCCATCCCTCATCGCCTCCTCCGTCCTCCACCTCCTCCCTCTCCTCCTCCTCGTCGCCGCCACTGACGCCGCCACTTTCACCATCACGAACAAATGCCAATTCACCGTGTGGGCGGCGGCCGTGCCATCCGGCGGCGGCAGCCAGCTTGATGCTGGTCAGACATGGACCATCGACGTGCCTGCCGGTACCACGGGCGGCCGCGTGTGGGCGCGCACGGGCTGCAACTTCGACGGCAACGGCAACGGGAAGTGCCAGACGGGCGACTGCGGTGGCGTGCTGCAGTGCACGGCCTACGGGCAGCCGCCCAACACGCTGGCCGAGTTCGCGCTCAACCAGTACAACAACCTCGACTTCTTCGACATCTCCAACATCGATGGCTTCAATGTGCCCATGGACTTCTTGCCGGCCGACGGCGGCGCTGGGTGCGCCAAGGGCGGGCCGCGGTGCGACGTGGATATCACGAAACAGTGCCCGAGCGAGCTCCAGGCCCCAGGCGGGTGCAACAACGCGTGCACGGTGTTCAAGGAGGACCAGTACTGCTGCACCGGCTCGGCGGCGAACAACTGCGGGCCGACCAACTACTCGAAGTTCTTCAAGCAGCTATGCCCGGACGCGTACAGCTACCCCAAGGACGACCCAAGCAGCACCTTCACTTGCCCCGCCGGCACCAACTACCAGGTCGTCTTCTGCCCATGAACGAGCGAGCTAAACACGACGGAGTATATATAGTTGGATGAGATAAGATCATAATACTAAAAAATAATCTGGGTACGTACATGTACGCGCGTTCGTCGGATATGCATGTATCCTATTCTACCAGGTCAGGAAACATGTGAGCATGAATAAAATGCTCTTGCAGCAACGAGACTGTGAGACCATGTAGAAACCACGTTATATCTGTGATGAATATTTGATTTCCCTTATATTTTGTTTTCGAAGTTTGAGTTTAATTTTATTGCTCTCTAATTTGTGCTGTCAGTTGGACAGCGGTCTGATCGGTCTGTAGAGACAGTCTAACTGATTTGCCGGAGTGGCCTGACCGGCTGTAAAGAGCATTCCGATCGAAGTGTGACCATTTTCCAGATAGCGGTATGTATATTCCAGAGGGGTGCTTGTTGCATTGCAAAGAGTTTTTAGAACAATGTGACCGACTATGTGACGGCGGTCCGACCAGAGATCGTTGAGCGGTTTGACCGGCATGTATGCTATGGTCAGATCTGTCCCCTGTTACCGGGAGGATTTAAGTTATTTTGTGGTGGTCTGACCGGCCGTTGGTTGGTGGTAAGACCATCTTTTGGTGAAATTGAGTGAGTTGAGTTAGTTTCGGTTAAGTTAGTCATGGCATGAGTCCATGTAAGTGTTAGTCATGCCAAAAGTCTATGTATTGTGGGAATCTTGATATGGGTGTTAAGTGATACATATTTGCATCGATTATGTTAATGAGAGTTAAGTGCATATCACTTGTGTTTAGGACGATTGCTTGTTCTTTGATGTGCATGACACTTGATGGTTGTTGTGGTCAATGGCAAGACTGAGGCTAGGGGAGGTGCCTTGAGGTCATGGAGGGTCATCTCAAGTGGAGAAGCACGGGAGAAAGATAAGGATCGTGATGAGGCAAGTGTATGCACATGGTGTGCCATTGGACTTGGGCGTTTCAAATGGCGACGGTTCTTGGAGTATGCGTACGATCTTGGTGGTAAGTCATTGGGCATCACGGACTTTGTGTTGGTGGTTGCTTCGAGAGAAGCACCGTGAAGACCGGTAGATAACAATTGAGGAAATTATCCGATACCGGGTAGAGAGGTGGCTTGCAAAACTGTAGTGGTGGTCTAAGTGATTTAGGTCACGTCTTGGATGATGGAGCATCTTATCGGGCTATTAGAACTATATGGAAATTGCAGGTTAAAAAATGTGTATGTGTGTGCGAGTGTATAACATGTTTGTATGTGTGTGTTGCTGGGTTTTCCTATTTGTAAGTGATTATATCCACTATGAATGTGCTGGTTATTAGAGTTAATATGAGGTGAGGAGCCTCTACTATATAAGCTCTTGTGTGTATTGAGAGATAGATCATCTCTTGTGTTGGAGAGGGGTTTCTTATGTTAGAAACTTTGTGTGTGGGTGCTTTTAGTCTTAGAGCTCCATTCTCTACGAGGGAGTGGTTATAAAATATTCATCTTAAAGTGAAATGAACATTCAAACTTCGTCCAAGTGAGTTGTGCCATAGATTTCTCATTATGCTTTTGATTTGTTTGGTTTTCTTGGTTAGATTTTATCTCCTCTTGATCTCTCTTAGTGCCAAGGACGCGTAAGATGTGGAGATATCTCTTAGGGATTAGATCCCACCCATCTAAGTACTTTATATGAAAAGTTTTTATGATTGCCCAGTTTTGCTTAAGAGATGGATGATCTTAGGGTTTTGATCTCGAGGGCATTTTGGTACGATTTCGTGCTGTGATCTTATCTTGGTATGATATATGGGAACCCATCCAAGATTATCTAGATCATTAAGAATTCATGAGCAAGAGTGAATCGAGGTTTCTCTCTTTTGCCTGATTTCGATGTAGTATTCCTTGTTTTCGGTAAAGGTTAAAATTTTGGCATTAATCTTCATGATGTATGATTGAAATAGGATCTTGACATCGTAGGGAGGATTTGTATCAAGTTTCATCCTGTTTGAATCCTTGGTTTAAGAGTTAGCCATATTTTTGGTCGTGTGTTGTGCTAATTTTAGTTTCTGTTCAGCGAGAGATTAGACCGCTGTGACCCGAGCGGTCTGACCGTCTAGACCGGTCCGACCAATGATATACTTGCAGTCAGACCGGTGAGATTGTTGTCTCAGGTGACTTTCTATTTTTTTGGCTCTTGGCTTTGGCAAACCTTGTGAATTTGTGTTTTTGTTGCATCGTGCTACTAGTACTAGAAGAAAATTTTTAAAAAATCATTCATCCTCTTCTAACTTAGTCTGATCCGATCCCACGGAGACCTTACACGTTGTCTACGCTATAGTTGTGGTTGCAAGAACTTAGTTTGTATTCTGCCTCTCCTCTAATACGAAAATATCTAGCTCTTCTGCATGTTCTTAAAAAGAGAAATCATGTTCAGTATTTTTTTTTCTTTTCGGCCAAGGGCAACCAACCCATGTGTCTCCTGTTAGCAGCGAAACACACACACACACACACACACACACACACACACACACACACACACACACACACACACACACACACACACACACACACACACACACACACACACACACACACACACACACACAAACACACACACAACGCACAGTTACAACAGTTCAAGCTCATTCCGGCCTTACCACATTAGTTTTGGTGAAGGTCACTGATGTAAATGCACAATACATCCAGAGTTTTAAGCGAAACTACTCTAAAAGGCAATCCAAAACAGAATTTGGAGACGATAAGCGTGAAATACTTTCAGATGGAGTGTAAACACTACACGTTTGAGGATTGAGATTAGCTAGCTACCAACACACAAACGAGAAACCACCAAGATCAATAACCAACACAACAGTCTTCAGAGTCCATCGCCGAATCACCGGAAAACTGATAGGCGTCCACTAGAGGTTCAATCGGAGTAGATACGAACGGATATCATTATCCTATATTCTATTTCATATTTTTTCTTAGAGTCGGAGTCGGATACGGATAATACTGAATACCTATTTCTCTTTTCCATATTCGCTCAAAAAGCCTTCGGACGATTCGTCGGACAGAAATTCCGCTTCTTTTGTACCCTTACATAGGATATTGAATAGTAGAGATGCTATCAGAGCGAACATAGAAATACTAATTACCGAGATGCTAGCACTCAGTATTCCTCGGCTGTTTAGTTGCGGCAATCTATCTATCTATCTATCTATTATCTTGTTCCTAAATGAAGTCACAATAGACTTACTCATATCATTTGATATATAGATATATACAGATGGATATCACTCATCTCGTATCCTATTCCATATTTTTTCTTCGGAGTCGGACACGGATAGTACCAGATACCCATTTACCCCTTCCGTATTTGTTCCATAAATCTTCCGTCAATTGATCGGATGAAAATTATCTACTCTGTTTGAACCCCCTAGTGTCGACTCTGCATATGTGCCACATACTCTTGAATGAGTTTTCACTGGATATTCCTCCTATATGCATATACATATGTGTAGTGTGTGGTTATCCAAGTTTTTGGCACTTTTGGACTTTTTTGGCCTCGTATTTACAAGAATGACGGTAGTCGCGCGGTATTTACAAAAATATCACTTTTGCCGCACGGCCACCGGGTGGCAGCAGTGGAGACGTGACATGTGGTGGTGCCACACGGCCACCGCGCAGCCCTCTCCTCTGCCGTCCAACCACCAGACAACAGTTAATTAAGCTGGCTTAATTAGCTGCCATAATTACAATTTATGTGTACCGCTTGTTCAATTTTTTAAATATAGAAAATTAGCACAATAAATTATGAAAATTTACAACGTATTTAACTGTATAATTTTTTTTCATAATTTTATCTATTATGAATATTGCTCAAAAATTCATATAAATATGCTAATTTTAGGAGTTTATATACGTAGCAAATGAGCTCTAAAAATTATAAAAATTTATGTGTAGCCTTTCGACATAGTCAACCTAATTATCTTTTTTTGGAATTTATCTGTTATAAATTTTGCAAAAAAAATTCATACAAATGAAATATAAATATGGATTTTTTAATACAAAAAAATAAGGTGCAAACATTACAATTTTTTTCTTGAATGCTCCATATGCAGTGTACTTGATTGTTCAATTTTTGTAGGATTTTATATGTACATAAAATAACAAGCAGCCTGTAATAAAGAGAGCATTCGCAATAAACAAAAAATCTCATTAAAATGTGATTGCATATGGTTATATTTTAGTGGGATTTTTGTTTATTGTGGCTGCTCTCTTCATTACAGGCCACTTGTTATTTTATGTATATATAAAATTCTATAAAAATTAAACAATCAAGTACACTGTGTACGTAGCCTTCAGAAAAAATCGTAATGTTTGCATCTTATTTTTCTGCATTAAAAAACTGCAGGAACAGTTCATTTGTATGAATTTTTGAGCAAACTTCATAATGGATAAATTCCCGAAAAATTAGACAATTAGGTTGACTGTCTCACACTACTACAAAATGAACTATACTGGACATCTCATCACAGATAGTTCATGAGGAACCGTTTGTGCTGTAATTATCACAGACTGTTTTACAATGGTGACCCGTACCGTCTATGATACGCAACTATCACAGACAGTTCTTGTTAATAATTGTTTGTGATAATTCACACACGGTTTTTAATACGAACCGTCTATGGCAATTGCATATATCACATATGGTTTTTAATTAGAACCGCATGTGATAGTTCATAGACGGTTATTGATACGAACCATCTGTGATAGTTGTGTATTACAGATAGCTTGTGGTTGGAATCGTATGTTATATCGCTTCGTCTCCTCGATGTGCGCCTTTCTATCGTTTTGGTTCTCCAATACGTCTCTTTGTGTCATGCGTCGAATGTATTCCTTGTTGTATAAAAATGATCGTTCGCCATCGGAGATTAATCCCCACATATCCTGTACGAGCACATCGCTGGCCGGCTATTTTTCTTGTCTCTCAAGCACAAATAAATAGCTCCCAACTCTTCCTTGTCGCCAACACTGATGGCCAACCTGGCCATCCTAGACGAGCACTTCTCCGGTCGTACGGTGATGGATGCTACAAAAGGACACTGTGCCAACAGTGTCCTCCCTCGTATGTCCAAGGATTGGCCAAAGCTGTTAAAGGTCACCTTCCGCTGTTTTGACGTTCTCCTCCGCCGCATCTTCCGGTAGGTCTCCCGCTTTTAGTGAGCTAATCTCGCCATCGACGTGGTACTCCGCAATGACGTTGCATATCTCCAGGAGGCTTGTTGTCATTTGGAGTGCTTAGACAAGACGACGGGGAACCGAGTCAAGCTTGTCGAGACCCCTCAAGAAAGGGAAGAGAGCCTATGGGCTCAATTCGACTTAATTGTTTAGTCGGAGGGTGTTCAGGAGACACTCAAATGAGCGTGTCAGCGGGTGGATGCATTTCAGGTTTCGTTCGTTGATGATCTTGAACCGTTCGGTGCCAACCACGTCGCCTACAAAGCTTTGAAGGCGGAGATAACATGCTACCTCCGTCACTAGAAAAAACTTAGCTTCTACTTTTCTTTGTTATCTTTTGTAAGAAGCAACTGGGCATGCTGTTTGGACATTGTTGTGGGGGTGGCACAACCCCCCGTAACTGGGCCTTGTAACTGGCCTAATATGTAATAGGCCCGATAGTGCAGAGGAATATACCAATGTACCCTCACCCTTTGTAAGTATTAAGGGGTAGAATGGGGATTTTTCATTCTACCCCACTCATGTATATAAACCCCCAGGAGAGGCAGGAGGAGGGGCATCCTCTCATTCTTACCAACTCTCCCACAGATATGGCTCCCTCTTTCTCATCTACGAGTCCCCTTCTTTACTGTTTGGTCTGTAACCACGACAGATAGCACCGTCCGTGGGGACGACTAGAAGTTAATATGGAAGAGATTTCTCCAACATTCAATGAAAGCGGCGGCTATGGGGACCTTTTCTGCCCCTTCTTTAGTTGTCGAGGGAGTACTGTTGTGGGGGTGGCCCAACCCCCCGTAACTGGGCCTTGTAACTGGCCTAATATGTAATAGGCCCGATAGTGTAGAGGAATATACCAATGTACCCTCATCCTTTGTAAGTATTAAGGGGTAGAATGGGGATTTCCCATTCTACCCCACTCATGTATATAAACTCCCAGGAGGGGCAGGAGGAGGGACATCCTCTCATTCTTAACAACTCTCCCACAGATCTGGCTCCCCTCTTCCTCATCTACGAGTCCCCTTCTTTACTGTTTGGCCTGTAGCCACGATAGACACATATAAAATAAAGCTATTGAATTTGTATTAACTATAATATATATATGTAAATAGTCTTGGTATAAGAAAATAACGACATTATTGACCGGTAAATAACAACGAAGTAATATATATTTACTCCTGAGGCATTACTGAGATTGCATTTATGTATATAAGAATGAATTTAAAACCATTATCACAGACGGTTCTACTTTAGAACAGTCTGTGATGCATTTTCATAGACAATTATTAAGTAGAACTGTCTATGATAAATTATCACAGATGGTTATGAATGAAAATCGTCTGTGATAAATTATCACAGATGGTTATTAATGAGAACCGTTTGTGATAATTAGATATCACAAATAGGTATTGATACGAACCGTCTATGATAATCATATATCGCAGACGGTTTGTGGTTGGACTTATCTAGGATATGCCGCATTATTAAATGCCTAGTTAGCGGTCTGTCTTCATTGCGCTGCGTGGAAGGAGACAACCGACTTTGGATAGTTTGGTGAAAACATACCGCTTGTAGATCGACTTGTTCTTGGTGGTTAGAGACTAGTATTTGCTTCTAATTATATACCTAGTAATATTGAGAGATGATAGCTAGGTTTTTGGATCTAACTAGGTTTGGAGAGAGATGGTAGTTTCCTATAATTTAAGAATTGGTTAGTACTCCTAGTTTACTTTAATATTGTAGGACCGAAATGGCGACAGAGGGGGGGGGTGAATGTCGTTCTCTTAAAAAAATTCCCAAATTATCCTTGCAGAAATTCTTCTCCGATAGCTATATAAACTATGAAGTAAGAAAGTAAAATTCAGATTGCCGAGAGCAAGAAATCAGGCAGAGAAACAGCCACGGTAAAGAACCTGCAGAAATAAATTACCATGGCAAAGAAATAGCAAAAAAAAAACTGCCACGGCAAGGAAAATCAACTAAACCACTGTCACGGCAAAGCAAAACCGAAAAGCTGAAAAGAGTGTTGTTCTTTGCAAGGAAAGAAAGAGCCAGCCGACAAGAAGAGACCAATCAGCTGAACGGGCTGCAAAAACTGCACTACTATACTTTTGAGAGAGAATTCAAAAAGGGAAAAAGAAAGCTGGTCAAAAGAGCAACAACATGCAGAAGACTGTAAGTACTACTGGCTGAAAAATGGAGATTTGCTGCAGCAAGAAAACTACCAAAGAAAAACTCTTGGATTTAGATCAGGAACTCAAGAGCTCAAGCTGCTGCCGAGACAATTTTGCTGGTCAAGCTTTTGCTGCCGAACCAATAGCACTTCAGTACTATTTTGCTGCCATGGTAAGTTCCAGGAACTATTTTGCTGCCGAATCAAATAAAGATTTCAGGGAATAAAAATTTCAACAGCAAGTTCGCAGCTGCAGACTAGTCTTCAAAGTATTAATTCATTCGGCCAAAGAGCACGCTGAAATAAACAAGTAACCAAAAGCTACTGTTGGCACAAAGGAAGGAAGAGCAGCAAGAAGAATCAAGAACACAAGAACAGAGAGAACTGCCAGGGAAACAAAGAGACTCAAAAACATTCCATTCAACCCGATTCACAACATGAAGGATTCAAACAAGGAGGAATGATTACAAAAAGCTCACACCAGAGAGGAGACTCCTACTGTCCCATACATGATTAAAAGATCAAGAACTCACTTATACATGGAGAGAACTAAATAAAACCCTAACTCTTACACCCACTCTCTCCCAAAGCCATTGAATGCATCCAAAGAAAAAGAACGAAGAACAGAAAAACTTCAGATTTCATTCCAACAAAAAATTACAAAGGAGTCCCCATACGCTTGGACATTAGAATAAGAGGATTGATTACAAGACTCTCAATCCATCCACTCCCTCTCAATCCTCAAAAACACCAAGAGCCTCACATGCTTCTTGGGAGGAACACACACAAAATGGAGAGTAAATGCACAAAAACCCTCAAGGGGGTATGCAGCCCCCAACACCTATTTATATCCCTTGGCTAACGGGTCTCCAACCCGTTACACGGCTAAACCCTAACGGAGCCGTCTCCGCTTGTGCAGCCTCGCGAAATTACCGATTCGCCCCTCCTGCACCTTCTGGGAAGCTTCCGCGCTCCTTGTCGTGTACGCCTCGCAACTACATCGAATCTCCGCCGTCTTCGACACATCCGACCGTTCTGACCTCGACACCGCTTTGTGTCTAGTCCGGTCACCCGTGTCTCGCCACGACTCGCCTCGACGCCCCGCACCAACACGCATAAGAAACACATCAAATAACACCGCTCGATACATGAAAGCATAATAACATCAATGACATAATATTAAGCCTAAACCTGTCAAATCATCAGAATAATCATCCTAATCCTATTGACCAGGTTTGACCAAGTCCGACCGAGCCCGTTGCACCGCGCAACGACACGGTCCGAACCAACCAACTCAAACTCGACTTCCCTAAGCCGATGTCAATTACTCATCATACACATGGGATGACCTCACGTGGTCTCTCAAATATTTTCTTACTTGATATATATATTGCTTCATGAATACGTGGCTAGCTACCTAATTTTTATATGGACAATTTATTTCAAGGTTATTGACAATTATGTGTAAGTATTAGGCTGGTTATCTCTAGTAGCATTAATAATCTAATTTGGCACTAATTTGTTATATGTGTAGCGTATATGGACTAAAGCAGGATGTACGTTGAGAATCGTATGAGTGAAGAGTACATTAATGGCATGTCTGCTTTTAGAAGAGTGGCCGCGCAGAATATGTTGAAGAGAGGGATCGAATATATGTACTATCCATGTATTGATTGCGATAATCTGAAAATGTTTACCGACAGTGTAGATTGAAGCTCACTTGATGCGAATGAGTTTCAAAAAGAGGTATACTGATGGACCAGTCACAGCAAAGAGAAAATTATACAGGAAGGCAGTTATAACATCGTTGAGGGAGACAGTGATATGCTGATTGTGGACTGTACTTTCGATGAGGATAGGTCACATGATGACAATATGGATCAGATGCTACGCGATGCAGAAGGAAACTATAGTGCGAGAGAGAGAGAGAGAGTTTGTTATATTCGAGGGCTTGATGGAGGACTTAGAGAAACCTTTGTTCCCGGGATGCAAAACACAATACACAAGGCTGTCATCCGTTCTTCAACTGCTAAAATTAAAGGCAAGTAATGGTTGATCCGACAAAAGTTTCATGGCATTGTTAGGTCTCCTAGCGAACATCCTTTCAGAGGGAAAAGTGTTGCAAAGAACCACCTACCAAGCCAAGAATGTTATTTTTCATTGGGAATAGAAGTAGAAAGAATACATGTATGTCTGAATGATTGTATCCTCTATCGTAAAGTGTATGCAAACTTACATGTTTGTCCGGTGTGCAAAGCTTTCCGATACAAGTGTAAAAATGACTCTGATGATGGGGAGGGCATCGAGGTAAAATAAGGACCTCATGCTAAGATGTTATGATATTTGCCTGTAATTCTCCATTTGAAGTGTTTGTTTGCAAATCGAAGGGATGAAAGATTGCTGCATTGGCACTCGGAGCAGCGTAAGAAAGATATAATGATAAGACACGATGCTGATTCTGCCTAGTGGCAGAACATCAATAGGATGTTTGTAGAGTTTGGTGCGGAACCAAGGAATATGATGTTTGGGTTGAGTATAGATGGAATGAATACTTTCGGTAACATGTGCAGCCGATATAGCACCTAGCCCGTAAATGTATGCATGTAAAATCTTCCTCCTTGGCTGTGTATGAAGTGGAAGTATATTTTGATGTGACTACTTATCCAAGGACCGAAGTAACCTAGGAATAATATTGATGTGTACCTAGCACCATTGATGGAATATCTTATGATATTGTAGAACGAAGGGGTACAAGTATGGGATACGGACAAATGAAAGAACTTCACTCTATGCGCCATGTTGTTCTGCTCTATTAATGATTTTTCTGCCCTTGGTAACCTGTCGGGGTTGAGTACAAAAGGAGCCAAAGCCTATCTATACTGCTTAGATTATACCGAGAGTGTGTGGTTGAATAACTCACGCAAAACTGTGTACATACATCACCATAGGTCCCTTCCAAGGTATCACCCATACCGCAAGATGAAGAAACAGTTTGATGAAAAAAGAGGATGATTCAGCACCAAGGCCTTTTAGCGGGAAAGAGGTGTACGATATGGTCAAGAATATCGATATTGTGCTTGAAAAGAGACATAAGTTGAGGACCCGTCAGAAAAACATGTGAAAGAAGAGGTCAATATTTTATAATTTGCCTTATGGGAGCACTTAGAAGTTCGCATTTGTATCGATGTCATGCACGTAGATAGAATGTATGTAATAGGTTGATTGGTCTCTTGCTGAATATTCGTGACAAAACAAAGGATGGTATCAACGCATGGCATGACTTGGTCGCTATGAACATCAAGACTGAGTTAGTACCGATAGAAACTGATAAAGGACGGATGTTCCTTCCCTAGCTTGCTATTCTTTATCTATGTCTGAGAGAACTGAATTGTGCCAGTGCTTGCATGGTGTGAAAGATCCATCCGGTCACTCCGCCAGCATGAAAAAATTTGTTTCTATGGAAGATTTAAAATTAATTGGTGCATGGAGTCTCATTACTGTTATGTGCTAATGATATAATTGCTTCCTACTGCGATTAAAAGTATTTTGCCGAACAAGGTTCAGTGACAATTATGATATTGTGTTATTTCTTTAACATAATTGCTCAGAAGGTCATCGATCTCGATGGACTAGTGCTCTGCAGGCCAAAGTGGTGACGACTCTATATCATCTTGAGGTATATCTCCATCATTTTTTATATCATGGTCCATCTCATTGTCCACCTTGTAAAAGAGATAAAGATATGTGACCCCATATTTCTATGTCATATGTACCTGTTCAAGAGGTACATGGGAATTCTCAAGTCTTATGTATGCAATAGATCTCAGCTAGAGGGTAGCATTATCAAAGGTTATGCATTCAGAGAAGTTATTGAGTTCTGCATCGATTACATATCTCAGGTCAAACCGATAGGTATACCTCTATCTCAGCATTAGGGGAGGTTAGAGTGTATCGGGTCCATTGGAAGGAAAGCAATAACTCTGGATCTGGATACGTATGTTCAAGCCCATTTCACAGTCTTGCAATATATAACTGAAGTGTCCTTGTATATTGAAGAGCACAAGTACATGCTACGCTAACAGAATCTAGGCCAGTCAGAGGTTTGGATCACGATACAACACAACCGTCGGTTCAACGAATGGTTGAAGGTGCGATTCACTAGGAAGTCATCAAGTGAAATAGTGCAATGGTTGGCAAAAGGGCCAAAATTTACAATTATGACATAGTAAGGATACGACATTAATGTGTACATATGTTATACAACAGATCAGGATAGAAAGAGCATAGTGTAGAACTCAAGTGTCCGTATAGATGCATTTCATGCGCACTTCAGTACTGCTGGCCCAAGCTCATCCTACGGGCATGCGGAGGAGATTTGGAAGCTCGACTACATAATTTTAAGATCCCTCTATTTCAGTGCTGTTGGGTCCAATTCCCACAGGGTGTAAAGGTCGACAAGTACGATGTTACTACTATAGACCTTGAACATGTAAGATACAAAGATGAACCATTCGTACTCGCGAGGTAAATTGTTCAAGTTTTTTATGTAATTGACCCAGCATATAAGAAGCGCCACATAATTCTTCATGGAGAAAGAAGTATTGTAGGAGTTGAGAATATCGTGGATGAGGAATACTATAATCAATTTGATGAGTTGCCTCTATTCAGAGACGACAGCAGGCTCGAGGAAGAGCAAGACGATGAAGCAAGCTATATACGTGCCGATCACCATGAAGGTCTTTATTTAAAGGGAAATAGTCAAATGTAATCAATGATCCCACGTGACAAACACCTATTTGGAAATTATTGCAATGTAATCATAAGAAACTCGGCATGTAATTATAGAACTATTCCATTGTAATTGATTCGGTAATTAATAAAAAGATTATATATGTGATTATGATTCCTTTCTTTCATAGGGCATGGCTATCATTTCCTGAGGCTAGCTGAACAACAGGATTTATTGTAGATAGCGAAGGAATTGTCATAGGATATGTAATTATTATGAAACTGTCTATGATATTACTATTGCAGATGGTTACATAATAGAACCGTCTCTGATAATTCCTCTATAAATAGGCCTGCTAGGTTTTACTCTCACTCCTCACTCGCGCACTCCTCTGTCTCCGCTGCCCCTGCTTGGTTTTGCTCTCACTCCTCACTCGTGTACCCGACGCCGCCTCTCCGGACAATGCTGTCTCTCCCTCCCGCCACTGCCTCTCCTTCCAACACTGCCTCTCTCTCCCGATGCCACCTCTCCAGATGATGCCGGCTCTCCCTCCCGACGTTGCCTCTCCTCCCAACACCACCTCTCCCTCCTGACGCCGCCTCTCCTCCCGAAGGTATGGATCCCAAATTTCACTTCTTTTCGGAGGTATATCATGGTGAGTTTGGACATTCGCTCCTCCCTACCTGCTACTACTACATCAAATGATATGCATTAGACTTTGCTATAAATGTTTGTGGGCATGGTTTAATACTCAATGATGGTAGTTGTCTAGTACTGAAATTGAGATGATAAACAAGTTTAGATTTGGGCTCTTTGAAGTGGCACTTATTGCTGTAAGCTGTATTGGTTCCTTTCAGTCCTGTGGTTTGTAATAGATTCGGTACTATCTAGCTTATTCTCAGCATATTTGTAGAAGATCCTGCAGTCTTTAAGGTCTTGTGATCTTGTTTATTATATATTGATCAATTTTCCATGGTTGGTACAAGTACTATTAATTTGAGAATCAGTCTTTTGGCATTGCCCTGTTAATTCACAGTAAATCGATTCCTTGAGGTCCACGCATAAGACAGCAACCTAAGCCCATCGCGCAGTATGATGAGGAGGAAGAGACTATGGCCATAACCAACTTCATAGAACTTGAGATACTAGACTGTGTAATTTGCTTCATAGAACTTTGTTTACGCTCATAGCTCACTGTAATTAGTTTTTTCTTGTAAGAGAGATGACATCCATATAGTCATCGTCGTCACCATTGACATCGCCGAATGGGTCTGATACTCCGAAGACCAGGGTAACTAAGCATGGTAGAGGAGTTTCAAAAAGGCCAGAGGGCCAAATAACCATCACGGTGGTCTCTCTAGATGGGGTCCCTCTGCAAACCGAACAAAATAGCGGCAGCATTCCAGACTACCTACGAGATAATTGGAAGGTAACAGGTCTCCATCACCACAGCAAGATGGAAAGATTTGACAAAGGATCATAAACATGAGCTGTGGGTGGAAATAACAAAGTTGTTCAAGATCCCAGTAGAAGTCTAGAAACTCATACAACGACAGGCACTCCTCATGATTGGAAAAGCGTGGAAGAACTTCAAGAGCACGCTTGTTACACAGTACGTGACCAAGGATCGCACGCCCTTCACGAGGTATCTTTTGGTGTTGATAAAAATATGGAAGGCCTTTGTGCAGATGAAGACGATGACCGAGTTTCAATAGTAAAGTGCGACATATAAGGCTCTCTAGGTACAAAACACTCACCCCATAGAGTCGGCACCGCTGGGTACGTGGGTAAAATCCCGTAATGGAGGATGCATGATAAGGTCGCAATCCGATCGAAAGCCTCCCTGCCATTTGCGAGGATTACAAACGAGCGCGCCCAAAACTGTTTAAGAGAGAGGTCATCAACCATGTCTTCGGGTGTCTCCTCTTTGAAAAATCCCGCAGACGAGGAAGTGTCTCAACACCTGATAAGATATGTTAAACTACCTAGTTGTTAATAGCTCCATAACTTCATGAGGTCTAAAATAACATGATTGCCTCTTGCAACAAGCATTGACTACCGAATCTTCGCAAGCTCCTTTGAAATAGACCGGGAGAGGGATATACTATCAAAGGCCCTAGGAAACAAAGAGCACCAGGTCATGCATGAAGCCTAAGGATTTACGTACCTTGGAGCCACAGATTCCCAAACGACTCCGATGCGTATAGAAGTAGGAAGAGATCCAAGGCCCAGCGTGAGGAATGTACGGAACATGACTTTGATGCAAAACTTCAGAAGATAATTGCCTCACTTCCTGGAGAGATAGATTCATTGAGGGAAGAACTGATAGAAGTCCGCAACCACTCATAACCCACCCCCATTATTGCGGTACCCTGTCCCTCTCAATGTCAGAGTAGCTGCGCGTCCATGCTAATTTCTGAACATAGCGATGCCTACTTACCTATCGACGACATCCAGGTAATGTACCTCTCTAGAATTCTAGATAGACCTGATGGATGCCTTATCTCATCGTGTATCGTTATGTAGGAGCCCACGCCGTGCATCCTCAAAGTCAAGCTTGTTGGCTCCATTCCCATTGATGCTGGACAGGGGATGGCGTATCCATTTCTGCCAGGGATGCCACTGCATAGTGCGCAGCTATAGACTGGTTTTGTGAAGATCTAGATGGACATGATTAATGACATTTTCTGGGCCACCCCTCTTTAGAAGCCCTCAAACGAAGAGATTGTGATACTAAGGGATGCCGTCCACATATTCATCCAGTGGCCCAAGAGGGACATCGCCCTGGACCATTCTGTGCCATGATCTCCATATGACCATCCCTGTCAAATAGAAACCTCTATGATTTCACCTCAAGCTCCGCTTCAGAAGCCCATCATATTGGCTCCTGTGGCTTTACCTCAAGCTCCGCTTCAGAAGCCCATCACATCGGCTCCCGTGGAGACGACGAAGATATATCGCAAGTGAGATGCTAAGGCCCAAGCTAAGCCCCGTTCGATGAAGATTAAGGCACCTTCCAGGACCTGAAAGTTCAAGCTCAGAGTGTTGTTGGTCCCTGAGTCATAATTTTATGGCCTTAGACTGGTTTGCAGGACTTTTCATTCCTGGTACATGTAGTGGTCCAACAGGAAGCCAAACCGTCAAAGTAGATTCATTGTGAAGTACACAGAGGCATATATTCTCCACGACTCGGGCTATTTCGTCATGACCTTCGATGACTTATTCTTACTATTCAACTTCTATGATACTGGATATTGTAAGTGTACTGTACAATCAAGTTCTACATTTATGTAATACCAATAAATGTCATAACTCCTTGCTTATGTATAGATTCATGATCCAACGAGTCTGGCAACAACGACAACCCGTGGGTTTCCTCGACCCATACTTGGTCTCTGAGCAATGCATCAATGACAACACATTCTTCATCCAAGATTACATAACAAAGGGATTGCTTGCTCAGAGTGACAACACCAGGGGTAAATGCTTAACTGGTTACCATACAAGTTTTATTTGTAATTTATACGCAACATGAACTTAGAATTGATCAGTATGGCGATATACATAACTAGGGCTCACTTGATTCTAATCATGATTGTACGAAAGTGGAGCAAAGTAATATACATTGATTCCTTACTTAGTGGCAACCACGATTTTATCCTTGTGCAACAAATAATTGACAGGTAAACTCATTTTCTCCATACATAACTCTATTGTACTGATCCCTTCGTTTGCAATGGCTGAGGCTAAAATTTTGGAATCATGTAGGTCGTTCAGCGCTTCGTTGCGACACAGGACGCGATTTTCGGTACCTGCTATAACACAATAATCCTATATCACACTTCATAATAATGCCTCTAGAACTAACCATACCTATATATGTAATTCTATTTTTTCAGTGCCACCAGCAGCTACGGTGCAACATATGTGGATTCTACGTTTGCAGATATATGCAGGAAATCATGGGCACTAAGATGAAAGATCCAGAGGTTTGTCAACCTGCCAATATTTATTTCGTGATTATCAATTTTCTGTATATGTATATATGTGCTAATGACTTTAACACTCCTATTAACAAGGCGTAGAATTCGACTCAAGTGCATACGATCTTGGCAACCTCGCTAAAGTTCGAGGACAACACTCCGAATTCTTTATGGCGGAGGTCATTCAACCGAATGGAGGGTTTAACCCGGCAGGAGATGATAATTAGTTCAAATATTTGATTCAATTGTAATTCACTCAGTTGTGCTTAATCAAACAATTAATTCAATTGTACTTAATTCAGTTGTTTAATTCATTTATGAGTCTATGTAATGGTTGTCATGTGATATATATGACCTGCTTACATTGTTTAATTTATTTGTGAGATCTACATAATGATTGTCATGTGCTATATATGTGATCTGCTTGCTTGTTTTCATAAGGTATTGTTAGCATTTCCTGAGGCTAGCCCAAAAATAGAAAAATAATGTAGTATTTCAAATAGCTATCACAGACGGTTTATGATATCTACATATCACGAACGTTTTTAAAACAACCATATGTGATATTCTGCTATTTTTAAAAAAACATCCGTCGATGATATTTGACTATCACAGACGAATTTTGGTATTACCCGTTTGTGATATCTTACATATCACAGATGGTTATTAGTATTAGCCATCTGTGATATGTAAGACATACTAATAACTGTTTGTGATATATAAGATATCATAGATGGATAATACCAAAAATCGTCGGTGATAGCAGACATATCACAAACAGTTGTTTTGAAAAGCTGTTCGTGTTGTAATTATTACAGACGATTTAAGAGCCGTTTGTGATAATCATTTGTTATCACTGACACATAAATTTATACAGTTCAGAAATCATATGTGACGACCCTTTCTATAGTAGTGTTAGGAGGCTACACATAAAATTTGTAATTTTTAGAGCTCGTTTGTTATATGTAATAACTTCTACAAACACTATAATCGTATGAATTTTTTTAGTAATATTCATAGGTGATAAAATTATGAAAAAAATTACATAATCAAGTACGTTGTGTTGAGAGGCTACATGCAAAAGTTTGTAATTTAGGCTCTTTGCTATATTTAAAAAAGTAAACAACTAATACCTATAAATCATAATTAAGATAATTAGTCAACTTAATTAGCTGTCGTATGTTGATTGGATGCCAAAAACTCTAGTTATCCATGTCTAAGGTACTACATAATTTAGAGCTAGCCTAGCTAGCGAACCATAAGGGTAGCGTAACCACTCCGCTCGTTTCAGCTTTAGCTTCTAGTTTTTGGCTTATTTTTTACTATTCATAAATTTTATCTTTTTCTGAACTTTTGGCTTTTTTATGCTTTTTTGCCGGTTCCTTTTCCCGTATTCGTTTGCGTTGTCCGTGATGAGCTAGCATATTTTTTCTATTTTTAACTTTTTTAAATTTAGTTATGTCAAATAAGCCACCTTCAGCTACAGTAAAATTTCAGTCGCTACAGTGCAATTTCAGCCATAAGGCACAACTTTTCAGGTCAACCGAGCGTTGCGTTAGATTGTAGGCAACATATTTTATGCACTTCAATTTATAATGTATATGTAGTATACTTTAACTAAAAAAGTCAAAAAAACTTTTGAGAAAATTTTTACACTATATTCCATGGTTTACTCTTGCTATGTATAAAATTCCAATTTCAAATTCATTCTGTGTAAGAGAAACAAGAAAGAGAGAATTCCGAAAAATTTGAACTCTTAATATTTATTAGACTTTTCTCTTTTTTGTTACCATTAACATTTAATAAATCTGAACTTAAAATTTTAAGTAGAGTTAAAGTAAATTTAGAAGTATATATAGAAATTTTCTTCGAATTTTTTTATAATTTTTTAGTTAGGATGCACCGTGGGTGTACTCTAAACTTGAATATGTATAATATGTTGTCAAGATTGAAGATAGACAGTAGTACTGCTGAAAAAAAGAGTCATGGAGTGCTGAAAGAAAGGCTCTATTGGCTACCGCAACAATCAATTTGCATAGGCATGAGAAATATAGGGGACGTTTTTGAACTGTGATTTATTAGTTTAGTAAATAATGTTTGTTAAAAGAATTTAGAGCTAAAAGTTAGCTGAAAAGTTCGAAGCGAGACTGGTGTTCGACTGAACGGAATATTCAAATAAGCTTGAGCGGTA
Organism: Bonia amplexicaulis; assembly: GCA_036346245.1. NCBI lineage: Eukaryota > Viridiplantae > Streptophyta > Magnoliopsida > Poales > Poaceae > Bonia > Bonia amplexicaulis. Next base: position 24,958,314 of record CM070741.1, on the reverse strand, counting down.
CTCTTTTTTTCAATAGCCAACAGGCTTGACTAGACTAGTCAGCCTGCAATAGTAATCTCCATATGTCCTGAATAAGCTTGAATGGTAGCGGTACTCTTTTTTTCGAGAACCAACAGGCTTGACTAGACTAGTCAGCCTGCAATAGAAGTTTCATTATATCCACTACGGTCCCTCTTCCAACCTGGCTGGAGATCAGGTCAAAAAGATACCAAGAGATCTTCCAAAGGCGTCGGTGGCAAGATTAGGCTACGTTCGATTGGACTGAAAAGCTGTGGTTTATGGCTAAAATTATATTGTAGCGGCTGAAATTTCACTGTAGTTGAAGGTGACTTATTTGATGTAATTAAATTTAAAAAATTTAAAAATAAAAAATATGCTAGATCATTACGGACAACACAAACGAATACGAAAAAAAGAACTGGCAAAAAAACTCAAAAAAAGTCAAAAGTTTAGAAAAAGACAAAATTTATAAATAGTAAAAAATAAGCCAGAAGCTAAAGCCGAAACGACCAGGGCCATACGTACAACAATGCATTAGGTAGTACATTGTACTCGTTGCCAAAGCCAAGAAACATTAGTTGACGCATGCACGACATATATACAATTTTACTAAATTTTTTGTATGAATAATCTATTTTTTATTTGAAATTACAGAAATATACCCGCAGGAAATTTTTTTACAAAAATATGCTCCAGTCGCCCGAGGGGGGGCGACTGGAGCCAATCGCCCAACCGGGAGGCGATAGAGTACCAGTCGCCCTACCCTCAGGCGACTGCAACTAATCGCCCTCCTATTGGGCGACTTGCAGTGCAGTCGCCTCCCATTAGGCGACAGCACTCAGTCCTCCGTAAATTTTGTAAATTTTGTAGTTTTTAACTGCGAAAAAATCTGGTGGAGTTATAATAAAGTTTATGTCCATTGTATGGTGTAGTGGCGTAAAAAATTTTGGAAATTTTTTTTAGAATCGATTGACCATAGAACGATCGGTACGTAGGATGGTAAGTGATATTTTGATGTTACTGAGAATTCGTGTACGGAGAAAACCGGTATGTTAATATTGTTAGATGACTTACTATGTGAATCATTGAATGTGAAAAATGAGATAATAAGCTTGCTTGGATTTAAATAAACTTCATAATACAGTTGGGAGTAACATGTCGCGTACTTTTTGATTACATGCATAACATATAGCATCATGTGCGACTAACCCACCCAACTGCTCGTACGACCTACTGTGTGAACCGGGGCCATTTTTCTTTCCTTGCCCGCTTAGCGTTGAACTCCTCGGCTTCCTCTTTTGCCTTCGTCACTATTTCCCTCTTTCTCTCGCGCTCCCTCTCGCAAGCCTCCCGCTCCCTACGCGTGCACGCTTCGAGATGAGATTTCATCTCGCATTATATACGCAGGGTTTGCTCGTTCTTGCGGCTCTCCTCCTCCCGCATCTCCGATGACCTTGCGACATTCCACTCCTCGAAGTCAAGGGCCCATTGGTTCTCAGGGTGGATCTCATGATCGATCCATTTGCGGTAGGCACATAGGGGTTCCGGGGACTGTAAATACAGGAGAGAGAGATTGTTAGTGCATCCTATGAAGGAGAAAAGGTAGGGAAAAGTGGTGCACCAGTCCTTACCGGTTGCCGATAGGTTACGGTGTCTAGACAGCGGTCGGGGTAGTCACCTGAGTAGTTTGCGCAACCCTAGTAACGTATACCTAGGCTGATGCGCTGCTTAGACTTGAAGAGCTTGCACGTGTCCCCGCACCAACAAAGGGGTGTCTCCCTCTCGGGTGGGAGTTACGGCGAACGCTCGGTGGGAACGTTCGGGATGGGGTTGTTGTTACGGGGCCCTCATTGCGAGAAGCTAACCTCGTAGCACGCTGGGCTTGTTCTGCCCGGTCCGCAATAGCCCTTATTTTCTAATCGTAGGCGGCAGCTGACCATGCTAGGTCGCGGGTCCCCTCCCATTGCTTCACCATATTGTCCCATTGCTTCTTCTGCATTTTGTCCATCCCGGTGCGGTGAAGGAAGCGTGGTGTAGTGTGGGGTTTGGTCGTGTAGTGTTCCTTGCAAAATGGAACGTACCCTATTTTATGGGGTCCATTTTTCCTCTACTCGTACGTGTAAAGCTGGTGTGCGTGGTCTTGGCACTGAGTACAGCTGGGCCGTGTTGTCATGTCACTGCGAAAGCTGTGTCATCATGCCATTTGACTGTGCAAAGCTGACCTCTTTTGTCATGTCTCTGTGCAAAGCTGGCCTCTTTTGTCATGTCTCTGTGCAAAGCTGCCCTATTTTGTCATGTCATTGTGCAAAGTTGCCCCATTTTGTCATGTCACTGCGCAAAGTTGCCCCCTTTTGTCATGTCATTGTGCAAAGCTGGCCTTTTATGTCATGTCTCTGAGCAAAGCTGCCCTCTTTTGTCATATCTCTGGACGAAGTTGCCCTCTTTTGTCAAGTCTCTGCACAAAGCTGCCCGCTTTTGTCATGTGGTCTTGCACTAAGTTATGTCGTTCGATATAAAAAGCACGGTTGGAGTCCCATGAAAGTAGGAGTAGAGAATCATGTAAATCGAATGAAGAAATACCTTCTCTGTCGTGCAGATACATAGCATGGCGGACGCCGAGGGGCCAGTTGGAGCGGGGTCACCAAAGGAAGACCTTCCCGCAGAAAGGAGGGAGGACTTCGGTCCTATCTACCGCTTGATACCCAGCAGGCGTGCTCAATCAGTGTGGCCAAAGTGCAGACATAATGAGGACGCGATCGTGTAGGTCCTCGAAGGCCATTTCGATGGCGGACGACGTTTCTTCCGATGCCCACACTTCGGGGGTACAAATTGCTAATAGTACATTTTTCGTTACTGCTTATAGAACCTCTATGTTTACCGTCTTTTCCCGCAGATGGGAAAATGCAGCTTCGCCCGCTGGATCGACGCTCCTCATGAAATGTATATTGTCAGGTATGTGGATATATTATGGGATCGAATCTTTGAGTTGGAGGAGCGACTCGACACTCTCAATGAGGAGAACAACGAAATCCGCCAACAGATGTAACGCGAGAGGGGCAACGAGGAGGTTGTCAACATAGGAAGCTCCTACGAACAGACATGTTGCTGTGCAAACCCTAACTGCATATGTGAGTGCCACTACAACGACGGCCAGCCCCGTCCGAGGCGGCCCCCTCAGCAATACTCAATGTGGGTGCCCGAGGCTTGTTGACATATAGGAAGCTCGGCATTTTCGCAGCCTGCAAACACAGTGAAGGTTAGCATAGAACGTTCTTACAGCAGCACTAAAACGCTGGCGGAGTGAAGACCTGACTGTCCAACGGGGATCGAGTCTCCAGGCCACGCGAGGTGTGCATGTCTGGACCACTCCTAACTGAGCTGGCTCGTCCGCACTCTCCGGTGGTGGCACACGACGGGATGCGTGATGCAGGCGATCCACGTGCTCGTCCAATAGGGGGTACTGCCAGCCAGAGTCACAGCATCACAAGCCGCACTTGCAAAAAGAGTTCAAGTTAGCACTTATAAGGAACCAAAAAACATTGCATGTAAACTAATAGTAAATACACTTAGTAAGTAAGCAAAATACACTTAGTAAGTAAGCAAACAGAGCAATACTACGCTACCAGCACAACACCAACCACATTACAGAAAAGAAGATGTAACATAACAGTTGTACAAATGGTACGTGAAACATACGATACATTTAGTATGACATTTCGCATGTCATATGTGCGTACTACACAAACACAGTTTACAATGTAAATTTAGTTATAGTCTCCAACAACTAGTAGTACATGCCATGCCGCTCTACCTAGTGATCAGCACATGCATTGCATCGTCTAGCTGTGTGCCCCTCCTGACCGCATCGCCCGCAACGTGCACCAGATGCTCCAGCTTGCGATTCGTCCATAGCATTTCTAATACGCCGGCTCTGTCGCCAACCCTTCCCACCCTTCAGCATGTTAACATTTGGAATTCAGGTCCTCGCTGCAATATCCAAGGTGGCGAACTTTTTGACCACCCTGAACCCCCAAAGCTCCCCACACCAAGCATGCAGTACCCTCTCCTTAAAGAAGTACTCCGACATGAATTTCGAAGGATCCATGCACATGGTCCTGCATGCAGCGAGAACATGAGAGCATGGCTTGTGTAACAATTTCAGCTTGTTGCACGTGCAGTTAGATTCGTTTGCATGATCTCCAAGGCATACCTCGTGGGTAACAAGGGAATGAGCCGTCTCAAATTCGGCTCTATCACGGAGTACCACGTTGAAACAATGCTCCATGTTGTCCATGACCTGCACCGTATGCAATTGACCCTTATGTGCCTTCATCTCCATGTATGCCGTAATTTTCAATGAATACAATGCTCAGGGATTTGCCGCATGAAGTATCCGATTGTGCTGTGAAGAACACCTTCCACGATGGCGATAAGGGGCTGTGAACTGAGGCCCGTGAGAGCCCAATTGTACACCTCTGCAAGTTTCGTCGTCGTTATGACGTACCTTGCACCGTCCGTGTCGTGCAATAGCGACCACTTCTCCAATGGTTCTCACTTGATCCACTGCGAGAAGCACTTGATGTTTTGTGAGCTCCGAGCGCTGCTAAGTATTCCGGTTGTACCGCCCCGGCATAACTGTCCCCTTACTTCTCTCGTCGACGTGCTTCTTGGTGTGCTCATCCAAGGATGCCCACAAAGTATCAAATTTCCTCCGTTGGTTCTGTATAGCCAGCCTCTTGAATAGCTTCATGAAAGGTTGTTTCGGAAACTGTTTGAAAAAGTTTGCCCCTAAGTGACGAATGCACCACCTGTTCCTCATGTCCGGCCAAGAAAATGGCTCCTCAAGGTCTTCTTGAAGTTTTCTTATAGCCTTTATAATCCAGTGTGGAGATCACGGATTACCACACCAGGACGGGTGCCGGCAACTCCAACCCTGACATGTCTGAGAAACCACAACTAGCAATATTTGGTTGTTGCCGTCAACGCCTATGGACATCAGGATCTGCCCCTTGTATTTGCCTGTCAAAAAGGTCTCGTCAATTGAGATCACCGGTAGCATGTGCCAGAATGCCTCGATGCAAGCACCAAATGCAAACAAGGTTCTTTGCAACACCGCATATCCTGGTGGACTTGTGGCAGTCGCTCCGCCTACACTGCCCCTTCCAAGGGCAGTCGCTCCGCTTATGCGGGTCTCCACAATGAAAACACACCAATCCCAACCTGGGCTTCACCGTGGCACGGTACTGCAGAGAGCTCCCTCCAGTAGAGCTGGTGACGACGACTCTTTGCCTTCTTGTGCGTAGGGCCTCCAGAAAAGCCCTTCCTCTCGCTATGGCCTTGAGGCTGATCTCCTCCAGTGGCTTTGCGGATGTCCTCTGTGTACGTCTGCTGCATCTCGATCCCCAATGCCTGCCCCACCAAGATACGATAGTCCGTGATCAGAAAAACACTCAGCAGGCGGCAGATCGAAGGTTTAAGCCCATGACGAAACTGTCTGGCCTTCTCCGCATCGTCCCGAGCCACAAGTAGGACAAAACGGACTATCTGGTTGAAGCCTACCTCATACTCTGCCACAGACAGCTTGTCTTGCGTGTACTTGCTCAGGTCGATTTTTATCTTGTCCAGAAAGGTCTCTAGGTAGAACCCCCTCTCAAACTACCGGATAAACTCCGCCCACGACAGCAGTCCATGTGCAGCCGTGCGAGCAGACTGCACCCCCTTCCACCAAATCTGAGCCTCTCCCTTCAGAAGTTGCGCCAAGTAGCGCACGCGATCGGAGGCAACCACCTCGAATGCCTCCACCTTGTTCTCCACATAGGATAGCCAGTCAACGGCCTGAACAGGAGTGGCCGCCCCGTCAAAGCTGTCCAGCCTCAACCCTACCCACTCACGGAGCGAGAGGCCGCTAACCGCTCTAGCTACTGCAACCTCAGGCACCGGATCAGCACCAACACCAGGGGCCAACTGCCCCCTGCTTCAATGCCCTCAGCTCTTCCTGCATGGCCCTCACAGTGGCCAACAGCTCCTCCTAATTACCACCCGCTGGCTGAGGAACCTCAGCCTCCTCGACCACCGGCTGCGCTATCGGCGTAGCTGCACGGCCACGGCCACTACCCTTAGGCGGCATTCCTGTAGCTACCACAATCCACAATCAAGCAATTACACCATCATCAAGTAAATAAGGCACAAGCAATAATTCAAAGAATTCAACAAGGTATATGCAAGATATACAAACCCATCCCCATCCTACATGTGCAAGTGTGTCATTTTTCCTTATTTCTTCTAGAATCTAAAGCCTAGGATACCAACTGTAACACCCCAGGACCCACGTTACCCTGGGATGCCACTAAAACCACTCCACAACTAGCCAAAATACAAGATAAAATAAACTGGTAACAATTCCTAAAACATGATAAGTTAAGCGGAAGCATAATCAACTAAGGGAATAGGATAGTGATAACAATTCAATAATTAAAATCAACCTCCAACTTTTTAACCCAAAAAATAGTTCACAAATTTAATATTATTAAGTTAAAGTAAACATTGATGAGATAGTTGTGCAAATGGCTAGAATCCCTTCGTCTTTATTACAGCATAAATCTATGAACCAAGTGCATTGATGTGGTACCGCTCTACCCTTCCCATGCATGCTCAAGGATCACCTGTAGGGGAAAAACAAGGATGAGATAAAATCTCAGCAAGCAAACTGTTTAACAGGCTATTCAAACTACGAACAATTATACATCAACATTTATATTACCATACAACCACAATCACAATTCATGTCCACATTCATTTAACCACCATAGACTCGCACGTGTCATGCCTCATAAGTTTTTTAATCAGTTGGTATATGAATGCAGTTATTCCATCCATAATTAAATGCATATGCATGCTATCATGCTATGATCCACTGCACCCTTTCCCAATAGGGTAAGAGTGTGCATTGTACTACGGCAATATACGATGCTGTACCGGTACGGTCACGGCTATAAGCGGCGACATCCACAATGCAAATGTCATGACATGTTATGAATGATATGATAATCATAAACCACATGAATTCCGACATCAAAGGAGCATCAACATGTTCGTCATGGATTTAACCTCAAGGAACATCAACATATCCGCAATAACATATCCACCACGTATTTATTTTCATATTCCGCATTTGGCACATTAAACAAATTACCACGTGACTACGAGCAACCTATCCAAAGCATGTCAAATGATTATTAATTGCTACCACAACCTCATTTAGAAAATATGCAACCATGGCATAACATTTCAAATTACGAGAATCATGTAGATTGCAAGTAGTAAGAATAACGAGTTAAACGGTATCTCATCCGCTATATTTACTTGCCTCTACCGACGAAGCGAAGCAATCACGCGTGATCGGGAGCGTAGCCACCTGCCCAAAAGTACCTCTCAACACAATACTACAGCAAGAGAATCGCGTCTTAAGAAATAAAGTTGTCTCTAAACCCCGTACCCACACATAACCCTCTCCATTAACAGTCCTACCCTCGGCCCGCTGTAACAGTTTTGCTTAATATTTTTGTATCTTTATCACTATTAAACCATTTATAGTAAATGATATATTTCTGGAAACTACACTGAAATATCTTCAACTTTCAAGTAGACCACTAAATTTTATTTTACTGCTAACATGGTGTAATTTAATGCGCAAAACAGAGGATATGCCCTGTTTCTGCAATCAGGCCAGTCAATTTCTAACGCACAGTACCTTCTGCACAACGCTCTAAAATTTATGATTTTTATGCAATAGTTATTTTAGTGAATTCCCTACAATTTTCATAACTGTAGCTAAAATAACCATCTACTACTCTGAAACTACGACCGAACGTCAATCTGTCTCAGCTTGCACCTCTGCCAAACAGCAAAGTTCCCGAGTCTGCTGCGCCCAAATCTCGTGGCGTAAAATTCTAGAAAAATTAAAGAACATAGACCTCGTCGTCCTCTACAATTTTCCTTTGGTCAGACCCGCATAAAAATCGTTTCGATGCCCTAATCTGCGCAAACAGTCTCACTGCACAAATCTGACTACGCACATACAGCAGCAAATCACTAATCGGATAATCAATTTGCTAATCCCCTTCTAATCCCGTGCCAAGAACCCTAATTACTCTAAAAACAGAAAGATTTGGGATTGAAAAAATTTACCTAGGGGATCCCTTGGGATCACCCCTCTTCTTTCCTCCTCTTCTTCTCTTCCCTCTCTTCTTCTTCCTTATCTTCTTCTTTCTTTCTTCTCGCTTCCTCCTTTGCACCAATTGATAGCAGCAGGGGAGAGGAGATGGAGGCGCAATTGGGAGGGGAGGGTGGCGGCCACTAATTAAACAGGGGGCGGATGCGGCTTAGGGTTTAGGGGGGAAGGGGGTGCGGCCACCCCTTGGCCGGATGGCCCAAGGAAGTAGGCACACCCTCCAGGCAACCCACTTAGAGTTTTTTTTCTTTTTTGTATGCTATTCCATAATTTTTTTATTTTCCTTCCCACGATTTACCAAAAAACCGCGCGACTCCACGATTACTTTAAAGCTGACGCCGATACGACGTTCAGGGTATTACACGTACTGATGCTAATTTTCTAAAACTATGTTCCCTAAATTATACATAACTACACGCTTCTACGGCTGTTAATTTTGTAAAACTACATGTTTAATAAATTTAGTATAACAAATATTTAACTATTTCTATCTAGATCTACACCTACGGTTGCTTCTTCGTCCCCTCTCTGTTTCTACGCCTGCTAATTTTCTATAACTACATTAACTAAATTTTTTATACTAAAAATTGTACTAAAATTTCTATACTAAAAATGTTCCATACTAAAAAAGGTATACTAAAAATTTTCTATACTAAAAATTGTACCAAAATTTCTATACTAAATTTTCTACATCTAAAATTTTTACTAACACTAATATTTGATAAAAAATATACTACAAATATCTGGATCTGAAGATCTGAATGGATGGAATGACTCCCACTCATCCTTCCTCCCTCTCCTCTCCTCCTCCTCCTCTCCCTCTCATCCCCCTCCTCTTCTTCCCCTCCTTCCTCTCCTCTTCTCTTCTCCCATCATTTCTCCCCTCTTCTCTTCTCTTCTCTCGGCTCCGAGCGAGTGAATGAAAATCAAATGGTAGTTTGGGGCGGCGGCGGTCGAGCGCGGCCCTTTTTAACCCCACCTGTCGCCCAGGCATTGGGCGACTGGAGGTCCAGTCGTCCAACCGTACAACGACTGGACCTCCAGTCGCCCAACACCCAGGCGACAACAATAATTCATCCAACCATTACCATATTGCCCACGTGTCGTCTCCCGGTTGGGCGATTGGCTCTAGTACCCCCCATTGGGCGACTGGAGCATTTTTTTGTAAAAAAATTTCTCGCGGGTTTATTTCTGTAATTTTGAATAAAAATAGATTATTCGTACAAAAAATTCCAGTTTTACTCGTCTGTCGACCGCTGCCTCCGAAATTTCAGTCATTTTTATTTTGGCCACTGAGGATCTCCGTCCAACGCTTCACATCTGTCCCGTACTCCCTCGGTCACTTCTACGTTTCACCTCCTAAGAGTTGCACAAATGAACTACGGATTCTATCTACGTACCCTCTAGCGATGCCCCCAACTTCCCTTGTTGCCTTGCCACCTTGCCTAGGTTGCCTCTGACGCCGGTGAGGCCAGCCTGTGCGGGTCCATTTGTTGCTGCCCCCTCTCGGCGTGGCTACCGACACCACTTGCCTTCTCCAACATCGCCACTTCTTCTATTTCTTTGGCATTTACCTTTAATCACCACAAACACACCCCAACTTCGGTAACCACCGCCACCAATCCCGTGGCTGACCGCGCCTTCGCTGCGTCACTGTGCAACACAACCCTAATCTCGAAAGGTGAGAATTCAACTTATTTCCCCAAAGGTTATTATTGTTGGAAATTTTATATGACTTTCAATATTTATTATGATTATTGTCTATTTTACTCAATATAGAATTATTCATATTATTGATACAGGTGATAGAGAATATTTTGATGCGGAATTTGACTCGAGGAATTAATACTTGAGGTGCCAAGGACGACTGTGCTGGAATATGATAGATATATTAATTGAGATCAAGTCTACTGAAATTTGATATGCATGCATTTATTTAACCTGGGCACGGTACAGAGCAGAATAGTTGGGTTTGTTTTGCAGGATCGGCTTTGCAGGCTGTTGACCCACATGATCAGGTTGGAATTGATCTCATAAACAACCTGATCATGGCGCATGACTCACACATGTGTGCTTGAGACTAATATATTTTAGACTCATAAAACTGACATGTCTGATCGTGGTTGATGACATGGTTCAGGAGTCTCACGGGATACCGGAAACACATAGATCATTTTGAAACACCTGAAAGTGGAGTATATAAATAGGTCTATACCCTCTAGTCTCATAATATATTGTGAGTGGTACCATAGATAAAGCAAAAGAATAGAGGATAAACTAAAAAGCTTTTATAAAATTAATCTAGGATTTGAAGAAAACTCAATAGTGATACCAGATCCAGTTTTTTTCGCGTGCGCCGCGCGACGTTCTTCCTACTACAGTTTCCTCTCCTCGGTCCTCGCACGAGACGTCCTCAGCCCATCGCGCCGTCCTCGTTCGGTGTGCTCGCAGTCTCGCGGGGACACGTTCACACGGATCCATGGGAGTCTCGCACGTGTGAAGAAAAGGCAAGTCGTGATAGGGTCTGTTCTTTTCCTCCGAAGCCGACGGTTTTTGGCTTTTGCTACAGTACCTAACTTTCAAATGCAGTATTTTCTCAAAACGTGGTCTACAGGTTAAACGATCTACACGTTAAAAGCTCAACATCTGTACCTACCAAAATCGCAAGTGAATATCTGTCTCTCCGTAATCTGTACCGTAAACAGCTAAAATTCAAAAATTTCAGCCAAAAGCCATAAGCCGCAGCCGTAAAGAACAGGCCCCACCAGCCGTCATCAAAATCCCTGGACGTGAAGCTTGTAGATCAACGCGTGCGTCTCTCCGAGGAAACCAACACAGCAATGCCATCCAAAGCAACTCTGTTTTAGAAGAGGAATTAAATTACAAATGCTACTTATTTTTTCTGAAGAAGTGTAGGTTATGGTTGTTCTACACTCTTCACCAAATACTCATAACTCTGAGTTAACTTTGGAGTGGAAAAAGGAAACAATAAAAGGAATTAACAAAAGAGGAAACCTTGTGGTAATTTAAGAGAAAAGCTTAACAAGAAACGCGATCGAGACGATCATAGAAATTATAACTCGGATCTGAGGAATGAAAAGTATAAGAATTTGAAGTATCACAATTATAGTCAGTATGGGTATTTCAGGGCTAACTGCAGGAAAAAGAAGAAGCACAATGAGCAAAGGAATAAAAAAAATCAACCAGTTGAGCGTAAAGGCAATTCTTTGCCTGACGGTATGTCTAATATTTTTGTATACACTGAATCTTTACTTAGTACTACTTTTTCAAATAGTTGGGTTGTCGATTCTGGTGCTACTTCTCATATACTAGAGATAATAGAGATTTCACTTCAATGCAAATAATTTTAAGGGGAAATAAATATATCTTCTTAAACACTAATGCACTTGGAATTGAAAATTATATCCTAAAACTCCCCAATGGAGGAAAATTATTATTGCAGGACACTTTATATTCACCTAGCATGAGAAGGAATTTAATCTCTTTTGTTTAGTTAGAATCTATTGGTTATGACATACTATTTGGAAAAGAAAGTGTTAAAATATTACTCAATGGGGAATTAATGCTTACTAGAACTCGTCATGATGGTCTTTATTTTCTTGGTGAATTATCCATTGATGACAATATTGATTGCTTAGTTGGTGAAAATAACTCCGTAGCGAGGAATACTAATGATAGGAACACATGCTCAGGGTCATATTTATAGCATTTACGACTTGGTCATATATCTAAAAATAGAATTAAGAGGCTTATTAATTCTGGAATTCTACACTTTAAGTAGGAGAATTTTGGTATTTGTGAGGCATGTATAATAGGTAAGATGACCCGTGCGCTTTTTCCAAAGGCGGAAAGATCTAATAAGTCTCTTGCCATTATTCATTCTGATATTTGTGGTGAAATGTCTACTTCCACTAGAGATCAAAAGATTCATTTTATCACGTTCATTGACGATTATTCTAGATTTGAATATGTGTATCTTATTAAACAAAAGTCAGAAGGTTTTGATATGTTCAAGACATTTAAAATTGAAGTGAAAAATCAATTAAATCGAAAGATCAAAGTTTTAAGAACTGATCGTGGAAGAGAATATATTTCAGGAATATTAAATGATTTCTATAAAGAGCATGAAATTATTCATCAGTATACCATACCTTACACTCCACAACAAAATAGTGTTGCTGAAAGGAGGAATAAAATATTTATGGATATGGTTAGGCCTATGATGGCTTATTCAGATCTTCTTTTATCTTTTTTGGGGAAACTTTACATAATGTTATTTATTTATTAAATTATTCGTCATCTAAGACTGTAATAGTCACTTCTAGTGAGTTCTAGACTGGAAAATAAATTATAGCCTAAAACACACCAGGAATTTGCTATTGATTATTCTTTGGAATTTAAAGAGTAGAAGTTTTATGATATAGGAAAAAGGATAAACTGGAGGAAAGCAGGAATGTAACACTTTTATATCTAAACACACCTCGCCGTGTTAAGTGGGAAAGGGTGGAATTATTTACAACTCCACAAAAATACAGATGGACACATCTAGTATTAATTCTCACATCGAAAGAGATTCTGCTCCTGAAGGAAATACAAATCAAACTTCAAATACTAACTTACTTAGGAAAAGTGAGACGAATTTAAGTACACCCTAATATCTAGATGATTATTATTTGTTCTTTAAACTCGATGAAGAGGAATAGAGTTTGGGAACTTGTTGATCTACCAAAAAACCACAAGTCCATAGATTGTAAATATTTTTTAAAAAGAAAATTGAATGCAGCGGGTTTAGTGAAAAATTATAAGACTAGACTTGTTGTTGAAGGCTTTACACAAAGGGAAGGTATTGACTTTGTGGAACTTTACATAAAGGAAATGTATTGACTTTGCGAAAAAAATTTCTCCTGTTGCTAAAATTACTGCAATTTATATTATTAGTGCTTTGACGATTTATTGTGATCTTGAACTCCACCAAATAGATGTTGAAATTGCCTTTCTTAATGGTCTTTTGGAGGAGGAAATTTATATAAAACAGCCAGAAGATTTTGGAGAAAAAGGAAATAAAAATTAGGTTTGCAAATTGAATAGATCAATTTATGGTCTTAAACAAGCTTCACGTTAGTGGTATGTTCTATTTGATAATTATATTACGTCATATGGTTTTCAATGATGGAAGGTGATATATATAAAAGTTATGCGTAAGTGTTTTGTCTTATTACCTTTATGTGTTGATATTCTCATTGCTTCTAATGGCAAAATTATATTGATGGAAGTGAAAGCTTGGTTATCTTCTAAATTTGATATAAAAGATATGACGAAAACTTCCTATGTTTTAGGAGAGGAAATACATAGAGATCGGAATAAAAGATTTTTTTGGGTTGTCCCAAAAGGTATACCTTGGAAGTGTTTTAAACGATTTTCTATAGAATACAATAAACCTGTTAATACACCTGTTGTGAAGGGATCTATACTCAGTGAGGAATTTTGTCTGAATATTCTTGAGAAAAAAAGAAAACTATACTCAGTGAGGAATTATGTCCAAATACCCCTGAGGAAAAAGCTAGAATAAATGGATTTTCTCATTCTTCTGCTTTGGAATGTCTTATGTATACTATATTATTCACACGGTCTGATCTTAGTCATAGCATTGGAATCCTTAGTGGATATCAAAAGAAACGTGGAGAAGAGCACTGGAAATAAATCAAATATGTACTGTATATGTCAAAGAAATATATAGATTATTCATTATGTTTTAATGGCCATAATCTTCAATTGCAAGGTTATTTTGGTGCTGATTGGCAAATGGTTTTTGATTATCTATTTACTTTGGCAAGAGGCGTTATTTCTTATTGCAATAGGAAATATGATACAATTGCTCATTCTACCATGAAAGCTGAATACATTACTGCATCTGAAGTAGCAAAGGAAATTACATAACTAAGGGAATATCTTGTACCATTTAAGATCGTGAAAAGTGCATCACAATCTATCACTTTTTTTAAAGTAAAAGTAAACACATTGAAGGAGTCAGTTAGTCAGGAATTATTTTTTTAAGCATGATTAAGTCATCGGATTTCAGTTTATTGATTGAAATATTCCAGCCAAGTGGGAGATGTTGGAAATTTTTTGTGGCTTTCAATATTTATTATGGTTGTTGTCTACTTTACTCAGTGTGGAATTATTCATATTAATGATGCAAGTGATAGGGAATATTTTGATGGGGAATTTAACTAGAAGAATTAACACTCGAGGTGCCAAGGATGGCTGTGCTGAAATATGGTAGACATATTTATTGAAATCAAATCTACTGGAATTTGATATGCATGCATTTGTTTAACCTGGACATAGCAAACGGCGAAATAGCTAGATTTGTTTTGCAGGATCGGCTCTACAAGTTGTTGACCTACATAATCAGGTAGGAATTGATCTCATAAACAACCTGATCAAGGCGCATGTCTCACATATGTGTGCTTGGGACTAATATATTTTAGACTCATAAACTGGTATGTCTGATCGTGGTTGGTGACATGATTCAAAAGTCTCATAGGAATACCGAAAACAGGTAGGTCACTTTGTAACACCTGGAAGTGGAGTCTATAAATGATCCCTATCCTCTAACCTCATAATGTATTGTGAGCGGCACCACAGATAAGACAGAGGAATAGATGATAGACTGAAAAGTCTCCATAAAATTAATCTAAGGTTTAAAAAAAGCCCAACAATTATTCGACAGGTTTATATAGCAAACTTGTGGCATACACTAGCAAAGGATTCAAAAAATAAAAAACGAAAAGAATACCAGACTCCCTCTAGTTCCAATTACCGGTTTTAAACCGGTTATATTTTATCAAGCAAAATTTAAACTTAAAATTTGAATTAGACTAGCTTTCGGTCGGTTACCGCCTGTTTGACCCGTTGTCGCTGAGAATTACCCTTCGTCAACTTAAATCAAAACTTTTTTGGATTTATATTTTTATTGGTCTGAGCCACGTCCACTAACCAATTATTACGGTTGTTTATCCTTGTTTCTCGCTCGTCTAGGGTCTTTTTTTGGTTTCGGTTTATAGCTTTTGGGTATTCATGAGAGAGAATATGGAGTAACAGAAATTTATGTATGGTTTTAGCCTATATAAATGAAGTTGCGATAGTATATACTATAATAAATTTATAGACCCTGTCTTGATAAAACACTCTGTTTGAAAGTTAATCACTGTAGAAAAACTGAAAAATAGTTTTTAGAAACTAAAAATAAGAGACCGATCTCTAGATAACTGGAAACAAACACAAGCGTGGTGGAATTCCTTGCTGCTTGGGACGAAGGTGCCGGGAAAAAGCCGGGAAAGTGCACTCGCTTCACTGTCTTGAAACGAACAATCGTGGGTGGAATTCCTCGCTGCTTGGGACGAAGGTGCCGGGAAAAAACCGGGAACGCTTCACCGCACTGTTCGATCTACGGCTGCAACCTTGCTGTTGGGTACGGCGTTACTGCTATGTGCTATGCACGTGACGTGTGTGCTGAAACTGGACCCAGTTGACGATGGCTATCAACCATTCAACCTCCGGCCGTGTGGATCCAAATTCGAAGCTGCTAGGCCGCCGTCCCACGCAGGTTCGCAGGCAGCATGGGCTGCTGCATGCACCCACCGCTTCGCTTCGCTGCGCTGCGCGGCTGCGCCAAAGCGCTCACAGCCCGACTGCCATCTGGGCTTCAAACTGATTGCCCGAGTGGCCTCCACGGGCCACGGCCGCCCGGATCTCTGTTTCTCTTTCCGAAAGAAAATTCCTGGAGGTTGGACAGGAAGAGTGATAGTTGTGAAATGACTACCAAGGGCTATGCGACGATTTTATTTTAATGAACTATTATTATTTTAGAGGAGTGGAAAATTAGAATTTGTAAATTTACAGATTTTTTTGATAGCTTGCAGAAATGGATGATTCTGAGAAATTTAAGTTATGGGATGATTTGGTGACATATATAAGTGGTTATAAGTTGTATAAGACATGTTATTACCAATATGGGTCAGATTGTGAAGAATTTATGTCCGAAAATAATTTCTTTGTCTTTGGATGTGCATGGTCTCTTGAAGTCAACCATGGTAAACGCAAGGATTGATCTATGCTCATGGAGGAGCCAGGGCCCAGATCGATCAAAGATGTCGTATGAGATGGCTGAGCTCAAGTATAACACGAGAAAGGCATGAAATATTGAAGGAAAGTATGAACGGCAAGTTGCACCATGTGGTTTGGTCGCCAAGTGAGGTGTGGTCCGGTGGAACCAAAACAGGAGGGACTTGCCGATTCATAGCTAGCCAGTAATGCACCTATACGTAGTAAGCATGGTGATTGCTTGCAGTGGCAGTATATAACTAGGTCAAGAAAGGGTATTATGATAGTTTGATCGAAATATCAGAAAATACCTTGGAGTAAATTCACGTCACTTGGGAGAGCGGTTTATGTCAAGCAGAAACTGAGAAGATTAAATTGGATGCACTTAGCGGATTCAGACTTATACGCTTTGCAAAGCGTGTATAAGAGTAGTGTGTGGGGTTATTAGGTTTTTTCCAATATGGTAAGTGGATAGTATTTACTAAGGGTTAGATAGGGCTGGCTGGTTCATCTATTTAACAGGTTGGGATGGAAACTTGTGGTTAACCATCCAATCACCCTCTCTTGAGGCCAAGTGTTCATGAGTTCTAGGGTTAGGGTTTAGGAGAAGTTAAGTATTGTGGTGTGCTCTCTTATCTTCCAGGTGGAGTGACTGTAAAACATTCATCTTCAACTAGCGATACATTAATCTTTATTTATATCTATGAATCTCTCTTGTGTTGATTGATTTGCTCTTGATTTGATTGGTTTTTCCTTCTCTCTCCCCTTCTTGATCTTACTATGCCAAGAACGTGTAAGAGATGGAGATAACTTCTAAAAATCGATCTAATTTCTGGAAATTAATTTCGACCTATCTAGACACTTACATGGCAGTTTATGAAAAAACATGTTTTTTGTTCTTTTTGGCCTCTCCAAATGATTTTTTAATCCAACTATTTCTACCTTAATTTATTTGATGTTCTAGGTTATTGTGATATATGAAAATACATCTAAAAACATCTTAGCTATCATTCACCCACGAGCAAATTATATTCACCATTTTTGACCCATTTTTGGTGCAACCTTCTTTCAAATGGAAAAATATTAGAACTTTGGTAAAGATTTTCTAGGTCATTGATTGGAATAGGTTTCTAACATCATAGAGAATGCACATACCAAATTTCAAGTGATTTAAAATTTTGGTTTGAGAGTTAGTTCAATTTTAGGTTTTGACCCGGTTTTAGTGTAATATAGCTTCACAAATTAAAAGATCACAATTCTCTTAAGTTATTTTAAGGTTTTTTTGGTTGGGATGGGTTCTTAAGGTTATGATCTATTTTCGGTTGATGTTTCAAGTGTTTTGGATTTACGGATCAAAAGTTTTATAAATTTTCATTTTTGAAATAGTGCTGAATTTATTCTTCACAGGCTTAAATTACTATGGCACAATAATGTTTAGAATTTTTGGTTCTCGATATTCATAGCTTCTTATAACTATTGGAGGAAGAATTGATGAATATTTAAGGAAAAATTAGAAGACATTAAGCATCAGGGTGGGTGGATTAAGAAGAAGCAAGCCATTTGGGTCATCATAGGCATATTAGAGACACTATGAGTGTGAATTAGTAATGCTACTTTGTAATATCATCACGCAACATCTTCATAGGTTAAGCTACATGGCATTGGGATCACCTCAATCATTATGTGCTGGATCCGGCCCTTGTATAATTACAAGTTCTATTTGGTATATAAGATGGATTTATAAGAAACTTTTAGAAGGATGAGGTGCAAAAACCGGACCTGGAACCCTGATCAAATAGCACCGAGTGGACGATAGAAGGGCCAGGTAAAAATATGCGGGCAAATAACCGAACTGATAAGATGCTACCGTTCTGGTCCTTCGGGAAAGAAAGAAAAAAAAGAGGATATATACTAGCGATGTGATTGACAGGGACACGGGCACATGACCGTATTTTCTTTATTCCATTTTTTTTACTTTCCTTTCTTGATAAACTCATTATAAGCTCAGTTCTTGTGCTTTTTATCAAGTTGATGTCAATGCTGACCGCTAATAAAGTTAATTTCCCTGTAAACAAGCTGGACCGGTTGTGATCAACCCCTTTTCTTTCTGGATTGAGATCCTCTAAAATATCAGTTCGTGGATTTTTGTATCATAGAGGCAAGAATTGATGCATAATTGATAATCGCGAAGTCCTATTCCGCGTGCGTGCTTTGGTTTAAGTGCACGCACGCCACTGGAAAGCCGCTGGATCGGAGCAAGCTAATTGTGGGACGTCACCTATAGGGGTGGAAATCGGTAACGAATAATTTGTTTTATTCGATATTTGTATCCGAGAAAATACGAATATGATAAGCAAAAATTCGTATTCGAAAATATTCGTATTCGTATTCGAGAATATTCGTATCTGTATTTGAGAGTATTCGCATTCGCATTCGTATTCGAGAATATTCGTATATGTATCCGTATTCGAGACTATTCGTTTCGTATTCGATCCGTTTCTAGAATCCATGAAAAATTCGTACAAATTTTGTGATTCAAAATTTGAATCTAGGTGGTTTAAAACCGATAACCGGTCAAAAACCGGTGAAAATCGCTAGGAATCCGTTTTATCCGATATTCGTATTCGAGAAAATCTGTATTCGAAAATATCCATATTCGTATTCGTATTTGAGAATATTCGAATTCGTATTCGTATTCGTTTAAAAATATGGATTCGTATTCGTATTTGATACTATTCAACCGTATCCGATCCGTTTCCACCCCTAGTCACCTGCATGCAGAGCTAGGGAAGCAACACCATGTCTCTTTTTTTGTGAGGTAAGTTGAATTTTTGTATAAAATTTTGCTGTAGGCAAATCACCACTTTGATTTCAAATTTATGGTATTGCTTAAAAATTATACTTATTTTGTTTTCATGTGTATATCAACTTGCTTTCCAATTTATACTGACTTACTCCTAAATTTATGTTGACTTTCTTTCCAAATTTAAACTGATTTGAATTTTTAGACAAAATTTGCTTTTAGTAAATCATGACTTTGTATGCAAATGTATAACCTTACTTGCAAATTGTACTCATTTTATTTCCATGTGTATCCCAATTTACTTTTAAATTTATAGTGGCTTGCTCCTAAATTTACAATTTATGTTGACTTTGTTTTCAAATTTAAACTAATTTGATTTTTTGCACAAAATTTGATTTAGGTAAATCATGATTTTGATTCCAAATTTATTACCTTACTTGAAAATTATACTTATTTTGTTTCCATGTGTATCTCAACTTGCTTTCGAATATATACCGATTAGCTCCTAGCGGAAATTATAGTGTGCATGATAACAATATAATATGTGTGTAACAAAGGGTGCATGTGGCAATATATGAAATCAGTTGTGCATGTAGCGATATAGGTAGCTCACCCGAAGTGTAGCGGAGTCCATTGATAATTCCGTTTGTAGTATTACTCAAGATCCCGCTCGTTTGGATTTCAGCTTCGACTTCTAGTTTCTAGTATCTTAATTTCGTTTTTGCTAGCTTTTAGCATTTTTATTTTTTTCGTATTCTTTTGTATTATACGTGATGGAATAATATATTTTTTCTATTTTTAAAATTTAATTTCGCTAAAAAAGCTACGAGCTGTAACAGTGAAAAAACCTCAAATAATAAAAAAAACCAAAAGCTACAATTTTAAGCCCAAATAAGCACACCAACGCGTTCCGGACAACCTGGACTCCATTATAAGTTACCTACCAAACTCGTGGAAGCCTGCAAGAAAATTTGCGCATGCAAAGTCAGTTGCAAATATTGAATTCCACTCTATCCGGCCGTATAAATATCCTCCACCCCAATTCCTTTCTTCCTCACTACAACAAAAAAACTCTGGTAGTACACAGGAGCAGCATAAGAAAACGCTACCACAATGGCTTCCCTCGCCACCTCTTCCATCCTCCTCGTCCTCGTCCTCCTCGTCGCTGCCGCCGACGCCGCGACTATCACCATCACCAACAAGTGCGGGTACACTGTGTGGCCGGCGGCCGTGCCGCCCGGCGGGGGCAGGAAGCTCGAGACGGGGGAGACGTGGACCGTCCGCGTGCCCGCGGGCACCAGGGCCGGGCGCGTGTGGGGGCGCACGGGCTGCGGCTTCGAGTCCAACGGCAAACTCGGGCAGTGCCAGACGGGCGACTGCGGCGGCGTGCTGCAGTGCAAGAGCCGCGGGGCGCCGCCCACCACGCTGGCCGAGTTCTTGCTCAACCAGCACAACAACCTGGACTACTTCGACATCTCCCTCCTCGAAGGCTTCAACGTGCCCATGTCCATCCTGCCGGCCAGCGGCGGTGCCGGGTGCCCCAGGAGCGGGCCGCGGTGCCCGGCGGAGATCACGCAGCAGTGCCCCGGCGTGCTGCGGGCCAAGGCAGGGTGCAACAACCCGTGCGCTTCGTTCCAGCAGGACAAGTACTGCTGTACCGGCACGGCGGCGAACAACTGCGGACCGACCGACTACTCTCTGTTCTTCAAGAGGCTGTGCCCCGACGTGATAACCTACCCAAAGGACGACCGCAACACCACCTTCACTTGCCCGGCCGGCACCAGCTACCAGATCGTCTTCTGCCCGTGAGCGTCGACCGCGCAACGAAGTGATCAGTTTGGTCTTGGACTCGTGTGTGTGGCTATGTGGCATACAAATAAGCATAAGTTTATCTGATCCGATCTTCATAAATAAATCGGAGTCGCTAATTCACAGGCGACTGAAAATATAAAAATCACAGTTGATTACCTCGCCATAGGATCTTGTGTTGCAATTCATGCGGTTCATCCTCTAGCGACAGCGGATAGTGGTGACGGTGGTCGATAGATTAGGGTGTGAGTTCACCCATTTAGGGTTCAGATTCACCGTGCACCCTAGGCTTATAGGGAAACCGGGGGCGGTGGTGGATTGACAGTGGGCTGTGGTGCTGTTGGTGCTGCAGGATGGAGGAGGGCAGTGGGCGGTGGCAGTCGGTGAGGGTGACAAGAACTGAAGAGGTTAGGAGGTGGTGGCAGATTTGACGGCGGCAACCGTCGGAGATAAGGAAGGAGGTGACAAGGGCGTGAATCGTTGGAGAGGTTAGGAGATGGCAGGAGGTGGTGGCGGATCCAGTGACAGCAGCTGCCGGAGACGAGAAGGAGGCGCTGTAGGGGCGAATCATCGGAAAGGATGAAGAACGGTAGCGTAGGAGGTGGTTAGGCCGGAGAGAGGGAGGTGGGAGCAGTGCCAGGGAGAGGAGATAGCTGGCGAGCCTTGCCAGCACAGGTGGCAGCGTCGGCGAGGCGATGGGTGGCGGTTTACGTGAAGCGGGCGGTGAGGGAGGTGACGCGCATAGAGAGGGTAGAGGTCGAGAGAATCAGGTTGGGGGAGGGGGAAGGGAATTTATATGAGGAGAATCCAACGGTCCACAAAATTGATTGTGTTTTTTAAAGCAGCCGACTATGGTATAGTCAGTACCATAGTCGGGCCATAAATAAAGACAACTGGGTATATACAATGGTGCGTACACGATGTACACCGGCCGCCGGACATGGATGTACACACGTATCCTATTCAACCAGGGGAAACTAGTAAACAATAAAATACTCTTGTTGCGTCTTGAAGTCTATATTGTACGTTGGAGTACTGCTAGCCCACGCTATATCATTGGAATGCATTTTCAATGGTATAACAGTTTCATATGGAATCATGCGGTTTTATTTTCATAAAATTATGGTTTGTATTTGAAGTTTCAAAATAGGTTTTAGCGTGCCTCATGAAAAGTTCTTACGAGTTTTCAGATTTCAGGCTTGATGTTTCAAGTAGGTTTCAGAGCATTTCATGATAATTTTATGCAAGTGTCAATGTGTTTCAAGAAGTTTGAAGTTTCATGAACAATTTCAAGCAAGTTTTATGGGATTCCACGAGGTTTTAGTTGAAACTCCATAAAACTTTAATAAAACTTCAATGAAACCTAGAGTTTCAGAAACTTAAACTTCAATGAAACTCCAAATTCATTCTAAAATTATGATGAAGCTTCAATGAAACCTCAATTTTCAAAGCCAAAACTTCAAAGTTTGAACCTTCAAATAAGAAATTTCTAGCTTTAGAGGTGGGTTTCGAAAAGGTTTTTATCACAAGTTTTATGGATGTTTCAAAAGGTTCGAGGGAGTTTCAAACCAAGATATGTCATCTATTATAGTATTAGAACAAAGGTAAAAGGAGCCACCATGTTTGCTTTCAAAGGGTAGAAATTTCCACGTTAATCGGAGAAAAAAAGGGGAAAGATCCACACCAATGATCGTGGTGGGTCCAGATTACAACAATCTAGATTAAAAAAGAGTACATGTCAAATACAATCCAAAAAAACTAAAATTTAGAATAAAAAGTAAAAGAAAATTAACAATTTGATTTCCATATGAATACATAAGTAAAATTAAATAAAAATAATTAGGAATAAAAATTAAACAAAAATTAACAATTGGGTTTGTATACGAATTCCAACAAAAATAATTACCATTTGGTATAAAAAATAAAATAAAACTAGCAATTTGGTTATGATCCGAATTCAAAATTAAAATCCCTAAATAACTGTAAATCACAATAAAAATTAAACAAAAATTAGCAATTGAATTTGCGTATGAATTCCAACTAATCAAATAGAATTTCGAAATAGAAAACAAAAGAAAACTTGCAATCTGATTTCCATACAATTCCAAAATAAAATCATTAAATAGCTAAAATTTGGATTAAATTAAATAAAATTAGCAATTTAGTTTCCATATGAATTCCAAAGTAAAATCTCTAAATAAATATAATTCAGAATACAAATTAAATAATATTAGCAATTGGATTTATACACAAATTCCAACAAAAAATAAAATAAATTTGGGAATAAAAATATAATAAAATTAGCAAGTAGATTTTGATATGAATTCCAAATTGAAATCCCTAAATAACTATAATTCCTAATAAAAATTAAAAAATAGCAATTGGATTTTTATACAAATTTCAAGAAAAAATAATTGAAATTTTTGGTAAAAAGAAAAGAAATTTTGCAATTTGTTCCCATACAATTGCAAAGTGAAATCCCTAAATAACTAAAATTACATGTAATTTATGTAAAATTAGCTATTTGATTTGTATAAGTACCACAATAAAAACAACTGTAAATTTTCATAAAAATAAAATTTATAACAAGGATAGCACGAATGGTGTTCGAGGAGACCATGAAATTGTTCAATAATGTCGATTTGTTCAACACAAAGACATTGATCCACTAGGAAGTAAAGAGACGAAACGATGGCAGGGAGATGAGGACAATGTCGTGCTGCCCATCTTAGTCGTTTCACAAAGACAATATTGTGTTACTTGTTGAAGTTCTAAAGAAAGATCAGAGTCAAAAGAGCCAATGGCCACAATGACAAGTGGTGAGTTTCAGCATTGTTGAAGAAGTTAGTATCCATATAAGCTTGATAATAGGTAATCTTTGGTAAGGAGGAGATAAAACTTTGCATCGAATATGAACTATTATAATATGAAGTCATCAGGTAGTTAGGACGTGCCATTGCTGGTAAGAGGCACGGCATCACCTATAATAGCAAGAAGATTCTTCATACCATTAGACAGAAGATTTTTCGTATCATTAGATAGCGATTAAATCAGACATACTGACATTAATAAAGATATAAGATCATCGTAGTTAGTGAGAAAACCAAAAAATTAAGATAACTAATGTTGAAAAAGAAGAGCATCGATATGGAAGAAGGGAGACATCTAGCACTAATCAAAGCGGAGCGTCGTTCGGCGGGTTAGGCTCTCCTCGATCTACGTACAACTGTACAAGCAGACTCATCACGCGGCGAGGTCTTGCTCTTCTTTTCTTTTTAGAGCCATGGCGGCTTGACTAGACCACTCAACCTGCAGTAACATCTCCATCCTGATCCACTACAGTACGACGGAATACGTGCCAAGCCTTGGATGATGTACTGGACGCCAAACCGACTTGACGCTAGGCCAAGCAGATGTCAAGCCCCGATCCGCTCATCCGCATCACACACACGGAAAATGGTTCCTGTATTTCTGAGAATATATACTTTCATTTTTAATATATCTTTTTAATAATATTATTATATATTTTTATCTATTTGAACATACTTTAATAATAATTGTAAGATATTTAAATTGTGTTTCACGAAAATTTCATCAAAGTTCAATTTTTATAGCATAATTTATGTATTTACTCTTTTTATACATCAAAAAGTGTATATAGCAAAAACAAATAGCTTCGATGAAAAGTTTTCAATCAAGTCGCATTGAAGTATCTTAGAGTTAGTATTTAAGTATACCGAAAGTGATAAAGAAGTATAAATAGTTTGTTTAAGTGATATATCAAAAGTGAGAGTATATACTTATGTGAGTACGAAAAAAACTTCACACACATATATACATATAGTAAGTTATATACGCATATATATACATATATAGGTATATATACATATACATACATGTATATATACATATATACGCATACACACATATCTTTACTATTATAAAAGAAGGAGTTGGTGGTTGGTCCGTCTTCACTCCTCTCTTCTCAGCCATCCGATTTGATCTGGACCATTCGTCTCTCTTCTCCTCTCTCTCTCAGGATACAACCGCCCACCCCTCCACTTTTCTTATCTCCTCACTCATTATGGCCACCCTTCTCTCTCCGTCGCTTGCTTTCCAATGTTTGATGTGTGAAGTTAGCTAGATAATAAGTTCTGTTTCATTATTTTTATGACTCTGTTACAACGCACGTGTCTCTAACTAGTATATATAGGTGCAAGTGTTTCATGCACCTATGTGCCTAGGCACCCATATCAATACCTGTTGATGTGCTTTGAGATTTGTGACATTTAACGTGGATATCTTCACATACCCATAAAAAAATATATCTGAGATATCAAACTCCCAAAAAAACTAAATTTAACTTCAGTTTAATTAGTTCGAGCTACTTTCATAGTATATACTCATTGCAGTCGCATTAAATTCAAAAGTAGCTCAAACTAGTTTAAACTAAGTTCAAAACTCACTTACCATAAGTATATCAAGTGTATAAATTATTTTCATACCTAAACTCTAAAAAAAATTATCAATCATATACGTGCATCAGATGGTTCTTAATGTGAGTGTCTAGACACCCAGGTGCCTTACGTAATTTCTCTATATATATATATATATGTGTGTATGTGTGTTTATATGTGTGTATATGCATGTATATATGTATGTGCGCGCGTATGTATTGTTTTTTCAATCTGTGGTTGATAGTTTTTTCAGACATTGACAATGGAGCCGTCCTTGAGCCATCGATATATATAATATGTACGATTTTAAATTTGAAAGACTATTCAAAAAAATTATTCTATTTATCTCGATTTTCGAAGCGGCCGTAGCTACAAGCCAAAACAATGAGCCCGTAGAACCCTGCGCTGGACACGCATGGAAGTCAATATATTTGGCCTACACTAGAGGCGACCACAGTTTTCTAGTAGGAATGACTACAAGTTCCATGTCGCGCAGCAGAGCCTAACACGTAGCAGCTACGTGCGCTAGCGACCTCGTCGGCCTGGGCGATATTCAATGCACGTGGAAAATGGTCGCACCGACCTAGACATGGAGCACTGGCAGCCAGCGGCGGAGAGAGGGTGCTGGGAGGGGCCTGGTTCCCTCAACTTTCTACTAATACTTTATTATATAGTTAATTATATATATTTAATTAATAGTTTGATTTCTTCGAAAAAAATACAAAGTACATTTCACCTAATAATCCTGCTGATTTCTCAAGTCAAGAATATTATCCTCCTAAAATGAAGTGGAAAAATATTATCCTGCTGATTTCTCGAGTCAAGAAAGAGCTCAATTGAAGTGTCAATTGCCACATTTTCAACTTGATGTATGCAACCATCCAAACCTAAGTGCATTACTATTACTTGCTGATCTAACAAGTGGACTAGTTAAGACAAGTAAAAATTCATCTTATCCTATGGTGGATAAGTTGTTAAGATTAGTTTTAACTCTTCCGGTTTCAACTGCAACCACCGAGAGATGTTTTTCAGCTATAAAACTTACGAAGACGCGACTTTGAAGTACAATGGAAGATGGATTTCTACGAGATTGTTTGGTAATTTATATTGAAAAGGAATTGGCCGTAAAGATTAGTAATGATGATATTATTAAGACCTATGATCTTGCTGGTAGTCGTAGAGCTAAATTTAAGTTAATAGAGATGTAATTTTCTTTGCATTGTAATTTGCGAAACATATTACTCTGATATATGACTATTGGATCGGTAAATCCGGTATGGTTCATTGGTTCTACTCTATTTGTTGTCCATGTTGCCTCCCTATATCTAATTCTTGGCTCCGCCCCTGCTGGCAGCAGCAGCACGCTACTCTTGGAGTATGTGCCAATCAGAAAGGCAACAGAAGTCTCTGTCGGTCCAATATTTTTCTTAAAACATGTGATTTATAATTTTTTTAAATAAATAAACATGAACAGTTTTTTGTCACCATTTTAAATCATTTTATCGAAACAGTCTTTGAAGCGATTTATCGGTATTTGGTTCGTTCGCATAAGTACTCGTGCTAGATTTAAAAACCGTTAACCATAGCAAAAATGAACGCATCTGAAATAGACACAGGCAGCTAGCACTACGGGAAACACGTCATTTACCGAGTGCAAAAATCATTGCCGAGTGCCAAATTGCGGGCACTCGGCAAAAACCTTCTTTGCCGAGCGCCGCACTCGGCAACATATAGCACTCGGCAAATAGTACTTTGCCGAGTGTCCGCACTCTAAGAATATTGTCTTTGCCAAGTGCCGTGCACTTTGCAAAGGTAGGCACTCGGAAAGATCGGTAGGGCCTAACGGCATCCGGCGTCCTTTTGCCGAGTGCCCCCCGTTTGGCACTCGGCAAAGAATTTATTTTGCCGAGTGTCCAAACTTGACACTCGGTAAATGATTTTTTTTTTGGTTTTTTGCCACCAATTTTTTTTGAAGCTTTAGTACACTACCACAAACAACATGTTTAAATTTGGGACATTTGCATTGCTTTTTGGCATATTTCTATAGTTTATTTTATTTTGTTGAATTTTTCCAGGAAATGTAAGTTTGAACTGCAGGTGCATCGAATAATGGATTACATTCGTTCAAAAATGTTATCCTTGTTTCTTAGTGTAAATTTAGGCTAAATCCAGAGGCGTCTCGAAATTTCGATCAACGTGCTCACGGGCAAAGCCGCCAACTTGCGTGGGAGTGGTTTTTAATTGTATAAAATGCGAACAATTCGAAAATCATGAAACTTGTCGAGTTGTCGCCGTATCGTATGCGTATGCCGTGGAAAAAATTTGAAAAAGTTTCGAGCACGCTGTCACTTACGATGCTCACAAACCAGGAGATCTCCACATTTGAAAATAACAAACGTAGGACAAGGCATAGTCCTAGTTTTCGTTAAAGAACAACGTGAATTGTGTTGATCCTTTGCTTGAGCGACAGTATATCCAGGTTGCTTCGTTAACAATAAGCATCAGACTCGCTACATATTCAGTACAAGATTTCAACCTGTACATATGTATTGATGCTTATTTGATACGATGTTGTTTCTTGAAGAAAATGCTCCAAACTTCTCCCTTTCTTTTGCCCTAATGTTGCCACTACACATTAAATTCGAGATGCCTTGTCAATTTCTGCCAATTGTACTCGTACAACTAAAATATAATCTAGTTTTCACTCTACATGAAATGTTTACTTCTAAGCAAATGCAAAAGAACATCTGTTTATGTTTTCCTGGCAAGTATCTGACATGCGTCATATTTGCATATATTTAGCCGTCATTTTACCCTCATATTTTTCATATTTTAAGACCATTTATCATCATTTACATACTTTTCCTATATTTAATTGCTCGAAATGGACAATTTTACATTTTCTATATTTTTCACAGTCACAGCGATCTAGGCGCATAAACCATTTAATTTGGCATTCCGGACTGCTCAGACAATTATACGTGTCATCAGCGGACACGAGGATCTTTTCTCAAGAAATCGAGTTTCGAGGGCCAAAACAGAAGAAATCGATGGGAGAAGGACCTATTCGTAATTCTAGAAATCTTCGAGGGCCAAATCGCAAAACCGCCGAAAACCCCACCGGCCACAAACCCTAGCCGCCGCCCCAGATCCAAACCGAGTCCGGCATTCCTCTTCTCTGTCTCCCGACGCCTTCTTCTCTTCGCCCCCTTCTGCTTCCTACTCCTTCTCCACTCTCACGGCGAGGCGGCCAAACTCACGGCAGCCCACCTCCTTCATCCCAACGCCATCCGCTCCTGCTCCTCCTATCGCGCCACCAACACCACCTTCTCCTCCCCACCGCGCCACCATCTCCTCTCCGCCTCTCCTCACCACCGCGCCAACCCACCACGCCTTCTTCTCCATAGCGCCACTTTCTTCTCCGCCACCCTCTTCTCGGCCTCGCGCCTCCTCCTCGGGGCCGCTCCTCCAGATCCACCTCCCTTTTCTTCTCCGGCCGCCGTGCCGACTCACCGAGCGCCGCCGTCTTCACCCACCTCGACGCCGGCGCCGCCTCACCCACCGACGCTCCTCTTCTACCACTCCCGCTTATTCCTCTACAACCTCCGCCTCTCTTCACCAACACTGACGGCGACGACCTCTCCACTGCTACACTTCACCGACGGCTGCATCGGCTACTTCTTCTTCGGCGACCTCTTCTTCACCGCCGCTCTGCTGCTTCACTTGGCCACCTCCTTCCTCGGCTCCACTTCACCGACAGCTTCACTTTCTTCTATGCTTCCCCTGCTACTGCTCTACTCGGTTTAGTATAATCTTTTCCCTTGCCTAATTGCTTTTCTTAATCACTGCACAAGTTAATTGCTCATGTATGCACTGTGATTTTGAGATGTTTGACCGTGTATACACTGTGATTGTGGATTTTGCTCACTGATCTGTGATGGTAAATTGTGAACTCTGTTAATTTTGCACTGTCATGCATGAGATCAGTGGAGATGAAATTATGGCCTGTTCTGTTATTGTGCTATTTGGTATGTGATAATTGTGCAATGTGCGTTTTGATAGTAGTTTTGTAGTATTTACAGCAGTGCTAATTTTGACATGTGTTGGTAGAGATTGTAATGTTTAGCGCTGTTAGTGGTTTTATGTGTTAGATTGATTAGTATTAATGTGATGTTATGTTAGTGACTATGTGTTTATTTGTGATCAGTGCTGTGTAGGGTCTATCATGTGCTTGTCCTGATGTCCGTTAGTATATGTGTGTGTTTGAGTTGCCCGAATTAGCTAGCCGGCGATCGCTCCCTTTCCGTCTTGTCTCGACTCTCTTTGCTTCTAGTCCTCCGTTGTGCTTATCGATCTCCCTATTTTCTTCTATATTGCGTCGGTCGGTAGTTAAGTCGTGCATACGTTCGTAGTTCTGTGTTTAGTGTTGTCTTATGCCGTCGTCGTCTAACTTAGCCGTCGACCGTTTTCCCCCTCTTTCTCTCTCGACTCCCTCCGTGCTTCTCGACTTCCTCCTGCTGTCTATGTATGATGGAAACAATATATGTGTCAATTTGTAAGGTCGCTAAAGATGGTGGGCGGTATGAGGAACGTAAGGTCGCTTTACCAAAGACGGCCCGATGCAGCTGAGCAGTCGGGGAGCAAGAGTAGGAGGAGCGGGAGGAGCAGCAGGAGGAGCAGGAGCACTCTTGAGAGGGAGCGGGAGCGGGAGGAGGAGCGGGAGGAGGAGGAGGAGCGGGAGGAGGAGCGGGAGGAGGAGCAGCAGGAGGAGGAGGAGCAGGAGGAGGAGGCGCAGGGATTCCGCTTCCTCGGTTCGTCGGGTGTCTGGTTGCGAGGTCCCTCGACCCTCCCGAGGCGACCGATACCTCTTGAGAGACGCCCGCTGATTCGACCCACTGGGGCTAGGTAAGTAACTTTAGATGTTATCACTACTTTTTCATTTGATATGTTGAAAATCACAATATAAACTAATAATTTATCTTAATCACTTGGGCAGGTGTTGGACGCTTGTGGCTGCAGGTGATCACAAACGCCATGTCAATGGCATCCTGGGTCTTTTGTGCAGGCTACACTTCCCTGGCCTGGTTGCGTTTGGCGGAGGGCAGGAGCCGGCCTACACGTGGGACCACTACGTCGCCTTCCCCGATTTACCAGATCGGGATGGCAGGGTATTCGCCAACAAGGCGGCGCGGGTGACGGCCGAGATGTGGGTAAGTCTTCCTCGCACTACATTGCTCAATACATCGCATTCATTGGACATTCTTGAAATAATGACCGGATACATCGCGTCTATATGCGTGATTTCTTCAAATGCCGGAGGGATATTCGCCAAGGCGGCTAGTGTGGCTCATAAAGCCTGTTATAAACTCGTGAAGGACATGCATTACGAGGCGCGCGTCCAGGCCATCGTAACATACAACGCTACCTACCTTGGAGTGAAGATCAACAAAACTCAAGCAAGAAACATGAGGTGATTCGGAAGACTACATGCGGTAAATATAGAACATTAATACCGATTTTTCCGAGATTAAGTACGCTTAATTTGATCTTCTTATATGTTATATACTTGATGACGTGTAGGTGCCTCCGTGGTGGTGCGCCCAAGATCTCCGATCTTGAGCACAGATGGTGGACAAGTGGTGCGCGCCGAGTGGGAGGAGACGACAACGCTTGCGGAGCGGCGTTTGATGATGCCAGTGCACCACACCATCAAGGCAATCAGTAGCCTCGGCGAATTCGCGGCTACATGGGTACGCAATTCATTTCTTTATTATAACGCTCAATTCGCATAATTTCTAATCATCTTCTTGTTTTTTCGCGATCGTCGTCACATGGTGGCCGCCTTGCTCCCGTTCAAGGCATGGGCTTTGGCCCACAAGGGCAAGGCGACGTCCGACGTCGACTACAACCCGGAGGACCCGCCCTCGGTGTAAAGACAATGCGATCGTCCACACCGCCTCGGTGAGTACACATCGATGGCAAGGGCGGTCCATGGGCCGAGTACGATCCGAGCACCGGGACCTTGATGGAGAAGTCGTCATGAGGGTGGGAGGAGGCAAGAAGCATGGGCGGATCGGATTGGCGACAAGACACTCGACACGGCCACTACTCCCACTCTCTCCCGATTCGAGCAAGGAGCACGAGCTCAAGCCCGCCATTCGCCCACCACGGACTTTGCACGATCCGGATGGAGGCACTCCGTGTTATTTTGTTTTATTCATCGCTCATTAATTTTACATACCTTTGCTTTGCATTGTAACATTGGGGTGAAATATTGTAGGCCCGGTGGAAGAAGAGAAGAGGCTACGGAGGAGATGGAGGCGAGGATGGAGGCCGATCAACAGAGGAATGAGGCCGAGCGGCAGAGGATGACGCAGATGTTTGATGGATGCAAAGTCTTGGCGAGAGGATGGGTCAACCCTCGCCACCGAGCTATTCCTCCACCTCCTCCCGCAATTACTCCCGTGAGTTTCTAGTGGAGTATGAATGTTTAAGTTTGTATGTTCCTACCTTAAATCTTGTCTCACACATGCAATCTCTTCTCTTTGTGCGAGAATCAATCGGTGGCTTGAATAATATGCCTCATGACCCACCACATCATCGGGGTGACTATATGTGACTTGTGATATGTGATATGTGATATATTGTGACTATATGTGATATTGTGACTTGTGATGTGATATTTGGAGACTTGTGGTGATATATGTGATATATTGTGACTTGTGGTGATATATGTGATATATTGTGACTTGTGGTGATATATGTGATATATTGTGGACTATATGTGATATATGTGATTACTTGTGGTGATTACTTGTTGATATATCCGTGATATTGTGATTTGTTTGAGTGGGGTGCAATAAACATTTAAAATTGGCGTTTTCGGCCACTTTGTTGTGTTACACTCGGCAAAGGGAGGCTTTGCCGAGTGTCATGGTAAAACACTCGGCAAAGTAACGTTCGGGCATTCGGGAACGTACTATGCCGAGTGTTGTGATTTTGCCGAGTGTCATGGTAAAAACACTCGGCAAAGTTTTAAACTTTGCCGAGTGTTTTTACCACGACACTCGGCAAAGTGTAAAGATTTGTCGAGTGCCATTCCGTCCTGGCACTCGGCAAACGACGCCGTCACCGTGTTCCTTCCGTCCGCTGTCCTTTTTTTTGCCGAGGGTCGTTTGGACTCGGCAAAGACTTTGCCGAGTGCTCGATGAAAGCTCTCGGCAAAGAGCTCTTTGCCGTCAGAAACTATGCCGTGTGAGCTATGCCGTGGGTGGCACTCGGCAAAGACTTTGCCGAGTGTTTATCGTGCTTTGCCGAGTGCCACCGACTAAGCAAAGTCTCCGAACCCGTAGTGTAGTCGATTTGAAACTTTTGGGAGGGCAATAATGCAATATGCACCTTACTACTAGTAGGACTGTGCATATCTCAACCGAACCGGTAAAACCGGGTCGAAAAAATCAAACCGAACCGGTCAACTCGGTTTGACCGGTTTTCGGTATTCGGTTCGGTTTTCATATTTTAGATTTTTTCGGTGTTTGGTTTTTTCGGGAAAAACCGGCTAAAAACCGAAGAAACCGAACCCTGCTTTCTGCCCCAATTCTGTGAGTAGCTGAATAAACTCCACCCCATTAAGAATCTCTGTCCCTCCATATATGACATGCTTGGAAGGCTGTGAGCATTGCGCTAGCTCCATCAAGCTTCTGTACTCAATGTAATTTCCACCACCAATCATGAAAACAATTGCTTCTCTGAAGGGTCCCCTGAACTGACCACCAGTTCCAGATCTAGGGGCCCGTGGATCAAACAATAGGTAGTTGTCCACCTCTGGGTTTGGTTTGCCTATTTTTTAGCAATGATAAAAAATTAATCAATAGTTTCTATATGAAATATGGTTGCCTTATGCTAGTGATATGCACAGTGCATATTACAGTTCCAGATCTCTATACATTATTGGAGTGTTTCTAAAGTACTAATTCTATTGACAGTAGTATATATATTGTCTCCTACTCGTCTCGCTAGTAACTATATCGTTTGTAATTTGCGTCAACTTTGGTAAATATGGTATTTACCAATACCGCACCGAAATAAATTGGGATTTACCGATACCGAACCGTATTTTTAAAATACCGTATATTACCGAACTAACAATATCGTATTTACCGTATATACCGAACCGATTTTACCGAATTAACTGAATACATAGCCCTAACTACTAGTAAGGGCCTGGACGCTATGCTGTCGGGCCACAGAAGCCACTCTACTATGCACGTAGGTGCGCTTTTAGCCCATGGAAAAGTGCGCTTTTAGCCTGGGGCGTGAGAATATTAGTAGCATATAGTATTAGACTAGCCAGAGTATTAGTGTAGCATATGTTAACATATCAGCCCATCGTGTCTAGCACAACCTATAGCACAACGGCGCAATTTTCCCGGACACCCAATCTCCTCCTCACTCAGGCCCAAGAGGCAACAACCGAGTAGCAGGCGCACACACAACTAGACACCCAAGCCTAGCCCGTTCCCAACTAGAGGCAAAACCCTAGTGAGTAGTGCTCATGGTCAACTGCTACTGCTCGCGCATTGTCTCCATGGCTCCATGTGACCACTCCCAACGTACCCACACCTCACGCGGTCATGCCCCCAAATCCGTACTGAGCCATCTATACTCCACACTGTGCTATGCTGTGTCGGACCTAGCTCCACGCCCCGCCCTACTCCCAGCCTCCCACGCTGCGCGCGCTGCTCCCACACCACGACGCACTGTCTTGCTACAGCCAGGAATCCAAGAAGTCCCGTAGCCCGAAGACCAAAGTGGAAGGGGAAGCTAGTCGTCCAGACTCTAGCTGTCGATCCAACAGAACGCTGCCCGACCGCCGGTTGGTATGTAAACTGAATTGACCTTATTACCAATTTGTCTTGTGTAGGAGTTGGAAAGACAGAATGAAGAGGACCAATTGACCAAGATCATGTCATCTTATTTTTTAACATGGACACAATCCAACCAATCCCTACCAGAAATAGTAGAAACATGCGCTAGTAACACCAAGCAAAACAATCCTTATGCTTTACTTAATCCGAATGACATTGTTGCTGATGTTGGGCTTCGAAAACCAATTAAAGAGTTGAATGATGAATGGTTTGGGGATGGCACAGACTCGGTCTTTCATATCTTAGCTCAACGGAATGCCCTAGTGTCCGTGTCGGCATTGGCTTTCGGGTAGGGCCTTCTATGTAGCTTTTTATACTTCCTAGGAGCTGACCTCTTTTTGTAGCTACTATGGTATCAATGGAGTTGGGACTTTCGAATCTATTGTTCTTGGGTGTGCCGATGTTCATAATAGTTTTCTTCCTATCCTTGCAGATGGTGATGTGGCGAACCAAACTAACCCCTGGTCACTTAGGAACCAACCCTCCTCGAGCCAAGTCATTTAAACATCGAATATCGTGCAGAGTGCCAAAGTTCTGGTGACGGCTAGGGAGCAAATAGCTGGAGGTGAGGACTGGCTATGATTTTCATTGCCACCATGCAGAACGGTCGAAGGTAAACTCTTTGTGCTCCATATTAGGACTCATTTTTGTGCAATGAATGATGCTAGCTTAGACACTAGCCGATATGACGCGACGCCAGGACACCTTTGCTTCACCTAGTAGCCACCTGCCTTTCGTCGGCAAGGGTGCTAAGAGGCTATTGTTGCCTTTGTTCCTTTTATCAAACTTGTATTGTTGTTGTTTCCTTAATGTTTAAATACAGCTTATCTACAACTTTTTGCTAGAGGTATTATGTTACCTATTCACTCAAGAATGAAACTCACGAGCGCCTGATAAAGAACAGGAAGCAGCGCAGGCTTGACGCAGTGCAGAATGTAGAAGATGCAGTGCAGTGAGCGGTCACGCAGATGTGTGCTGCTCAAAAAACTTATTGCCGCCCTGTGTAGGAACTTTCTGCAGCAACGGTTCGGAGATAGCCGCTCTCCCTCCTTCCAGGTGCGTGCCGGGAAGAAAGTTTGACGAAATTCAGACGGCGCAGTACAACAACACAAGTTGACAGAAGAGATTCAGGCAGTGAGGAATTCTCTCTCTCATATACCTTGGACGTCTCCAGGTATATATAGATATGCAAATTACTCTCTAGTAACTGCCCCATTGAACTGAAATAATTCACTGGTAACTGATAACATTTAATCAGTGATTTACCCACTGATAATTACCTGTCATCAAAAACTCAATTAAGCCTCAAATTTAAACGTTTGAATCTCATTCAAAACAAAGAGAGTGAGGTGCAGGGTTCAGCAAAAATAAAGATGGACTTAGTCTGCCAAATGACGCGCCACATCATGTCACGATCGTACGTCGCAAGTCACGCGATTTTCACGCGAAAATATGTGAATACGCGTGCGCGTGCGCGTGTGTGTGACTAGACAGAACCTTCTCAGAACATCTCTATCTATATTCAAGGAGTGGTGAAGACTCCACCTTATAAATCGATCTTCCTCACTTTGACTTAGTAATATAGTACTCAATTATACATGCTTTAAAATTAAAAAAATTGACCATAATCAAATGGATTAAATTCTAACAGTTATCCATATGACCAATTCACTCTCAGGGAAGAATACTTCAACGTTCGTGGCTGTACTGAGGTTCTGGATAAAAAAAATGAAGTGTGGAATTCCATGCCTCGATCGAGGTAGAGGATAGGGACCTGCCGCCCGCTTGGGACAGAAGTGTCGGAAGCAAACTGGGGAAACCCGGGGCGGAAAGCCTGAAACGCACTCGTCTCGCCGCGCTCTCTGATCCAGGGGTGCACCGCACTGTTCTGTTCGGCCAGGGGGGCGTATGTAGCGCACATGCAGCAACTGGGCCGTCTCGTCCCCAACCGAGAGTTGTTTAGGCCGCCGTCCCTTACAGGCTCATGCCAACGTGCGCCTCCACCCACCGAAGCGGCACGCCCCGTCTCAACATTGGGCGCCGCGGTGCGGCACCCCACTGAGATTGACTGCATGGCCGCCACCGTTCGCCGGAACTCTCCTCTAGAGACTGGACCGGCCAGCGGCAGAGCCAAGGCTCAGCTGCTCAGGCTCGTCGGCAAACATCCTTGGTACCTTAGCAATTCCTGAAACAGCCAGTAGCGAGCAACAAACCGGGCTCCCATCCTTGGCTGGCTCCGCCCCTGGGACCGGCCGCGCGCAAGGCTTGGTTGGCTCGCATTTTGTTTCCATGGCGGCTGCACCTCCTCTCCATTTCCTTTTTCTTTTCTATTTTGAGAGGAAACCTCGGCCGTTTTCTCCCTCACGGTTACGGCGAAAGCGGATTTATAGGCCACATAACGGCCCAAGTGAAGTGAGGAAGCCCCTTGCTAGGCCGGCAGTTTTAAACTATATGGGCCTCACGGTTGGTTATATTGCTGTGAATTCGGCCACGGCAGCACAGACAGCCCAAGTTATGCCCTCGGAAAGCTATGTGACCGCAATGAATGGACCAGACTTCGGTGGATGCCCTCTACTCCACGAGCTCATTTCTTGTTCCTGCGCTCGGCAAAGCAATCACGTCCGTACAAATAACATATCTCAAAATAATGCAACTCTAGAATAGCATGAATCTAAGGATGAACCTTATAGTGACATATTCTAAAATTTGCAACCCTAGAGTGGCACATATCTAAATAACCCCTTTTTTATATTTCTTTCTTCCTTTTAGATATCACATGCCAACCTGGCTTGACAATTGACATTAATTATGCCAAGAAAACATCACGCCATATCTTCTAAAATGTGATGGCTAAGGTCATGCTTGAAAGCCCTCATTCTCCTTTTATTTTTTTTAAAAGATACATAGGAGAATGGAGCAGTACACCTTGCCAATGCCAAATGTGCAGAGACGTAATGTTGCATCCAGAACCGCGGTATCGCCGGTGTCCATCTGCCAATCTTGATTCAAGGCGAATGGGCGCAAGCAACTGGTCTGGAACTCTTTAAAATTTCTCCCTCATGGTTACGGTACGGCGCACGCTGATTTATAGGCCACTGTTGAAGTGAGGAAGCCCCTTGCTAGGCCGGCACTTTTACACTATATGGGCCTCACGGTTGGTTGTAATGAATTCGGCCACGGCAGAACAGACAGCCCAAGTTGTGCCCTCGGAAAGCTATGTGACCGCAATGAATGGACCAGACTTCGGTGGCTGCCCTCTACTCCACGAGCCCATTTCTTGTTCCTGCGCTCGGCAAAGCAATCAGGTCCGTACAAATCGAAGTAGACGCTCAATGTTTAGCGAAATGCCAAGTAACCTCCTCCCGCGCGCACAGTTGACGTGACAAAAAGAAACTTGCATTTTTCCAGTTGACGTGACAATGAATCGGACTATGGTGCATGGCATGGCAGCACTCCACTCCACGGTTCTCCAGCTCCGGGTCGAGGAAAAGAATGCGGCTTTGGGAGTGAAGCAGTCACGTCGAAAAGTTGCGCTTTGAATTCCACTTTATCCAACTCCGACCCTATAAATATCCACCCGATAGAACTCCTACACGAAAGAGCAGAGCAAAAGAAGCCGCTGACACGATGGCATCCCTCTCCACCTCTCCCATCCTCCCTCTCCTCCTGCTCCTCATCGCTGCCGCCGACGCCGCGACCTTCGCCATCACCAACAAATGCGAATACACCTTGTGGCCGGCGGCCGTGCCATCCGGAGGGGGCACGAAGCTCGAGCCTGGGGAGACATGGACCATCAACGTGCCGGCCGGCACCAAGGGCGGGCGCGTGTGGGCGCGCACGGGCTGCGGATTCGACGGCAACGGCAACGGGCAGTGCCAGACGGGCGACTGCGGTGGCAAGCTGCAGTGCACGGCCTACGGTGCGCCTCCCAACACGCTGGCCGAGTTCGCGCTGAACCAGTGGAACAACCTCGACTTCTTCGACATCTCCCTCATCGACGGCTTCAACGTGCCCATGGCCTTCCTGCCGGAAGGCAGCGGCGCCGGGTGCCCCAAGGGCGGTCCGCGGTGCGCGGCGGTCATCACGCCGCAGTGCCCGAGCGAGCTGCGGACGGCGGGAGGGTGCAACAACGCGTGCACGGTGTTCAAGGAGGACCGGTACTGCTGCACCGGCTCGGCGGCGAACAACTGCGGGCCGACCAACTACTCGGAGTTCTTCAAGCGGCTCTGCCCGGACGCGTACAGCTACCCTAAGGACGACCCAAGCAGCACCTTCACTTGCCCCGCCGGCACCAACTACCAGGTCGTCTTCTGCCCATGAGCTAAGCGACCGTAGAATTGATGTGTTCTTGGACTGATCTTCGTGTGGATGTATACCATAAATTAAGCTAGCACACATATCTGAACTCATCTTAATAATAAAAACAACTGGGTGCATACATTGGTATATACATGTACTTCAGACATGGATGTACGTAGTACCCGTGCATGAATAAAATGCTCTAGCATGTAATGAGATCTTTTTTAGAGTTACACTGGATGGGCATGCAGATGGCGCACACCCATGCGTGCACGTCCGAACTACACAGTGCAGGGATTGCGAAAGTCTAGAACCTTGCAGAGCGTGTAGCATACGCTTTTCCATATACATATGTATATGTACTACGATCAAATAACGCATCGCGTGTCGATCATAGGGATCAAACCGGGATGGTTAAAAACAAACATGCTCCCACCATCAGGCCACCGGCCCCTCTTGCGTGGAATGAGATCTCATGTACACATGGTGCACTGCATTGTTAACTATGCGCGTTAATTTAAGAAAAAAAACTCGCAGTGCAATAATCCGACATGCATAGGCATCAGATATCTAGTTAAGGCCGCGACGGCAGACTACCAATGATTCAAATTAGCTCAACCTTTCTTTATTTCTTTCTTCCTTTTAGAGCCAAACTAGCTTGACTACTCTAGACCAGTCAGTTGCTGCGATAACACTCATCTACTACCACGGAATATCAAGCGTTATATTTAGATATCACATGTCAACCCGACTTGACAATTGACATTAATTAGGGCAAGAAAATATCAAGCCATATCTTCTAAAATGTGAAGGCTGAGGTCATGGTTTAAAGCCCCCAATCTCCTTGTTTTATTTTTTTTAAAAAAAAGATACACAGGAGAATGGAGTAGTACACGTTGCCAATGCCAAATATGCAGACGTAAACCAGTGGACTCAGATAAAGCACACATACAACACACATAGGTTTTGGTAGGGTAAAACGATAATAGATCCGGTGTCTCGTGCACCCTTGAAGCTACATGTGGATCCTCCCCTGCCTACAGTATAGAGATTTCATGGGACGTCCGCGCACGCGATCTCCTAGACTCGGGCCAATATTCAATGCACATAGAAATGGTCAAACCGGCGGGCGGGTCGATCGAGATGTTGCATCTAGAACCGCGGTATCGCCAGTGTCGATCTGCCAATCTTGAACGGCTAATTGGAAAAATTCAAGGCGAACGGGCGCAAGCAACTGACCTGGAATTCTTCAAAATTTCTTCCGTGGTTATCCATATGACCAATTCATTCTCAGGAAAGAATACTTCTACGCTCACTGAGGTTCTGGATAAAAAAAAATTAAGTGTGGAATTCCATGCCTCGATCGAGCTAGAGGATGGGTACCTGCCGCCGCTTGGGACAGAAGTGTCGGAAGCAAACTTGGGAAACCCAGGGCGGAAAGCCTGAAACGCAATCGTCTCGCCGCGCTCTTTGATCCAGGGGTGCACGTGTACCGTGCACCGCACCGTTCTGTTCGGTCAGCTCGTCGGCGCTGCGCTGATCAACCTGTCCCAACCGAGTGGATACGAGTTGTTAGGCCGCCGTCCCTCACGGGCTCATGTGCCAACATGGGCTTCCACGGCTCCACCCACCAACACTCAAGACACCGTGCGCTGCAGTGCAGCACTCCACTGAGATGGACTGCGCGGCCGCCACTCTCGCCGGGAACTCTCTTCTCTAGAGAGTCTGGACCGGCCGCGCGCAAGGCTTGGCTGGCTCGCCTTTCCTGCCTGCTCTGTTCCACCGCGGCTGCACCTCCTCTCCAGTCCGCCGGCACACGGGGATGTGCAACCGCGGGCGGCACGTGCCCGCCTCGGCCATTTTATGTTTCTTTTTTTTTTCCAGGAAACCTCGATCGTTTTCTCCCTCCCGGTTACGGGCCAAGTGATGTGAGAAAGCCCCTTGCTCGGCCGGCACTTTTGAACTATATGGGCCTCACGGTTGGTCATGTCGCTGTGAATTCGGCCACGGCGGCACAGCCAGTAGGAAAAGCCCAAGTTATGCCCTCGGAAAGCTATGTGACCGCAACGAATGGACGTTCAATGTTTAGCGAACTGCCAACTTCCTCCCGCGCGCACCGTATGAGAAGGGTGAAGAACCATATGAGAAGGCTCTGACATATTTATGGAGTTGGTTTTGATTTTTTCTGTAAATTGGCAAAATTCAATGTTTGTTGTCAGCATAACTAGTCTGACTGGTACATGGAATCGGTCAGACCATGGACATATGGTTAGACTGACTATTGGTTGGCGGTCTGACTGGAGTTAAGTTGGACGGTGCGACCTGTTACTGGGGAAGGTTTTAAGTTGGTTTGAGCTGATCAGACCGGTCAGTGGTTAGTGGTATGACCAGTGAGCGGTCCGACTGCCATAGTGAGAGCAGTCAGACTGGTGGCCGCGGCCAGAGAATAGTGAAAGGTGTTTTTAAGTGGTTCGAGTGTGTAGACAACATAAAAGTCGTTCGTTGGTTGTGTTATGTTGCATGATGTATTGTTTTGACTACCATAAGTCAAGTATATGGAACTTGTGCTTGAGATTATTGCTTGGTCTTTAGATATGTAGGTGGCTT
Organism: Bonia amplexicaulis; assembly: GCA_036346245.1. Lineage (NCBI taxonomy): Eukaryota > Viridiplantae > Streptophyta > Magnoliopsida > Poales > Poaceae > Bonia > Bonia amplexicaulis. Next base: position 24,917,055 of record CM070741.1, on the reverse strand, counting down.
AGAGAATGTTAACGGTCGACGATAAATGACCGAGACTAGGCTGGAGAGCTGAGGCTGGTGATGTCAAGTAAGTCCGAGTGAGACTACGTGGCTCAAGCGGGAAGCACATGAAATACAAGGATCGTGAAGAGGTGAGTTCGTGCATATGACATGCAAGTGACTTGGGCCGGTGCAAGTAGAGACGATTTGAAGGAGGACGGATGTGTGAAGACTTGATGGCAAAGTCCTTGGACATCACGGGTTACGTGTCAAACCATGCGGAGTTGTGAAGATAAAGTCGTGATCAAGGGAAGGTGCTTGGAAGTTTCCTCGGGGGTATTTTAGGAGTTTACCAAAATACCGGGTTGAGCCTTGGACAAAACCGCGGTGTAGAGAGGTGCAAAGGATAAGCAGTTTAGGTCGAGGTGAGCTAGGATGACTAAGTGTATCAATCGCTACTGATTTAGTGGGTTGAGTCTTGTAAACACTTTAAAAAATATGTGTGAGTATGTAAAACCTGTGTTAGTGGAGTTGACGGGTTTTCCATGTGCTTAGTGGGTTGAGACCCCCTAAGACGTTCAAGTTATATAAGGGAGGAGAGGGGAGAGCTAGGGTTAAGAAGATTTTGGCTATGTCATGAGTAGTTTCTTCTCTCCCTCCCTAAGGCTATGTGAGAAATCTTGAGTGGGTAATAGTGGTGCTTTGAGAGCACCTTGTAACCATCCATGTACTTGTGAATCCCCTACTCTACTGGTAATAGATTAACTCTTTGATCCCATCTTGGTGTTCCACTTGTTCTTCTTTTGGTTTTCATGTTCTTGAGCAAGAAATTTGAAACTCATGATTTAGGTGGTTTTAGCATGAATTCTTGATCAAATTATCTTGTTAGGACATATGGGAGTAGATCTGAAAGACCTCATGTCTTATATCTTCACGAGCAAGGAATAATTTAGATTTTAGGATTTTTTTGGTGTTCCTGAGGCCTAGGAACAATTTTCTTAATATTATCGGAACCAAGTCTAAGAACCTTGTGTTTCTCAACTTGATTTGGTTTCTAATATCATAGATAAGGTGTGTTCAAAGTTTCAAGTCATTTATAGTTATGGATTAAAAGTTACATCAATTTTGGATTTGAAATTGTGCTGATTTTCAGTTCTATACTGAGAGAGATTAGACCGCCTTGACGAGAGGTCAGACTGCATGGCGGTCAAACTACTAACTAAATAGTGGTCAGACCACCCGGGCATATAAAACCTTGGTTGGCTTGGTTTTTCTTAGAGATTTCATTGTGAGTGACTAGGTCTTGATTTTCATAGCTTTTCTTAGTTTTTGAGATCTAAGTAGGTGTGGTAATCTGATCTTCTTGGCTTTGATAGTCTAGAAGTGAAATGTTAACAATACTTTACAAAAAAATTAGAAACAAACATCCACCCCCTTTGATTACATGCATCGGTCTTACAAAGGGACCTCTAGATTCCAAAGTAACTCTCTCATGGTACCCATCCACTTAGGTTTGATATATAGGATTAGTATTGTATGCCTTATTTAATTAGAATACACATGTACGTATTCAGTAGGAAAGCACGTGTCCGTGCTCCGTGAGACCCTAGAGTCTCCATAAAATTTCTAGCATGTGTAGTGAATGTACATGCGTGTATGTGTGATGTGAGTGGGTGTGCATGTGGTATCCATCCTCCGCATGGTATCGTCCCTCCGTGTAATCTCTCTCAAAAAGAAAAAATAACTCTATCATAGTACCGTTGTATTCTTCTTTAATCTTGATAAGCATGGAAGGGCATATGGAGAAAAAGAGGCTCACACTCATATGTAGGGGTGGCAATTCCCCTGTGGGGGCAGGCCCTGTGGGGAACATCCCATGGGGGCAAGGGCAGGAGTGATCTCCCCCTACAGGGGAACGAGGGGAGGCCCTGCTATGCTAGTGGGGCGGGGACAGGGACGGGGGTCACCCTTCCAGCGGGGCTCCACAGGGACCCGGTAAATATAAAATAATACTTTTTAAATAATAGTGACGAGAATATAATAATCCTCTAATTATTAGTCATAAATTCTTAATACGACTACTCCTTAATCGTAAGTCTCTATATGACCACATAGTCGTAAGTCTTACTACGACTACTCCTTGGTCGTAAGTTTGTCTACGACTACATAGTAAAAAGTCGTATTGCGACTACTCCTTAGTCGTATGTCTCTCTACGACCTCACAGTCGTAAGTCTTACTGCGACTACTTCTTGGTCGTAAGTTTTTCTACGACCACATAGTCGTAAGTCTTACTGCGACTACTCCTTGGTCATAAGTCTCTCTACGACCACATAGTCGTCTTACTGTGACTACACTTTGGTTGTAAGTCTCTCTACGACCACATAGTTGTAAGTCTTACTGCGACTACTCCTTGGTCGTAAGTCTGTCTACGACCACATAGTCGTAAGTCGTACTGCGACTACTCCTTGGTCATATGTCTCTCTACGATCTTATAGTCGTAAGTCTTACTGCGACTACTTCTTAGTCGTAAGTTTCTCTCGACCATATAGTCGTAAGTCTTACTACAACTACTTCTTAGTCGTAAGTATTTCTATGACCATGTACTCGTAAGATATCCTACGACCTGGTCATAGACTTTCCTACGAATAGCCTATCTAGTGCCTCATAAAGTTGCCTGACAAGACGGTTAGAACGTGTGCTTATCTTTAATAACCGCACACGATCCCTTTGACAATAATCGTTGTATGGTGAACCGCCCTCATATCACTCTGACAATAACTTCCAATGGACGGTTATCATCTGAACCGTTGGGACATCTTTTGACGCAAGACAACGATTGCTGCTTCATCGACTATATAAAGGTTGATGTCAGAGAGAGGTAGAAAGGAGGAGGATCCAAGCAAGAGATAGTACAAGGCATTTCTCATTACACACTTTGCAATTTTCCTCTCTGAGCAATAGTAACACAGGACGTAGGGTTATTATTCTCCTAAGAGAAGGCCCGAACATGTATCAAAATTCCCGTGTTTTCTTTATGAATTACCAAATCTTAGTGATAAGAGTTTCCCCTGAATCCGAACAAATCATACTTAAGATCGGTATTAAAACACCAACAGTTGGTGCCGTCCATAGATATACTTCTTCCAAGATCCTGGTAATTTTCTGGCCTACAAGTTCTCTTTCTCCTGATGTCCTCATGGCAGGGGAGTGGAATGAGGAGAACTGGTTTGACTTGGCCGAGTATGCAGATCTCGACATGGATGAATACTACGACTTTGAATAAGCGATGCAATCCTTCGACGGTGCGAGTGTCCTCGGAAATCCATCATGGAACCTCTGAGATCCCTCCACAAGAAAGGCTGATGAGGGATCCAAATCCCCCACAACAGTATGCCCAACAGAGTACTCACTTCCCCTAAGTGGCAAAGGTCAACCCGACCATGATGAGGACTCACAACACGACAGTGGGCCCATCCCCAAGCTTTTGAGTCCTACGGCGACACTTCAAACAGTTTTAGTGAGCCCTGGAATTTGCCATTTCAAAAATCCATCGCCAACTAGTTGTGGTGACTCTTCGATCTAATCTGCAAAGAGAATGTGTGGGCACCCTTCTCATTCGCCCGTATTTTCATAGGAAATAGATCAGACCGGGGACAATTATATCCCAGAATTCCCCTACATGGCGGGGTTTACTCCAGGCCACGAGGAAATCTCGCTCGATGATTCTTCAGAAGAGGGGGCCTCCCCAGACAGGAGGTCTTTGCCCTGCCCGCGAATCATCATCACCCTCTCGGTGGAAGGCTTGAGGATTCTCCCCGCCGATCACACTCTCCCACCTCTCGTGAGGATGGTGAAGACACCTCCAGTGATGAGCCTGATCAGTACCCTGATGAGCGTGGGAGAAATCCTAGAAATAATCGCTCTCCTGTGAGGTAGTCCCAACCAGCATTAGGGATCAAGAACCTACAGTAGTAGATCAACAAGTTGATACTCGGTCAATTTTTCAAGCAAGGAACCTGCATTAGTAGATGGAGTACGAGGAGTGCTACCCTTGTATGGACGAGGCCTATTATAGGTCAGGTCCACTAACCGTCGGGCATCACCAAGTACGATCGCCCAGCAATGTCAACCACCCTTTCCTGCAGAGGAGACATCAAGAAATTGTTACTAAATGCCGAGCATTCATGCCCAAACTCCGAGCAATGTACTGGCCGTCGTATATTTGACCAGTGAATATGGAGAAATTTGATAGGTCCCAGAATCCCATCGAGTTCCTCCAGATTTACATGACTGCAGTTCGGGCAGCACAAGGAGACGAGCACATTATGGCAAACTATCTTTCGACAGCACTCAAAGGATTTGCTCGGTCTTGGTTACTTAATCAGCCATTCGAGTCGATCTACTCATGGAAACACCTCTGCGACCTTCTGATGGCAAACTCCAGGGTTCATACAACCGCCCTGGGAAGGAGGACGACCTGCATCGAATGTGCCAAGATAGCGACGAGACCTTACGACAGTTCTTCTGATGCTTTAGTCAGGTTCATAACTTGATTCCAAAGGTCTCTGACACTTCCATCATCAAGGCATTTAAGCAGGGCGTAAGCAACAGAAAGTTCACAGAGGATATCACCTTGAACCCTTCGACTACCGTCTCCGAGCACTTTGAGATGGCGGACCGTTATGCAACTAATGCTAAACGGTCGAATGGACTAAGTTTATTGACCAAGTCAACCGAGGTTCCAAAAATCAAGGTGAAGGCAGTGGGAGGAAGGAGAAGGCCAAGAAATAGAAGAACAAGACTACTGATCAGAAGCCTCACGTCGGAAATCCAATGTAAGTCTTGACCGTGGGTGATAAAGTGCCACGCAAGTCCAAGCAATACTTCGACTGGGGCAAAGGCAAAACACTCGCGTGGAAGGATAATAAGCCTAGATGGTGCCCACTTCACAAGAAAGAGGGGCACGACCTTCGCAATTGCCAAATTTTCTTGTGAAAACTCCAGGATTAGTATTCTAGCAAGTGCCCGCTTCCAACAATCAAGGAGGTGGGACAGTCGAGAGGTCAAAAGCATTTGGATGAGGACGAGGACATGCCTTTCCAGGACCCAAAGCACACTATTGAGCACATATATGGAGGATCATCCGTATACGAATCAAAGCGACAGTATAAAGCCTTCAAACGAGAGGTAAACTCTATCGATCCTACCCTTTTCAATAATTTACCAAAGTAGTCAGAGGTCACTATTTCTTTCGAGAAGAGTGACTGTCTGATCACTTCGACTCAACCTGGTCAGTTTCCAATTGTGGTCGAGCCCACCATCAACAACTATTGAGTGAATCGTGTGTTGATTAATGGTGGCAATTCTTTAAATATTTTATTCGTTAGTACTCTGGACGAGATACAAGTTCCTCATGCCAGAATAAAGCCTATATGATATTCATTTCATAGAATCGTACCTGGTTCGTCGGCTAAGTCTATGCCTATTACATTCGGTTCTCCGAGCAACTTCAGGACAGACAAAGTCTCCTTTGATGTGGTTGACTTCAACACAGCGTATAACGCCATACTCAGGCGACCAACCCTGTCACATTTTCTGATAGTTGCTCATTATGCATATCAATGTCTAAAGTTGCTAGGTCCCAAGGGAGTCATCATAGTTCACTGCAATAAGAAAATAGCATTGACGTGCGATCGCAATTCCCTCAAGATGGTCGGCTAGCTACCAACTCGAGAAGTTACTAAGACATAGCTTTCGAGCAAGTACTCGAAGCCTAAAGCCACGCTGAAGCTGAACGAAGAAGTCAAAGAAGTTTCTCTGGACCTAGTGAAGCCTTCGAATATAGTTCACATCGGGGTTACTTCTGACCCCACATAGGAAGACACCCTCGTCACCTTCCACGGGCAAACACAGATGCATTCACGTGGCAGCCATCCGACATGTCAGGGTCCCTAGGGAGGTGATCGAGTACAGGCTAGATCTATGACTTGATAAGAAGCCCGTAAAACAGAAATTACAGAGATTTGCACCAGATCAGTGAGAAACTATCAGATCAGAATTGGATAGGTTATTAAAAGCAAGCTTTATAAGAAAGGTTGACCACTCAAAGTGGTTGGCTAATCCTGTAATGATTAAGAAGTTTAATGGTAAGTGGCGTATGTGTATAGACTATACTGACTTGAATAAAGCTTCTCCAAAAGATCATTTTCCGCTTCCTCATATTGATCAGTTGGTTGATTATACTGCTGGTTGTAAAAAATTAAGTTTTCTAAATGCATACTCTGGTTATCACAATATCAGTATGTCTTCAGAAGATGAAGAGAAGACCACATTTATCACGCTATTTGGAGTATTTTGCTATGTCAAAATGCCATTCGGCTAGAAAAATGCTAGTCCGACTTTTCAGCATTTGATGCAACTGACCTTTATACATCAAATGGGCCGAAACTTGGAAGACTATGTTGATGATTTGGTCATAAAAAGCGTCAAATGACTTAATCACATTTCAGACCTACATGAGACCTTCGACAATCTTAGAAAGCATCGCTTGAAACTCAACCTCGAGAAGTGCGTGTTTGAAGTCTCCTCTGGAAAATTGCTCGAATTCCTTGTTTTGGCAAGAGGTATTGAAGCAAATCCTGATAAGATCAAGGCCATCGAACCGATGCACCCTCCGACCATGAAGAAAGAAGTCCAGAAACTCACCGGGTGCATGGCGGCTCTAAGTCATTTCATCGCATGTCTGAGAGAGATAGATCTTCCTTTCTTTAAGCTTCTGAGGAAACATGAGGTTTCGAGTGGTCGAAAGAAGACAATGATGCTTTCGAGAATGCCAAGAGATATCTTATGAGTGCTCCTATGCTGGTTTCTCTAAAACCAGATGAGACATTCTTAGTGTATCTATCCGCTACGCCACAGGCAGTAAGTGTTGTATTGTTTGCAGAGCGCGAGAGCATCCACGACCAGTATACTATGTAAGTGAAGTTTTACACGGTCCTAAGGAGCGCTACCCTCAGGTCCAAAACTTCTCTATACCATCCTCGTGTCTTCAAGGAAGTTGAGGCATTATTTTCAGGTGCACAAAATTATTGTGCCGTTTGAGTTTCCCTTAAGAGAGGTCCTCTAGAACAGGGAAAGAGTAGGGCGCATAGCAAAATGGTTGGTAGAACTTGGAGAGTTCGAGCTCCATTTCGTGTCTCGAATGACCATTAAATCTTAGATCTTGGTAGAGATTTTGTCACCAAATGGACAAACCCTAAACCAGTTAAGGATCCCCAACAATACGATTTCCACGACCAGTGGACGATGTAATTTGATGGGTCACTTACGCTAAGTGGCTCGGGGGCTAGGGTGGTCCTGAAATCTCCCAAGGAAGAGACCTTAAAGTATGCCATTCAATTGCTCTTTCTTATAGTCTCTGGTTGGGTCTGAGATTCCTAAGTACATCCACATAGGAACATGAGTTTGAGTATCACTCCTCGTTCTTGTAGTCTTTGGTTGGGTCTAAGATTCCCGAGTACATCCACATAGGATGTGCTCGTCGCTTCATGAAGGTGATGCAACGTGTGATAAAGTCTTTCACCACATGTCAGCCCGTGAGCCCCTTGTCCCTCAGCATTTTGATGGCTGAGATGTAGGGTCTATTCTTGTAAGGTCTTTGGGAGCCGAATTCTAAAGGTTGTTCTTCTCTGCAGCCTTCCCCACGAAAGAAAGACTGTCTTCACAAGTCGTCTCCCAGTGAAACCACTTATTCTACCAATTCGGCCACGAGCACTGAGTGAACATGGGTATGTAAAGATACATCTTCCTATCGTGGAGTTTCAGACCACATCTCTCAGCGATGCTAGTTTGTCGGCTTATTTCGTGGTAATATCGAAAGAGCTCTAGATCTGGCGGGATACCCAGATACACCTCTCATAGATCTGGTGGCATCATGATCGAATTGAGAAGCAAGTTCACCAATTCGAACCCAAAATACTTGAGTACAATCATGACGAAGGGGTGGGCAGGGGATGAAGACCACACTCATAGTCGGTATGAAGCACTGAAATTTCTCCGATAGGCCTCGACGGCCAATACTGCCTAGCAGCTTCAATCCATCTAACAAATCGCCATGGTTGGATCCTCTCAGGAACATCCAGAGCCTTCAAATTGCCATTGTCCATCTCCGACACGACCTAGGTAGATGAAAGTTTCGCCATTTTCTCGCGTGATTGGAACGGATTTGGGTGAGATTGGGGGAAGAGGAAGAATTGGTCGGCGGCGGAAACCTCGAGTAGGTTGGAACGGATGGGGAAAGTAGAAAACAACAAATTACCCCTGGTAAGTTTTTATAACCTTATGCGTCGGTTACCCGTCTCAGGAACTAAATGGTTATCTGGGAACCGAATAGTTGTCTTGAGAACCGATTCGATGGATAGATTGGTGGAAATCGATTGTAATTCCTCTGTCTAATGTTTGTCTGTCTTCTAAACTCAAGTGAAATTACTCTATTGACCAAGCCTATTCCTGGTCGATAATGGTCAAGAAGGCCTTGCTTTCGACCATTTTTCATTTACGACTTCTTTTTCTCAAGTAAGTTACTTTCACTTGAAGTTGGAGGCCTAGATGATGAGGATATAATAATCCACTAATTATTACTAACAAAATTTGACCACGAGTACACCTTGGTCGTAGGTCTCTTTACGACCACATAGTCGTAAGTCTTACTGTGACTACTCCTTGGTTGTAAGTCTCTCTACGATCACATAGTCATAAATCTTACTGTGACTACCCCTTGGTTGTAAATCTCTCTACGAACACATAGTCATAGGTCTTACCGCGACTACTCCTTGGTCGTAAGTCTCTCTACGATTACATAGTCGTAACTCTCACCGCGACTACTCCTTGGTCGTAAGTCTCTCTACGATCATACAATCGTAAGTCTTACTACGACTACTCCTTGGTCGTAAGTCTCTCTACAACCACATAGTCGTAAGTCATCTACGACTACTCATTGGTCGTATGTCTCTCTATGACCTCATAGTCGTAAGTCTTACTGTGACTACTCCTTGGTCGTAAGTCTCTCTACGACCACATATTCATAAGTCTTACTGCGACTAATCCTTGGTCGTAAGTCTTTCTACAGCTATGTACTCGTAATATGTCCTACGACATGGTCGTAGACTTTCCTACGAATAACCTATCTAGTGCCTCGTAGAGTCGCCGGACAATATGTTTAATAACCGCACACGATCTCTCTCTGATAACAACCATTGTATGGCGAACTGTCCTCATATCTCTCTGACAATAACTTCCAATGGATGGTTATCATTTGAACTGTTGGGACATCTTTGGGCTCCACCGCTTCATCGACTATGTAAAGGTTGATGTCGGAGAGAGGTAGAAAGGAGGCGGATCCAAGCAAGAAATAGTGCAAGGCATTTCTCATTACATACTTTATAATTTTCCTCTCTGAGCAATAGCAACACATGACGTATGGTTATTATTCTTCCGGGAGAAAGCCTGAACCTGTAAAAATATCCCTGTGTTTTCCTTCTGCATTACCAGATCTTAATGATAAGAGTTTCTCTTGAATCCGAACAAATCATACGTAAGACCGGTATTAAAACACCGATAAATAGATTATAGTTTTTTAATATGAAAGATTATATTCTTTTCTTATATATTTGACTAAACTTGAATATATATGTTAGAATATATATTTCGAAAAGTATGCCTAAATATTTATAAAATAATAAATAAATTAATAATATTTTTTAAAACTATTCAACCTATTTCTTATCTATAGGGATCCCCGTGGGGTCAGGTGCAGAGACCCGAATCTGCAAATCCGAACTCTCCTCTATTTTCTACACTAGTCCAGCATCACGCTAATGCACACAGTATAAACAAAGATAAAATATTATTAATTATCAGAGTTGCGACCTTATAACCAAGCTTACAGATAATAACCTGAAAGGCTTAAGAAACTTGCATCGGAAAACAGAAAATAAGCGTAGTAGCCATTCGACATGCACACAGCCAATCGATTGGGGAACGGAGTCCTAATACGCGAAGTCATCGAAGTACCCTCCTTCACATACCTCTGGCTAATATGGTTCTTCTTCTTCAACTGAGCAAATATGGATATAGCCGAGAGTACATAGAGTACTCATCAAGTCGTTTGTAACAAATATGAAATATAGTATGCAAGGCTTACCAAATGATGGCTGAATGGTTATTTTGCATAAAGCAATATTTTTAGAGTAAATACAATAAATAAATTAAAAATGCAATTTTGGAAATGACGTATATAAATAATTAATGAATCAAAGGGATTGCATGAACCGCAAGTGAATTAACCATTCACTTCCCAATCATCCTGCTCTTAATCCAACCAAAATTTTGATGAAAAACCTACCCCTCATGTGAAATCACCGAGCATTGTCCGTAACCGGGGACAAGGCTATTCCAATAGTTTTACACTCTGCAGAGGTGGCACAAATTTACACACATGATATATCCTTCTTGTAGTGTCGCTAGTATAATACGCTTCCTTAGGCGTGCTGACCAAGAAGTTCACAACAAAGTCTTTACAATGCTCAAAATCAACCCAACTCCGCCACGCTAAGGTTTCGCCATCCAACCCCCTCTTGCGCCTCATGGAAATCAGCAATCATGTTCATCACAACGGCGGAATCAAAATTGAAATATCTCAAATTAATTAGCCAGGTCCATCCCATACTGAATATATGGTTGTACGATAAAACTCAGATCAATGGCGCACAGAGTTAAATCCTTAGACATTACTCAGGCGAAACATCCACATCCCAATTTGCAAACTGCATCCCCTTTATTGCACGATCATTCGTCCAAGCGAAAACTATTTCGTATAACCAACATCAATGATACTACCCATGTCATGGCACAAATTTTATAACTATGGTTAACTACCATAATTCAATATCTCATTAAGTCAAAAATTAATTAATTAATCATATGTGATGATAACCCAATATACTACAAGCATGGCTAAGTATACTAAATGCACCATCCATGTGACGACTAGTATTGTCTCACTAGATAATTATTCATCCTATGGTGACAATGGAATCATGTCATTCAAATTATCAAGGAGGAATTAATCAAATAGGTCATTAACTACCAATACAAAGATTTTATAATAAAATAGTGATGCATGATAATTTAAAACAAAATAATACATAATAGATTTGAAAAACTAGGTTCAATATGATCAAAGGACACGGCTTGCCTTGGCCTTGCTCGGTTACCAATTTCTTGATCTTCTGCTTCCTCGAAGATATGATCTAACAAGAGAGAAAACGAATGAGGTAGAAATAAAATCAAGTAAAAACCAAATAAACTCCAAAAGCTTCAAAATTAGGACTAAAAGATAGAGCTCAATTTTAGATAAATTTAGAAAAAAGAATCAGGTCAATCGGAGCTAAGATGGAGAAGAATGAGCTCTTGAAAAATCTAATCTAAAGGAAATAGTGGAAATTCGTAAATCTTACTGTGTTGTGGACTCAATGCTCAGGATAGGACGGTCTACGGTGGACTCGGCTCATAGGACAGTTTACGGGGCTTGGGCTTGGATGATCTGGCGGCTGACTGGGAATTTAGGGCTAACGTGGATGGCTAGCGAGGCTGTGCTGATGAGGCTCGGTCTACTGGTGCACGGAATAGTGGGTTTGACATGCGGGACCCACATGTCAATGGCTCGGTGCATAGTGGACAGGGTTCACCAAAGAGGCGAAGTGACGCGTAACACGAGTGCACAGTGACATCAGCGGGGCACACGAACTGAGGCAGCGGCTACGGCTGACTGTAGCAGGATGACCAGCGAGGGTGACGGCGTGCTGACCGTCGATGAGGCGGATCGACGGAGCGGGGTGGAAGAGGAGGACGGCTTGGCGGTGGACTCACCGGTGGCAACTCGGCGAGCGGCAGTGGAGGTGAAGCGGCGACAGCGCGAGCGATCTCGGCGGAAGCGAGCGGCTGCGAGGATGCAGAAAGCGAGGCACATGCTCGGCTTTTATACACAGACGCCAAGAAGACCACGGGGGCATGGATGATGAGTCTGAGACGGGCACAACTCGAACACCGAGGGAATCCCAGTCGAAGACGGTGGCGGCGAGAGACCGTGAGGACGACGACACAACATCGACAGGTGGATACAAGGGTGTGGGCGAGAAGACGTGGCCGATGGTCGACACATGTCAACCATCCACCAGATAGGACGGCGGCCCGATGCTTGACACGCGTCGAGGCGGGGTAGGCTGGTGCAGGCTGATGCGCGGGCTGGGCCAGGAGGAAAAAATGGGTTATGGTCCAAATGCCTTTTGGGGGATTTTTAGGGCTTTTCTATTTTTAAATATTCCCATAAATTCATTTGAGCTCTAGAAAATAGCAAATAAATCCAGAAAAATCATAGAAAATACAAAACATTCCTTACGGCACAAGGAACCCAACAGAAACTGGTTTTCTTTTATTTCATGTTTACTTTAGTTATATTAAATCTTTTAATTCATAACAATTCATTTTAAGCTTGAATTAATTCCAGAAAAATCCAAATGGTAATTTTATTTTAAAGTTTCAAAAAGGCTCCAAAATTCAGGATGTTACATCGGGTCCCCACTGGGGCAGGGACGAGGAGGGGGGCATCTCCCCCCGGTAGCCTTAGTGAGGCAGGGGCGAGGGATTGCTAGCGGGGGTCAGGGCAAGGCAGCAGGGGCCTCCTCTGAGACCCCCTGCCTGTTGCCATCCCTACTCATACGCTAACCTCTTAAAAGACATAGATCAAGTACACGAGTAACTTTAATTCAAAAAGTAACAAGAAGAGAAAAGAAGAAGAAGAAAGCCAACCCGAGTGACATACAAGTTCAACTTCTTTCAAAGGAGCACAAAAACACCCTAAAATATTGCTTATTTTGTATCCCATTTCTATTTTTTTCTTAGAGTCGGACACATGTAATACCGGATACCCATTTCTCCATTCTGTATTCGTCTCATAAGCCTTCGGACGGTTGGTCCGACGAAAATTATTCACTTCTTTTGCATAGCTACACAGAAGGGTGCAATCAGAGTGAACACAGAAGGATTAATCGCTGAGATATCAAAAGAACAACACTCAATAATTTCCGCCTGTTTAGATATGGCAATCTACCTATATATTATGTTGTTCCTAAGTGAAGTTATATCAAATTTCCTCGTATCACTTGTCATACAGATATATACGAATGGATATCACTCATTCCGTATGCTATTCTATATTTTTCTCAGAGTCAGACACATATAGTATCGGATACATATTTATCCTTTCTATATTCGCTACATAAAACTTTGATCGATCGATTGAACAGAAATTATCTGCTCAATTTGCAACCTACAAATACGGCCTGTTGGAACGCGGGGGGAAGAAAACACCATACTAATGGCCGTGACCAAAATAACGCCTCATCCTTCTCTCAGTCGGGCGCTGAGGGCACGAAAATAAAAGGTATGCACTGAACAGAAGAAGCTGGACAAAATTGCTGACAATACCGAATAGAACCAAAGAAATTTACATGCTTCGCCAATTAATACTAGATCAGTTCAGCGTACGTAGGAGCGCCACATGACAACAGCTGACGCCGAACTGCCGATACCACATAACTTTTCCAACTCAAATCGCCGGTAACTTCCTGGAGAACGCGTGGTACCCCAAGAAAACACCGAAAAGAATATGTCAAACCTTTTGTTCGTCTCGCAAGAAATTTACGAACTACTCATATTTAAGACGCCAACCTATCATGACCTGCCTGCCTGCGAACATAAAGAAAACGCATGGCTAGTTCCCTCCTGGACCAGTCAAAGGGAAGCTGATTTTAATTTGCACCGCAAGTGCCCCTGGGTGTAAGCGGTGCTCACACAAAATTAGCTCTTGACTTGTCATCCTCCAAATGTCTACATACACAAGCCTTCAGGCTTCATTCTATACGGATTTCACCTTCGGACTTCTTAATTTTGATGTTTTTAGTTCTTTGATATTTTTAAATTGTTTTCTTCTTAATCCTTTATATTGTCTCAAACGATATAGTGATATTTTTCTTTTTTATCTTTCTCTGTTTTGTACTTAGAAAAAACTAATAGCTATAATTGACATGTAAAAAAAACCAACAATGGGTTCAAACCGCCCCTCGAGTAAATGTGAATGCGCTGTGCTGTAATACTAGCCTCCTTATGCTCGGGATTCCCCCCAGCAGCCACGTCCCCAGGCCCTCCATGTGAACGCACACAGTGTGCGGGCCGGCCGATTTCGGTACTGTCGGCCGACGGTTTTTCCCCAGTTTTCGCGAAATTACGTATAGGTCCCTGGTTCTCGCGGATAGGTCCCTAGAATTTTTTTTCAGCCCCTCCGTTTTGCGGATTGCCCCCCGCGGTTTTCCAAATCGCACACGGGTCCAGTTTTTCCTTCCTAGGTCCTTTTTTATTTACGTACAGGCCCTTATGGGTCCCTGTCTTTTTGCGAAAAACCCCTTTCGTCCCTCCGAAATTACGTATCCGTCCTCAATTTTTTAAAAAACCCCGTCTCACGAGTTTTCGTCTCTTTTATTTCGGTCCACACGGTGGCTAGCGCGGCGTAGCGCCGCGCTAATGTGGCTAGTATTATTCATTTCAGAAAGAAAATCCATGAGAATTGTGCTGAGCTAAACAAGATAATTGAGAGCTTCGGGAGTACTCTACTTTGACTTTTTGATTAGACATCCAAAAGGCTTAAATCCGCTCGTTTCAGTTTTAGCTTCTAATTTTTAATTCACTATTCCTTTATTTTGTCTTTTTCTAACGTTTTGGTTTTTCGGCTTTTTTGTCTTTTCTTTTTTTCCATATTCCTTCGCATTGTTCGTGATGGGCTAACCTGTTTTTTCTATTTTTAATTTTTTAATTTAATTACGCATAAGCTACCATCAGCTACAGTGAAAAATAATTCAACTACAGTAAAAAAATCATAAGCCATTACCACACTGAACACCACCTAAAAGGCACATGGTATCACTTTAGCATCATCTCAATGTTTCCTTCGTGAAAGACGAATTTTTTGTACGAATAATCTATTTTTATTCGAAATAACAGAAATATATTCACGACAATTTTTTTTATAGAAATAGGCTCCAGTCGCCCAACGGTTGGACGACTGGAGCCTATCGCCCAACTGCCAGGCGACATGTATGCAATCCACCGCCCGTTGGGCAAATTATTGCAGTCGCCCGACCGTTGGGATACTGCAACTACTGTCGCCCAACGCCTAGGCAACTAGGGGGTTAAAGGCGAGGCCGCTCGGCCGCTGCCCTCAATAGAAAGAAAGAAGAGAAGTTGAAGAAGAGCAGCAGGCCAAGGAGAGGAGAGGAAAGAAAAGAGAGAAGAGAAAAGGAGAGGGAGGAGAGAAAAGGAGAGGGAGAGGAGGAGGAGGAGAGGAGAGGAAGGGGGAAGGAGAAGAGAGGAAGACGAAAATCTAGTTAACTTTTTTATTTGCAATGTTGTATATTCAGTACATATATTATTTGCTATTAGTGTTAGTAGAAAATTGTAGATGTAGATAGAAATAGTTCAATTTTTGGTATAGACAATTTAGTTAATGTAGTTTTAAGAAATTAGCAGCCATAGAAGAGGAGAGGAGAGGAAGAAGCAACTTTAGGTATTTTTTTTGTATTTACAATGTTGTATATGACTATTACTGTTAATATAAAATTATAGATGTACATAGGAATAGTTCAATTTTTGGTATAGAAAAATTATTTGATGTAGTTTTAGGAAATTAATAGGCGTACAAGCGTGTAGTTGTGTATAATTTAATGAACATAGTTTTACAAAGCTAGCATCGTTGGTAAATTGGCATGCGAATGAAATTGTAGTTATACAAAAATAAATCATCGCTACATACAAATTAATCGTCCGTAGAAATTAGTACGTATTACAAAATTCAGTAAATATTTACGTTACAATTTCATAATTTAGATGTAAAAAAATAATACGTAATATTTATGATTAAATACAAATGAATGTAATGTCGTTAGTACATTGAAAAAATGTGTGTACCATTATAATTGGTATATATGCATTTAGATCGATATGAACCATTAAGAATTGTTTCATGTAAGGGACAACTCGAGTAGCGAGAAAAGTACGGTGTTGGTGAGCGGGGTGTCGATAGGAGGTTCATACTACGAGGTTAGTGTAGTTAGTTATGACAGGTGAACGATCGGTGAAATATGAATTGCAGTCCGTTAGTACTTTCGTAGTGTGTGATGCGATTTGACATGTTGTAAAATTCAAATATATATGCAAGCAGACATCAGCAATGTCAAAATGGTCCTACAAACATGCACTCTAGAAAGGGAGTGAAACGTGGCACGGACTGGACAGTGAAGATGGAGGGGTGGACTGTGCAATGGGAGGGCGCGCTTGATGAGCGCGTGGAGGACTACCCTTACGACAGCAGCGACTACGCGGAATACCTGCACTGGTACCAGCTCGTACATGCCGTTGACCAGCCCACCGCACACGTCGCCACACCGACAGACATGTACCCTGCGCACCTCGCATGGGACGCTCACATTGCGGTACGTTACATGTAATTTTTAAATATTCCCTAATGGCAATGTTGTTGAGTTAATTGACTGTTTCATGTTTTTTCTTTCAGGCTGATGTCGGTGCTGCGATTTAGAGGGAGTCTCAGACTATAGTGGATAAGGTCGCCAGTGGTGCGGAGGTGACACACGAGGAGTCGTTGATCACTTGGCGTCGTGTGGAGGCCTGGGGTAAACGTGTGGTAGCCCTGTTGTCATGCACGAGGCTACCGGCGGTCTCCACGCCTACGCCCAATGCACAGACGTTTCGTCCACCTGTACCGCCCCGACCTGCATGGCACCACTCTGGAGGTTCTACTTGGGCACGTCCTACACCACCTCACCCGGACGAGGCTAGGAGGTCAGCCTGGGGATAGCCTCGTACACCACTATGGTAGCTGCTTGAGCGTCATCTATACATCTCCGGCTTCCCCATTCATGGTGCGTACTCCGTGCCGTATATCCCTCCTCCAGACGCGATGGCGCCAACTGAGGGTACGCTTCGCCTCTTCTCGGTTTTATCCCGATGCTTTATCTCACGATCTAACGATATTTGTATTGCGGGTCTTGTCTTCCCCGAGCACGGATAGGGGGCTTTGCTCAGGGACATGACCGTACTGGCCAGCTTTGCTCAGCGACATGACCGCACGAGCCAGCTTTACTCAGTGACATGACATGATGGTCTAACTTTTCGCAGTGACATGACAGCATGGGCCAGCTTTCACCAGTGACAAGACTACACACGTCAGATTTGCATAGCGACATGACTGCATGGGCCAGCTTTCCACAGCGACAAGACCTCACGGCCCAGCTTTACCAGCTTTCCACACTTGGTAGCTTTGCGCAGTGACGGGACCACACAGTCACCTTCATGTACCGACAAAGCAACAAGGGGCACTATAAAAGGAGGTCAAAGAGATTTCTCAAAGAACACTGCACAAGCAAACCCCACACTACACTAGTGCTTGCTTCACCACACCGAGATGGACAAAAGGCAGAAGAAGCAATGTGACAAGATGATGAAGCAATGGGAGGAGACCCACGACCTAGCACGGTCAACTGCCGGCCGCGATGAGAAAGTTGAGTGTGTTAGTCGCAGATGATGCTTATGTTATGCATGTAATCAAAAAGTATGCGGCATATTACTCCCAGTTGTATTATGAAATCTGTTTAAATTCAGACAAGCTTATTTCCTCGTCTTTTCGCATTCAATTATTTACATAGCAAATCAACTAAAAATATTAACATACTAGTTTTCCTCTGTGTATGAATTCCCGGTAACATCACAATATCACTTACCATCATACTTACTAATCGTTATAAGTCCAATCGTTCTTAAAAAAAGTTTCATAAATTTTTTAACGCTCCAACAGCATACAACGACCATAAAGTTTTTTTACAAATGTAGCAGATTATCTTTCAATTATAATCTAAAAAATTCATAAAATCTACAAAATTCACGGGGTGGCAGTTTGCAGTCGCCCTATGGATGGGCGACTCCACATACAGTGGCCCTGTAGCTGGGCGACTGGTTCCAATCGCCTTGCAGACAGCGTTGCTGTCGCCTAGCCATTGAGCGATAGGCTCCAGTCGCCCAACTCTTGGGCGACTGGAGCCTATTTCTGCAAAAAATATTATCGTAGATACATTTCTATTATTATAAATAAATAAATAAATTATTCCTAAAAAAAATTCCGTGAAAGACAGAGGTTCCGCGTCCCTCCCTCGCAGAACCCTTCAAATGATGAACAGACGGTGCTACTGTCCAATTCCAATAAAATGCAATGCAAAACTGCAACCACATAATGTTGCGTGTATATATTCTCATGGCAATTCGAGAGCACTCCACGAGAATCTCTCTTTTCGCGAATAAGTTCACCGGGACCTTCAAACTTACGCAGCAAAAGCAAACTCGCTCAAACTTGGCCACAGTTTGGGAAAGGACCAACGTGAATGACGAATGTAAAGTGCACAAGACGGTGCCAGTTAACGCCGTGGAGCCTGTTTCTGATGAACCGTGAGTCTGTGATGCGTATCGCGAACGAGGCGAGCCGAGGCAGAACGTGCCGGCCGAGACGTGGTGAGACGCTCACATGGCAACTCATGGTGAGATGCGGCTTATGATAGCTACGACCTGTTAATTTAATGGATAGTAATTATTAAAAAAATTAAAACTAAAAATAAGCTGTTTGGAATGGTTCACAAACTACGCGACGCCTTCATGGTTCACGAACTGGAGCTGCTCCTGCCTGTTTGGAATGATTGGGAAACTTAATAGATCGAGCCTAGTTGCAGTTCATTTTCGCCACTTGTGATCAGGGGAAGCGTTTCGGCGGGTGAAAGGCTGAAAATAAATGCCATCTTGTTAGCAAGCATATGCTACTTTACATCAGATCACCAAGAGCAGACAACAAGAAACAATTTAGGAGCGATCGGAGAAAGGCGCGAGCGATTTTAATAAGTTAAGATTGCATTTCTTATTCCGATTCAGGAAGGAATGCAAGCATGGAAAGAACAAGAACAAATATGGATGTCATTTTTTTTTGCCACTATTTTACAACCACCCTGGGAGGTTCCTACTGCACGGAAAGCTCCGATCACCTCGCCTGCACGTCGCCACCGTCGCCTCGCAATCTCTGAATTGAGCTAAGGAGTGCGGAGCAAAGCACGGTGAACGCGACGGCAGGGAGCTTCCCGGCGACTAGGCCTACAAGGACGACGGCGACGGCAACTACGACAGGAAACCGTCTTCCTCCTCCGTCGTCCGCCTCGGTGAGATCCGGCGACGCATCGATTTCTATCGGCCTGGCGTTGTCGTCCACCTCGGCGTCCATTTCGTTGCCCTTGCCGTGGAGAGAGCCCGAAGAATCCGACGATTGGGCAATGGCGTCCGCCTCGGCATCCGCTTGATTGCGTTTACCACGGAGAGAATCTGAGGAATCCGTCGCCTTGGCATTGCCGCCAACCATGGCATCCGCTTGGTTGTTCTCGCTGCGGAATGAATCTGACGAATCCGCCTCCTTACACTTCCTGCCTTTGTGCAACTTATTGGCAATCAACTTCTTCCAAGATATCTTCTTCGTCTTCGCCTTCGGGTTGCTTGAATCGTCGCCTACCTCGCTCCTCTCTTCAATGGCAAGGATGGAGACGTCGCTTCCCCTGTCGGAATAAAAGCAGCTCGGCCCCGGCGGCTCTGCCTCCGCTTCCACCTCGCGGATCGGCGAGACGTAGCCTCGGCCGTCCAAATCCAGCTTCTTGGTCGCCACCGGCCGCGGCCGTGGTCGCGTCCGCCGGGGAAGCGAGGAGGACCTGACGGATTCGAGCAAGAAGAGCGAGAAGGAGGCGACGGTGACGGCCGCAACTACCTTCTTGCTCCAGATCACCAGGAGGGCGAGGGACACCACGCCGCCGAGCGCCAGGAACCCCAAGCCGAGGCCAAAGACGCCGCCTTTGGTGTTGGGGACGGCCTCAACCGGCGAAAGGTCTGGTCTTGGTTGAGCTAACACCGAGACGGCGGCCGCCGGAGGTGGAGGTGGAGAGGAAGGCGGAGGGGACGGCGTCGGGGAAGGGGAAGGGGAAGGGGAAGGCGGAGGGGAGACGCCGCGCTTCTTGCGCTTGGAGGAGGCAGACGCGGTCGAGGAGGGCTTCTTGAGGCGGCCATGGTTCTTAACGACAAGGTCGGCGAGGGAGGTGGGGAAGCCGGTTTGGACGGGGAGGGGCCCGGCGCTGGCGGGGCGGAGAGCGGCGAGGAGGCGGCCGAGGCGGCCGGAGGGGCGGTCCTTCAGCGGACTGGGCATCGCCGGCGACGCCGGCGAGTATAGGAGGAGACCGGCGCGCCGGCCCGGGGCTTGTGAATTCTGTCCCCTTCGCTTGTGTTGGGTTTGGTGCTCTGGTTTGGTGACTTGGGTGGGTTAGTTATTCTCGACCTTTTCTGGGCGTGCAGGGAGGGAGGGAGGGAGGAGGGTGGGAAGAAAATTCTATTGGTGAGGGCCAAATGCTCTTAACACAGGTTTTTTTTTTATTACAATTCTAAATAACTCCTCTTACCCAATATCTTCTTCTCCCACCTCTCCCTCTGCTTGCCTCCCCATCCAATCACCATTGTCAATGGGTGGAAAAAAACTTGTTAGTGATGCTTGTTGGTTCAATTCAAAATTACTTCAATTACACTCGTTAATTGGTTAAACATTGAATGAGTCGATTTCGGATCAAATTAAATTTTTCTTTGACTCGACTCGGCTCGACTCGTTAGTTCAATTCTAAAAATAATTCTAAACTATCAATAAAATGATATTAAATCAAAACTATGTCAATTTTGGAAAAAGGTCGATAAGACGTCGTGTGACTGCTTTCTCCAGTGCCACTTCCTCTCCGTTGACCTCCGCCTCTTCTCCATTCATCTCCCCTCCCACACTAGTGTCAATACCACCATCCACGTCTAGGCCTCAACGCGCCCTGCCCTCATCCTCCACTACGGCTTCGGCGCCTCTGCCATAATGAAGTGGCCGCCTTACCTGCTCCATGGACCGCCATGCCCTGGCCCCCTCCGGCCTCCATCGCTACCTCCAGGACCTCACCACTAGGGTTCAGGCCCTCTGGCGTCAGGTCTCTACGAGCACTGCGGTCCATTGCTACCTCACTGTCGCTGATAAGTCCCTAAGCGACGAGCACTTGGACCAGCTCGTCGCCAGTGGCAGAGTCAGCATTGCTGACGTCGACACGGCCAAGCAGGTGGCCATGCTATCATCCTCGTGTAGTCCAATGGCGCGATTGGGCAATATCGAGCAGCATACCGCGGCGGCAGCACAGGGCGTGGGTGCGGCTAAGGGTGATCTATAGGTGGCCCAGCGTTTGCGGAACGGTGGAGGATGTTGTGGCTAGTGAGAGGGCTCACGATGCTGCTGCTCATCAAACAATCGCTGCAATATCTTTGAGAAGCGAAAGGGATGGTGCGAGAAGAGAAGTCCATGGAAGTGTGCCAGCAAGGCTTTGCGGAAGAGATGGGGAAAGAAAGTTCTAGTATTGCTTTAGGATTGGTGATGCACATGTGGCATAATTTTGTAGAGGGCCCTAAACCTTACCTTTGAAAGCCCTCCCTGATAGAGTTTCCTTCCAAAATAGGAGGGGACTGGAGGTGGGTTTGGATTTTTGCAGATTTGTTTCTTTGTTTTTGTTCCGTTTGGTCTAAGGTCCCGCTCATTTCGGTTTGAGCTTCTGGCTTATTTTTTTACTATTCCTAAATTTCGTCTTTTTTTGACTTTTTAGCTTTTTTGAGCTTTTTTGCTGGTTCTTTTTTCTCGTATTCTTTTACATTGTCCATGATTGGCTAACCTGTTTTTTCTATTTTTATTTTTTTTAAATTTAATTACGTCAAATAAGCCACCATCAACACAGTGTAATTTCATATAGCCACAATGCAATTTCAGCCATAAGGTACTTTTTATAGCCGAAATGAGCGGGGGCTGTAAGAATGGGAGGTTGGAATTTTGGGATTGGCTAAATTTGAAACCGGAGATAAGGAAGCATGTTTGGGGTGTTTATAGACAGAGCGGGAGAGGGAGAGGGTGAGGTTGATAGTTTTTTTTCAAAAGAATATGAAACACAGGTTTCACAATATGATCCATTTGGCAATAATCTTGCTCACAAAATAAAATTGTACCATCTATGTTTGAAAATATACTAGTTGTTTTCCATATTCCTGCAGTATGTAATTGATCATCAATATTTGCAGTAAAATTTTAGCAATAACTATATAGATACATTTCATGATAAATCTAACGATACAATTTTCACATGATTAACAAATAGATTGTTTGTCCGAGATCAAAGTTTGAAAAAAATTAAACTGCACTACACACATTCTAAAATTGACAACGTGTGGTTAAAAGCTGTCAAAAAATGGAGAGAAATGCTAGAAATTCTAAAAGAAAGTTAGCATATAGCCCTCAATTTCGTTGGCCTACTTAGGACCAACCCATAACCATTAGGCACATTTCGTACAAACATACCAGACCATATGCCGCTCAAGTGCAAGTGTAGTTGACAAATAAAATTTTCCTACTAGTTTTCTAATTACAACCTCTACAAACTAGTACATACCTATCCACAACGGATCTTCTGTTATTTCGAGAAATGATGATACATGCCACTTCTACTCTAAATAAAGAATCATTCATACAAACCTCGTGCCGTTATTTCTGTCATTTTGGCTCTTTCCTCACATCGCCGTTATATTAGCTGCTTCATATCGTCAAAGATTTTATATAGTCTCTAGCTAGCTATCCACTCGAGTCTCATGAATGTGTCATCGTCCAATTGAAAGCTGAACACCTTTTTCCATCTGTTCCACTGCCGATAATGATCCATGATCCATAATTTTTTCTAAGAGTGAGACAACATCGTGAACATAGCTGTCTTAAGGACTATCACGATATAATACTATAAAGCACACCCAACATCAAATGCATAGCTAGGGCCTGTTCTTTTCCTCCGAAGCCGGTGATTTTTGGTTTTTACTACAGTACCTAATTTTCAAACGGAGTCTTTTCTCAAGACGGAGTCTACAAGTTAAACGATCTACACGTTAAAAGCCTAACATCTATACCTGCCAAAATCACAAGTGAGTATTTGTCTCTCCGTAATCTGTACCGTAAACAGCCAAAATTCAAAAATTTTAACAAAAAATCATAAGTCACAGCCAAAAAGAATAGGCCCTTATTCATCTTTAGTTCATGAAGTAGCTATATACTTGCCCGTTCATTGATATGAAACCACACACTGGTCTCGCATGAGGCTCACTGTGACTTGTGAGACTTTGTAACCTATATATCCATATGCAACTTGAAATAGAAGAACAGGTAAACAATAGGAGGGGGTCGGCCTGCAGAGCATTTGAAGTTCCTTTTGTAGGTTTTCTTCTGCTTTACTTCAGTGATGTGTTTCGTGCAAGGGAGTTGGAGGTACACGTGGATCACGTACAAGGCTGTCTTGACTGACTCTTGAGATAAGCTCAATTTTTTTTTAACAGTTGCCATCAGGCCATCACATGCTCGCAGGTGAAAGTAAAATACTATTCTGCCCCCTTTCTGTTTTCCAAAAGAATCTTGTTGACATATATGCCTCGTAATCTTCTTATTAATTAATCAATGTGGATTTTTTATAGCGAATCAAGATTCATGCTGATGTTAACGAGAACGGTCTACATTCTCCCTGTCTTTATATTAATTATCTATCCTTAGCTCGCTAGGAAGTTTGGGCATTTTTGACGCTGTTTGCCACAGCAATACCAAATGTAGTCTTCAGAGCGTGGTAATTCTATTTCTGATCTCGTCCCTAAGCGTGGGACTACGCAGTGCAGACACGTGTATAGTCATGCGGTGGGGGAGCTCTGTCCCGCCTGCAACGACGCGGTCCCCAACCGCATGATACCGACGTCCCGTCGGTCGGCCGAAAGCAGCTACCACCTGCGCTTTTTTCATAAGTCTCGGCAATAAATTGGTTTGGAGGTCACTGCGGTTTCACAGCAAGAAAGAGCGTTGTTTGTAGTTGGAGCCAAGACAGAGCGAGAGAGGGGGTGAAGGGAGGAAAGTAAGGAGTGTAAATACAGAATTTTGAGTTGTTTTCATTTGGAATCAACACTTTTTGCAATTACGGAAGTTGTAGATCGCCTTGTGAGCTTCAAAAAAAGATAATTTTTCCCCTTGCAACTATAATTTTATCAATGTGATTAGCACGTAATTAGCCAAACCGTCTTTTGTGAATGTTGTTGTATGTCAATCTTTAATACGATATTTATTTGTGGCAAAACTTCCATATATGACGCATAGTGTATTATAGTGTAGAGAATGTTGTAGTTTATTTTTCGTGAACCTATGTATTATAGTGTAGTTTATTTTTTGTGAACATATGTAGCTGTAGTTGTGTAGGCGTTGAAAAACTAAGTATTTACGTGAGAGCATTTGTAGGTAATAACAAAAGTAATTGGATTAGAAATAAGAATGTTACAATTAGTAGGCTTAGGGAACCACCAGACACAATGTGTTGGGTCGTAAAAATAAATTAGAAATAAATTTGCACGAGTAGAATAAAATTACAACAAAAGTAACACAAAGTTATAGTAAAATTAAATAAAATTTTACATTTAATTTTCATATGAATTCGAAAGTAAGTTCCGTAAATAACAAAATGAAAAAATAAAATTACAAAATTAGTATTTTGATTTGTATACAAATCCATAAGTAAAATCCCAAATTAAGTAAAATTTAGGAAAGAAATGAAGAAAAATTAGTAATTAGATTTTTGCACTAATTCGAACAAAAAATAATACAAATTAGGAGTGAAAATACAAGAAAATTGTAATTTAATTTTCATACGAATTCCAAAGTAAGATCCGTAAATAAGAAGCTTGAAAATAAAATTAAAATAAATATGTAAATTGATGTATATAAGAATTTATAAGTAAAAATCCTTAAAAAATTTAGAATCACAAATAAACAAAAATACTAATCGAATTTGTAGGTGATAGGAAGAGCAACGAAATTAACATATAAATCTTACTGTGCGGTAGCGGCTGTATGATGGTACGATTGTTGCATGTTGTGTACTAAGAGGATTTAGTATGCACTTATGTTAGGTATGCCATGGGTAACATTTAAGATTTATTCATGTTCTATGGGAGTGGTCTCGTACGCGACGGGCCGTACGGGGCGGATCTGTCAAATTTGTGACCAGACCGTGATTCGGGCACCCAATCTGAATGCCGAGCTATGGAGGTGCGTCCGTTCTATGTTCGATCGGGACACCGCAAGGAAGAAGTTACGGATCGAGGCAATGTGTGCCTCAGTGGTAGGTGCTGCAGGGGAGACCATGTGACAACTTCTGAAAGTGAGCAGTGACGATTCATGGGCTAAGTACATGGAGGTTGTGTGCAACCCTGCGGCAGCAATATATGCCAAGCCAATGGTGTATGTTCACTTCGTGGAGAGGACAAAATCATCCGCCATGGGTGGTTCTGGTGGTGCTGGTGGAGATGAAGTGCCTGGGTTAGTCTCTAGTGCTCATGAAGACGCTGGTGCAGGAGAAGATGTGGGCCAGCAAGTGGGCAATGGAGGAGGTGTATGACCTGGTCCCAAGAATGCTGCATCAAATTGCAGAATCAAATCCAGTCACATACATTAATAGGTAGGAGCGGGTCCATCCTACGTAGGGCCTGAATTGCTTTGTTCTTGACAGAGTGTTTTGGATCTTCCGTCAGGCGATAAAAAGGTTCAGGTGGTGCCGTCCAGTGCTAACGATGGATGAGATGTTTCTATCTGGCAAATACAAGGGTACTATCCTCACTACGGTTACAGCTGACGTGAACGACCAGTTACTCTCCGTGGCCTTTGCAATTATGGAGAATGAGAATACCGATCGCTGGTTGTGGTTCCTGGTCAATGTGAAGCAGGCTATGGCGCAAGATTGTCTAGGTATGTGTGTCATCTCGGACCGCAATACAGACTTGTTGTCTGCGTTGCGCACGATGCAGAACGGGACGCAGCTCCCTTCTAGTGGAATGATATAAAGAATCGTTGGTACATGAGGTATCTCGTATGACAAACAGTATCAAATTTGACCAAACTTCGCTAGGAGTGTTTAGTACTTCAGTATGACGAATCATTTGTTACATAAGAGATGATTCTTTTGCGACTAAGCTGGATCTCCCTAGCAATGTGCGCGTGATTCGTCAACGAAATATGCCCTGGGGGAAAAAAGGAGCCCAAAGTATGAGCTAATTGATTTTTTTAGAAACTACTATTGCATTATGAGGATGTGAGCAAGGAAGTATGCGATAGCTCAAAGTGATACCACTTGTTGATGACTCGTATAATAATTCTTTGATTCAATCAAGAAGAGGAGCAGGATGTAGCGTGCACCCTTATTCCAAATAGGTTTAACTTCTGACTTCTTAATTTTATCTTTTTAGCTATTTTTGGGTTTTTTGCTTTTGCTTTTTCATTTTTGCTTTATTTCTTTGTATTTTTTGTGATAATATAATATTTTTTTATTTAATTACTAAGAAAATCTAACAGTAGTTATAGTGTATTTTCAACTGCTACAGTAAAAAAATAGAAACCACGACTTATAAACCATATTGAGCAGGGCCTATAATCCCAATATATGACCCAATCTCATCCTCCCAAAATCCAATCTGACTACAAAACAGTAGAGTCAGTAGGGTTTAAAAAATCGACGGCCAAAATTTGTCGAAGGGTAGCAATAGGACCGAAAACCGCCGGTTACCGGTTCTTTTGATTTTTTCGGCCGGAATTTTTAAATTAGAATTTGAATTACAAAATTTGTATCAGTCGAAACCGACTAAAAATGGCTGATTTTTTTTTAAATTTTGCCGTTAGTGATTCTTTAGGTTTTTTCGGTGTATTTTTTTAAAATTTTAACAAAATCTAAATAAGTCCGAAATTTTTTAACTGATACGATTTTTTACCGGTACTTATCAATAACTCCGGTTTTCGCACAGCCGAAATTTCCACCGTACCGTTTTCCTGAGAGTCAGTCGATTTCCAGATCGTCTCCATCTCACGCCGGTCCCGTGACACAACAGCGCGTGAATGACTTAACCCCGCGCGACTCCCCTCGTCTAACGCTTGGAATGACTATCGAGACGTACAGGAACCGAAGCAACCGCATGCCGTGCGGCCGAGGGGAGGGGAGACCCAGCGACCTTTCGCACCTACGACTGGCGCTTTTCACGGAAACAGTGGCCTGCCATTCTGACCAGGCAGGCACAGATGCAGTGTAGGTCGACATCCGCTCAGGGAAGGAAAGGTCGGCGCGAGTACGTACGCGGGGCAGTTTTTTTTTTTTCAGCGGCGCAGCAGGAGAAAACTGGACCCGATGAAACGAAATGATGGGTTTCGTTCCAGGTCCAGCCTGCCGGTGGTGGCGCCTAGCAGCCGCAGGCCAGCTGACGCTTGCTCGTCTGAGACCGCCATCGAGTTGCGAGTGCCTGGTAGTGTTTGGGGAACGGCGTTTTAATTTAATTGTGGACAGCGCCTTTTGCAACGGTGTGACACTGTATATATGCTATTGCTATGTGACGCATGATGTAACTGTTTTCTTTAGTCCATACCGCGTGGTGCGGCATGCACGAAGAGTTCAACCGTCCTGTTTCGAATTGGCGGTCATAAAGTCATTCGGTAGTTCAATTTCTTGTGGAACTGGGTTTTTCGGTTCACCGCTTTTTGGTTCCTTGTGCTTTCCAGGAGATAAATACTATACGACCTTTCCCCTTCTAACACTCCCTTCCATTTGTGCGCATCAAAGACATCTAGTCATGCCCTCAATCTCATCTCTCCATCTCTCTTCACTCTCTCACCTCTCCATCTCCCCATTCTCCACGCAACCATCAGCATTAACGGTGGCAACGACTGACATGACGACAAAGGCCGATGGCTGATGACCGGCACTGTAGAGGTGACGCGGCGGGTGGAGGAGGGTGACTACCAGCACAACAAAGCCAGTGTGGATGGAGGAGGGTGGGGGGAGACGGGATCCGCTGGATCCAGTTGTCTTCCTCGTCACCGGTGATGGAATTACCAGACTACCTCACCTACCTCCTTATTTAGGTCACAAAGTGGTCTAACTCCGATTCCACCCACGTCGCCCTGTGGCTCCGTGTCGCCATTACGCGTGTTATGGGCGACTTTGAGCTCTAGCTTCACCCCTTGGGTGAGCAAGGGAAGGAGGCGGTGGTGCCCGACCTACCTTGCTCCGAGAGGGCGACGGTAGCCACGCTAACCGCGATGGTGGTGTACGACGAGTGGCAAGGGCGGGCATTGATATGGGTTCGCTCGATCTTCTCGACGTAGGATGGATACTCACAAAAGTCTTGATGAATCGTAATGATCCTCCAATGCCAGTGCAAGGGACGAACACTCTTTAATCCGCCAAAGCACACTCGTGTTGATTTCGCCGACCACCAAGCGAAGATCTATCGTGCACCCAATTCCCAGCGGAAAGGCTAAACGATCTTGATTGAAGAAATCACTCCTAATTCCCTATGGAACTTCGGCATCAATGCTAAACTCGAATAAACTTTAGTAGATTAATTTTTCTCAAACGTGGTCTGAATTTTACAAGGGTGGTGACTGTATTTTAAAGGGATACAAGGGGTGGAGAGTCGGCCAAACACTTGGAGGCCGAATAGGACTCGATTACAAAGACTTAGGCCTACTTTGACTCGGACTGAAAAAGTAATGTAACTTATTTCACAGTTTCTGATCAACTCATAGGGAATTTGGAGGTGAGGCCAGATCCATCTGAAAGTAAACTTCAAGAGCTTTCCATAGAGTACAAGAACACCTCAATCGGACTCTGTTTGTAAAAGTTATGACCGTTTTAGTAGGTGCCTATTAGGCTGTCCCGAACCGAATCCGAATTGAGTTCTGAGTTAAATCTGAGTTTGAATTCGGTTGTACATGTGGGAGGTCCGAATTGGTCTTCAAAATCTTGTCCAAAACTTGGGCTTTAAGTTCTTGGGCTTCTCCCCTGTTACTCTCCCACTTCATGGGCTTCTTTACTCCTTGATCAGCTGCATGGACTGTTTGGCTTTCTCCTTTCCGTCCCAATGGGCTTTGAGCTTTTTGTTCTCAGTAGCAAATATGATTACTCTCCTTGTGCTTCTCCATTGCTTTGGCCCCAGAATCATCATAATATTCAAACCTAATAATAAACAAGAATTTGGCATAAGGTAGTATATCATTCCCACGAATAGAAGGAAATTTATTAAGAAACAAATTCGCCTGACAATATTTAATACGGCTCAATATTTCTTTCCAGTGAAATAATGTATTTGACTGAAAAGTGCTAAGCATGTGTGTATCCACATCATCCTCCCCTTCTTCAAGAAAAGCCATCCTCGGCTTTTGGTAGCCTGAAATTGTACTAAGCAAAGAATACAACGTGATGGAATGGAAGCAGCCAAAAACTGTCACAGAAGTGATAAGCTTTCTTGGATTGGCAGGCTATTATCGCCGATTCATAGAAGGGTTCTCTAAAATTGCCCATCCACTCACTCAGTTGCTCAAGAAAGACAGACCCTTTGAATGGACAGAAAAATGTGAAGAAGGTTTTCAAATGTTGAAGACAAAGTTAACAACGACACCAGTTTTAATATTGCCAGATCCAGAGAAAGAATTTCAGATTTACTGTGATGCATCAAAACATGGAATAGGATGTGTTCTAATTTAAGATAGAAAAGTCGTGGCTTATGCTTCAAGACAGCTACGACCACATGAAGAAAATTACCCTACACATGACCTGGAGTTAGCAACAGTAGTTCATGCTTTGAAAATATGGAGGCACTATTTATTGGGCAATCATTGTGAAATATTTTCAGACCATCAAAGTCTGAAATATATTTTCACTCAACCTGAGTTAAATCTGAGACAGCGAAGATGGTTGGAACTAATCAAAGATTTTGATATAGACCTTCAATATCATCCGGGCAAAGCAAACGTGGTAGCAGATGCACTTAGCAGAAGACCATATTCTGGCATGATCAGTGAAGTTGACCAACCACTACATCTAGTGGCAGAAATGCAAAAGCTGAACCTGACAGTATTTGAACATGGCATGTTAACAGCACTTGAAATCCAACCACTGCTAACAGATCAAATCAAGTCTGCACAAGATGAAGACGAAGCGACACAACAGCTTAAGAAGAACAGTCAAGAAAAAGGTTCAACAGAATTCATTGAAAATGAACATGGGATTCTAACCTTCAAAGGTCGTTATTGTGTACCTGATAATAAGGAACTGAAAGATCTGATTCTGAAGGAGGGTCATTCCTCATACTTCTTTATACACCTTAGAACTACCAAGATGTATAAGGAAATGAAGAAGAAATTTTGGTGGAATAACATGAAGAAAGAAATAGCTGAATATGTGACCAAATGTGACGTATGCCGAAAGGTGAAGATAGACCATCAAAAACCTTCTGGTCTATTACACCCACTACCAGTACCGGAATGGAAATGGGATAATATTGGAATGGATTTCATTACCGGACTACCGAAGACAAAGGAAGGGTATGATGCTATTTGGGTTATCGTTGATCGACTGACAAAAGTAGCACATTTCATTCCTATCAAACAGACTTATGGAAAGGATAAATTGGCAGAGATTTACCTGACGAGGATTGTAATATATCATGGAATTCCCAAGAGGATTGTCTCAGACAGAGGTGCTCAATTTACCTCTGTATTCTGGGAAAAATTGCATGAAGCAATGGGTACTGACTTAGCTTTCAGTACAATTTACCATCCACAGACTGGAGGACAGACTGAAAGAGTCAATCAAATTCTTGAAGATATGTTGAGAGCATGTGCCATAACTTATGGAGCAGCCTGGAATACATGTTTGCCATTTGCACAGTTTTCGTATAACAACAGCTATCAAGCTAGTATACAAATGTCACCATTTGAAGCATTATATGGCAGAGAATGCAGAACTCCTTTAAATTGGACTGAGGCTGGAGAACGCCAATATCTCGGACCTCAGATTGTTCAAGATGCCGAAGCTCATGTCAGAATAATCAGAGAAAACATGAAGATTGCACAAGACCGTCAAAAGAGCTATGTTGATACCCGAAGAAAAGATTTGAGCTTTGAAGTTGGAGATTATGTCTATCTCAAAGTTACACCTTTTAAAATTGTCAAAAGATTTCAAATCAAGGGAAAATTAGCACCCAGATATGTGGGTCCGTTTCAAATTACAAAGAGAGTTGGTGAAGTAGCGTATGAAGTACAGTTGCCACCCAATCTGGCTAAAATGCACAATGTCTTTCATGTGTCACAACTCCGAAAATGTTTGAGGCAGCCTACAGAAGCAGTACCGATAGAAGAGATTGAACTTCAAGAAGATCTGACATATTTAGAAGAACCCCTGCAAATACTTGAAACAACGGAACGATAACTCAGAAATAAGAATGTCAGACTTTGCCGAGTTCAGTGGAAAAATCACACAACTGCAGAAGCTACATGGGAAAAGGAATCGGACTTACAGTGAGATTTTCCAAACTTCTTTTCTAAATCCAGTTAAATCTCGGGATCGAGATTTCTTTAAGGGGGTAGGTTGTAACAGCCCCAAATTTTCGAATTTTTGGAATTTATTTTGAATTTTATTTGAATTTACAAAAACTTACCCAATTTGGAATTTTTGGAGAAAACCCTTTCCTTTTTCTCTTTTTCCGCCTTCGGCGCTGGTGGACGTCGCTCGCGCGTGGGCGCTTCTCCCCGCCTTCCGGCCATTGTCCGTCCGCTGCCGCCTCCTCCTCCGCGGATTTGGCGCCACTCCCTCCCTCGGGCGACGTCATCGCTTTGCGCCGCCCCACCGGTCGGTCTCCACTCCCCTCGCTCCTCTCCTCGCCTTGCGCTTGAAGCTGCCCGCTGCCCTCGCCCGCCGCCCAGTAGCTGCTGCCTCGCGGTTTCCTCTCTGTCGGTCAACACGGGTCATGGGCGGGCAGAGTGGCAGTGCCACATCCCCCTCCCCACTCCCACGCCGCTCCAGTGCTTTCTCTCTTCGGCGACGTGGAGCGAGCGCGGCCGAGAAAGCCTCGGGGGCAACCGACTCACTCGGGGCATAAAACCCATTTCTTTTGCTTCCCTGATCTTTCTAGCCACCTCACGAGTCATCCTACCCAGTTAATCGAGCTCCCATCGCCTGGAACGCTGGCAAGCTCCCTCCCTGCGCCGGTGAGCCCTAAAACCAAATCATATAATTCGGTTGATTAAAATCTAATTCCATTTGCTGACACACTCCTTGCTACCTCCTGATCACGCTGGTGAACTCACCCGAGGTCGGGCGCTGGCCTAGAGCCCTGGCATCGGAGGCCGCCGCTGACCGTAGGGACCTCACCGTGGCCAGCCCATTTGGGTTCTTCCCTAGCTACACAACCACTTCCATTAGCTCCCTAGTGTGCTGTAGATGGTCAAAATCCAGCTCAACCGACCTAAACCTCACCGGAGCTCTTTATCGCCGCCGTGAAGCTCACCTTCTTCTCGGCTGCCGTCAGCTCGTGCTAACCCTTTTCACCGTTTCCAAAGTCTAAAAATGAAAACCTAAGCTCTCCTACTAGCTCTCGGTGAAGGCCAATTTCCCCCAGAAGCCCTAGCCTCGCCGGATCAAGAATTGGGCGGCGCCCTATTTCCAGCCGGGAGGGGCCGTCGGGAGGTTGAAGACGACCCTCCCGGGGAGACGTGGCGCCATCCTGTCCCTTCGCGCCTCCCCATCTCAACCGTCCAGGCCGGTTTAAACCCCAGCCGTAGATCCTTCATAACGGTTCATCCGAGCGCTCGCATTCGCGGGATCGCTGCTGTCCACCTCGGGCGGGCGTGTGTGCGGGGCGTTGGGCTGCGCCACCGCGCGCAAGATGGGCTCGGCCCGCTTTCGGCCGGCCTGAACGAAACCGTGCCACCGCAAGCCTTTGTTCGATTAAATTTGGGCAGTCTTGTGTGTTTGGGCCGAGCCCAAGACTGCTCACTGATTTAAAATCCGAAAATGCATTAAAAATTGTAGAAAATTCTAGAAAATCCTAAAAATCATAAAAATACACCATTTTGACCAGAAAAATTCCTAGAATTCAGAAATGACCTTTATTTATTTAATTTTGAATTTTAGAATTTTATAAATTTAAATGCATGACTTTAGGTTTAGTAAAATCAAACTACTTTATATCCAAAAATTCAAATACCATTCACTTTCCAAAAATTGAGCTTTATTATTACTCAAACATCTTCTTAAAGATTTTATACATTAGTATTTCTTTTATTATATTGATTTCCTTGATTTTATTAAAATCAAGGTTTGACTTGTGTTGTTATTTTATGTGTTTGCGCTAGCTCCCGAGTTCGTCGAGGTTGTAGTTGCAGATTCAAAGTCAGTTGCACAGTTGTACGAGATTGTCGAGATCCCAGATCAGCAAGGCAAGTCATAAGTTTTTGATCATATTGAATCCCATGAAATTACAATATTTAGTAAATATTTGCATTATGGTTAGTTGTAAAACGTTAATTGCTTAAACCAAAATGTTTAGAATGGCATGATATTTAGTTATTCCCACCACTGATAAATGCCCTGTCTTACTTGATGGCCATATTCACCTTGACAACCTTAGTAATTACTAAATTACTGTATTAAGAATTATAGATCATCTCACATGACATTTTATACTACTAAGTGACTTTGGCTGCTGGCCATTAGAGTTGAAAAATGTACATCAAAGTAGAAGTCAGAATGTGGGGTCATCACGATGTGATCCAAGCCCACGGCTCTGCTTTGGTAGAACCCGAGGTAGGAGTCAGAATGTGGGGTCATCACGAGGTGATCCAAGCCCACGACTCTATCATTGGGAGAACTAGGGGGAGGGTCAGAAAGTGGGGTTATCACACTGTGATCAAAGCCCACGACCAAACCCTAGGATTGGACCTAAGGTAGAGAGGCTGGTGGGACTCCGGTTATCCGGACTAGGCCTACCGCTCTACCCTAGGATGGAGGCTGATTGGTTTGGTGGTGGCTGGTGCTGTTGAGCTCAGCGGAAGTTTGTGGTTGGTGCCTCGGTGAAAATATAAGGACAAGAACCTTGTGCCAAAGAAAGAACATAGTAATCGCCGGACCACGAGTTGATTCGTCAACTTGGTTTAGTAGTCGCTCAATTTGATTGAACCTCTACAGGCTGAGGTGTTTTGATGACGTGGGGTTAGGTATCTTTGCGGTACCTAACAATGATAGTATTGGCTTAAAACGGCGGGGAGAGGCGTGGTTAATTGTGGCCGTGATCGAGCGGTACTATCGGGTAGAGTCTATAGAGAGTTGAGCGGTGAAACGACACGGCTTTCTTAACTCGTCGCGGGAGTTAAGGGATCGTGTGGGTAAAGTTGAGCAACTCTGCAGAGTGAAATAATAGTATTCGAATACGCCGTGCTTCCGGTTAATGAAGCTGTGTTAATTGGGTGATTCCAAATATGAGGCATAAGTAGATCTTTGAAGTTAAGTTGGATAATGATGAACGCTTTGATAATTGAAAACCCCCTGATCTTAAGGAGCAAATGTTTTAACTTTGATTGTTTGCAAATAAAACTGCATCCACAAGTGTATAAACCCCTATATATACCCATCCTTGAATATCCATGCATATAGTACGAAAGGATTACCCTTGTGGCTTGCTGGGTACGGTGGTACTCATGACTTGCTAAACAATTTACCAGAAGGTCAATGGATACAAGAGGAACCAGCGGATGAAGGAGCCCTGGAGGAGCCAGTCATGTCCGATGATGATTGGTGTTAGGTCTTAGCCTCGCTCAGGCCGCCTGAGTGTATTTTGTAATATTATGTGGTTTGTGGGTCTGCGCGCCCGTTGTTACACTAGTCTTACCCATATATTGTAATAAAGTAAAGTCTTTATTGTATGCGTGTACTGTTGTGATAATCGCTTTAATTCGAACTCAGAATTGTTCATCCCATGCAGTTCACACGGAGTCTGCATCTCTAGAAATGGGGGCGCTGCAACATCCCTGAAGCTCCTCGAACACGAGAGATGTGAGATTTGCGTGTCCATTCCATTTGTCTCTATCTATCTATTCTATTCTATTCTATTATCTTATCTTATCAAAGCAAAGGTAAAAGAATTCACTACGTTCACATTAAAGGAATAGAAATTCTTACGTTAACTTGAGGAAGAAGAGAAAGATCTACATCGTCAATCATGGTGGCTCCAAGTTATAACTGGTCTATATTAAAAGAAAGAGTCCATATCAAATATAATCTAAATATAACAAAAATTCAGAATAAGAAATAAAATAAAATTAGTAATTTTATTTTCATACGAATTAAAAAAACTAAAATTTATAATAAAAAAATAAAATAACAGTAGCAATTTTATTTCAAGGCAAATTCCAAAGTAAAATCCCTAAATAACTATAATTCAGAATATAAATTAAATAAAAATTAGCAATTCAATTTATATATGAATTCCAACAAACAAGAATTGAAATTTGGAATAAAAAATAAAATAAAATAAATCATAATTTGATTTCCATATAAAATCCAAAGTAAAATACCTAAATAACTATAATTTGGAATAAATTAAATAGAATTAGGAATTTGATTTGTACACGAACTTCAATAAAAAATAACTTAAGTTTTTAGTAAACAATAAAAGTTATAATGGGTGTAGCACGACTGGGTTCTTTTAGTCTCAGGCTTTGGTTTATCACTTCTTGCTACAATAACTATCTTTTAAACAGTGCGTCTTATTAAGACGGGGCCTATAGGTAGATTATAGTAGATATTGTACCAAGTTTAGTTATATCGACCAAAATTGCATGCGATTATTTCCCTCTACGTACTATATCTTGCGAACAACCAGAATTCAAAAACCATAAGCCAAAATACAAAGCCACTGCCTAAAAGAACCCACTCACATAATTCAAATTCCATGTACTGCTCATAAAAAAGGTACACTGACCAGTTTAAACATTTAAGCACTTCTTCGACTTTTCCTCTCGTCTGGAAGAGCAGATGCTTGATGAAACTTAAGGTCTTCGCTTGGCTCTTAATGATGGAAAGGCTAAACACTAAAGATATACTAAGGAGAAAGAATTTCAACACTGATGGCAACATCTATTGTGTGCTATGTGACTTACACAGGGTCGAGAGACTTAGACATTTTTTCTTTGAGTGCTCCTTTACCTTATAATGATGGAAAGAAATTGGGATTCAATGGACCCTAGATATGGATACCCCAACAAGAGTTCCAAACACGAAATCAGCTTATACAGGACAACTCTTCAAAGAGAAGTTCATCATGGCTGTTGGCGTATTTGGAAAATTCAAAATGATCCAACGGCAATGTAATACCCTGAATGACTGGAAATCAAGACTCAGAATGGTGCCTTCCCTGCTTCTGCATAGGGTCAAGCTGGCTTCACGTCATTTGCTTTCTTCTTGGGTTCGGTCCATCTTATTTCTCTTCGTTGTTTCTCTTCTCTTTGTTCCCTCCCTTTCTCTCCTGTACATTATTATTTATCTAATGTAGCACAGGCTCCCACAGTTTACCGTAAAAAAGAACCCACCCCACGAATGATGACAAAGGAGACTATGAAAGAATGTAATGGCGTCAATCTGTCTTACAAGAAGACGTTAACCCACGCGAAAGAGAAAAGATGAGGTGGCAGTAAGCACAATATCGTGCGGTTCACTTTAGCCATCCGACGAGGACAATGTTATGCTGCTCGCTGGAGCCATGAAAGAGAAAAGCTACAGTCAAAGGAGCCAAGGGTCATGACAATGATTGGTAAGTATAGGTGTTGGTTAAGAAGTTTGTGGCCAAAGAAGCTTGACGATGGTGAAGCCCTAGTAGAGAGGAGATGAAACATTGTATTGAAGGTGAGTTATGGAAGATATAGGGCCATTGGGTAGTTAGGAGCATGTCATCACTCATGAGGGGCACGACACCACTAGTGATGGGAAGAACATTCTCCATATCGTTACACAATAATTAAAACAGACATACCAACATCAGTAAATATGGGAGGTCGTCGCATTTAGTGAGGAAGCCACAATATTGAGTTGACCAATGCCAAATAAGAAGAGCAGTTGGCACGGGAGAAGAGGTCATTGAACAAGTATAACATCGTGCATGTGTATATACATATATGCATCTGCATAGATAGAAATACATGTGTATGAAGCAGATAAGCAAAGAGCTCGGAGTAGAGATGACGTAGCCATAGGGAATAGACTCGTGGCTATTGGAGACAGCGTGACGGGTGTTCCCGACGGGTATCAGTGATGGCTGCATGTGTATATATGTTGATGTCGCAATGGTCAACATTAAGCAATAATTGGAGAGATGTAGAAGATAACTATGCGGTAGAGTATTGCATTGGAAGGGATAGCAGTTGAGAGGGATCGATCAAGAATTGAAATTGCTATTGGAGGTTGAAGCAAAAAAGCTGTGGCAGCGAGAAGAGATACAAGACACGTGATTCGATGAAGCAGCTGACATATGAGAGAAGATAAGTTCAAGGTAGGTCGTCCATAGTGCATTAGTGTATACGTGAGTAAGATACACTAATACTATGTAAACTAATATGATAATTCGTCACACACATAATCAATGTATTGCTTGAGTTTAAACGGATGTACATGTGCATGCATACATTTGGAAAAGAGTAGCTAATAGAGGAAGAATGGAGGTATGCAACTACA
Source organism: Bonia amplexicaulis (assembly GCA_036346245.1). Taxonomy (NCBI): domain Eukaryota; kingdom Viridiplantae; phylum Streptophyta; class Magnoliopsida; order Poales; family Poaceae; genus Bonia; species Bonia amplexicaulis. The sequence continues at coordinate 24,879,201 of CM070741.1, read as the reverse complement.
TGAGAGTAGTTACGTTTCTAGGAACCCCAATAACTTATTATGCTCAATGATTTTCTTCCATCAAAGTTCGTACTTCATTTAGGTTCCTCAAGTTGTATTACTTCAAACTGTATTGTCATTTCTAATGCTTATAATGTCTTAGAAATCTAAACAACCTACGAGATATGTAAATATATTCTTAAGTATCTAAGTTATATATCATTTGATACTATAAACTTTGAAATAAATATAGTTATATACCACCCTGCTACTTTAATACAAGAGAGATCCTAATTGTTGCATTATAGCGAGACCGTGAGAATCTCTAAGTGAGGATGCATGGAAGATGCCCAAACCACTAACCTGGCAATTGCCTTTTTACATGATCTGATTGATTAACCTACTTCGTATGCTAGATGTCTTGCCTATCATTGTCCTCGAAGCCTTTGCATCAGTTGCACAACCACGCGTCATTGTCGAAAGGACAGTAAGGCACGTACAATGAGCAGAATTTTTTCCTGTTTTTCTTCTTCAGAAACAAACTTATCAAATGAAAGAAAATAAAAGTAATATTTTACTATCAAATTTATTAGACCATGTGGATGATCGTAAATAAAGAGATGATGAATAATTTATATTTGGTTTGCTTTGAATTTTGCGTTTATGAAAGTCTTAGTCGTTTGCTGTTGATGTCTTTGCTTTCAAGTTATTTTACTCAGTTACGAGTGATCACAGCACTTCAGACACTCTTACGACCACGACAAACATAGACTACGACCACAGCATACATCTAGCAGTCGCTGATGAATGGTCGTTGCTGGAGGTACTCGTAGTCGGAAGACTTGGTACTCGATAGAAGTGTTTACACGATCGGTGTAAGCAATCGGTGGTCGGGATGTTGTATGTACTCGTAGGCTTCGAGTATGTGTTGCGGCTGTGACTCGGTAGTCGGTACTGGATAGTTGGTATAGTTTCTGAGTACTTGTGGATTACGAGTTAGCGGTCGTATTAGTTAGTATGAAGATCTGTTTCGGTTAGCGATAGGTCTGTGTGGTCGTAAACGATCTGGTGCATGATCGTAGGTGGTCTGTCTCAGTTAGCGATAGAACAGAGCGGTCGTAAACGACCTAGGAGATGGTCGTAGGATGTTTTAATCTTGTCTAGGGATAGACAAGGGTATGTTTTGCTAATGTGTGTTGCCAGGAGATGGTTTCTTTGGTCTTTGCATGTGCAGGTGGGCATGGAGGCGGCCATGGTCAGTGACAAGGAAGACCGGGACTAGGAGGAGGTAATCTGAGGTCTAGACAGTCGGGATGTCATGCGAGATGGTCGAGCTCATGCTGGAGCATATGGAGGTCAAAGGTGGATGCTGCGTGAAGGCGTGGAGATGATTATGATCGATGACAAGGAAGACCGGGAGTAAGAGGGGGTAATATGAGGTCCAGACGGTCAAGTGGTCACACGAGGTGATCGGACTCACGCAAGAGCACGCGGTGATGGTGCGCGATGAAGATACAGGTGGGGATATCCTGAAGACTTCGTTGCGTGTGAAGTATGGAGTCGTGGATGGAGTCCATGATCTGTAAAAGATGGTTAAAACCCGTGTTAAGAAGGGTTTTGGGTCCCTGGGTTTGAGGAAGAGATAAATTTCATGTCCAAGTGGAACAGGACACGGTTTGAAGTGTTTGGATGAAACACGACTTTGTACGCTGGCCTATAAAAGCAGAGAAGCTGTAGGTTAGGGTACGAGGTTTTAGGGCTTTCGTGGATAAGGTTTTTAGGAGTGCCGTGAGGCGCTTTGTAGCCAAAACTTGATGAAATAATAGATCAGATTCTTTCATCTCCGGTGACTTCCAGAGCATCGACGCTTTTCCTCTGTTTTCCGCGCTCTGTGTTGCCTTCGGTGTGTACTCGTTCGGGTGTGGTCGAACGATTGGGGACGTCAGGCGGAAGGAGGTTACGACTTTGTGCGCCGTTGTCGTGCAGAGAGATCAGAAAGATCGGGCGATCGATCTGAGATCGTTCAAAGCAATCGGAACGATCAGGCGGCCGTTCTGAGATCTGGCCGAGTGATCGGAACATGCAGTCAATTGATTCGAGTACTCGTAAACAAGCGATCGTAAGCGAGCGGTCGGAGCGAGCGTTCGAGTCAGAGCGGTTGTAACGAGCAGACGGGCGACATGTGATAATATCGTGTGGTCGTAACAGGCAGTCGGCGACAGTAGCCTACGACCACGTACTGGCAAGCGGTTGTGGTCGGTACTCCCGCTTGGTAGCACGCAGTGTGGTTGGTACTTCCGCTCGGCAATCCAGATTACTTTGTTTCTGTTTCTCTGCGCTGTGTTTTGATTTCAGGAGTTAAAAAGCGGAGACAATCATTCACCCCCTCTCTGATTGTACCATACGATCCTACAAAATCGGTCCTTCTTTGTTGCTCTTTTGTCAAATTTAACAAGAAAAAGAAGTCAAACAGCCTTTGTTTCCTTTTCCTCTTTTGCTTTCTTCCAGGAATGAAGTTATACGCATGTCATCCATATACTGATCATGTGAATATTCGGCTCCCCTCAATCCATCTTCCCTTTCATTCTTCTTTCCAATGTTCCAGTCACTAAAAACACCCATCCTCATTGCTGTTATCAAAAAGCAAATCTCAGCGAAAAGTTGTGTCTAATTGAACACCTGCTCGTTGCTGTCAACCGAAATCTCAGGAATATATTTGAGGCTGAGGAACAGTCGCGTGACCCTGCTTGAAAAGCAAATCGATGCGAATTCCTCACCAAATTGAACTTTAGAAAATCGCAGCACTAGCTTGCTACTTCATGTCGCCCTCGTGTTTAACGATCTGTGAAGCTATCCACGTTGCGACGAACCTCGCGAAAGTGGTGATTGATCCATTGCCGGGGAATGATCTTCCTTCCAGAATCCAGAGCTGGCGTGCTAATTTACACCTACTTTTTGGCTGATCAGCTTAACTGAACTTTTGCCGTTCGTCGCTTGCTATTCGACTTGGCCGGTCACATTTGCTCTTAGACGAAGGTACAGTACTATGCTGCAACGGTACCGGACAAGTTTTTGTGCACATCCATACGGGAGTATGTATCGTGTTGCAATCAGGGAGAAGGGAGGGGCGTGATCAGAATTCAGTGTGATAGGACAACCATTAGCCTGAAGTCTCCACTGAGGATTGGCATGCAAAAGATATGCAGAACAATATCATGTGCGAGGTTCAATTATGAGTGATGACTGCAGCAACGACTTTGCCTTCAGCGCGGCAAAAGGTCATGACTAATGACTGCATACCGTAAGACAAGCTACCTTCCGATTTCAGAATGCAAAAGGTCATGAGTAATGACTGCATACCGTAAGACAAACTACCTTCCGATTTCAGAATGTTTCATTTGGTTGGGAGATAGGCACACCACGTAAGACAAACAAATGATGGTATATCCTTAAAACGCCATGATGTGGTTTGAGTAGACAGTTGAAGTCGTCAGACCTGCAGCAGCAACTAAGTTACTAATATAGATCTTTCTTAAAAAAAAAAAACGTTACTAAAATATAACCCAGTGCCTCGACCACTAAGACCGTGACTTTTGTTTGTTTCCTTTATATGGCTAGCTGTTGCATGACTAGTTATTACGATACAATTTTTTTGATATACAACTCTACTTTCTATAATTGAAATACAATTGTATTTGTTATATAACTCTATTATCTATATATGATTAATCTACACTGTTATAATCTAGCCTCACCAAAATAAGTGGTAGAGATTCTTCTACTTTTTTCGATTAATGTGAGAATTTTTATGATTTTTTGGATTATTGTCGAATTTTATTGCCATCAAAACGAAGGAGACGCTTTGAATATCACTGGTTGTTTTTATTTTTATAGATATGGTTCTCAAATTGTCCCATTTATGCATAGCTAGCCATATAAAGGATTCAAGGTGACAAACTGACATGTATCATATTTGCACATATTTTTATGTCATTTACCAAGTATATTTTTCGCATTGTGTGACTATTATCTGTCATTTAAACGAATTTTGTTGATTAATTACCAAAAATCATTTTATATTATCTTTACTTTTCTTGCAGACCAGCACGATAAATCGCATTATATATAAATGCGGCATTCCTCCTTACCGATGTACCCATCGTCATGAACACGTAGGGTTTTGTTTTAAAGAAATCAAACTTTCTAGGGACCATAACAGAAGAAAACAGAGTAGGAAAGGCCAGGTTTGTAAATTGCTAAACAATGGAAAGCTAAATTGAAAAATTACCAAAATCCCCTTTATGGCCGGTTTGGAACGCAGTAATGGAAAATAGAGAAATAGAAAAAACATAAAACAATCAAAGGAATGCAATGGCAAAATAAATCAAAGGAATGCAATGGCAAAATAAAGGATTGGAAAACACAAAAATATATGAATAGATGTTTGGAATGCAGGTTAACAAACGTGAAATAAAAATCCGCTGCTTACTTGTCAATATCGGTGCCACCGTGCCAGGTAGTTCTAAAAAACTACCAGTACCATGTAAGGCGAAGCGACTAGAACCATCCTTTTTATCTTTTCTTTACCTTCAGTTCTCGTCAATCCGTTCTCTCTCTCCTATGGCAAAATCTTCCCCTCCTCACTCCCTCTTCGGTGAAATGAGCAACTGTTGTGGGCTCTCACCGCTTCATGTTGGACTGGGGAGGCAACGACAGCAGGCTGGGTGATGAGCCACGTGGGCTAGGGCAGCGTTGGCCGAGAGGGCCTCTGGGGATTTGTCTAGATCTTGGCAACCTCGTCAGATCTGTCCTCGGCGAACTCATCGTTGAACGGAAGTGGCATGGTAGTCTCTCTTTCTCTCGTTGCCTCGGTCTTCTACAAAAAAATGGAGCACACAGTGGATGTTGGATTTCCTGTGTTTTGTGGAGGAACGATATACTTTCCTTGGGAATTGGAAAGGGCATTCCTCTGTCCTAAATGACATTTTTTGCTAAACTTTCCTTTGGAACTCAATTCCTCCACTTTTTCCACAGGTTTCCTCCATTCTAAACAGACCCTTAATCATAGATCGCCGCTGCATCCTTAGAGCTCGACATTTCTTTCTCTCCCTTGCCTCTGTTGGAAAGCACCTGTGGATCAACACGCCCAAATCATCCGAGAGCACTCTATTGTCGAACAAGAAATATAGTAGAACAGAGACAAGAAGGAGCAAAAATAGAGTTGTATGAGGCGGAGAATGCTTGGTGCAATTTTTTCTCATATTCACTTTCTTAGCACTTTCGACTTACAACTTGACTCAATTTACAGACTCTGTTTCCACTCAAAAGCTAGACTCACTGAGGTCCAGATTCTCTGGCCTCAACTACCTCGTCGCCTGCCCATATCTGGCAGTTCACCGACTGAAGGACGACTTGTGTCATCAATGACCACATGTGCTGACGCCTGCTACAGTTACCACCAACTTCTACAGTAATCACTAACTGCTACAGTGAGTGGTCGCATGACCACGACCACTGGCTTCGACCACGGCTTGTCGTCAACTGCTTCTCCGACCACAGCTTGTCTTCAGCCGCGTCTCTGATCTCAACATGTCTTCGATCGTGGTACTGTAGCTTACGACTACTGTAGCCACTGACACTGTAGCTACGACCATTGTAGCTACGATCACTGTAGCTACAACCACCCACACACAGGCGCCATGACCGCTACGCTTCGACCATGCACACGCAGGAGCCATGACCACGGCGCCTACGACCACGGCACATAGGACCACGGTGTCTACGACCACGGCGCCTACGACCACGGTGCCTACGACCACGGCGCCTACGACCATACAGACCGGTTGTAAATGACCACACAGACACTAGTCGTTATGACCACACAGACACTAGTCATTACTACTACACAGAGAACCAGTCATTACGACCACACAGACCGGTCGTAAATGACCACACAGGGAACCGGTCATAACGACTACACAGACAACGGTCGTTAAGACCACACAGAGACCCAGTCGTTACGACCACACAGACCGGTCGTAAACAAACATGTAGGGAACTTCCGCCCAGTCATGTTTATTCGACCATCTCACCCCCTAAACCTGACTTAGGCTGTGAGGTCTATGACGTCGATCAGCTCACGTATCTCACCAAACTTAATTCTAGGAAGGGTCTTTGTGAGGATGTCGACTCGCTGCTCCTCTGTGCTGATATGCTTTACTCTTACTTGTCCATGTTCCACACATTCTCTAATGAAGTGAAAGCGTGTATCAATGTGCTTACTTCTTCTATGGAGAGTGCGGTTGCCGACTTGTTGTCCACAAACAATGTCACTGGTTCAAGCTTCCTCCCAGTGATCTTGCTTAGCAAATTTCTGAGCCAGATCACCTGAGAAGCTACACCTATTGCTGCCATGAACTCGGATTCCCACGAGGAGAGTGCAACTATCCTCTGTTTCTGTGAGCTCCATGCGATCAAGCTTTCGAAGTGGTAAAAGGCGAAACCACTCATGTCCTTCATATCTTCCACATCTCCAGCGAGATCACTGTCGCTATAGCCTGTCAAGAGTCCTTCACCTCCTTGCGTATACTCCAGACCAAAGTTGATGGTTCCCTTCACATATCTCAGAACCTGCTTGACAGCCTGCAGGTGCGACTCCTTGGGTGTTTGCACAAACCTGCTCAACATGCCCACTGAGTAACTCAAATCCGGTTGTGTGTGTGAGATACCTCAGACTCCGAATTATGTGATGGAAGTCTGTAGCATCCATTGGTACTCCGCTCTCATCTTTGCTCAAATGTAATTTTCGTTCCATAGGAACCTTTGCCGAATTGCATTCCCACATACCAGTCACTTTCAACACTTTCTTGGCATACTCTGATTGCTCCAAGGTGATAGATCCTTTTCTTTGCTCTACCTCAATTCCCAGATAGTATGAGAGGAGTCCAAGATCACTCATCTCATGTTCTCTCATCATTTGTTTCTTGAACAGGTGTATCTGGTCTTTGCTTGTGCTAGTAACGATCAAGTCATCAGCATATACTCCTACTACCAACAGCTCAGACCTAGTGCTTCTTTTATAGAGAGCTTGCTCTTGTGAACATTTCTAAAACCCGAGTTCCTTTAGAGTATTGTCCATTCGGATATTCCATGCCTTTGGAGCTTGTCCTAGACCATAGAGTGGCTTGGACAATTTGTACACAAGATGCTCCTGATTTGCAACTGAGAAACCCTTGGGATGCTTCACATAAACCTCCTCCTGGAGCCTTCCATTCAGAAATGCCGACTTGACATCAAGATAATGGACATCCCAACTCTCTCGAGTTGCTAGTGCTAACAACAATCTCATTGTTTCCATTCTCGCTACCGATGCAAACATCTCTTCATAATCTATCCCTTGTTTCTGCACATAACCCTTTGCAACAATACGTGCTTTGTGCTTGACAAGATTCCCGTTTGAATCTTTTTTACCTTGTAGACCCATTTGAGTCCAATTACTTTGTGACCAGTTGGTAACTCAGTGAGGGTCCAGGTTTTGTTCTCCTCTATTGCCTCCAGCTCCTTCTTCATGGCATCCTGCCATTCAGGTGGTTTCACAGCTTCTTGGTAGGTCTACGACTCTTTAGTTACCAACCGCAAGAGCTCTGAATCGAGTTCAATATGCTGTCTTTCTGCATAAATTTATGGGAGTGCTCGGTACCTCTTAGGTTCTTCGTCTGTTCCAGGAGAAGAACATGAGGTGCTTGAATGGGCTGCCGAGGCTGGCTGAACAACAAGCGATGCAGGTGATGTGGATGTCTAGTCCTCTGGCTCTGGTGCTGACGAGTCTGCTACAGCCGAGACTAACTGGTCCAATTGCTTGTCAGTTTCTATTGCAGGTTCTCCTACAGTGAACTTTGCTACTTCACCGATCTCACCACTGCATGGCTCCTCCCAATTCCACTTCCTGTCCTCCTCAAATATCACATTCCGGCTCACAAGAAGCCTTTTGTTGTAGGGATCATATAGGCGATGAACCTTACATCCTTCCTCAACACCCAGGTATACTACTACTCTACTCCTGTCATCCAATTTCTTCAAGTGGACAGCAGGTATCTTTGTGTGTACAGTACAACTAAAGATCTTCAGATTTGCCAAACTCGGTTTCCTACCTGTCCATGCCTCATATGGGGTGACATCGTCCGAAGCTTTGGTCGACACCTGGCTCAGCAGGTAAATAGCATGTCGAGTGGCCTCTCCCCACATCATGCCTGGCAGTCCCATAGTCTTCAGAAGACTTCAGGTTGTCGCCAGCACAGTCCTGTTCCGACGCTTTACCACCCTGTTCTGCTGAGGTGAATAAGGTGCAGTGAGATGCTGGCGGAGTCCTTCATTACACAACTGTGCGAATTTTTTTGACAATAACTCACCACCCTGGTCGGTCTTTAGAGTCTTCAGACTACACCTAGTCTCCTTCTCTGCCAACACCTTACACTTCTTGAAAGCGTCGACAGCTTCGGCTTCGACTTCAATGTGTATAACCACATCATCCGGCTGAAATCATCAACAAGAAGTAGGAAGTACTTGCTCCCAACCTGCGTATGAGGTGTGATCGGGCCGCACAAATCTGCATGAATAAGTTCTAACAGTTGCACTACTCTCTACTGAACTTGACTTGGGAAGGGTAAACTGCTTTGGTTAGCTAGCAAACAGCCCTCACAGATTTGTGCAAGATGTTTTATTCTTCGCACTCCCTGCACCATACCTTTGTCAACCATCAGTTTCATTGCCTGAAAATTAAGGTGCCCTAACCGAGCATGCCACAACCACTTCGGTTTGGCCAAGGACACTGCAAGACAAACTGGAGCACATGTATGCAAAACGATCTTATACAATCTATTGGCCGTGTGTTTCACCTTCATCATGTGTTTGCCAGTCGTATCATACATCTGAAGCAGGTTGTCTAGGAGCACGATCATGGTGGCATCCTCTGTCAATTGTCTCAAACTTATGATATTATTGCAACGGCTAGGGATGTAGTATACCTCTATCAACACCCGCTGCTCTCCATTCTTGCACTCGAACAGGATTGAGTCTTTTCCCTTGATTTGTATAGTCGATCCATCACCGAAGCTTACCCTAACCTTGACACTTTCATCAAGCTTGGTGAAGAATGATCATTGTCCCGTCATGTGGTTACTAGCACCATTGTCTAGATACCACACTCCGGAAGTGGGCTGCTCCTGAATTGTGACATGCTCGTCACCTTCTACAGGCAAGTCCGGTAGGGCATGCTGCTCGTTCAGAAGCACCAAATTGCGCTGCTCCTCCACACATACCGTCAACATCAGGGTTGGATCTTCCTCCTGGCCTTGCATCAGGTTCGCCTCCTCTCGGCGCTTGTTGCGACATTCAGAGGTGTAGTACCCCTTATTGTCACAATTCAAACACCAAATGTGACTTTTGTCCCTGCCACCTCTAGCACCTTCCTTTCGCATCCCGCTGGAGCTAGCGGGACATCCTCGATCGCACCCTCGGCCGCGACCTCTGCCCAGACCATGTCCGTTTGAGTTTCCAGCGCCTTGCCCCTTGTTGCTTGCCAATGACTCCCCGCTGTCATCTTTCTGCTGCTCCACCACTTAGTGGGAGTGAGGAGAAGCTATCCATCGGTGTTGGTGTTGCCGACGCAATAACGAATCCTCTCCTCATACGCCTTCAGCCACCCTATGGCCTCCTCAAATGACATCGTCTCCAGATCGGAGTACTGCTCTATTGAGGCTACCATCGGGAGGAATTTGTTGGACACTGAGTCGAGGAGCTTCTTCACGAGCATTGGGTCCTCTAGGGTTGTACCAGCGCGTTGTACTTGCTCACCATCCCGCTCAATTTCCCGACGAAGTCATCGATGGACTCTCCCTTCTTCGTACGCAATGTCGTAAACTCATTCTGTAATGTTTGCAGATGCACCTTTTGCACCTGATCTGCCCCGAGGTATCTAGTTTTTAAAGAATCCCATACCTCCTTGGTTGTTTTCTTCTTGGCCACCTACAGAAGAATGTCTTCGGGTATGGCTTGAAAAATGAAAGCCATCGTCGACTTGTCCTTCTTGGCCTCCACAACCACTCCGGGTGTTGGCTTGATGGCCTCCTAGATCCCCTGGGCATCCATCAGCTCCTCCATCTTGATCGCCCACGCGGTGTAGATAGTGGATGGGCACGCTACCGCTCTCCTTCGCCGCCTACTGTGTTGTGATGGCCATCGGCTCGAACCGTGGGTACTTGGGCATGCACCATGCTCTAATACCAAGTGTTGGAAAACACCAGCAGATCAACACACCCAAATCACCCGAAATTACTCTGTTGTTGAACAAGAAACAGAGTAGGACAGAGACAAGAAGGAACAAGAACAGAGTTGTATGAGGCGAAGAGTGTTTGGGGCAATTTTTTCTCATATTCAGTTTCTTCGCACCTTCAACGTACAACTCGACACAATTTACATATTCCTTTTCCATTCAAAAGCTAGAGTCACTAAGGTTCGGATTCTCCGGCCTCAACTACCTCGCCGCTTGCCCATACCGGGCAGTTCATCGATTGAAGGATGGCTTGCATCATCCACGACCACCCGTGCTGACGCCTGTTACAGTTACCACCAACTGCTACAGTGATCGCCGACTACTACAGTGACTGGCTTCGACCACGGCTTGTCTTCGATTGCTTCTCTGACCATAGCTTGTCTTCGGCCGTGTCTCCGACCTCAGCAATCTTCAACCACGTCACTGTAGCAACTGACACTGTAGCTATGACCACGTGCACACAGGCGCCATGACCGCTGCGCTTCGACTACGCACACGCAGAAGCCACGACTACGACTCCTATGACTTTGGTGCTTACGACCACGGTGCCTATGACCATACAGACCAGTCATAAAAGACTACACAGACATCGGTCGTTACGCCCACACAGAGAACCGGCCGTTACGACCACACAGACCAGTCATAAACGACCACATAGGGAATCGATCGTAACGACCACACAGACACCAGTCGTTACGACCACACAGAGACCCGGTCGTTATGACCACACAGACTGGTCATAAACAACCACGCATGGAACTTCTGCCCAGTTAGGTTTATTCGACCATACTCATTCCTCTAAATCTGACTTAGGCTGTGAGGTCTCTGACGCCGATCAGCTCACGCATCTCACCAAACTTGATTCTGGAAAGGGCCTTTGTGAGAATGTCGGTTCGCTGGTCCTCTGTGCTGATATGCTCCACTCTTAGGATCCCCATGCTTCTTCTTCTCCTGCAACTCTGGTGCCAGCGAGGCTGGGCCAACTCGCCGATGGCTGCCCAGTTCCTCCTCTGTGCCGTCCCTTTTCCACCGCCACCGCGCCGCCCATCTCACGCCACAACCTCACCACCGTCGCCACCACTCTCTCCTCTAGCTAGCACCGCCGCCGCTCTCTTGAGCTGAAGCCCGAAGAAGCCAACGGTGGATGACACCCAAACAAAGCACACGCTGACACATTTGCAGTACAAGTGAAAGTGTGAAACAGAGGAAACACATGCAACGTTAACTACATGGAAATGAAGTAGATATATTCCGAACATATACATAGAAGAAAGTAAATAATCCCCAGTAGTACATGAACAAATAACTTCAAATAACCTTAAAAAGATGACAACGATGACGAGGACAACAGCAGCAGGCACTAGCACACACAAGCGTACGTACGTACACAAACAGCAGTAATGCAGACACGGCAATATACGTATGTACTATATATGTAGAGCCGAACAAACCGAAGCAACTGGTCGATCAGGCGTGTTCCTCCTCGTCGGCGGGGTCCTCCTCCTCGTACTCCTCCGCGGTGGCGTCCTGGTACTGCTGGTACTCCGCGACGAGGTCGTTCATGTTGCTCTCGGCCTCGGTGAACTCCATCTCGTCCATGCCCTCGCTGGTGTACCAGTGCAGGAAGGCCTTGCGGCGGAACATGGCGGTGAACTGCTCGCTGACCCGGCGGAACATCTCCTGGATAGAGGTGGAGTTGCCGACGAAGGTGGAGGCCATCTTGAGCCCCACGGGCGGGATGTCGCAGACGCTGGACTTGACGTTGTTGGGGATCCACTCCACGAAGTAGGACGAGTTCTTGTTCTGCACGTTGATCATCTGCTCGTCCACCTCCTTGGTGCTCATCTTGCCACGGAACATGGCCGACGCCGTCAGGTAACGCCCGTGCCGTGGGTCGGCGGCGCACATCATGTTCTTGGCGTCCCACATCTGCTGCGTCAGTTCCGGCACCGTCAGCGCGCGGTACTGCTGCGACCCGCGCGACGTCAAAGGTGCGAACCCCACCATGAAGAAGTGCAGCCGCGGGAACGGGATCAGGTTCACCGCAAGCTTCCGGAGGTCCGAGTTGAGCTGCCCCGGGAACCGCAGGCAGCACGTCACCCCGCTCATCGTCGCCGATATCAGGTGGTTCAGGTCACCAACTGCATTAGTTCGTGCATCATGCATCAGATCGATCGATTGAGCAATTGGCATTGTGCATTGCGATCAATTGGCATTGGCGTTGTGCAAGAAAAATGAAATGGAACGCCTCGTGGTGCATGCTTACAGGATGGGTTGGTGAGCTTGAGGGTGCGGAAGCAGATGTCGTAGAGGGCCTCGTTGTCGAGGACCATGCACTCGTCGGCGTTCTCAACGAGCTGGTGCACGGACAGCGTCGCGTTGTAGGGCTCCACGACGGTGTCGGAGACCTTGGGGGACGGGAACACGGAGAAGGTCAGCATCATGCGGTCCGGGTACTCCTCCCGGATCTTGGAGATGAGCAGCGTGCCCATGCCGGAGCCAGTGCCTCCTCCCAGAGAGTGGCATACTTGGAATCCTGTCAGTCAGAAATGTCGAGCAATGTTAGTCCATACTACTTCATAGCATGTCTATGATGCAAACAGTTATGATTTCTGTTGCTGACAATCATACGGCAGTTTCAGTTAACATATGCACTCGACAATCCAACAGTTCTGCAGGACATCCATCGCTAATTTTACATGAATATTTGATCGTTAGTTCATTTCAGGAGCCCAAAAGTTTCTGAAAATGATCAGAATTCTACTATTCAGGTACAGACATGTATCAAGTCAGTCCTGTAAAAGAGCTAGTTGAGTATTGTAAGACCATATGGTGGTAGCCATTTACGAGTAATGAGTATTATATTTGATATTGCTTACGTCTTTTTCTGTTGTTTGAGTTTGATTTTAAGCAATTGTATTTTGAGTTGCTACTGACGGTAGTAGCGTTGTTGAAGTCACAGTATGACCGACTGAAGCAGTAGTATCGGTCTGTAGTTGTTGATATCTATTTTTCAGAAGAGGTCTCTTTGAAGTTTTTTGGCTGAGATTTAGTACGATAGTACCGGCGTTGTAATCGCGGTACGACTGGAGTGTAGCGGTTTGTTCGGCCTTGGAAAGGCTGTATGACCAGCGTGAAGTTGGTAGTATGATCGGCATAAGTGCCGTGGTCATATCGGCACTTATACTGAGTTGGTTTTGAGTGTTGATTTTGGTGATGTTAATCACGGCGGGAGTCTGTACAAGTGTTAGTCACTGAAGTCCACGCATGTGTGTCATGGTATGTCCATGCATTTGTTTTTGCCAATTAAGAGTCAAATGCATGTTATTTGTGCTCGGATCGATTACTTTATTTTTTGATGTGTAGATGTTTTGATGATTGTTGTGACCAGCGGCAAGACCGAGACTACAAAAGGGGTTCTGAGGCTATGGCGTGTCATGTAAGTCTGGGTGGAGCAACATCTCAAGTCGAGAAGCACGAGAAAAACACAAGGATATTGAAGCGGCAATACGTGCATGTGGTGTGCCAATTGATCTTGTGCGTTTCAAGTGGTGATATTCCTCGGAGCAGATGTACGATATTGTCAGCATGCATTGGGTATCACAGACTATGGTGTGATATTTGTGTGCCATGAGATTTGAGCGTTTTAAGTGGTGATGGCCTTGGTGCAGACGTATGATCTTGGCGACAAGTCATAGATATCGCATCGTTCGTGAAGACTGTTGGGTGGCAATTTGGGAAAATGCCCAATACCGAGTGGAGTGGCGGTTTGTAAAACCGCAGCGCTAGCCTAAATAGTTTATGTCACATATTTGTAGATGAATTGTATTATCAGGCTTGTGAAGGCTTTGGAAAGTCGTGCTTTAATAAGTATGCAAGTGTGTGAGTGTAAAATACTAAAACTCATTTGTATATAGATTACCGGGCTTCCTCATATGTAAGTGGTGTGATCCACTAAGAAATTGCTAGTTGTTAGGGTTAAGTGAGAGGTGAGGAGCCTCTACTATATAAACCTTTATATTGTGTTGTGAGACGTATTCCTCTTATGATTTGAGAGATTTGAGTATTTAGGGGTAGAATTTTCTTATGTTAGAACCTTGTATGTGTGCTCTAGACTTAGAGCTCTACTATCATAAGGGATTGGATGTAAAATATTCCTCTCTAAGTGAATAAATATCCACAGTTTGCTATAGTGAGATGTGCAATGAATCCCCTTTTGTGTTTTTAATTTGTTTGGCTTTCTTATTTAGATTTATTCTCCTCTTGACCTTTCTTTGTGCCAATGATATGTAAGAGGTGGAAATATCTCTTAGATATCGGGTTACATCCATCTAGATACCTTCTATGGGAAGTTTTTGAGTTTGCCCAGTTTTGCTCGAGAAAGGGATGATTTGAGGATTTTGATCTTGTGGGGGGTTTGGGTTGAATTTGTACTGTGGTTTAGTTTACTATAACATATAAGAACCCATCCAAAATCACCTAAATCATCTAGAATTCACGAGCAAGAGTAGATCAAGATATCTCTCTTTTGCCCGATTTTGCTGCTCCCATCACTCAAATAGAAAAAGATCAGAACTTTGATAATGATTATCTTGATCGTTGATTGGAATAGGTTTGTGACATCCTAATAAAGGTGCATGCCAAGTTTTATTTGGACCAATGGATTAAAAGTTCCATCAGTTTTCGTTTTAAAATCATGCAGATTCCACTATTCTTATGCTGATTTTACTGTAGAGCGGTACTGCAGGGGCATTGTACGGTACTACTTATTCTACTATAGTACTGTAGCAGTACTACTGTTTTTGTGCATTTTTTGTGTGGGTCTTTTTGTATGTGTGATTGGTTTTTGAACTTTATAAATTTTCATAGCTATTAGAGTGAAGAATTTAGAGTCATGATTCCACTTTGAGAATAGATTTGAAAAATTATTGCAATTTTGTTAGCTCCTATTTACTCTGCTCTAGTCGCCATATTCGGTCCTATAACTATCTGGAAAGGGCAACCCGCAGGTGCTTCTTTAGCTACAGACGCGACCGTGCAAGAATTGAGTACCATATTATTATTAATCCTTGCCAATCCCGGAGTTAATCATGTCCATAGAGTGCTACTAGGAAATCTAATCTTGATCTCAATAGCTCATATACAGTATGTTAATTTCTAGCTGAAACTGTAACCGAACATCAGAACAAAAGTTTTTGTTCGCTGCTACTCCGTTCGCTGATACCTCCTTTCTCGTGTTAGGTCGTACAACATTGTCAGTAATCACAGGATGATGATATTTTGTATTGGTACATTGTTAGTGATGGTAATCTCGTGAACCTTCACCAACCAAAAACGAGAGAGGATGTCGACGTGTGATGTAACGTATCTCTGTACTGAAAGCTCGTATTTGACCGACAAACAAGTTGTCTGCCACCTGACGGACTGAAAACCAACGTCTGAACGACAAATCCAGCTCTCAGGAATTACAACTGGGACTCTGGGAGATGTTTAGATTGCTGCTCAGTAAAATTCATTTGCTTGTATGTTCATGTTCACATATCCAAAAACAAATCAGGGATCGCTGGTTCATTTGTATGATGCACTCGTCAAAGGTTGGTAAGTTGCTTGTTTTTTCCCATTGAAAATTTTAGGTTGAAACACAAGTCTTCAATTTCAACTAACAATTTGCACGAGGGATTGGTGTGAAAAATGGGACAATAGATGAGACATTCCTAATCTACGTTTGTTTTTTGAGCTGCAATACATATCTGGATTCATACCTCCACGATTACTTTAGTTAAATAACTGTGTTTACTCAGATAAAAGGACTCCTAACTAGCTAGTTAAGGCCTCGAAGGAAAAGATAGCATCTCGTCCAACATAAGCAGTGCCGTAGTAAGGTCTCCATGGAAGATTCAAGTGTTGTCTGTGTCTAGCAAACTTTCAGAACCTTCATAACAGGCACCCTTAGCCAATGTGTTTCAAGCAGTTGATGACTTGATTCAACTGAAAATCAGCCCTCAAAATGAAGGCAGGGAAGTACTGAAATCTGTCCTAAAAAGGTATTACACCTCAATTTCTGACCCACTTTAATCCTTCGTTGCAATCCAGACAATGGAGCAGCTTGACACACGATGGTTTTACGACTTAACAGATGAAAAAAGTGTATCGATTCTGTAATGCGATGGGACTGAAAACAACAATTTAAACCAGGGGTGAAAATGGTATGGTTCTGTCCGTTTTACCCAGCTAGTACTAAGTATGGTCTTATCTAAATCCTAAGTTGGATTCACGAAATGGTAGTGATGGTACTCGTACTCAAATCCAAACTAAATGGTACGATAAATCTGCATAGCCTACGAGCTACCTATCCTGGAGTGCTTATCAATGCTGCCAAGTTCTCAGATTTCTTTTCCATGTGAAATGCAATCCAGTCCTAACGGGAAACAAAGCAAGATCAAACCTTCGTCCCACTTAGACCCAAAAGCGACAATATTATATACCGATCTGATAAAATTTAAAATTATCTTGCCAAAATTTGGATGAAGCAAGCATTCCCCGCTATGTTTTAGAGAATTTTATGAGACGATTCCAAACTGTTAACGATAGTAAGATGCATTTTAGAGAAATGCATAGGATGCCATGAACAGTATATATTCAAGAGACAGGGCATCAATGGACGCAAGGAACGAAAGTAATACTAGCATCTTTACCTTGGAGGCAGTCGCAGTTCTCGGCCTCCTTGCGTACGACGTCGAGGACGGCGTCGATGAGCTCGGCGCCCTCGGTGTAGTGGCCCTTGGCCCAGTTGTTCCCGGCGCCGGACTGGCCGTAGACGAAATTGTCGGGGCGGAAGATGCCGCCGATGGGGCCGGAGCGGAGCGCGTCCATGGTGCCCGGCTCGAGGTCCATGAGGACAGCCCGCGGCACGTGGCGGCCGCCGCTGGCCTCGTTGAAGTAGACGTTGATGCGCTCGATCTGCTGCGGCGCCTCGCCGGTGTACCGGCCGGTGGCGTCGACGCCGTGCTCGTCGCAGATCACCTCCCAGAACTTGGCGCCGATCTGGTTGCCGCATTGGCCGCCCTGGATGTGCAGGATCTCCCTCATCTTCACCGCCTCGCCTGGTGATCGCTCTTCTTGGCTCTTGCTGTTCTTGGGTGGTGGGTTGGTTTGTGGAGGCGCCCGGTTGTGTCCGGGCGAGAACGTGGGGAGGGAGGGCCGAGAAGCGGGTGGGACGGATGCTAGGGATCGCCGAGTTTCGAGGGACCGAACGTCTCACTCACTGCCTGTCTCTCCAGACTCCAGTATGGATGGACCAAGTGTATGGATGAAACGATGGAGATGTTACGTTAGCATGAATGATTGATGCAAAGATGGCTACCAATTCTCTCTTAAAAATGATTAGTTTCATTAGCATGTTTTGCAATTAACTAATAGGAATACCGAATGAGGTGCAATGATCCAAAGATAAAAGCATCGTTGGGTTCTCGACTTCTTGTTACACTATTGCATGTGCTCGTGTTGTAGTTGTATCTCAGTATCATATTCTTATTACCGATCTTCTATTCACGCGCAACCTTCACGAGAGTCAATAATATTGTGTATATGTGAGAAATAAAGATATGGTATCAGTACAATGGAAATGGAAATAGAAGTAAAGTGCACAAGAACAACTATGTATTGCTCACAAGATGATAGATGTAACCACTTGTTTGTAAGTTACATAGCACTAAGGCAACTTCTGTTGTAACGTATCCTATGCACACAATACAGTTCGTGTACTCATGCACTCAGATAATATGGACCATCCGATCAATATCCAACTGTTCCAATGTCAAGTGGGAGTAGAGGTGGCCAAATGGACCGTGCCTACCGAGCTGATCCAAAGCATGCTACTATTGGCCTAGCCTAGCCCAGGCACGTCATGGTTCGGCCCACTACTGAATCATGTCAGGCCGGTCTGGCATGATGCGTCGGGCCGTGCTTGGGTTGTCACCCTAGCCCGGTGTGACGGTCGGTATGGCACTGCCCATGCATGATCTAGCCTGACATGGCCCATTAGGCCCATTTATTTTTAATATTTATATAGTAATTCTATAAGTATAAATAAATTTATTTTATATTTTTAATTTTTTATATATTTTCTAAAACTTTTTTATATTTTTTTAATTTTCATGCCAAATAGGCTAACCGTGTCTGGCCCCACCCTTTAGACTAATCGTGCAGGGCCGGCCTGGCATGGCCCGTGAGGCTATTGAGCCATGCTTGGGTTGGTGTCTCAGCCTATGGGTCGGCACGGCATGACCCATTTAAGTAATGGGCCAAATAAGCCTGTGCCGTGCCTATTCATTTGGCCACCTCTAGGTAGGAGGATTTTGCAAAAAACTGCCCGTCCTCTGTAAGACTTTTGCAAACCCCCTCCCCAAACGTCACCCTCTCCCATCTCTGCCCTATCCCCAATCACAAATTGCCCATCCTAGAGGTGGGAAATTGATACGAATTATTTTTATTTTTTTATTACCGTATTTGATAAGATACGAATACGATATAGATTTTTCATCCGATTAACAATCTCTCTCATATTTGTATTTATATTCACATAAAAAATATAGATATAAATATGGAACGGACTTCTACCATCCGAAATATTATTTTGCCGCGCTATTGCACGGGACAATGCTAGTTACACTAAATCGAAGGGCGCCACCAACCAACAATTCTGGAGATAGGATCGGGGGACTGTTGAGTCCATACGCACCAGCACATTCTTTGTCCGATTTGAAGTAAGCAAAGAAAAAAATTGCAAAATTTTTCGTGTCAAGATTACGTTTTTGTTGGGACAAAACGGGATCGGTTTCAGAAACAAGTCTTGATGGTCCGGATCAGCACAATGTTTCAGGCTTAGCTTGGTGCGGCATAACCGCATAAGAGATCCAAGAAAAAGGAAATTGAAGCCAACTTGATTGGCTCGACGTGAACGCGGTAGCTTCATAGGATTGTTAAACTACTCATAAACATTCAGCTCATTGCATAGGCTGGGCGTACAGCATTGCCCCGCAGGTGTCGGTCACCTACCAGGGCCACTAGCCATATATGCCCATACAGAGAACTGAGAACTGAAAACAAAGGCCAGGGCCTTCTCTATGCCTTGCGTCTTGAACTTTCAGCCCATTACAAGCGGGCTTCCTTTCTGTGCGCACGGTGGGCCTCGGCTTCCAAACGAGCTCGTTTTTACGCTATTGACCAACTCGGAAAGAATTTGCCCGGCGACGTACGTGGCTACGATGCTCTTGGCAAGCCGTGCTGGATGGACCTTGGCACCGCCGTTTAGGTGGTCGCCATCCTCGTCGGGGGACCTCGGCCTCGACGTAGCCTCTGGCAATGAACTCATTGGCCTTCTCCTGCTCGGCGGTCTCCCTGCCCAGCACCTCCCTGACGTGGTCGGTGGTCCGTTGGCCTTCTCCTGCTCGGCGGTCTCCCTGCCCAGCACCTCCCTGACGTGGTCGGTGGTCCGTTGGCCCCGGGAGCTCCTCGCTCAGGTGTCAGGATACAGAAAACAGCAACTAGGAAATGACGTAACCGGTGTTTGTTAAGACAATTTGTCGACTTCAGCTTACAGCGGATGGAGGACGGAGATGAAAGGAAGAAGGGCTAAGTGTAAGGCTGTAAACGAGTTAAGCTCGAACGAGTCTGGTCTCTTAAGCTCGAGCTCAAGCTCAGTACAAGCTCGAGTCAAGCTCGAGTGAGCATGAGTTGGGACTACAACCTTTCCTTGGATTTATCCTTGGAGTAGAGGTCGAATTAGTGCGGGTTGGGTGAAATCGAGTGATTTCCCTGTAAAGTGGGTAAATGGTTACTTAATCATATCAGTTCATAGTAAAGTGGGTGAAATCGAGGGAAAGGGCAAGCCGCCCAGTACATAATGTAACTTGGGCGAAAATTCTCACACCAAGGCATTGGATCAAGACGAAGTCCTCCTTTGTTTGTGCAGAGTCGTAGTCCTTGTCGCTAGGCTTTGGGTTTAAACCCGCAAGGTACTCATCGTCGAACAGCTGTATATTAAACAAGATAGTGAGAATCCCCTATCAATTGGCAAATTGGTGGGGATTGTTGTGATGCAGGGGTATTTTTGTAATTTTCCAATTGAGAAAAAAAGGAAAAAGAAAATGCAGGCGGGGCCCACCTGTAGGTGAGCCGCGTGAAGAGATAAGGGAGGAGACTGCGTCTCCTCTCCGAGAGCGGCTCGTGCGCGTGCGCGTGGGGTGGCTTGGGCTGGTGGTTGGATTTCGCCCAGATCTGGCGAAACGGCGGCCGACTTCGGCGGCGCGGAGAGGCGAGCGACGGAGGCGCGGGCTGGCTCGGGTTCCTCGGAGCCGGTCGCTTGCGTCACCTCCTTGCAATCCCTGTCTCCTCTTCTTAGGCCCGAGCTCTCCATTGTTGCGAATACATCTCTTTCGATCTCTTTTTCCTCTTTTGGGTCTTCTTGTTCCTCTCGGTTCTTCGGTGTGCGGAGGTTTGGGGATTCGGCACTATCTTCGATTGAGACCTATTGTCGTCGATTTCTATACGCCTTTTCTAGTGTGAAGAGAAATCAGAGGTAGAAGGTCTACCCGAGGGGAGACGAAGGCGGCATCGGCTCTCTGCTGTTCTTGAACTCACTCGGCCAGTGCGTTCATTGAGGTCTTGTGCGGCGCTACCTTGACCTTCGACTCCGGAGTCGGGCTTCTGAGTTTGGAGAGGGCTCTGTATCTCCGACGACCACACTCCTCTTCTTCATCGACACAGAGGGGTAATAGGTTTTCTGGGACAGCACTTACTAGTGTGCCTTGCCCTATTACTTTGTGTTCTTCTTCGGCTTGGCTGATCCTAGACAGTTTTGAGTACCGTCTGCAATGTGAGTATTATTGACTCTTTGCAAACTTTGTTGGCAGTATCTATTCTTTAAAGTTCAGTTTAAAGATTGAGAACTGGTATAAGACATGTTTGCTTGTGGGCTCGGATTACTTGCTCTGTGATGAACCAGTTAATTACTGAGATAACTCTTGATAACATGATTAGGGTCTTAAGCTCTATTGGTTTGGTTTCCCTGTCAATGCCTTAGTTATCTTTTCGGCTGATTAGATTTGTTCATATACAACTGTGTTTTGCTGTGCGGTAGCTGTTCCAGGAAGGATTCTGTCTTTAGATTCATTTCTGATGCTGCATGTTGTTGCTATGGTATATGCTTTATGTTAAGTGTTGATATACTATCTGATTACCGCCTGTAGTCTTGTTGTCTGTGAACATTTACCGAAAAATTCATCTTTGATGTTCTCTGGTTTCTAAGTCCTGGCAGTAGAAACATCTTCAGAGCTCATATCCTAATTTCTAGTTAATAAGCTGTTAGTGAAGAATTGTTGACATTAGCATGAGAAGGTCAAGATTTTCAATCTTGCGTAACTCTGTTCTGAGAGCAAATATAAAATAATTAAATTGTTATATGCTAGATTTAATTGTTCATCTGTTTAGAGGACAGATTGTCATGTTATTTTCAGCATATTGGTGTTTATATTATTTGAATATTTACATGGGAATGAATGGCAAGATGGAATTATATAATTATATGCAAATTATATTATTCATGTTATGCTGAAAATATGTTATATTTATGTTGGTTTTGGTTGAAATTAAATATGAAAATATGCTTGTACCGTAATTACTACAGCACAAATTGACCTTACAAGGCTGAGAATACTTAGCAACTAAGTTACGACAAACGACTAACATATCTGGACAACTACATAGTTCCAAATATAGCAGGAGGACTAAGATACATGTGCCGTATAGGCAACACTGCTAGGTACGCATACGGTGCCAGACTAACCTGGGTACAAGCGACTGGACATATATGCCTTCCAAGGCAATTCTACTAGGCTCCTACAACGCATAAGAAAGCATACTGCTAGGGATACAAGACTGATGTGCACCAGCCACCGCGGGTGGTGCGTGAGCTCCGGTCGCCTCGTCGTGGTGAAGGTCATGGCGGATCTTGTCCTTAACGCGGGCGTCTGCCGGCATGTGCGGCTCACGGCGCAGCCGGGGTGCGCTGTGGCGCGGGCGATGCGCTAGGAGGCGAAGCAGCAGGTGGTGATGGCGGCACTAGTTCCCCTCGAGTGACGTGTTCTTCGTGTTCGTCTTCATCGTCGCCAGCCACGGATGAGGACGGGGTTATCTTATCTGCCGACCCAGCTTGTGCCGCCGGGTGAATGGCCCTTTGGAGTTTGCTCAATTTGAATGTCTTTTTTCCTCAGCATCTGCCTGAAGCAGGGCATGGTCTTGAATCAGCGCCACGTGGTCCACCATAGGCCACCATAGGATACGAAAGCTGCCTCCATGGCCGGTGCTGCAATCTCCTCTGCTGCAGTGGGCTGAGTTGTATTTGATACCCCCGGTCGTGTACTAGATGATGCAGGCTGATGACGTGATGGTACTGGTAGTCCCATCAAACTGGTTGCCCAGGTGGTGATTCTGGACCCACTCCGGAGCCATGCGGTTTTGGAATCTTGCAAAATGGGCTGTTGCGCAGGATCCGGTCGGATCGTGAGCGTAGGGCGAGAAACATGCGACTGCCTCGGGTCCTTTTAAACCGTAATTTATAGCTTAAGTTTTTAAATTTTAATTATTTATAAGATATAGTACATATAGAAAAATAGTTGTATATGATTTTGGTCGGTACAACTGAACTCATTATATTTTTTACTACAATCTTCGTATTGACCTCGCCTTAAAAAACACACCGTTTAAAAACCAATTATTGTATCATAAGTCATAAACCATAAGCCATAAATGAAAAAAAAAACTCATCCATCTTTTGCACGGCATGGCTATGCTTGTGGTACATAGGGTCTCGCGGGAATCCCGAACACATGCAGTAACCATGGACACACCCTTGTCCTTATGGTACATTAGATGGCTATAGTTGATACTCTTGGCTAAAAATAAATAGTACTGGCTGAAAGAAGTGATATTTAGAATGATGACGTGAGTGGTGGAAAAGTGAGGAAGAGATACGTGTGCGAGATGAGTGGGGTGCGTGATATGCCTATGATCTCTGATTTATCTTCGAAGTAAGACGAGAATAAGAAGAATGAAAAAATCACTTCAAAAAATAAATATTTATATTAACTTTTGTTTTTTTAAATAAAAACCAGAAACACAAGGATGAACTCCCACCGGAAACGAGGCTGGTGTGCTCCCAGCCAGGTAAGCAGCGACATGGTAAGCAAGTCTAATACCCTGCCACTGCTCAATAGTTCACCTCTGTCCAGGCATCCTGTGGTAAGCCACGCCGTGCTAGCTACCGTGTGGACCGAAATAAAAGAGACGGCAATTCGTGAAGTTTTTTTAAAAAAATCGAGGACACGTGCGTAATTTCAAGAAAATCAAAGGCTTTTTTGTAAAAAAATCGAGGACCTGTAAAGACCTGTACGTAATTTTGAAAAGCCGCGGGGTGCTATCCTTCAAAGGATATGTAATTTCGGTGAGGTGGAGGGTGCTTTTCGAAAAAACTTGACAGGGATTTTTTTGTGAGAACAGAGAACCTTTACATAATTTTGAGAAATACAGAGATCTTTTCGCTAAAACTATGATGTGGCATAGCTCAGAGCCGGGAAAGTCCCTGGCTTTGTTTTACATGATTCAGATATTATTAAGATATATACTACGTACCTATGTTTAAGCTACGTGCCGACAGAACTAGAGTCTCTAGTCATTCTGGTAGCCTCTCTTATTTATTTACTCTACCCTCATTTTTTATTTTTTTTATGCAAGGCAGATGGCGTCTGTTTTTCCTTTCTTTGACAACCTGGATAATTGCTGGTTACATAGTTAATTGCTAGTAGATGTTACACCGCCAAAAATACATGCAATAGCTATTCTAATCTTTCTACTGAGTAGGATATCTTCTTTTTCACTTATGGTTATAGCTATTGGACTTCTTTTTCTATAGATCAAGGAGATTGCAGATCTTCCATATAGATATAAGCTAGTGGGCTGCAAATAGATCTTTAAAAGGAACCGTAGATCTGATTGTACAATAGAAAAGTACAAGGCTCATTTTCACACAAAAGGAAGGAGAATGCTACTTTGATACATACTCTCCTGTGACTCGTTTACCCACAATTCGAGTGCTTCTAGCACTAGCTGTCGCATACAAACTCTAAGAACATCAGATGGATGTAAAGACCACTTTCCTGAATGGAGAGTTGGATAAGTAGATTTATATGCAATAGCCCGATGGTTTTGTGGTTGAAGGGTAAGAAAAGATAGTATGTCGATTGATTAAATCCTTGTATAGTCTAAAGCAAGCTCCCAAGCAGTGGCACGACAAATTCGATAATACAATCACCTCGATCAGCTTTTATGTAAATGAAGCTGATAAATATGTCTACTATCGGTTTAGTGGGGGGGCGAATGTGTCATTTTGTGTCTTTACGTGGATGATATATTGCCTTTTGGGACTAACATGGATGTAATCGACAGAACAAAGTCTTTTCTCTCTCAGAATTTTGATATGAAAGATCTAGGTGAAACTAATGTTATCTTAAACATCAAACTAATAAAAGGGTGAGAATGCGATTATTCTTTCTTAATCCCATTATGTGGATAAAGTCTTAACCAGATTCGGGTTCATAGACTGTAAGCCAGTAGCCACACTCTATGATCCAAATGTTAAGCTATATAAAAACACTGGACATGGAAAGGACCAGCTTAAATATTCTCAAATAATTGGATCCTTGATGTATCAAACTAGTGCAACGAGGTCGGATATCTCAATGTTGTAAGCAGATTGAGTCGTTATACGGCCATTCCAAGAGATAATTATTGGATAGCACTAGAGAGGGTACTCATATACTTAAAAGGGACCTCAAACTTGGGGATACACTATTCTTGCTATCCGACGGTCTTGGAAGGATTCAATTATTCTAACTGGATCAGTGACTCGAATGATATGAAGGCTACGAGTGGCTATGTTTTCACTATAGCAGGTGGGGCTGTTTCATGGAAGTCTTCTAAACAAACTATACTTACATGGTCCACCATGGAGGCTGAGTTAGTAGCACTTAATTCAGCAGCTGTAGAGGCGGAATGGATTAGAAAACTCCCTTTGGACCTACCTATTCTGGAAAAACCAATTTTAGCTATATTAAGCTATTACGATAACCAAATCGTTCCGGTTAAGGCGAAGAGTAGGAAGGATAATATGAAGTCCTCAAAACATATAAAGAGGCAACTTAAATCGATAAGATGTGCCATCCAGTCTGAAAGGAACTTGACAGATCCTTTCAATAAAGGATTGGCGCGGAAGGCCATCCTTGCAGCGTCAAAGGGAATGTGACTCATACCCGTGTAAAGACTCACATCGGTGGTAACCTATCCTAGAATATTGGAGATCTCGTGAACTAGGTTTTAGAACAACAAATTGTATGGGATTAGAGAGCACATCTAATGGGTCCTATTAGCTGTAGTGCTCTTTCTGTATGCAAGGTTGAGCCATAGTTCTTAATGAATTCGATACCTATATGGTTTTTGGAATTGCCCTATAGGATTCCCAGGAGAATTCACTTACTTGAGTATGATCGTAAGGTCGTGATCAAAAAAAGGTAAGGGTATACTTTCTTACGTACTCATGAGCTAGATATGGTGACATGATCGTAACGTCCCAACCCAAGAGGGAAAAGGGCAAGCCGCCTAGTACAGAATATAAATTGGGCAAAAATTCTCACACCAAGGCATTGGATCAAGGCGAAATTCTCCTTTGTCACTGCAGAGTTGTAATTCTTGTCGTTAGGCTTCGGGTTCAATCCTACAAGATGCCAATTGTTGAACGGATATATATTAAACAAGACTTATGAACATCTTTTATCAAATTGATAAATTGGTGGGGACTGTTGGACTTTTGAGGGCATTTGGGTGATTTCCCAATTTGAGAAAAAGAGGAAAAAGAGAATGGTAGTCCCAACTATCGGTGGGATGCATGAAGAGATAAGGTGCTGGAGACTGAGTCTCCAGCCCCAATCTAGCGCGGCGCTGATGGGC
The DNA here is from genome assembly GCA_036346245.1 of Bonia amplexicaulis. Lineage (NCBI taxonomy): Eukaryota > Viridiplantae > Streptophyta > Magnoliopsida > Poales > Poaceae > Bonia > Bonia amplexicaulis. The sequence goes on along the minus strand of CM070741.1, from coordinate 24,852,833 downwards.
TTCGCCCTTGACCGACTCTTGGGAGCGTCCGAGTCTTGCGATGACGGTGGCGGCGCTGGAGGCACCACCGGCCCGTGCGCCTCGGCACCGGCCGTTGGCTGTAGCCCACCGGCCACCTCCTCGCTCCTCTACATAAGTCGGCCCCCCTCTCCTCTTTCGAGCACCGAAGTCAGTGAGTCCCCTAATACTCGATCTCCTCCTCCTCTCGTTTAGATCCCGTTTTGTGTCTAGTTGCTGCGGCTCCGTCATGTTCTTCACCGGCGTCGACAGCAGTGTGGTCCAGATTTGGCTTCTTTGGCATTTCCCGTTCGGTTCCCTTGTGCTCTATCTCCGAGGAGCAGTTGGCTTCTTTTGCATTTAGAGCTCAAAGACTAAATTCTGGCTATCATATCTAAATTGTGAAAGAGTTTAGACAAGTAGTGAGAAGGCCAAGACTTTGATTTGAGCAATTATACATCTGAGAGCAAAATAAACATTAAAATCTGAGCATCATGCTGATTTTATTATTTTTCATGCTCTATGCTTCAAGTATATTATCCTGACTAAATGATATGCTAGATTTATATGTTTTCATGTTGATGTTGTCATTTACTTGCTGCTGGAAATATACTTTGATTACATTAACATATGCTGGAATTAATCTTGAATATTTGATAAAACCACACGTTTTATATGCTACAGTAATTAACTTTCAAACGGTACGTTTTCAAGGTGGGTCAATAGGAATATTATGGTAAAAATTATCTGAATTTAGCCGTACCGGCCAAAATTATATGTGATTATTTTTCTCTGTGTATTGTCTCTCGTGAATAGCCAGAATTCAAAATTTTAAGACATAAGACATAACCCACAGCCTAAAATAACTAGGGGTGCAATCGGAGCGGATACAGTCGGTAATTGCTCATCCTGTATCCTATACCATATTTTTTCTCGGAGTCGGAATCGGACACAGATAGTTCCGGATACGAATACGAACGCGGATAGTATCGGTCACGAATACAGAACGAATACGGAACGGATTCGATACGGTAACTATATTTCATCGGATAACACGCAAAAACAAAGATCCTAAATAATTAAATATAGATCATGCATATCAGAATAAATAATTAAATATAATATAGAAATATAATGTATTTGAAAGTTAAGTACAGAGAGCAACTTGTATACATACCAACAATAATGAACAGAATAATCATCTGGAACCACTTCCTGAGGAGTATTACTGTGGCATCCCAAAATTTTGGTTTTCTTTGTTTCTTATTTATTTAATTGGTTTAATTGGATTTTCTCTAGAAATTAATTTCCTTTTTCTCAAATCCTTTAATTAAAGCCTAGTGAGCAAGTTATTAATTTAGTTGAGTAATTGTCCCTAAAATAAGTTGAACTTATTTTATTTAGATTCCTTACATTTTTCTGAATTTATGGGAATTTTTGGGGATTTATTTGGATTTTCCTACTATTTTTAGCTTTTATTTTAATTTCTGGGATTTTCTAATTCGGATATTACCGAATAAATAGCATCGGATATTACCGAATAAATATCCGGATATTCTCCTATCCGACGGAAACTACTCTCCCGATTCCGATTCCGATTCCGACAATGACTATCCGATTCCGATACCGTATCCGGTAAAACCATCCGGTTACCGAAAATGTTTCCGAAATACCATCCGAACTGACTCGGTTGGGCGGTCGGTCGGGAACTATCCGAACCGATTGCACCCCTAAAAATAACCCACCGGATACTCTTCTCCTTCTTCTGCTTTTACTGCTCCTCGGAGATGGAGCGGGGAATCAAAGTAAAGTGGTTTGATGCTGTGATGTGTGTGAACTGGAATAGCGAGTTCTTGCCCCTATTTGTAGTGAGGTCGGTTCCTCCTTCTGCCTTTCGGATTTTGCTTCCTTCCCGTCCGCAGCCGGTGCGAGCCTGCCAGCCGCCTGTACGCTGCTGCGGCAACGCCATGTTCCGGCGTGCCTGGTGCCCTTCTCATCCCGTGCAAGCGTACGTGCTGCTGCCATTTGGTGGCTATGGCATTGGCTCCAGCTGCTGCTAGGCGTCCATCACCCCTACATGCCCTTTCTTCGATTCCCCACTGCCATGGCATTGTCTCGCTGCTATACTGCTCTATCCGTGGTACGTTCTGAGAGAGAGAGAGAGAGAGAGAGAGAGAGAGAGAGAGTCAGGGCGTCCTGCCGTTGGAGATTTGGACAGGGGTTTACCAAATCGTCAATACACTCACTCGTATGCTAGTACTGTTTGTTATATGGGGCCAGTGGATGGGGATGGTATCTGTTTGTCACGACCTACGCATGACGAGTACGTGCCCGTCGTAATGACGACGGTGGCTGCACCTACCTTGCACAGCCCGTGCGGCCTGAATTTTTTAATTGCGTATCCTATCGTGGATGGACACTCCTAACGTACGATGGGGAATCAATGCGTGGTCTCTCCAAAAACGCACCGTCATCTCGATTTCTCAGCTTCTGGTTTGCTTTTGCATTTCGGATAGACGGTTAAGGCGTATTCATATTAGTTCTTACTTATAACTTTTGATTTTAATTTATAAATAGTAATAATTTATATAGAAAGGTATTCACGTATGATTTTGATCGATAGAAAGGAAGGCACTACAGTATATACGATGATTAACTAGTAGACCTCGTCTTGAAAAGATACCCCGTTTAAAAAATATGTATTGTAGAAAATCATTTAATATAGAAAAGCAGTTTATAGAAGTCAAGACAAACAACCCCTAAAGCTTTACTGGTGCCAATGGAAACTGCGGTCACTCTATTGCCAATGGAAATCGTAGGATCAAATATCAACATTGTTGCGCCATGAAATGAAGAGAAAAATTTTTATGTGCCACTGTAAAGTTTTCAAGTCCCTAAAATGCATTGTAAAATCTTCCATTCTGTTATTTGTCACTCTTTTTGCAAAAACAATCCCCTCCATATCATTGTTGACCATTTTCCGGCAGTCAAGCTGTGACGAAGGTGTAGAAAGATCATTTTGCCCCTACTTGCGGGCCCACATGTCATCTTCCTCATCTCTCCCTACCCTATTTCTTCTCTTTTTGGGGCCATGACCATGGGCAGCGAGGGCCCTGGTTCATGCTAGCGTCGGCGGGGTGCTGGCTCCGATAAGGTAGGGCAAGGGTTGCCACGCCACCTCCGGCGAACTCACAAGGACGACGGGGTAGAGTAGCCTCGGTGAGCATAGTGGGCTTTGGCTCACAGATCTGATGCGACGCCAGATCACGATGGGCACGATGGCTGCACTAGAGTTGTAAGTAGCGGAGATGGAACAGGGAGGGTAGGTAGTGGGAGGTCTGAGTTGGGCCGACGTTTAACCTAGAAAAAACAACTCTCTAGGTAAATCGCAGTAATTCAGGAATAGCTAGTGCATATAGTTGTAACAAAGAATAAATATCATTTATAAATGTGCATTTATTAAAATAACAGAGTATGAGCCTTATGACCAATGTTTACATCACCGGCCCATAGACCAAATTTTATTATTACTACATAAGAAGTAAAAGTCGAAGCAGTAGTGGGCCCAGTTGATTTGCCACAGACAATAGATAGGGGTAGCAGCCTATCCATCAAAGTCCTCATCATGGTCAAAGTATTCCTTGTCTGAACAACAATTTATAGAGCAAGGGTGAGTACAAAATGTACTTCGTAGGTTACACCAATAACAGAGTTAATATAGACATAGACATTAACAAAGGAAGGCTTAATATGGCTACTTGAGCGTAAAGCAGTATTTTACAGTTTAAATACAATAAGTAGGTTCAAAAGCATAAATGATGTGGTAATGTAAAACCTGAATTTTAAACAAAATAATAAGGGAGATTGGATCATATACCCTCCCTTTAGTTGGGAAATTGAGGATTTACCCTCCACATCTCAATGACACGTGGGGTCATCATAAGTCACTGACACGTGGGCCAGGAGGGTAAATCCTCAATTTCCATCTAAATAGAGGGTATATGATCAATTTTTTCAAATAATAAAGCTAGTGCAGGTTCCATCCTAACACTAACTTAAACACGGGCTCCAACCCAAATCTTTCTTATGAACACCAATCCATCTTAAACCATTTTGCAAACCATTTTGAAAATCAAAATCTAATTCGTGGACAACATTACTCGACATGCCTATGACCACAACCTTGGCTATCCAGATAGTTTTACACTCTACAGAGATACTACAACTTTACCTAAAAGATATAGCTAACTTGTACTATTCGCACACACTTAATATGTTAGAGTGTGACTCAAATGATCATAACAAGGACTTTACAAGCTCTTTCTTGCCCTAAGGTTTCACCACCAAAATAGTGACAACTAAGTGGGAGCCCTCTCTTGCGGTGTGTGGGCCACCTGTGGCTCCAACCACACCCACATTCTACCAAATAGCGCAACCAAAGTTGAGACATTGTAAATTTGTTAGCTAGGTATACCCCATACTAGACATATGGTAGTACGAAAAAGCTTTGCAACAACAGCTCATAGACCAGTCTTTAATTGACTTAGGCAAAACTTACCACATACCCACATACGGGCTCCAAGGACCCACATCCCAACCATTTGCCTAAGTATAAACCATTTTTATTTTATTTTGGCAAAATATTTTATAAACTACCATGGCACTCCATGGTCGAGGATACATTTTTAAATCCAATTTTGGTGTGTAAAATCTCTCAAAACAACCTAAATTCAAATCTTAGCATGACTAAGCAATTCTCTACAAAAGATCTAGCAAATACTATTGTACTAAGTAGAGTTTTATCTATAGTGACAAGGTATGAGGAGTTCAATGTCAAAGATGGCTTATACACAAGTAATGAGAATTAACTATAATTAAAACAGAGATTTTTAGTACTATTGAATAAACATACACATGCATAATAATTTAAGATGGAACATAAATAATTTGAAACATTGGGATCAACATGATCGAGGATGTAGCTTTACTTGCTCCACAAATTGCTGCTATGAATTCTCGTAGTCATTGAAGTCATATGAGGCGTTAACATCTAAACGAGAAGATATGACCAAATCGAACAAAATACAAATAAAATACAAAATTCAAAAATTTTATAGAATATGAAATTTTAGGATTTTAGATGAATTTAGAAAAAAAAGAATGGGATTAAACGAAGTTGGAACGAAGGAGAACAAGCTTCCATGAGATTTAATTTACGGAAAATCAGAGATAAAATATTGGGATTTTCCAAATTTATCCTTTTTATAAAGTAAATTTCAAAATATTATGTCATGAGGACGTAAGCAAGATTTTAACTTTTTAAAATGATGGGCTGACATGTGAGCCCTGATTTATGGACCAATCCACGGATTATTGCCTGGTCAATGGTGGGCTGGGCTCACGGCTGACACAACGTCAGCGAAGGGTGGTGCTCGGGACCCTAGGGTCGCTGGCATTGTGGGGTACAGTGGAGGATAGTGAAGCGCGGAATCGAGAGAGGGAAAGTTAGGGATTCAGTTGGACCACGATTTGGCACCTAGGAGAGACGGGCTCCGATGAAGTCAAGGTTCCAACGGCATTCTTGGGCGAAGGAGAGGTGGATGAGGTCGGTGGTGATGCGGCGAAGCTTGAGGTGACGATGGCGTGGCTCGGCTCTGCTTTCTTTGGTGAGAAAACTTGCTGAATACCCCATTGGAGATCAAAGAAAGAGGAAGCTGACTCTGAAGCTCTAGGGCTTTCAGGAGGAAAGGGGAGAGGTGGGGCGTTGTGGTGCGGTGAGAAATGGTGTCGGGGAGGGGTTTATATAATGTCGAGGAGAGGCCACAACATAGGGAATTGGCACCGGAGATCATGGTGGCGGGATGGAAGGCAAGAAGAAAGGAAAGAGGGGGCATGAGGAAGGAAAGGATTGGGTGTGCATCGTGCGAGAGAAGAAAAGGAAGGAGATCAGGTGCATTCCATCCGTGGAGGTAGCATAGAAAGGAAGGCGCCATCGTCTCTGGCTTGGATTCGACAGTGGCGTTGCATGGAAGACGAAGTTAGGGAGGAAGGAGGAGCTAATAGGTGGGGCCTAGGTGGCAGCAAGAGGGAGAGAGGAAGGATAGGTGGGCCGCATGGGCTAGCTGACGTGGGAGACAAAGAAAAAGTAAACTAGGCTCGTGGGCTAGAAAAGGAAACATGTCGTGAAAAGATTCAGACCGGGAGAGGATAGGAGATTTTAAATTCATTTTTTATTTTAGAAAATGTAGGAAATTCAAATAGGAAATGCCAAATAAAACTAAAAAATTTAGGAAATTCACAGAAATTTCTTCCGACATTTGGAACTTAGAAAAAAATTCCAACTTGAAGTTGGTTTTAATTTTTGCGCAAGAATTAATTCTAATTTTAGGAAGATAGAAAAGCCTTTTTGAAATTCTAAAAATTGAAAAATATTTAACAATTCAAGAAAAATATTGTTTTTATTATTTTAATTCAAAAATAAAAAATTGGGATGTTACAGCCGGCATCTTCGCCACCAGAGTTGCACCAGCGCTGAACCGCGCCATTAGTCGGGCAAATCGCTGCCTCTGACCTCGCTGTCCTGCACCAACTAGGTCACGGGCTTCGCCTTGTCACACCCGCTCGGTTGGGCTGAAAAGCTGTGATTTATGGCTGAAATTGCACTGTAGCGCTATAATTTCACTGTAGCTGAAAATGGCTTATTTAGCATAATTAAATTTAAAAATAGAAAAATATGCTAGCTCATCACGAACAACATAAATGAATACGGGAAAAAAGAACCGGCAAAAAACTCAAAAAAACCAAAAGTTTATAAAAAGACGAAATTTATAAATAATGAAAAATAAGCTAGAATCCAGAAGCTGAAACCGAAACGAACTTGGACTGACCACCCTCCCTGTTGTAGAGTACTGCCACCGCACCACCATGGTCTCCACGATGGCTAGCCCACCTCAGGCCAACTCTAGTCAAGCCGCCACCACGGAAAGGACCACAAAGGTCCCCTCCTGCTCATGTTGCCAAGGCTTCGCCTATCTGCTGCTCTATGCCGCCACCGCCATGCGTCCCAAGTCGCCTCTGTTCTAGCTCTCGCCGCCTCACGCAGCTTGGTCGAGCCCAACTGCTACGCTGCGCCGTTGCCCAAACCCTACATAGCCACCCTACACCGCCACCTACTGGGTCCCCTGCCTCGCCATCACGCATGGCTTTGATGTCACATACCCTGGTCTGTGTGAAAACCCGAGGACGGAATAGGGTGAAGATCTGGAGGATTTGTTTGAGTAAAGGGGGAAAATACCAGAGAGGTATAAGGAAACTAGGGCTACAGTTACAACTAGTAATGACTGCTGCGATAAAACTATCTTTCTTCCTTTCACCCAAAAGTATATATATGAGTACATGACCGCACATTAACAGTTAAGAAAATATTACATCGATTTCACTCAGATTAGCAGAACGCTAAACTCTATCCAAATAACATTACTTAATTGCTTAAACTCCACTTTACAGGAATCAATCCGGTCCATTGATCTGCACCAAAGGGGTAAGAAGACATCCTGACTGTCAGAGTAACTGCGCCCAGCGAAGCGAAACGTTATCCTTCAGACTTTCTGATCTCCCCAGATCGCCGGTCATCCACTGGTCGTGACATTTGAGCCGAGAGAAAGAGCAGAGATAGATTGGGAGAGGGAGAGAAGCAGAGGCAGGAAGGAAAAAAAGAAAGAGATGGCCAGAAGGAATTTTGGGTATTAAGGAGAGTTGGTAACAGCGCCATCTAACGGAGCTGACGATAGTGGTTTTAAGGGGATTGTTTTGCTAAAAGAGTGACAAATAACAGAACGAAGGTTTTGCATTGGTATTTTAAGGATCCGAGAACTTTACAATGACATAAAAAAAGTATTCTGAAAATAAATCTCAGTCGTCCATCACTCAGTGCACTACTCAGTGAGACACATGATGTGCTCCAGTTCATTATTGTAGAAATTACCACATAGATATGCAGTGTAGCACTACTACTAGTGGGGCAGTAACATTAATCACATTGGAGTTCATACTTGCACGAAACGAAAGTAAATGAGCAATTTGTCTGCACAGCCTCGGCCATTAATAAACATATCTAGCAATGATTCGGCTCAGACTAGTCAGGAGCTTTTTCTTTTTGAACTAGATGAATACAGCCTGCGTATAGTGGTACTTTTTTTTCTTGTCACGATCGAAATGGTGGGCAACCATACGGTAATATCTAGAACAAAACAGGTTCAGCATGGATCATGTGATAGCTTAAGGGCCATCATCGAACGCGGAAACTTCAAAGTGGTGCAGCTCGGTTGGGTTAAAATAAATTAGTTTATAATTAAAATTATACTATAGTTAATTAAAATTACACTATAACTAATGTTAATTTATTTAGAGTAACTAAATTTAAAAAACTAAAAATAGAAAAAAAAATGTTAACCTATCACAGATAATATAAACGAATACAAAAAACTGGTAAAAAAGTCAAAAAAAGACAAAAGACCAGAAAAAAGAAAATTTAAAAATAATAAAAAATAAATCAAAAGCTAGAAGTTTGAACTGAAATAAATAGATCCTAAGCTTCCCTTGTACGTGTGTAGGTGAATTATCACAATTTTCCAAGCCGTTCGTGGTATTGTACAAATGCTGCTCTTATGACCATCGTTTCCAAATTGAATTTTTGCTGCTTGCTTGCATCTGCGCTCCGTACCTGGACACGTCCTGTTCATCATTATGCTTTGGAAAACTAAAACAAGAAGACTACCAAACCGAGCCAGCGCGGGCATTCAATCTGAAGCGTGTCTTTAAAGGGTGCGCAATTAATGGGCGGATTTAATCCCTACCATGGTCGCATTAATTAATGGGCTGGAGCGACGGCTGATCGTTCCATACTCTCTGAAGGACCATCGTTTTATCAGTAACCATCGTTTTAAGTTCTTCTGACGCTGTCTTTGCAAAACAGGACTACATAATGCTACTAGTAGTGGTACAATAATTAAGGCTCTTTCTTAATTTAGCTTGAGTTTGGAGAAGACGTAGCCAACAGAAAATAACCCATGCAACACTAAGCTGATGAGATTAAAAGTGAAGTATAAATGAATTTGAGTGCATGGATTTATGTATCGGCATGGGGATCTTATTTCATTGGGTGCATTTGCTTGGATTGATGCAAGGGCCAGAAATAGGTGAAGCGTGTATTCTTTCCTACATCAACCGTGTGTTTGGTCCGATTTCAACAGCCCAGGCATTCAACAATAAAATCGTACTATTATTTTTTAAAAATGGTATGATATGAATTCGTATATGTGTCTAAGTGGATACATACGTCAACCTTATCTCGGTTTCCTAAATTGCTAGTACTTTTGTTTACTAGACTATATATGTAATTCTGTAGTTATATGGTTGAGATATATCGAAACTGTTTGTGCTTGTAATTCCGTCTTCATACATCCGCGGTTTTTCTCGCAATGATTTTTTACATTAAATCCATATCTCATGTTCTTTCGATTATCTATTTTTTTTGCGTGCCTTATAATATGTTTAAACTACGTGCATACTTGTGTAATATGATCACGCTTAGGTCCACTCCACTCGAAATAGATCACGCATACACAACTAACCATTTGTGTTTTTCTTAATCAACTCATGTAAAAATGGTTAACCCGTAGACAGCTGCTTTGGACACCTAGGGTGGTGATCGGTTCGGCTGAAAGCTGAAAACTTATGGCTGAAAACACTGTAGCTGGCTGAAAAAAACAATGTAGCTGAGAGAGGCTTATTTAACATAATTAAATTTAAAAAATTGAAAAATATAAAAAATATGTTAGCACATCACAGACAACGCAAACGAATACGAGAAAAAAAAAACCGACAAAAAAGCTCAAAAAAATCAAAAATTCAAAAAAAATGAAATTATAAATAGTGTAAAAATAAATTTAAGCCATAAGCTTAAGCATATTGAACGCTGTCTAGATCTAAATCTAATGTAGGACTATCACCTCTCTCATACGCCCATCCATGCACACACACGCCACATGGGCTCAATTCTTTCGTGGACTGGGATATCAACAATTTTTGGGTCGTTGTCAACAACGGTTATGGTCCCTCATAAAAAAAAATTAACCAGAAGACTCATCAGATCATTTCCTACCATAGTCCTGTTTGGTGGGCTCCCATGCTCATTGAAGGCTTGTCAACATCACGCGGGTAGTCAGCACGGTACTATTAGTACTGCTAACAGCACACGAGTCCCACCAAAATCACCAAACGAGCCATTTAAGGCTTTCCCGTACACTAATCAAAGCCATCCTGGCTCCATTTACGCCTCCTTTTATTGCTATGTTCTTCTCCCTTAGGCTGTGCTCACTAGGGCTTATTTTGGCTTAAGCTTATTGGCTTAAGCTTATTTTGGCACTATTCATAATTTCGTCTTTTTCTGAATTTTTGACTTTTTTTTGCGCTTTTTTGTCGGTTCTTTTTTTTCTCGTATTCGTTTGCGTTGTTTGTGATGGGCTAACATATTTTTTATATTTTTTAATTTTTTTAGATTTAATTATGTCAAATAAGCCTCTGTCATTCTGATGTTTTTTCACCAACACGATGTTTTCAAACCATAAGCCTTCAGCTTTCAGCCGAACCGATCACCACCTTAAGTTGGTGAGTACTGCAAGTACTAGTTATGTGCTTGATACCCGTATCTATACGGTGCATTTGTATTGGCTACGACCGATAGTTTTTGGCTAAAAATAAATAAAAATAATTAGAAGAAACGGTTTGTAGAAATTAAGATGTTCATATTAGCTTTTTGCTAAGTTAATTATGTTAGTTCCAAAGGAAACAATGATATAACACACGAATTTGAAAAGTACTGAATGGCGCGCGAACGTACAAAATTGTAATATAGAAAGTACATAGTATTTTATGACATGCGAAAATACAACGTACAAAATTACAACATAGGCCGCTACAACATGGTAGTATTTGTATGACACAATAATTTATAATATATCAAAAATACGTACTAACTTACACGGGGTATCCCATACAACAATCTTCGTGAGACATCAACAATGGGTCTAGCCATACGTCAGCCGACCAAAGCCCACGTGATACTATTCCAAAGCGTGTCCATATGTTTGTCTGACCTCCCAAGACTGCTATCTGGAGACTGGATGTCCCCGCCCTCTCCTAGCACATACTTGTCATCGTGCTCGATGTCCAAGTAGTCATCATCCGGTGTTGCAGTGTAGATGATGAAGTTATGCAATGCTATGGTTGCAGCTATAACTTTCTTCTAGGTGTCCGTGTTATAGCTCGGCACTCTCAATAGAATGTGCCACTTATTCTTCCAAATACCGAATGCACGCTCAATCACATTCCGGAGGACGAGTGGTGATAATTAAATTTTCTTTCATCCCAACTGGCCATGCACCTCGCGTGAATTTCGGTACGTGGTACCTCTGGTTCGGGTAACCAAAATCCGCCAAATAGTACTTACTTGCAATGAATTCAAGTCCAAGATCTGATTATTGATTGCACGCAAATCCCCTTAGAAATAAGTACTACACAAACGATCAACAAAAGTACCAGGCGGAGAGTGTGAGAAGCGGTCTCGGTAAGTCACTATGGAGTCCTGCAACACACATGTGTCGTGATCTGCGCCACCCCACCCAACACACTTGAAACTAAAACGCGGGCCGAAGTAACAAACTATGAGCACATTCTGGCTTATGTATCTATGGCGGTTGTAGTTCTTCGTTACTACATGATTAGGTATAGAGATTGCCACATGAGTAGCATCAATTGCCCTAACACATTTGTTGAAATGAGGATGAAAACGAGGTTGCTGCAGCCTGCTATCGATCGTGTGGAAATGCGGGTCCATCGGTCATACAATATCCAATGCCATTTTTTCAGCCAAGCCCAAAACCCTATTGAAGTGTTCGGTAACGTGACCAACTGAGTTCTCAAATCAATTATGTGCCTACTGATTGGACTGCAGAGCAGCACATGTCCACAGAAATAATGCAAGTGCTTCCTTGGAGCTAGTCTAAAGAGTCGATTCAAATATGTAGTCCCGCACAAGAGTGTCATACAATGTATTAAAAATAGACCTTCGCATCCTAAACATATCCTTGCAAGTATGTGGGTTGCTCAGCTATTCCTCGACCCACTACAGGCCGGTTTTGTCAGCAACCTACTGGGGGTATCCAGGACAAGGTCGCCCCCTTGTCATCGCCCATAGGTACAAGATTGGCTTGCTCCGATAGCGCAACCAACAAACTTGCAACAACAGAGACAAGTAGTATCCGTCTTTGTCGTGTGCGTCTCACTTGATGATGAAATCTGTAATGATTTCAATTGCTCGTGAGGTGATAAAAATGGGAGGAATTGAGGAGAACTAAAGCAAAACCACAAGATGGAAGCAAAGAACAAAGAACATGCATGACCGAAGCAACTTGCACATCAACTCAAATTTACATAGAATGAAATTTGCACCCAAATAATCAGCCGATTGTATGCAGAATACAGGCTAAGAAATGAAATGCAGCAAAACACATGACAATTGAAAATTGAAATGGGGACCAAATGTTCTTGTTACCAAACAAACATGGAAATGAGCACATTATGCGAAACACTCATCACGACCAGCTGTTGCGCTCAAGGCTCCGATCACTTGGCCTTCTTATTATCTGCCCAACACCTGTTGAGCCAATCGAGCCATGCCTTCAGAGTGGTGAAGTTCTCGAAAATATCACGTTAACGAGAGTGAAAGAAGAGCTAGCTCGCATAATAGTACTCGTCACTTCTCTCAGGAGCTCCACTGGAGATGACTGTCTTCATCAGCACTTTCATTTTCTCCAAGGACTGGCTCATGGGGCGTGAAATCATAAACACGGTGGAAGCAATATGCCCTCTAGACTGCTCGTACAGGTTGATGAAGAGCTCAAGTTGTACATCGCGGTACGTCTTCCTCGGTTTCTTTGCTTCCGGAGACTCTAGCACAAATTGGGAAACTGAGTGCTTCCCCTCAGCTACGGCTGATGGATCGCTGCTGCCTTCTCAAGTGGGGAGGTCGGTCACCTTGGCGTCCTACCGCCTAAAGGCCGGCTCTTCACCAGGCACATACGAGTCCGCATTGATGCACAGCGTGTCCTCGAATAGCTTCTCTAAGAGATCCTCGTGTGGGAGAGGTGCTTTCTAGAATTTCATGGTGTTCGCCATGCTCTACAAAGAATACAAACTGAGAGCTCGTGAGTGCTTTGCCAACCATTGACAAGTTAAACGCAAAGAAGATGCCAAACGGAATGAACGATTTCACCTTTTCTTGTTCCTCCCACCAATTGTCAGCGGCGGCAATACTGCTGGTCCTCAGATTGATTCTGGAGCGCATCTTGAGGGTCTTCCAATGAGCAAAATCCCGTTTGAGCGTGTCCCACTTATTCTTCATTTGCTTTCGAGTGTAATGATGGCCAGTGTGCTCTTTGAACTGGCGCACCAGGTTGTTGTACCTCTTAGCATTGAGGTAACCCTATGCCCGGTTGTGGGCATCAACTTTCTCGAAGCAAATCACAATGAAAACAGTTGTGGCTTCATCATCCCAACTTGCGATGCTCGCGTGGTTGCCGCCCATCTGAGTGCCCATGGCTAGGACGGATGGGAATGGCGTCGACAAGGGGAAAACAAGAGATGGTCAGACGAAGGGGAAAAGAAGCTAGATGGGAAGCTCGTGTCCTGTGTTTTCAGTCAGCAGAAGAAACATTCCTGTAGTTGACCAGCTAGGACCAACAAAGATGGCAAGCATGGCGACAAGAGATGTGACATGCGCATCAACGAAATCGGTAATCGGCACTTGCAAATCGTCCAGTAAAACATGCATTTCAATGTGCAATGTAGAGAGAAAGGGAGAGCTTACATTTAGATCTACCACTTGGAGACGACTGCAAAACAGAGGAGGGGACTGGGAGACGATGGCGTAGATGACAGGGACGTAGAGGATGACATGGCGGAGGGGGTTGATGACCACGGCGCAGACAATGTGCTCGGATCCATGGGGACGAGATGCGGTGCAGACAGCGTCGTGAACTCTGGTTTACGCAAATCAAACAGTCGGGCACTTGTCCGGCGAACGAAGACAACGGTGCGGGTCCCGGCCCGGATCTTGTCGGCGAGTGAGCGGAGCGGACACCATTGGAGAACGGGGGAGAGTGCGACACGGCGAGAGAATAGGGAAGTGTGCGACACGGGAGTAGTGGCCGACTAGGTGTCTCCCATGAGCCTTATCGCTGCGACATTACAGTTCACGCCTTCATATGCGCACGAGAGAAGCGGCTTCTCCCAGCCACTGTGAGTAGCAAACCATTCATATTGGATTTAGCGAAAGACACTGTGAACGGGTTATAATTCTGGGCACATTAAATATGTGGACTGATGGCTGTTCTGCTCTGCTCAGGTGTACATATACGACTCAAAACAAATAAAAGGACTCCATCCCGATTACACCCCTCCGTGTTTCACCCTAATTAAAAATCGCAAAGCCGCAGCAGACGTGAACATCAGCTAATGGAACTTTCGTTCCGTCATATTTAAAACGCAGGAATTTCAAAAATAATATATAAAGATTAATTAAATTTTCTACCTTCCAACTAAGTATCAGTGATACTTCCGCCGAGGCTAGGCGTTCGGGAAGACGGAGAGAATCCCCGGCCAACGTACTCAACAGCAGTACAGCTTGAAATTTCACACGGCGCGACTTCTAAATGACACTTTTTGGTGTGCATATGACGGTTTGTATGGCTTTTGTCCACGGAGAACTTCCACCATGTAATTCCGCAAACAGAACCGGCTGATTAGCCCATCGCTTGTACAAGAAGTGCAACTAATGCTCCCTCGGTTTAATTTCATTGTGTTACGGCATCATTGTATTGTATTGGTTTCTGTTTTTTTTTTGGTTTATATCTAAGAACTTAAAGGCTCATATGAACAACTGGATTTTTAAAACGATTTCTCTATTCCTCTCGCTACTTTATCGTCCTATAGATAAGACAGGGGTCACGGGTACATCAGCACTCCACTCCTCTCGCTTTCGTCACGTACACGCATATCTCCCTTACTTTTTCTACCGCTCATACTTTCCTTCCAAAAGTTACTTTTTTTCAATCACTATTATTTATTTTCAATAAAAGTAATAAGCTACAGTTAAAAAGACTTCGGAAAAATTCAATGCGGACGCTCTGCGTAAGGTCGTTTAACAATAAATGATTGTACGTATGGATGGAATCAGTTTTCCCCCGGCCAAGGCCAACATATGCTTTGGAGTAGCGAGAGGTTGACTTTAACAAAGTTTGATAAAGTCCAAATACTGATTTATTTTTTTCTGTTATGTAGTATAGCACATTTAGGTGTTAGCTCCTGCTCGTTTGGACTGAGCTCACAAGGCGCTAATCCTTTTATTAGTCAGCGCTAACATATGAACCTCTCCTTACGCTGTACGCTTAACATAAGAAGTCATCGTTAGCCGATTAACATAAGAACTTAGGAATGCACGTGCAATTCTACAGGAAAAAAAGAGGAATGGTTCAAAAACAATGTTTGATGTTTCATAGGAATTTTGCAAGAATTTAAGAAGAGAGGTGTTAGATGATTGTATCACTTCTATGTTTATGATCATTTGAATAATATGTTATTTTGTCCCTTGAATAAATATTTCTTATATTGATCAACAAGTATACGACTCGTTCGTAGAACTCTTTATTCATATTTTGATATTATTCTAAAATATTTATGATATTATATTATTATATGGGACAATTATAATTTATAGATCAGTATATGTATTATTTAATCAACCAGTACCCCTTGAGTTTATAAAGTTTTTTCTCACAACCAAAGTTAATGATTATGGGGACTGTGCCTAACATATATAAACTCTTCAGTTCCATTCTCCTTCCAGTTGGTTCTTCAGCTTCATGTGAAAAAAACTTCTCTATCTTTATTGACTATCGTCAAAAAAGTCCTTTGACTTGTATCCCAATCGAAAGATTCTAAGTCATGAATTTACTTAAAATTCGAGAGCTAGTTGAGGAGGATCGGATAATCCATTAAATATGAATATAATATGTAATTAAAGGTCTACATAATTGTGATCGTAGATTGCTTAGAGTAATACTACACGAGCACCTGAGTGCCTTTGGTCGGAGGATTAGTACCCGACCAACCGCTACTCATAGATCCTATGATTCGATAACTGTGCTCAACTTCAGGCACTTTGCCGTGTGGTGAAATAGGACACGTGCGCCTCTAGCCCTAATAACCACACAATGATTTTGTCATGTGCCTCTGTCAACAACCGTCTCACGTTGTTGCTACTATCTTATAACGCTGATAGATAATCAATAAACAGTTATGTGCCAGATCTGTCTCACTGACAGCAGCCGCTTGCTCGACCAAACGCGAGGAATCGACAATGTGCCTATTCTAGCAAGATAACTGACACCTATTTGACGCTATTTAAGTCTTATGAGAGAAAATAAAGATATAGATCGATGAATCAATCAATAGACAAAGACACAATATGAAGTGTTAGACAACGCTGGCAAGAAATAGCAAAGTTAGGGCTAGCAATATCCCCTTTATAATCGCTCTAGGAGCACATTGTAATCCAATATAGTAACAAAGATCAATTTCTCATTTTCAAATCCTTCTATAAAACTTAGCTTTTCTTTATAATTCGTAAGAACGATGAATTGACCGTCTACATCTATATTATTGGATTTCTTTAAAATTCCTACCAAACAAAAGAGGTCCTAAGTCTGCTAACCTTCGGCCGGATCAAGTGAAGCTTCAGCGGTGCACATGACCTGGAGTCCAATGTTGGGCCTGTTCTTTTTGGCTGCGGCTTATGGCTTTTAGTTGAAATTTTTGAATGTTAGCTGTTTACGGTACAGATTATGGAGAGACCGATACTCACTTACGATTTTGATTGCTACAGATGTTGGGTTTTTAATGTGTACTACGTTTAACTTATAGACTCCGTCTTGAAAAAATACTCCGTTTAAAAGTTAGATACTATAACAAAAATAAAAAATCAGCAGCTACGGAGGGAGCCGAACAGACCCGTTGTATTACCTTGTCAAACCCACGTATACATAGATGTGCACTCTGTAATTTAAGTCCAATCACTCCACGTAGATGTTATGTTTGGTGGCCCTGGGTCGATTTCGACCCGGGTCGGCCACTGCTAGCCTTCGAGAAGCTGATAGTGGCTAGTAGTGCTGTGTTTGGATCCCTGCAGAATATGGCAGCTACAGCGTTCTACAATAAAAATTCCAAGAGCATAATCAAATCACGTCAGTCCGACGGTTCACGCCGTAGATCAGTCGTTACCACGGCGAATGCTTCGCGGTTAGCACGCGTCATACTGGACCCATGGAGCAGTGGTATTTTGTCCCTGGTCGTTTCTTCTGACTTATTTTTCACTATTTATAAATTTTGTATTTTTCTAATTCTTTAGTTTTTTTAGCTTTTCTACCGGTTTTTTCTTGTATTTGTTTGCATTATCTGTAATGAGCTAACATATTTTTTTATTTTAATTTTTTTTAAATTTAGTTATATCAAATAAACCATCATCAGCAGTAGTATAATATCAACCAGCTACAGTAAAATTTTAGATATAAATCGTTTTTTACCCTACCGAACGGCACCTTTTATCTCACCGGGATTTACACGCGCGGCCCTACCTCGCAGTCGCGCCCGTGCGCCAGTCGCGCAGACGCATGGTTGCTTTGGGGAAACGCGAGTGCTCCCCGATGCATTGAAAAAAGCTGGAACCGTTCGGCTGGTCGACCGGGGGCATCCATGGATGCCCAGGGCTGCAAATAACGCCTTTCTTTTCGTTTTTTGATTTTTTTTCAGTTTGTTTTGGCTCCTGCTGCTGCGATTGCTGGTTTTAATTTTCACTTGTCCATCTGGCTGGGTTCATCAGTGCTTACGGTTTATACACAGATAAACAGTAACACATCGTTAAATGATATATTTTTTAAGATAAAGTCTACAGGTAAATTACAGTATAAACTGTATCGAGTTCAGCTGTACTGACCAAAATCATATATAACTATTTTTCTCTATGTACTGTCTCTTATAAACAGATTAAAATTTAAAAACTATAGCTATAAGTAATAAGATTTAAAAAAAGCACCTAATTATTTTTCTCTTGTTACGTACGGCCGACGGGAACGGGGAAGAACTAAAAAGAAGAGGAGGAGGTCGACCCGTGACCATCCTCGTCTAGCCATCTGTGCACCGTCTGCCACGTCGGAGTACGCATATTTAATTACGTACGTGCTACGTGATGTGCGCGCTCGTCGCGTCGAGTTTCCCTTTAATGCCGTCGTCGTGCGTACTACGCCGCATTAAGTCGTCGCTAGCTGCACCCGTTTAAATTGGTTTGGGGCCGGTTTTGTATAGGGGTAGTACAGTGCATGTACGGCGGAAGGCGTTCGTACGTTACGTATTTAACGCTGGTTACGGGCGGTGGAAATGTCTATCGATCGCCTTTCACGACTGATTGGCGGCGTCTAATCTTTTTGCGTGGTCCAAACAATCGGCCGTGAACGGTTGCGGTAGCACTAGTCCTGGTCTTCTACGCTACACGAGAGGAGACTAGAGAGGCCATGATGACTCGAGGGAGCAGAGCGGAGTAGCAGAGTTGCTAGCTAGCTAGGCGGCAGGAGCAGCTGGATCCGGCTTGCTGAGATCCCATAGGGATGACAATCCAACGCAATCGTGAATAGTGCTCATTCATACCTATACCTATAATCTCGATCGATGTTCATAGGTATGTTCTGCGAAAAACGACAGACGAATAAGCTCGTTCATACCCGTCGCTCGTGGGTACTCATCGTCCACGAGTATACCTATTTACCTACGAACTAAGTCACCATCTAGGAGTTAAACTAATGATAGATACATATAAGCAGTAGCTGTTAATAGGAAATATAATAGCTATCTTTAGATTTCCTTACTAAGGTCCTTTCCAAATTTATTATGAAAATCAATTATCCCTAAGGTCAAGAACTAACGAATCTAGAAACAGTTCTAAGTAACAGCAATAAAGAAGGAAATTGCACAATTGAAGAAGATCACCTCTTAATTGAAGTATTAAAAATATGCATGTATAAGCAAGCATGCACCAGGTAATTGCAAATAAGGAGTGCTTCTAATGAGTCAGGGGAAAAACTAACAAACTAAATATTTGATCAGAAAGCAACAGCAATAATTGTGCCACATGTCAATCTATATTGTGGGTAAATAGGCGAGACAAGTGCGGGTGAAGCTTATCCATGCCCGTGCTCGTTTACCCGACGGGTAGAGTATCCCCCATTTTCATGCCTATGAGTAAAGAAAACATCTCATACCTAGCTCCATTAGGGTATTTACACACGGGCACATGGGTAAATGGGCACAACTGTCATCCCTATTCCCAACTGCACGCGAGTCAAGTTTTGTTGAATCGAGATCGAACAGTCGTCGAACGGCTCAAATTAGGTCTGGCCGAGTTCTTTTTTTTCATTTATAGTTTATGATTTATACTATGATAACTGGTTTCTAAATGATGTGTTTTTTGAAGACGATGTTAATAAGAAGATTGTAGTAAAAATTATAATAGTTCAGCTGTACTGACCAAAATTATATATAACTGTTTCTCTTTACATATTGTCTTTCGTAAACAGTCAGTATTTAAAATTTTAAACCAATAGCCAAAAAACTCACAGCACAAGAAATTAAATAAACCACGATATAACGATACGATTCATCGTGAGCCGACTCCAGCTGATTCTAGACTCCGGCTCCCGAACGGCACGTTACTTTGCTCCTCCGACTCCGGCTCCGGAGCAGCATTAGTGGGCTGGTCCATCGCCATCCGTCGCTCTCGCTCGTCACACACCGGGAGCGATCGCCATCGATGCCTCCCACCCCCGCATTGATTGCGCATCTTGTCCTCATGCCCGCCCTCTCCAACATCTCCATTAATGGCGCCCATACATGCCCTATTTCTCTTTATTTACCCCTCCTCAGCTCCTCTCCTCTCCTCGCCGTCCGTCGCAGGCTTTGCTGCTCCTGTCCCTCCTCGTCTTCCTAGCTCGTAAACCAGCTTGCTTAATAATCCACCCTTTATTTCTCCTCTGCTGTTTGATTGGCTAGCTAGGTAGCTAGGGCTTCTCCCTGAGCTGCTGCTACTTGCTAGCTACGGGCTGTCCTACATAGCTAGAGAAATAATTTGTTGGAGGCTGTAATGGTACTAGATGGTTGCTGAGGCGGTGGGGTTCATGGCTCGAGCGGTGGACGGCGGCAGGGCGGCGGAGCTCGTCACCCGGGACTTCCTCGGCGGCTGCACCGCCGCCGACGACGCCAGGGACGCAGCCGCCAGGCACGACGCCGTGGTACGCCCGTGTTTCTCATCCATCTCTACTCTCTCCGTGTGTCTACGTTCGATTTCCTCTTCCCTGCTCAATTGGCCCCGGCCCCTATGGTTAAGTCTGTCTGATTACCCTGTGGATCGATTAGTTTGTTCAGTTCATGCGGAATTTGGTGAAGAAATCTGATCGAAAAGTAGTGATTTCACTATGTGCCGCGTGTTTGGTGGAACAGCAACAAAGGGAGCCGAAGGGCACAAGATTCGATCTGAGGTTTCCCAATTTGGTCGTTCTTTTTCCCCGGTGAGGTAGAGATGAACAATCCCTAACCTAAGAGAATAGGACCTGCAAAAAATCATAATTTATTATTTTGACTCGGATTCCGAATTTATTTTATTAACCAGCATATCGATAATCAGCATTTGTGGTTAGTTTATCATGATCTTCGTCTGCCGTGTTAGAGTTCTTGTGTTATGCCCAATGAACTACTCATCCCAATTAGGAATTCGTTACACGGGTAGAAAGGTCTTAACAATATTTAGCTCAATATCTTTACCCTCTGTGATTATTTCTGCCTCGACGGCTAATTTTAACTTGGGTTTTACTGCCATGATTTCCCTGCGTGCAGCCCGGCAAGCTGTCCCTGCAGAAGCAGGCGTGCCCGCCAACGCCAAGGGACCTCAACCTGTTCCCCGTCGCCGGCGCTGGCGCGTCCGCCGTCAGGCCCTGCCCGGCTCCGGCCACGGCGGCCTCCGCCACGGCGACGACCACCACGACGTACCACAGCGTGTGCACGATCGAGAAGGTCAAGACGGCGTTGGAGCGGTTCGAGCGCGGCAAGCACGGGCAGGGGCAGCAGCACAGCGGCGCCGGCGCCTCCCCGTCCTCCTCGTCCGTCACCACGTCCTCCGTCAAGCGCCGCGGCGACGGCGCCGTGGAGCAGGGCGACGGCTGCGACTCCCCGTCCGCCGTCGGCGGGATGGTGGCCGCGGCGTGCCCGAGGTGCTTCCTCTACGTGCTCATCTCCCGGAGCGACCCCCGCTGCCCGCGCTGCGAGTCGCACGTGCCGCCGGCGCCCAAGAAGAAGCCGCGGATCGACCTCAACGTCGGCTTCCTCGGCACCTAGCCGGCGCAACGTAGCTAGCCAGGAAGTAGATGGTCGTTTGTCCTCAGCGCGTTAGGTTTTGTGCTCCGACTCCATGTGACCACCACCAAGCTGAAGCTGCATCCATGATCCACCGACCGATTCGGGTACATACGGGAGGCGCTCTTAATTTTTGGTTCTCTCTTCTCATCGATTACTAGTACGCCCGGCCCCAATTCTGTTAGAAATCAATGAATCAAACACTCCATAGAGCATGATACTAGAATCCCATGATTGGTCAAAGCTCTCCGTATGCTGTCCATTCTCTGTTCTACGGTGATCTTTTTCCCCCCTCTTGCACAGTGCATATGAGTTCAATGAATTCTAGTGCTGCTTCAGTTACCACCAGTGCGTTGTGTGCATGACTAGTTCAGTGCTTCCATTCACGGCGCAACGTAGTCGCGCGCAGCTGCGACTATATAATTATTGCCGCTGATGTCTGATGTGACCATACTCTTAATTAGGGGTGCATCACCTTACGTTTCCTCGCCTTTTTTAATGTTACATGTGGAGTTTGACGTCGCAGCTGCCTGCAGCCTTGATGAGCTGCAGTGCAGTTTGGGTGGTTCTTTTTTGCTTTGATTTTCTGCTTTTGAGTTGTAGCTGTCGATGGTTTATAGTTTTACATGACTATTTACACGAATGAATCGAATATCAAAAAATTATTTTAAAAAATCTGTTCTAATAAATCATTTTGAGAAGATAATAGAAAAATTATCTTATTTATTTGTTTAGAAGCTATAAATCATTAGTCATAAGCCATATAGAGCTTGTTCTTTTAGGGCCTACTCCAAAGGGCTGAGAGCTCTGGCTTTTGTTTTTTTTTTGTAGGCTTTTTATTATAATAGTTGTTAGTTTTTTATAAATTAAAAAGTAAGAAAATTAGGGAAAATTAAAAAAAACACCCCTAAATCTTTTGGTATAATGCAAATGAATAAAGAGGGGAAGAAAAGAAAAAAAAATGAATTTTAGAAGCCAAAAAACTGAAGCCATTTGGAGCAAGATCTTAGGCTGTAGTTTATTGCTTATGGTTGTGATTTATAATTTTTTATCTTAGTACAAACTAACAATTCAAAAGCTGATAAATTTTTTTTAAATGGGTATTCTAATAAGTTGTTTTGGAATGGTAGCGGAAAAATCATTTTATTTATTTATTTAAAAATAATTATAAGTTATAAGTTAAAAAGAGTATAGCAAGGCGTCTTTTTATGTTATGGCCGACATGAATGCCAGTTAATGGGTAATGTAGCTTTTCTTTACCCCAGTGGAAGTTTTAATGGCCTGCAGTTCAGACAGGGGCCGCAGGCTGCATGTCACGCAGCGTTTGCAGCTATCGTTACCGTTCAACGTCCAACCCTTGTGGATAGGCCGTATGCCCGTGCTTATCATTTAACGGCTGGCCGTACGGGCGTATGTCACAGAATGCCGGCCCAGCCTTCCGAACGTTTTGTCAGCGCTACTAGGCAACGCATACGAATGGGCTCGGGAACCACTTGGGCTCTTCCCCCTTTCACAGCTCTAACGTAACCGAGAAGTCGAGCTGGGCCCTGATGTGATGCAGTTCTGCTCTGTAAAATCGTGTAAATCATTATTCACCAGCACGCAAGAAAATAAGTAAACTCATTTGTGAGCAAAATAGCGTGCTTGGATTATTGCAGAAGAAAAAGAAGAAGAGTGCTTGGCAATCTTATTAGCGTACAGTGTAGTATCCCAAATTTGGAATGTTGAAAACGTGATAATTTTGAAACTTTTAGTACAACTTGTGTTGTTTGAATTTTCGGCTTTTATTTGAGAATCTTGATTCGGGTCTTGCCAAATAATTCAAATAATAAAAATAAAATATACGAACAAGAGCCAAGTAATTGGAAATTGAATTGAACCAAAAATATGGATTTGAAATTCAAATCAAAAATCAAAAACCTAGAATCAAAATAAATGAAAAACAAAAGCAAAGGAATATTAAAATAAATGCATTTAATAATTAAGCCTAGAATTCAAATTCAAATTCAAATACAAATTCAAATTTCATCCCAAACCTCAATCAAAATCAAAATTTTGTCTGGCCCAATTCTTTTCTTTTCCTGGGCCCACCGGCCCATTTCTCTTCTCCTCATCTTCTTTTTCCCCCTCTGGCGTTCGCTGGCACTGACAACCGCGCCACCTGCATACCTACTCACGCACACCGCGTCGCACGTCGTGCCACCAGCTCCCGTGCCACGCGCTCCTTCCGCATCGTCCGCGTTGTCCCCGCCGCACCGCCTTCCACTATGGAGCAATAGCACCACCGCTATAAGTAGCCCCGAGCTCCCCATTGCTTCCCCTATCCACCTTCTTCAACCCCAAGCCATGCCCGACTCTGAAAGATCAAGCTCTATTTAAGTTGATTTTTGTGATAATGACAAATACTATTATGAGGTTTTGATAATAACGATAAATGTATTTATGATACTAATCTTGTTTGTTGATTATGATATTACTTAGTCTCATATGGACGAAAAAGGTGAAATTATTGAGGTATGCATTCAATATCTTTCTTATAATTTTGTTGCATTCCTCACATCCAAATATATGATTAAATGATAAATCTATATGTGAGACTAATATATTTGTTTAAGTATATTATGACATCCCTCTTTTATGGTATCAACTCTTACAAGTGGTGTATCGTCTAAAAATATCATCATCTTCCTACATATGGCATTTCAAGTGACACCTTTCTACAAGTGGTATCCCCCTCCTGGCACGGCCACCAGCACTAACGATGCCCGCCAACGTTACTCGGTCCCTACCATGGCTGTTGGCACTAGCCTAGAGACTGGCGTCTCTCAAGTCCCACCTTCTCCTCCTCCTATATCTTTCTAGCACCTCTCTGTCGCCGTCAAGGCTTCTTCGCTGTCTTCCATAGCTCACCACCATTGGATCAGTCGCCTCCACTGTTCTGCCCAATACCTTCCTTAGAGTCGCCGCTGTCCCGCTCCGCTAACCACGCTATCACAAACCCACGGCCGGTGGCGCCATCACCCCTCTTCCTCTGTAGCTAGGCCCAATAAACCCTGCACCATAACTCCAACGAACCCTGATAGTCTGACAATGTTCGATCAAGTCATCAAGATCCAACGGCCCAAATGGTGCCTTGTTTTTTTGCTTCATTAACAGGTACACAATGTTTATCAAATCCGTTTATTTATTCAAGAGGCAGGAAACCTTACAAGATCTTTTTGTCGATGAAAAATGCTTGCAAGATATCTGTACGAGCTCCAGAGCTGATATCAGAGCGCGGCCAACGCTGTCCTGCTAGGCCCGCAAAACAACCGCAAACCATACAGCCCAATTTCTAATTTCCTTTCCCGAGTAAGAACAGACATGAGAACAGCGTTGCTCAGTTGATCTCGAGCGTGTGACGCTCTCCAGACTCCAGCCCGTCTTCATTTGAGCTCTCAGCTCGACGTCGATGCTCATCTTTAGCATAAAATACACAGGCGTGCGCTTTCAACGGGAAAGCGTGTGCCCGTGCCCTAGAAGTCATGCTGCTTTCACAAAAAAAAAAATCAAGCATGTGTGTGCGTGTGTGGAGGGTGTGAATTGTTTGTGCCTCTGATTTGTATCCTCTCAAAAAAAAATAAGAATAGGTATAACTTACACTAAAGACAATTAAAAAAGGCTTTTCCGCTGAAATTGAAAAACGAGAATTTTTATTGATTCCCATGGAAATTGAATTGTATCCTAAAATTCCAATGAAATCTCTGCTTTTTTCCGAACAGGGCCTAATATTTAAGACAGTATTCTAAAAGAAGTTAGGGCGCAGATTCCTCTCCCAGAAAAAAGAGTTGCACAGACAAGCGCCGTGACGAATACAAAAAGGTGAGAGCCAACCAATGGCACGAATCAATGAAAGCCAGTCCATTATCAGAACAAAATTTTTTTCGTAAGCCAGGTTCAGGGGTGGAGCCACATCCTTGCCAGAGTAGCTTTAGCCTAGAGTATAAAAAAATTTCTAATGTACAGTCTGGATAAATTCAGTTTACTCTAGGTAATATTTTTATAGTTCAGCTCAGATAACCTAGATCATTCCAACACTGAGTTTAAGACGTAATCAAATTCTAACTGGTCAGGTTTGCGTTGCATCTGCACACAACGCAAGCGCTCTAGCTATCTATCTGGCCTTGCACGCGACGCGACGCTCATCATCTGCTCGAAACGCCGGGCGTCGCAGGGGATCCGCAGCACGCCCTGCTGGCCGTACCCGTACCGCTGCTCCGCCATCTCCAGCAGCTCCGCCATGCGCGGCTCCCTGAGCAGCGTCAGCGGCACCAACACCCTCTCGTGCTCCTCGCCGTCGCCGACCAGCCGCATCGGCACGCACCCTCTCGGGATCCTCCCGTCGCCAGCGCCGCGGACGCAGCGCGCGGCTGAGGTTCCCTCGCGGTCGCCCCCCTTCCTCCTCCACAGCATCTTGGTCATCCTCATGTGGTACGTGCAGGTAGGTTTTCTTGATGCCGGCTTGCAGCAACCAGGCACGGGCACTTGATGGCCACGGTCCAGCGCTTATATTCAGAAAGGAAGGAAGAAAAAGGTGGTGGAAAGCGTCAGAGTTTTGGTCGGCGGCGCTGACCGGCGGCTGAAAGAGTAGCGGAGTTCCAACGGCTCTACGGCGTCGGTTCTTGACCGATCGGCTGTAAGTAATTAATCCGGCCGTGGAATATGGCCAAGGAACGCACGTGTTCTACCAAGTATTGTAGGTGGTAAAATGGAAGTGCTATTATGTGCTATCTGGGTCGGACGATTGAGCACCAATTATTGATGTATTGAGAGTTTGAGGACTTCGCGGGTGTTGTCGCCATCCAGGTCAATGGTGTGGACTGATGACTGATGAGTGGGATATGGCCAAGGAACGCACGTGTTCTACCAAACATGTGCAATCAAACTATTTTGTTCTGCTTAAATGAGTTTTTTTTAGATGGCTTATGGCTGAGAACTACTGTAACTGGCTGAAAAAATATTGTAGCTGATAGAGACTTATTTGACATAATTAAATTTAAAAAATTTTAAAAATAGAAAAACATGTTATCCCATCATGTATAATGCAAACAAATACGAGAAAAAAAGAACCAGCAAAAAAGCTCAAAAAGCTAAAAATATAGAAATACGAAATCTATAAACAATATAAAATAAACTAGAAACTAGAAATTCAAACAGAAATCATAATGACAGAAAAACGGCCGGGTTGGCTGCTGCCGCTTGCCCGAGCCCCGAGCGTTCCAAGCATTCCTCATTTGGATAGGCGGCGTAGCTTCTCAGTTCTCACTCCTACTCTTTTTCCACGTATAACACGTGCTTGGATGAAAAGTCAATCAAGCTAATAAAATTATATAAAGTGCTCCTGCATGCTAAGGCAATGGAATGCTCTTCAGATCAAGTATAACAAATTTGACTTTTTCCAAGTATAACACGTGCTTGGATGAAAAGTCAATCAATCTAATAAAAATATAATATAAAGCGCTCCTGTATGCTAAGGCGCTGTAATCTTTTTCAGATCAAGAAAACGTCCACAATACGTGGTCAGAATTTCCTACAACACTGACAGTAATTGACCGTTGCTTAATTTGAATATCTGGTTAAACAAATAAAGTCCGTTGAAATTTGAAGCGTTTGAGGTATGAACATCCTACCAGAGGTGGGATTTGTGCCGTGTGTCGGAACGGCACAAATCTGGTGTGTTTTGTGCCGGCTCGATCTAGCCATCTTATTATGTTGTGTCGTGCTCGGCACGGCACAGACCTGGCATTCTTCAGGTCGCGTCGGGTCAACTTGGCTCGATCATTTTGCCGTGTCAGCTCGTCTCACCTCGTCTCTGGTGAAGCCTCGATAGGGCCCAAAACACGACGGATCGGTATCATGCCGTGCCAGCCCTAGCCTAGCCCTGCGCAATTGTAGACAGAGGAGGCGGCAGCAACAATGGTGATGGCGGCTACCATCTTCATTTCTCTCGTGCTACCTCGTTAAAAATCTCGTTTAAATTGAATTAATTACGTAAAAGCATGAGCGCATACATATTTCGGGGAAAAGTAGGATTTTCTTGATATTTTGCAGATACACTATTATTGTCTCGTTAAAAAACTTACGCTCAGAGTGAGGTTCCCCGAGTAAGAAAAATAGTACAGTAGAAACATGCATACATACTACCTACTTCCCAATGTCTAAATCATTTATGCGTTTGAGATCAGCGTACACCTACATGATCTCAGAATCCTCCAATTAATACTGCTATCATTCTTTAGCGGGCCTGTGCTAGGCTAGACCAGATCTTAGACTGGCACGAAAAAGACCAGCCCAACTCCAACCTCTAATCCTACATCGTGGATGCAGCAACCGACCAAGCTACAGAGCCGAATCGCGCAGCGAGAGCATCCACAATGTATCTTAGCGGACGCTAAATCTGCCATGTCAATGAGTTGGATTAGTGTCTCGTTTTCGGTTCAAGCAGTATTTGGCTTGAACTCTTGATCCTTTCTTGCAGCGTATTTATGTTCAAAGTCTGCTAGGATCAAATACCACCTATTACCACTACTACAGACAGTCCTACCATAGACGATTTCTGAACCGTCTGTATTTATATGTCAGTGATAATAGATGGTTATCACAGACGACTTAACAGTGATAATAGGTGGTTATCACAGACGGCTCCTAAGCCGTTTGTGATAACTTATATTATAGACGGTTTTTGATGTCTGTAATAGTCCACTATCACAGACAGGTTTGGTGTTCCGAACCGTCTGTGATATACACAATATCACAGACGGTTAATAACAAAGACCGTCTGTGGAACTCGACTATCACAGACGGTTTTTGTTACTAACCGTGTGTGATATGTTTCATATCACAGACTCCTCAGTGTTTGAACCCATCTGGGATATATATATCACTGACGGTTCGAAACACCGAACCGTCTGTGATAGCTATTTCAACAACAATTTTATTTCCATTTTTCGACTAGCCTCGGGATATGCTAGCCATGTCCTCTAAAAACAAGCTACAGCATAGATGAATCAAACAAACGGCCAGCAGATCACATATATATATATATAGCATAACAATAGTTACACAGATATCAGAAATGAATTAAATTGAATAAATTGTTTGATTAAGCGCAATTGAGTGTTTTGTACAATTGAATCAAATGTTTCAATATCTAGTTATCACCATTGCCAGGGTGGAACTCTCCAGTCTTGTTTATGACCTCTGATAGCAAGAATTCGGAGAGGTTTCTAAGAATTTCGACAAGTTTGTCGAGATCATATGTACTTTTGTCGAAGTCCACCCGCTGTCGCTAGGAGCAATGTTAAGACATTAATTAGCATGTATATATATATATATATATATATATATATATATATATATATAATTAGAAAATAATAAGTATTGGAAGGTTCACAAACCTCGGTTCGATCATCTTAGTGTCCATGATTTCCTTCATATGGCAAACAAACGTAGAATCCGTGACACGTTGCCTTGTAGCTGCTGGTGGCACTGCGCAAAAAATATATATATATATATATATATATATATATATATATATATATATATATATATATATATATATATATATATATTCTAGAGGTATTATAACAAAGTGTGATATATGATTGTTGTGTTGTAGCGGGTATCAAAAATCGCTTGTTGTGTCGCAGCGTGTTACTGGATTTGTTGTGTCTCCCTCTTAGGGCAACATAAGCGGTAAACGACCTACATGATTCAAAACGAACTACGAGTACTTACCCATTCTGATCAAATTGAGCAAACTAGCTAACATTATCTTTCTAAACCTAACTAGCTAGATCTAAACAAAAAAGTATCTATCATCTCTTTCAATTACAAACGCATGCATATAAGTTATTAAAAGCAATTGAGTACTAACCTCTGATACCTAAGAAGACGGCGATATGTTTTCACCAAACTCCCTAAAGCTGGCCGCCACCTATTGCTCGACCAATGCAGCGCAATGAAGACAGATCTGTGTTGAGATCGACCACGTACGCCCAGTATTTAATAGGGCAGATTATCACAAACGGTTCCAACCACAAACGGTCTGTGATACCAATATATCATAGACGGTTCGTATTAATAACTATCTGTGAATTATCACAGACGGTTATTAATAAAAACCATCTGTGATGTCCGCAATATCATAGACGGTTTTTTATACGAAACGTCTGTGATGTCTCACTTATCACAGACGGTTCGTAATACGAACCGTCGGTGATAAGTCACATATCAGAGACGGTTTGGAATACGAACCGTCTGTGATATTAATATCAGAGACGGTTTCGAATACGAACCATCTGTGATAATGCTTAAATATGCGTGCCCTAATCCAGCTCTTCTAAACTGTCCTCTCCCTCATCTTCTTCATCATCAGATTTCTTAATAATGACATCTAATATTCTTTTGATCTCCTTCCTCTCATCTATCCATCATGAGTTATTCGACCGCAACCTTACACAAGCGGCCAACAATTTATGTCTGGAGCAGCTCCTCTGCTCACGCCCTGCTCTCCTCCCTCGACTCGCTTCCATCCGTCACTGGACCTCATCATCCGCCGTCGACGGAGATGTCTCGTTACCGCTCAGGAAAGGGAAACCACCATCACCCTCGTTCTTCTTTGCAATGTGCACAAAGCGAAGGAAACTCTTACGGCAGTGCAGAGACACATGGATAACCTTGACGATCAAGCAGAATCGGTCGATTCTGAGTAAGCTTATCATGGCATCCTCTTTGAGATTATAGCCCTTGCTAATGATTTGTGCAGGCTAGAAGAGGAATTAGAGAGGGCGAGGACAATCTTCACAGCATTCGAGAACTCAGTGGCTGATCCTCCAACTCCAGAAGTCGAAGAAGAAGCATTTGAAGCCCAGAAGATTAAAATCTGGGAATCTCTTTTTTTTACTTTTGTAATAAATTTGCCTTGAATTTGGCTCTCGTCTCAGTATAGCTTCTGTTGTTCATACGACAAAGGTCTGTGTTGTCTCTATTACCACAGACGGTTCGTATTAAGAACCGTTTGTGAAATTTTACAGATGGTTATTAACACGAACTGTCTTGTTGTCTCGATTATCACAGACGATTCGTATTAAGAACCATCTGTGAAAATTCATAGACGGTTATTAACACAAACCGCCTATGATGTATTAATTATCACAGACAGTTCGTGTTAATAATCGTCTGTGAAAAAATCACAGACGGTTGCTATTATAAACTGTCTGTGATAGTTTAAGCACCCGTCCAGTATAACCTCTTTTGTAGTAGTGTACAAAATCGATAAGACAGAGCGCAAGAACACGAGACAGCGATTTTTTTTTAACGTGGAGAACCCTTTCAGGTAAAAAACAATAAACGCATAATCAGCGAAACCAATATATGAGGAGAAGTTACGTAACGCCTTTGGTGTATATGTGATTCTTCACCTTTACCAGGTAGATTACAGAGGATATAAATAGCCTTAGAAACAAGAGTCCCAGATGAGAAAAGAACAGAGTTGTAGTCGGTAACAAAACAGAGGCTTATCTAAAATTGAAACAATAACCTTCTCATAGATGGGAACAGCACCTCGCTCGGAGTGTCTCAGAAGATAACGTTGTAGAGTTGTAGACCAAAGCGGCTCGAGTAGTCATGTCCGACTCCAGTTGGCACATGCACCTTAAAGCACCATGTTGATACGGGTCGGTACAGAGTCTATTACGAACTCGAACATGATCCAAATCAAAACATCTTATCAGTT
This sequence comes from Bonia amplexicaulis, assembly GCA_036346245.1. NCBI lineage: Eukaryota > Viridiplantae > Streptophyta > Magnoliopsida > Poales > Poaceae > Bonia > Bonia amplexicaulis. The sequence goes on along the minus strand of CM070741.1, from coordinate 24,821,491 downwards.
CACATTGCTAGCGGTCGAAAAAAACCAGCAATGGTCAGATCTGCTCAAATTCAGATCCTAAAATACAGCAAAGTCGTTTGATGCTTTACAAAAAACAAGGGAAACTTTTCACAAGGCAACTCTGAATTTCTTTGTTGTATGTTCTTTTTGTAAACTCCATGCGCCAGTGAGAGTCCGAACGCAGTGGGAGAAATTATATTAGCTATACAATGTAACAGGCTTACAAGAGGGAAAAAGAAGCAAAAGAGATTTATAGGAAAGAAATAACAGAAATCCCTGTTATCTCACGCGCGCTTTTTGGTTTGTCGGCGCTCACACCTCAACGAGCCATCAGATTGGGAGTACGCCATCTGGAACGCCAAGAGCACAGTTTACAATACCACAAGGCTGCAAGGAGCCAAAGCCAGTGCACATTGCGTCGACAGAATGTCTTAAGCTGCGCACTTCTCTGAAGTTCTTTCTTTTACAGCTCTGCACTCCTCTCAAGTTTAACAACATAATTTGCTTCAGATCGCTCCTATTTTGTAAATAAACATCTAGTTATACATTCAATGAAAGAATCGATCTATGAAAGAACAATCTCTCTCTACACTGTATATATGTATAGCTCCACATGTACTTGTCAGGTCTCGATCATGCCGCCCGGCCTGCTCTCTGCATCGCGCAGTCGACAACCCGCCGGAAGTGGCTCGCGTCGCAGGGGATCCGCAGCACGCCCGGCTGGCCGTACCCGTACTGCTGCGCGGCCATGTCCAGCAGCTCCGCGATGCAGGGGTCCCCGAGCAGCCTCACCGGCACCAGCACGCGCTCGCCGTCGCCGGCGACCATCGGGACGTGTCCTCTCGGGACCTTCTCGTCCTCGTCGTCGTAGCACGGCGAGGCGCCAGGCGACTCGCCGCCGCTCTTCTTCCTCCACACCATGGTGTGGTGTAGTGGCAGATTAGACTGCCTCGAGAGGTTGGAGCCGCGAGCAACCGTTTCTTGGGCTGCCGCTGAAGAGAAACGAGCGGGAAGTAGCTGTATTTATACGGAGACAAGAAGGGATCCATCTTGTGATTGGCAAGTAATGATACGATGGGTTCTTCTTCTTACCTTCAGTCAACGTCGTAACGTGGATAGTCTCGGCCGGTTCGAGACTAGAGTTTGAATGAATGAGGCTACCTGAGACACCTCGATCCTTCGCGGTAGATAGGAGTTCAATGCATTTGGCGCATTTTTTGACCTAATGGAAATTTGGGATCGATCTAGGTCCTGTGTAGTGTAGAAGTCCAAAGTTCCGGGCAATTAAATCTTCATGGCAAGATTATGGAGTAGGTTCATTGCATTGTTGAAGAAGGGTAATTCAACGTGAATCAAAACATAATTGGGTAATTCAGCCTGTGCGGCATCGAAGATGCCTCGTAAGAGGAGGCAAAAAAAAAAAAGGATTTTGGGTCGGTTGTGTATATAGATTTGTATGTCCACCTATCTAAGGTCTGATATTGATTTCCTTGTAGAGGCTACAACCCATTTAAAATGTATGAATTTTCCACGCTACAAACAGGATCTCGACCATCGCTGTTATATGACCTTGACGGTCTTGGTTTGATGTCATGATTGGAGATCAATTTGGACCGGTTGTTGAATGACATCCAATGGTAGGGCCATCAATTGAATCGTTGACGAGTCAAAAAGGTTGGGAGTTGTCGGAATACCGAAAACGACGTAGCCGCAGATGATCTTGTCTCTACCACGTTTCCTTTCTTGGAACGAGGCGTCTGTTCCAGGTGCCGCTCGGTCAGATAAAAATAAGTTAGTTTATAATTTAAATTATACTATAACTAATTAAAATTATACTATAGCTGATGGTGGATTATTATACGTAATTAAATTTAAAAAAATAAAAAACAAGTTAGTCCATCATGAACAATGCAAACGAATACAAGAAAAAAGAACCGGCAAAAAAAGCTCAAAAAGCTAAAAATCAGAAAATAAAATAAAATTTAGAAATAGTAAAAAATAAGCTAGAAATCAGAAACTCAAACCAAAATGAGTGGGACCCTAGTTCTAACAGGGTAGCGTGCCTGGGAGGGAGGCAAAGTCATACCCGAAGAAAGTCTATTGAACATACTTGGGAAGTTTGTCGTTGGACACTACTATGCATTTGTCGGATAGGATCTCATCCTTGTTACAAAACGATTTGCTGTTGGACACTACTATGCATTTGTCGGATAGGATCTCATCCTTGTTACAAAACAATTTGCTGTTGGACACTACTGTGCATTTGTCGGATAGGATCTCATCCTTGTTACAAACAGGGTTATTAAGGCGCTGCTTAGTCACCTAAGCGGTAAAGCGGTCCTGGGTGTTAAGGCGTTGCCCCGTCTTGCCGTGCATGACTAAGACGTCCGTCATACTTATTATGGCATCGCCTAGGCATTCTAGCAGCTGGAGGGCGACGTCGAGGCCGTTCGCCCAGGGCACCTAGGAACACTGTGCCGTCTCCCTTCACCGAACCGTGTTACGGTCGTCGCCTCTGCCGGGACGCCGCCACGGAGCCACCCACACAGTGGCCTCCGGGAAGCTGCACCTGTGGTGGCCGCAAAGCCACGCCGTCAGCGGAGACCCGCGCCGCACCTTGCCACCGAAGCTGAGAGGGAGAGGGGAGAGAGCCTCGTCATCGATAGCCATGCCGGAGCTGAGAGATGATGAGAGAGAAGAAGGCGGCGGGGAGGAAGAAACAGTGGGGGAGGAGGAGGTTGTGGAGAGGAGGGTGGAGACGAGGTGGCGGGAGGGGAGGGTGGAGGCAAGGCAACGGAGAGGGGGTGGAGGCAAGGCGTTGAGAGGGGAGGCCACGCCACATGTTGCTAGTTGAGTCAAGAATTAGCAACAACAAAGTATATATGTGCTACAGTGTTGCTAAAATGCTCATTTTATTTGCTGTATTAATGCTTTAGGATATGTGTAAAACGACGCCTCGTCTTAGCACTTTACCACATAAAAGATATAAGGAGAATGAATCATCTTGCCTCATCTTACTTTACCGTCTTAATAACCTTTGATTACAAAACAATGCGACTCCGCTCCTTTGTCGAAGCGTCTGCAACTAGCAACATAACAGACACGTCGTAGCTGCGGCCAACGGCTTTGATCAAGAACGCACCACGGAATTCTGCACGCAATTCTGCCGAGGTTGCTCGCGCCGTCGCGGGGTGATCCGTCCGTCGAAGTGTTCAATTCCGAAAGGGACAGAGTTAATATGCGTTGCATACATACTCCCGTGCCCCATTTCCTTTCGCAGCTGCATGTGACCAACTTGCCAATGTGATGCGCGGCGTTCTTGAACTTGAAGAGGTCTGGGCCTGCACTTCATTATTCCCTGCGCGAATCTTCGCAGCCCGTGAGGCAGAAGTTGTGTCGACGAAGAGTTATGGTATATTTTTTGTACTAATCGTGTATGGTTTAAATATTTGAATTATGTTTTTTTGTGAGAGTCAGTACACAGAGAAAAATAGCCACATACGATTTTAGCTGGTACAGCTGAACTCAGTATATTTTTTACTACAATTTTTTTATTAACCACGTCTTAAGAAAATGCATATTTTAAAAGCTAATTATTGTAGACAGTCTAAGCATAACATTAAATTTTAAGCTTAAAAGAATCCGACCATGTTCTTGGTTGCCATCTGGTCCAGGAGAGAAAAAACATCGAAAATGCTAATACGCGCACGCGCGTTGCTTCATCTCATTTTGGGTTGGTTATTTGTAGATTTGGATATATATACTACCCAAAGTCTAAGAACAAATGTATGGATATCAACCAATAATACATATATATACTTGGTTAGCTTATTGAGAGCACAGGGCACTCTTGGGAAGTAGGAATTTCGTGGCACGCGAAGTTTTCTATTTGCTAACAATGAACTATTTCATATGAAATTTGTGTGTTCCAAACAAATCCGACGTTGTATAGTTCTCGTGAGATCCCTAGAAACAGGACGATCGTTGGCGATGACTGTTGCTTGATATCGACGTTCATGATGTGATGCCAAATATGACTGGACCATCAATTTGGACCGGCTGTTTGAACTACTTGCAACCGGCGGCTGGGCCATCAATTGTTGACGGGTAAAATGGGTGAAAAAAATTATTCGGATCACCGATCGAAAACACGCATGCATGCATGCTTTCCAAGTAGGATCGCATACAACTTCAACGATGACCGGTATTGATTTCTAGTTCAACCAGTTGCTCTCAGCGATTTGACCGCTATAGGCATACGATCAGACCAGCTGAGCTAGTTGCTTCAGCCAGGTTGTGGGTAATCTGAGGTTCACGATGAGTTTGGTTAACCTAGATGGTTGTTTGTATGCACAGAGGGTTTAATGTTTGATCTTAGCTTTAGGATCAGTGGTTTGGTTTATACATTTTGCATTGTACATTGTATAGATTTATTGTGCCAAATGATGACTTTGTGTATTGTCCGGTGCTACATGGCGATTTGCTTGTTGTTGTTGGTTGTAAGAATTCGTAGCTATGTCATATTGAGGTGGACGGGATTGGGATTAAGCTAGGAGAGCTGAAGTCCAAAGTGGTCAAGTGATCGGGACTACGCTCAAGAGAAGCTGAGGTCCAGACGATCAAGGAGCTGCCAAAGATAACTTAGACTTGTGGGGTGGTTACAAGCAAGGACGATGAGAAACCAGAGCAGGGGTTGTCAGCAGTGGACATGATAGGCAGCGACAAGTTGGATCAGGACTAAACTCAGGGAGAAGCTGAGATCCAGAGCGGTTAAGGAATCCAGGTGCCATCATGTGTGAGAAGAACCATGTGGTGCGCCAAGTGACTTGAGTTATTTGCAAGTGAGGACGTCTTAGGGGATCTAGACACGTGAGAGGCTTGGTGACAAATCATTGGGACCACATAGAAGATGATGAAGTATGGACGATGCTTTGTGGCAAAGAAAGCAGAAAGCTTTATAAAAGGCGGTAGAGGAGTATTTTGGTAAATTACCTATTACCAAAAAAAATGGCAATGTGTGAAATCGCGGTGTTGACATAACTAGTTTAGGTCTTGTATGTGCTGAAAATATGAAGTGGATCAAGTGTTGATTCATTAATAGATTAATGGGTGTAAGCGTTTTGAGAATCATGCATGTGCAAATGTCCAGCCGGTCCATCGTCCACCCCTAGCTGCGCTTTCCTCTGCATGCGTGCGTGTACTTCCACGGGGCTTGCTCGCTCGAGCGGCGGCCCCGTCCGTCCGCCTGTCCAGCTGTTGGATTTCGAAAGCGAGGGAGTTATAAGTGGATGCTCCTGTGACCTGTGTCCTGGCCGTGTCCCATTTACTTTCGCAGCATGCGGACAACTTGCCAACGTAATGAATAGTGTTTTGTTTTGTTTCGCCAAGTGATACGGTGTGCTATAAGCTCTGTTCATATTAGCTTTTATTTTTAGATTTTATTTAAAAAATCAATATAATTATTCAACTTTTAAAACAGTTTCACTATTTCTCTTATTATCATCTCGCTCCGAAGATAAGACAGAGAATTATGGATGCATCACCCATTCCACTCCTCTTGCTCTCCTCACGACCACGCATCTCTCCCTCATTTTTATCACTGCCTATTCTCTTTTTCTAAAAATCACTTTTTTAATTATTAGTATTTATTTTTAACTAAAATCTGTAAGCAATAGCCACCAGAAAAGGCCTATACGAGACTCCTCTAAGTCACGTGCATACTGTCGACGGGAAACGAGGAAAGTTTTTTGGGCTGTACAGTTGGGCCATGGAGTAGAAAACTGACGCCTCGGCCCGTATGTCTGGTCAGTAGAAACTTGAGGCCTGGGCCTGCACTTTATTATTCCCTGCGCCAATCTTTGTAGCCCGTGAGGCCCAAGTTGTATAGACGAGGAGTAATGTTCTGGGTTGCATTTGCCTCTTGGTTTAAGAGAGAAAGCATTGCTCCAAAAAAAAAAATTAAAAACAAAGCGGAGAAAGATAGATGAATTGTTAACGCTGTCCAGTGCTCACTCCTACTCCTAGTGGTCGATGTTCTCCACGCTGCCACTTTGACAGGCTAACATATTCTACAAATCCACACGATCAATGCAAACGATAGTGAAGAAATCGCAAAACAAAAAGGGGAATCAAAGCGAAGCGAAGGCACTCGCTCGATCAACGACGGCCATACCATAACATTGCGCCACCCGACGACCAGTAGAGCGTCGGCGCGCGTCGCTTTTTGCATTTGCGACGTCTTTCCACGACACGCGAGAAAACCATAGACGTGATACGGCTCGGCTTTTCCCTTGGCCCTTTCCCCCGGGCGATCGAGCACGCAGGCAGGCGAGGACAGGGAAAGGTACGCCCCGTGATCCGGAACGTACGGCCGCGGATCCACTTCCACTCGGTGTCGTTTTGGCTCAGATGGTATCGTACCGGCTTGCTAGTTTTTCTCTTAGGTATTCAGCTAAAAGAAAAATAAGAAAAATAAAAACACGGTTATGTCTTCATAGATATTTATGGTCGAGCGAAAAATGAACCCGATGCGCTCACCCTGTACATTGAGGACCCATTGTCACGAACAGCACAGAGTGACAATTATGCAAACTACATAGCAGGAAAGAAAATATAGCATGATTGGCTGATACATGCGTGAAACACAGATGTCAGCCACTTGAAAAGATGTCTAAGCATCGTTAAATTTATGATTAAAATAACCCGAATAAACGTAGTAAATTTGGACCATATAAAATTTCCAAAAAAACACAATAACTATGACTGTGTCGGGAGGCTTCACATAAAATTTTGTAATTTTTGGAGCACATTTACTATATGTAAAAACTCGTAAAAAATATCAAAATTGTATAAATTTTTTAGCAACATTCACAATGGATGAAATTACCCAAAAATTACACTGTGAAGTACGTTGTGTTGGAAGACTGTACAAAAAATTTTGTAATTTTTTTAGCCTATTTGATATATTTAAAAATTCAAACAAAAACTAAACAAAAAAATTATGGCAGGTAATTAAACCGGCTAATCAGCCTACTTAATCACCTACCATTCTCTGACCGGGCGACAGGATGCCTACTGTCAGCCGGTGGGGTGGCAGACATCTACCGCTGACGGCCTCGTCTCGTGTCATCTCGTCTGCGCTGCCTACAGAAATATTATTTCTATAAATACATCTTATATACAACTAATTTATGAATACTATCATAAACAACGCTAAATCCACTAAAAAGTCGCATAAATCAAGGAGTAGACAAATCCAAGAGAGTACGTTCTGAGAAATTGTGCTAACTGCGTAGAGCAATGCCATTGTCTGAACTGAGCCATCATTACTGTCTCTCGACCTCTCGCAAAAGCAGTTTTTTTTTTACTGTCTCTGGACTGGGAGAGCGGCACGCCGACGCTGCTCGACCCGACGCGCACGAAGCAACCCCCAAAAGAAAACACAAAAGAAATCGAGGAGGAAAAGAGGAGATCGTACCGGACCACGTACTGCCAGTCCCACTTGTACCCTCCACCTCTCTGCCCCACCCCTCTTCCGCTCCACGACACCCCGGCCTGACCAGACAACCCCACTGAAAACCGGGCCCCTGCGTGCCACGTCACCGACCGAACCGCAGACCCCCCGCGGTATAAATAAGCGACCAACCATTCCGTCCCCGAATCCAACTCGGCTCTCCGCTCCGGTCGCTGCACGCTCGCACACCTGCCGCCAAGTGGACGCAGCACAACCACCGCACCGCGCGCAGGTAGGAATGAGGCAGCTGATCCGGCGTGTCTCACGCGTCGGCGACTCCTACTCCTCGCCCTCGGCCCCTCCGTCGCCGGCGCCGAAGCGGCGGGGCGGGAAGGCGGTGCCGGAGGGGCACGTGCCGGTGCACGTCGGGGAGGGGAGCGACGCGGAGCGATTCCTCGTACGGGCCGAGCTGCTGGGCCGCCCGGCGCTGGCCGAGCTCCTGGGCCGCGCCGCACAGGAGTACGGATACGACCACCAGGGCCCGCTCCGCATCCCCTGCTCCCCCGCCGCCTTCCGCCGCGCGCTCGCGTCCCTCGCCGACGACGGCTAGCTGGCCAGAGGACGAGAGAGCTTCGGGTTCCCTGAGATCGGCCCGAACCCAGCCCAGGCACCACCCGGTTTAGTTCTTTCACGGACCATTCTGTGCATACCTCCTGGAAGAGTAGTTTTGGGTTTGGCCTTCTACTTTTCTTTCTTTTTTACTTTTGGTGTAATGTAGCTGAAACAGAAGGTTGACTAGAAATGGGAGGTGTACTAGTAGACTAGGGATTTATATATGATTCACTGTGTATTTTCAATGGAATGTGCTCCCTTTTGTTAAGTAGTATTATGATTTACGACTACCATTACCTGGACTTGTTCTTGACTAATCACAAGGTAGTCATCGGCGATATGAAACATGATAGACTACTTTGTTTTTTCTGTCTGGCATATATGACTTCTGCTGGACTTGGTTTGAAGGGGAAAAGACGCACGTCTCTGAACCTCTTAAAACTACCCAGTAATTACATTCCCGACTAGAAAATAGGTGCACTCGTCTATTATCAGTATGGAGTTGTGGTGGTACTCCTCTTGTCCTTTTCTTCCTGAATTTATTGTTAATTTAGGAAGATTCAGTCCTCTTTTACTCAAATTGTAAGTAGCAGTTTGGGGTCAAGCAATCACACACACACACAAAGTCCGATATGGAAAACCTTTTTTCCTGAAGCACTTGTAGACTTCTAGGGTGCCTGAAGCAACAGTTACTGTAGGTAGTAGCTCTTGTCCAAAGTTAAATAAAGCGACTCTCGAGTGGTGAGAGGCAACGACAACTTTGGGAGGAGCCAAATTGATCTTGGCCGGACACTGCGCTTGCTAACGTGGCGGTCACTTTGCTTGCGACCGTCGTTAGTGCAGCAAGTAACCACGGGGTCCGAGGTACAATTGGGCCAACTTTTTACTGCCCCGTAGCTTTCGACAAACTATTTTTGATCAGGTTTGCCTTTCTTCTTGTTGGCTAAGGGCACCCACAGTGTATAAAAACAGAGGGTCTTAAGCCACCTTAAGGTCGACCTTATACATTACAGGGGTGACCTTAAGCAGGTCATAAAAAACCCAAGACCGGTCCTCAAGCTAAAGACCTGGCCATAAGCATTAAAATACATTTTTTCTTTATCTGACAAGTGGGACCATCTTAAGGCCTAGTGAGTTATATACATTACAGCATTGGCCTTAAGGTTTAGATGGGACCCACCTTAAGACCTTTTGAATTATATACACTATGGATGCTCTAATGATGTTGCTTAAATTATCACTAGTGTGGGATCATGCATGCATCCAATGTGCCTCGTTCTTTTCACGAAAAAGAGAGATGGCACCATCGCCATTATGAGCTCTCAGCATGGGATGAAGAAAGCAACGGCTCAGTTATAATTCGGTGTGAAGAAACACTATTTGTTTTAGCTTATTATTGAGGGTAGTCGTTTCACAATATTTGGTGCCTCCGAATTGGTTTTTATTGGTGGGTTTTGTAGTAGCTGAAAAAAATGACTTTAATAAAGATGATCTAGATGGTGAAGAAAATGAGGAAAAGATGCGTATGTGTAACAGGAGCGAGATGAGTGGGTATGTGATACACCTGTGACCCCTATAGTGAAAACGTCGCTTCGAAAAGACATATGTTTGTATTAACTTTTGGCTTTTCTAAGTAGAAGCCAATACGACCAGGGTTATCTCTTCTCTCTCGACAGTTGATCACATTCATACGGAGTTGGTGATAGGGATAAGACCGTATTATCGTAGAATGGTAGATCTTATGTGAGTTTTTTTTTGGATCATGGCTTATAACTTAAATTTTTGAGGGCATGTTCTTTGTTGCTGTGGCTTTTGGCTGGAATTTTTGAATTTTAACTGTTTGCGACAGAGATTACGGAGAGAGAGTATTCGCCTGCGATATTGGATAGTACAGATGTTGGGCTTTTAACATGTACTACAATTAACTTATAGATCCCGTCTTGAAAAATACTCTGTTTGAAAGTTAGTTACTGTAGCAAAAGCCAAAAACCGGTTTGAAAAGCTGAAAAGAACATGCCCTGAATTCTGGCTGTTCGTAAGAGAGAGATGTTTGTATGTGATTTTAACAAATATAGATGAATTCAGTAGAGTGTCTACTATAATCGACTTTTAGCCCTGCCTTGAAAAGGCACACCGTTTAAAACTAGTTACTGTATTATAAGCCATAAGTCCAAAAGAACTCAACTTGACGATCCAAGTTAGTTAGCGCTAGAAATTAGGGAGCTAACATCACGAGCTTGCCATGAAGGCATCAGCGGAAATTGATAATGGAGAGAGGTGCAACTCCATGCACCTTGCTTTCCAAAGCCAGCTCAAGAGCAGTCTAGTAAAAAAATTTAGAAAACTAGTTAACAGCTGCATGACTTCACCGGCGATGGTTTTTGAAACAAACAAAAAAAAATCAAAAGTTTTAAATTTTCTTTTAATTTATTTTCTTGCCGAATTGGGTAACTTTTTGAGTTTTTTGCTTTCCCCTTTTTGATTTCAGCCTTCTCCCTAGCCTGGCGCCTTTTGGCTTTAAGCCTCCTCCCTTATGCCCTCTTGCCACCCACCCACCGTTTGACGTCATCGCCAGCATGCTGCGCCACCTCACCGCTGCCCTTTGCCGTCAACGCTTGCACAACAACTGACATATCGTCGACCGAGCCTTAAATGATCGTCACAACACCTTCGGCCCCGCGCCATTCCTCCGTCATTTCCAACCTTGCCGCTGTCGCTTACTCGATGCGCACCGAAGAATTAACTCACCTCGTCAGCACGCACCCTTGCACTAGTGAGATACTGCCTCCCTCACGATGCCACCGTGACTGCCAACACTACCGCTGACCTCACCGAAGCAGCCCGATCGCCAACGTCATCATCCACACGCCATCCTCATTGAGGCCCTCCCACATTGCCATCGCCTTCCCCCGCCATTAAAACCCAACTGACTTGCAAACTAGCCAAAGTTAGCAACCAATTCTATCACCGAACCCTTTCCCTTCCAACTTCGGCCAAGAACCGCCGCCGCCGCCTGACCATGCCGATGAGCCCCAAACCCAATTTTTCCGCTAGCGACAATCAAAACCCAATTCCTTACAACCTTAGCACCGCTTGGACGTCATGAAGCTGAAACCAACCATATCGACCCCTCCAATGACCCTTAGGCCGCCGGTGCCATGCGCCACCACTAGCCAAGCCCCGTCACCGTGGATAGCCATGCACAGGCCGAGCTAACCCAAACCACTACCACTAGTAGCCATATGTCGATGTTTGAGTCGCCGATCTTACAAAATAATATGAGAAAGATGGCTGAAATCCTTATGAGAGAATATAGATGATTTGTATTACTATGAACTGGTTACTGGAAGTCTTTAACAAGGCATGAAACTAGACCTAATTACACATAATCAAATAGGATGTGAATTGTCGAATTGATTGCCCTTCTGTTTTCTCTCGTTCAACCTTAAATACCAATGAAGAGACGCCAATTATCCGCCAGGAAAGATGCCTTATAGAACCAATACGTCCAGTTGAGGAGGTAATTATTGTCAGAAAGAGGATGCCTGATTGTCGGTTGTTGTCAGTGGAAGACGAATGCGGGAAACAACCGCATGATAGTTATTGTCAGAGACTTAGGGCTGAAGCATCGTACTATTTAGAGTGGATAAGATACATGTTCTATCCACCGCATGAAAAGAATATCCTAGAATCAGGTCCAGGTACCATTTCACAGAATCTCTGAGCGGTCACCCGATCAAGCAACATGCACAGTGTTTCTCCGACTAGGGTACTCAGGGAATAACCTCCGGAGGTTTATGACCATGGGATCCCTTGGCCTTAATTAAGTATTAAAGTCGTATTTAAAGATTTATTCAATCCTCATCACCTTACCTTGCATTGTAGAAGCTAAAGCGGCATTCAATTTCGCCGGAACCCTACCGAAGCACCACCGTGACATGGTCTTGCTCCGACGAGCCTCTTCCATCACCAGCATTCACCGGCGGGCCACCAACCTTGCAAACGCCAAAAATGGAACACCTAGGTTCCAATAGACCTCTCTGCGCCACCACTCACCGCCTTTAGCCACCACAGTCGTGTAATCAGCATCACCGTCGTGCACCTCTACTCGGACGGCAATGGCACGCGCGTAGCCATGCAGGCTTCATGCGTGGCAGGCCACGTAGTTGGGCTGGCCAAGTTGGCCTAAGCCCGATGAGTTAAACAGGGCAAGCCCAACAAACAGAAGCCTAACAATATTTAAACCCAGCCAGTACTATTTATGGCCAAGCCTAATACTGTTCAGCCCTTTTAAAATCAGCCCAACCCATTACTATTCATATAACCTGACCCGTTAGGAATAGTGATAACTCAATACTATTCACCTGACCTATTACTATTCATTCAAAACCCATTTAGCATATTTATATCTATTTCGACCATTTTGAGCCCGTTTAAACCATTCTCAGCTCCATTTAGCCCAACCAAACTCCATTAAAACCCTAACCACCAAAGCCCACCTATGTTTGGCTTTTTCTAACCTTCTATTCTTTTGCGATAGCACCCAGATTTGTTGAGCCGTCTATCCCAAGGGCAGGTCAAGACGCATGGGATTTAGAACCAGTTGAAGAATTTGAGTATCAAGGCAAGTCACATGTTTTTGGTCATGTTGTTCCCATGATATTTTTAATTATTAGTACTTTCATTATTACTATTTATATACTATTAATTATTTAAAATAATAAATTAGAATGACATAATAATTAGTGAAGTCCTACCACTAAAAAAAGCCATGTTTTACTTGAAGGTCATATTCACCTTGATAGCCTTAATAATAATAAATTATTATATAATTAATCATTTGTAGATTGGGCAGTCAAATATTTTTCCCTACAATACTAAGATTATTTCATCCTCGTGCCAATAGACTTTAAAATATTGCTAGGGTTGAGGCTATTTGGTGGGAAGCACTAGATGATTAGAGCCAACTACCTCACTCTAGGATTTGAGACTCTGGTTTGGATGTGATGGTGTGGTGCCGGTGGGCACATGGTACTAGAACGTTAGCCTCATAAGGATTTGATCCTTGTGCCAAGTAAAAGACACAAAACTCGCTCAACCACAAGTTTGACTTGTCAATTTAGTCTAGTACACTGCTCGATTCGATCGAATATCTACAGGGAGGGTAGCTATCCCAAGGTTTGTTGATATCCTGCGAAAAAGGGGTGGAGTGGTGGGATTGATAAAGTCACTTGTTATTTTTCATAACGGTAGGTCCACTTAATGTCAGGTCACGATTTTTGCCTTGTCCTATGGGTTTCCGACAATGTTGTGTGGCCTTGAGCCTACCGAGTAGATGCTAGATTGAATAGAATAGTGAATGACTTTGTTATCTCAACTCAGTCACACGCTAACATGTTGCATGTCTATAGATTCATATTATGAGTCTGAGATATCCTATGGTTAAAGTTGAACAACTCTGCAGAGTATAACAAATGGTATTCAAATTCGTCGTGCTCCTGGTCAATGAAATTGTGTTTCATGTGTGATTCCAGCAACAAGGCATAAGTAGCATATAGAGGATTTTAATATGAAAATTGTGGATGACAAACCCCTTGTTAATTAAGTATTATTTTACTATTTAGATATCAAGTTTTTACCAACAAACTTAAATATTAAGTATTGTGGATGACAAACCCCTTGTTAATTAAGTATTATTTTACTATTTAAATATCAAGTTTTTACCAACAAACTTGCATCTATACTTATCATATTATAACATGTGACTATAACCATTTTGTACTCTTTGCATGTTAGTTATATAGCCTTCTCATGTGGCTTGCTGAGTACCTAGTGTACTCAATTTTGCTTATTTTTACCAGAACAGACCTCAGAAGAAAAAAAAGGATGCTTCAAATTTAGTGTTAGAGTTACGACCACACTCTAGCATTCTTGTGGGATTTTCTTTAGTTCTCTTAAATGTAAGTTAAGTTTGGACTTGAAAGCTCGTAAAACTGTTGTAATTTGGTCGATAGGTCATATTTTAATTAAGTTAATTCATTTTAAATGCCCGTGAGCAGACATGATACTCTTTTTGGCTGTAACAAAACTCCCAAGCTGTTATAGGAAACTTCTCGACCCTATTCTCGAAAATAGGGTTGTTACAATTTTTTGATCTGTTTGAGTGCATTTGCAAAGATATGTTCCCCTACCCATCAACATCGACGTCGCCATGGAGGCCGAGCTGCGGGAGAATAGCTTGCGGAGCATAGGCCGCACCAAGCTCGTTAGCACCATGGGGCCTGCGATGCCGTGGAGCTCGAGGCGTTGGTCATCGGCGAGTTGAACGTGATCCCTTCACTTCCCTAACACGGCCCACCTCTACCTCCCTGCCCGCCGCACGCACAACCTCGCAACCTCCTGCAGCTCCGGACACTCCGACCTCACTGCATTCCCCAACCCCAACAGCCTCCTGGTTCCGAGCCTACACCCATCTACATTGTTGTCGCCATGGAGGCCAAGTTGCGAGAGAACAACTTCTAGAGCACGCGCCACACCAAGCTCGTCAACATCGTGGGGCCCGCCACTTGCGGCTCCGCAGAGCTCAAGGCGTTAGCTGTCGGCGGGTAAACATGGCCCTATGGTCGGTGTGGCCTGGTGAGGTAGATAGGGAACTAAGGAAGAAAGGTACGGGGAAATTTGTGATTGCATTTATGATTTTGACTGTGTCAACAGGAAAGAAGAGTGAATGGGCATTTTGGACAATATTGCAAAAATGATATAGTTAATGGTTGGCCACTAACAGGAGGTAACGACGATGTTATGGAATGACAATATTTTAAAAACCAATGGTATAGAAGAAATAGACATTTATTCAGTGGTAAATTATGGAAGAGCCGGAAGTTTTTCAATGACATATAGTACATTTTCTCATTATTTCATGGATGCCCTTTTGACTCTTCCCTACGAGAACATGGAGATGGACGCGCGCCATCATTTCGGTGGTTACAAGGTCGCAGATCACCAGGAGGTTTCGTACTGTCACGAAAATCGATAATAGTCAAGTACTCCATCATGTGTACTGTATACTTAGAGTTCCCCTGTGCGGTTTTTCTTTTCCTGAAAAAAAAAGCGTTCTGTACGTACGCAGATGGCGGTATTAACCGAACTCGCGTGCGAGTCATTCTCGATGACTTCGTGATGCTGCCAGCTGCAACTATGCCTGTTTGTTTCCACTTAAGATTATTATAATCTAACTTATATAAATAGATTATATAAGTTAGCTTATAATAAACTAGTGGGAAATAAACTGTCAGGTGTTTGACAGCTTGGATTATCAGAGTTATGAATTGTTATATTCGAATGTTTAAAGACTACAATGCCCTTAGCTTATAATGTTTAAAGATTGAGGAGTTAATGAATGGCAAATATGGGTAATTTTTCTGAAGTTTTATGGTCATTTAGATAAAAGATGATCTATAAGCTGAAATAAGCTCTTTTTTTGAGCTTATTAGATTATAATAATCTGGGCTATTAGATTATAATAAGCTACCTTATAATTTGGACTGTTTGTTTCCACTTATAATTTATAAGCTAGATTATAATAATCTTAAGTGAAAACAAACAAGGCCAATATCGGCCCTTGCCTCCTGGTTTGATTTTGTCAGGCGGTGCCTAGCCTTAGGGCCTATTTAGGCTGCGATTTATGGTTTTTATTGAAAATTTAAAATTTTAGCTGTTTATGGTACAGATTACGAAGAGAGATACTCATTTGTGATTTTGGATGGTACAGATGTTAGATTTTTAACGTGTACATCGTTTAACTTGTAGACCCTATCTAAATAAAATAATTCGTTTAAAAGTTAGATACTATGGGCCTGTTCTTTTCAGCTTCTAAAAGCTGCTTTTCGGCTTTTCTACAGTAACTAGCTTCTAAATAGAGTATTTTTTAAGATAGGGTCTACTAGTTAATTGTAGTACATACTTTACTGATTTCATTTATATCAGCAAAAACCGCACATGAATTTCTAATACTCTGTAATCTCTCATGCAAATAGCCCAAAAGTCACAAGCCGCAGCCAAAAAGAATATGCCCTGTATCAAAAATCAAAAGTCATCAATTTTGAAGGAAAAGAAGGGACCCTTAGATCAAGCGATCATTCTTGGACGTTGTGCACACAGACTTGTCGCAGTTTTACACACGTCGTCTCGTTCGATCGTGCAGGGCTGCAGGGCAAAGTCACAGCAGCTCGATCCAGTGGTCACCGGCGTCGCCGGGATGGCAGTGGCAGTCGGGCCGGGCACCGCGTCGCGAGGCCGTGCGAGCGCGGGACCGGACGGGCGGGCGGAGACGGGGGCGGGGCCCGCGCGTGCCTGCCCGTTGGGTCGTTTTCTGTTAGTCGTTGGGTTGCGTAGGATTTGATGGGTGAGCGTGCAGTGCAGGGAACGAATCCGCGGAGAGATTCGGCGGCGAACACACAGAGCTGGCCTTGTCCCTTGTCCGCTGCCTTCTGTGCGCGGGTGGGTGGGTCGCGCGTCCTTCTCCGGGCCCCTAGCAAGCTCGTGCACGTACGTGCGCGCACACTTCAGTACTGTTCTGGACTCCGGAGTGCTGCTCCTCTTCGCTATCAACTCGATCTGCAGCTGCAGCTCTTAAGGACAATCCCGATGCTCCTGTATTATCAATGTCTATAGCATACCAGCTAAGGTTGATGTTGAATTAAAGAGAATTAAAAAAAGAGAGACGCAATGTCCCGTACAAGACACTGCTCAAGCACACAAATAACACGTAAGAAATAGTACAAACTTTCACTAGGGAGAAGATTTGTATCCATCTACATCGATTTTGTGGTGCCATTGCATTAATGCACCCATACATCGGCCGTAACCATGATGGCCCGCCACATCCACCGGTCATCGCTGCCACGCTAGCCCGCCACGTCTATTGGCTGCCAGAGCGCCAACCCGTCACGTTCGACCACCGCCAAGCCGCCGCCGAATGCACCAACTACCATCGCCGGGTGCCGCATCTGCCATCGCCCCATCGCACGCCAAATCTAGGAGGGGCAAGCGAAGGGGGGAGGGAGGACTGGCGGAGGATGGAAAGGAGGCGGCTGGTGGAGAGGCGAGGAGGGGAGACAAGGAAGGAGTCGATGGCCTGTGTTAGCGAGGGTGGATAGGATGGGCAGCAGAGAAGAGGGTGGGCGGGGTGGCCGATGAGGGTGTGTGCTGGTGAGAGGTGTCAAAGGAGAGAGAGGGAGTGGTGGGGTGGCTAAAGTAAATTCATTGTTTAGGCCGAGATGTGTAGGGCACCACGCAGTTTTATGGTGAAAATAAAACTGTACGCCTGGACTGAGGGAGTAGCCGTCGTTCCTCTTTCTAGTAGTAAAAACTGTAGCTAGCCATCCCGACGGGACGGCAAAAAGAAGGAACACGCTCGACGCAACATAAACCGCTCCAAGTCATCTTGCAGATGTACCTGGATTCTGGGCTGACGTAAACAAACCGAGCCCATGTTGATAAAGAGCCCATCACGATCGAGCCCAAGCTTGGGCCAGCAGCTCTGCTCCGTATGCATGGGTTGAAAACTAAGGAATTTTATAGGAATTTTGAAGGAAAAAGCGTCAGTTCCAGTAGGATTCGGAAAAAATTCTCTCACTGTCAAAAAAAAAATAAATCATCCATGCAATTAAACGCTGATGTACCAGTAGTTGACAATATTGTTCTCTGACTTCACCAGACGGTATCCGACTATTTCAAGGTTGGGAAAAGGATAGATAGATTCGAATTGAACCAGAAATAATTAAGTTGCATTTCTCTGGATTTTTTTTCAATTTGCCTATTCTAGAAAACAGTTGGATCGCAAAATTTGATTAGATTGTAAAACATGTCAAACACAGCTTCTGGGATTTTTATCTACTTTTGTCAAAATGCTACTCCAGTATTTTGCAGTATATGTTGACCTTTTTTTATGTAGTAATTGCTTATACAAAAATTAATTCATAAAATTTTTAATAAAAATACACCACATATGTAAATCAAATGGGTTTACAACTTTTGGAGTATGGAATAAGACCAAACCTATAAAGCAATTAGTAGATTGGAACAGATTTTGGTTTAAGAAACGCTTTGTCCCCACGAGGCGATGGATGGCTAGGTCATTTTGGTAAGAAATTAGATGTGTTGAAAATCCTTGATAAAAATTAGCTTATTAGAAAACTCATCAATAGCTCCGTATAGTAATAATTACACATGATTTTAAGCTTGAACAATTAAATGGTGCACCAAATCTAACTAGATAATACCCCCTCACCAGAAAAAAGAGGCCCTGCTCCAAACGGCTTATGCTTCTGGCTTCTGGAACGTGTCAGTTTCTTAATTTCGGCTTTTTTAGCCTTTTGGTTTTTTAGCTTGTTGTTTTTATTTTTTCTTTATTTCTTTGCATTGTTCGAATATATAACGATGTTTTTTTATTTTTCTCAATTTCTCTCTAATAGTTGCTACTGTGCATTTTTAGCTGCTACAGTGTGTTTTACGCCAGAAGCCAATAGCTAGATGGCTTGTTCTTTTTGGCTTCGGCTTTTGGCTGCAGTTTATGACTTTTCAGCCTGTTCGTGAGAGAGAATACGGAATAACGGAAACTTACGTACAGTTTTGGCCGATATAAATAAAGTCGCTATAGTGTGTATTGTAATTAAATTGTAGATCCTGCCATAAAAAACAATCCATTTAAAAATTATTTACTGTAAATTTTTTTAAAAAAGTAACATTTAGAAATTGAAAAGAAAAGACCCACAGACTAGCTGGAGCACTACCAGGAGCTGGCCTAGCCTTCTTGGACCTGGTTTGAAGTTCGAACCGGCAAGTAAAACCAGGCCGTCTCTCTCGTTTGAAGAGAACATCAGACCATTAGAGTAGGTAGCCATTGAGCTATACGCGTATACATGCGTGTAGCTGACGAGATTCCACGAAAAGATTTCGCTTGTGTGGTCTCATCCCGGCGGCGTCATCATCGTCAATGACAGATACACAACGGCAGAGGCAGAGTCAGCCAACCACACTTACACTGTTACACACACAGAGAGCCCATTCCGCAAGAAAAGGACCAAAGGAAGCAAAAAAAGGAGAGACAGGGAGACAGACGCACTTTGTTTATTTAGCTTTTAGCTGATAGAAAACGAAAGCCGTTTTGAGCACGTCACTTTGTAATAATTTTTTTCTTCTTTGCGTTGTCGTATAATGTGTGTTTTTTTTATTTTTCTTTATTTTCTTTAATCGGATGTTCCAGCCAAACCGCCGTACACAAAAAATCGTTGAGTAGTGCTTTCGTATTTTCACTTTTAAAAATACTACTAATTATTAAAACACAAAAAATAAATAATCATTATTTATCGGTCAAATATGCAAACCACTTTGAAAAGAAAGTATTTTGAACCGGCGTCGCCGTCGCACATCACATGCGTGCTGCCCCGGAAAATTCAAATCCCAACCATCAACTCCCCAAACCGAACCAATTTCCCAAAAACCAGATTAGGAGCAGCTTGGAATCTTCGATCTAGCCGAGCCCCTTCCAACCGAACCTAACCGAAGCTTCGGCGAAAGAGGGTGGGGACGGCGCAGAGAAGAGGTGGGCGGGGTGGCCGATGAGGGTGTGTGCTGGTGAGAGGTGTCAAAGGAGAGAGAGGGAGTGGTGGGGTGGCTAAAGTAAATTCATTGTTTAGGCCGAGATGTGTAGGGCACCACGCAGTTTTATGGTGAAAATAAAACTGTACGCCTGGACTGAGGGAGTAGCCGTCGTTCCTCTTTCTAGTAGTAAAAACTGTAGCTAGCCATCCCGACGGGACGGCAAAAAGAAGGAACACGCTCGACGCAACATAAACCGCTCCAAGTCATCTTGCAGATGTACCTGGATTCTGGGCTGACGTAAACAAACCGAGCCCATGTTGATAAAGAGCCCATCACGATCGAGCCCAAGCTTGGGCCAGCAGCTCTGCTCCGTATGCATGGGTTGAAAACTAAGGAATTTTATAGGAATTTTGAAGGAAAAAGCGTCAGTTCCAGTAGGATTCGGAAAAAATTCTCTCACTGTCAAAAAAAAAATAAATCATCCATGCAATTAAACGCTGATGTACCAGTAGTTGACAATATTGTTCTCTGACTTCACCAGACGGTATCCGACTATTTCAAGGTTGGGAAAAGGATAGATAGATTCGAATTGAACCAGAAATAATTAAGTTGCATTTCTCTGGATTTTTTCAATTTGCCTATTCTAGAAAACAGTTGGATCGCAAAATTTGATTAGATTGTAAAACATGTCAAACACAGCTTCTGGATTTTATCTACTTTTGTCAAAATGCTACTCCAGTATTTTGCAGTATATGTTGACCTTTTTTTATGTAGTAATTGCTTATACAAAAATTAATTCATAAAATTTTTAATAAAAATACACCACATATGTAAATCAAATGGGTTTACAACTTTTGGAGTATGGAATAAGACCAAACCTATAAAGCAATTAGTAGATTGGAACAGATTTTGGTTTAAGAAACGCTTTGTCCCCACGAGGCGATGGATGGCTAGGTCATTTTGGTAAGAAATTAGATGTGTTGAAAATCCTTGATAAAAATTAGCTTATTAGAAAACTCATCAATAGCTCCGTATAGTAATAATTACACATGATTTTAAGCTTGAACAATTAAATGGTGCACCAAATCTAACTAGATAATACCCCTCACCGAAAAAAGAGGCCCCTCCAAACGGCTTATGCTTAAGCCTCGGACGTGTCGGTTTCTTAATTTCGGCTTTTTTAGCCTTTTGGTTTTTTAGCTTGTTGTTTTTATTTTTTCTTTATTTCTTTGCATTGTTCGAATATATAACGATGTTTTTTATTTTCTCAATTTCTCTCTAATAGTTGCTCTTGCATTTTTAGTTTTCTGATGTGTGTTTACGCCGAAGCCAATAGCTAGATGGCTTGTTCTTTTAACCCGACTTTTGGTGCAGTTTATGACTTTTCACTGTTCGTGAGAGAGAATACTGAATAACGAAACTTACGTACAGTTTTGGCCGATATAAATAAAGTCGCTATAGTGTGTATTGTAATTAAATTGTAGATCCTGCCATAAAAACAATCCATTTAAAATTATTTACTGTAAATTTTTTAAAAAGTAACATTTAGAAATTGAAAAGAAAAGACCCACAGACTAGCTGGAGCACTACCAGGAGCTGGCCTAGCCTTCTTGGACCTGGTTTGAAGTTCGAACCGGCAAGTAAAACCAGGCCGTCTCTCTCGTTTGAAGAGAACATCAGACCATTAGAGTAGGTAGCCATTGAGCTATACGCGTATACATGCGTGTAGCTGACGAGATTCCACGAAAAGATTTCGCTTGTGTGGTCTCATCCCGGCGGCGTCATCATCGTCAATGACAGATACACAACGGCAGAGGCAGAGTCAGCCAACCACACTTACACTGTTACACACAGAGAGCCCATTCCGCAAGAAAAGGACCAAAGGAAGCAAAAAAGGAGACAGGGAGACAGACGCACTTTGTTTATTTAGCTTTTAGCTGATAGAAAACGAAAGCCGTTTTGAGCACGTCACTTTGTAATAATTTTTTTCTTCTTTGCGTTGTCGTATAATGTGTGTTTTTTTTATTTTTCTTTATTTTCTTTAATCGGATGTTCCAGCCAAACCGCCGTACACAAAAAATCGTTGAGTAGTGCTTTCGTATTTTTCACTTTTAAAAAATACTACTAATTATTAAAACACAAAAAAAATAAATAATCATTATTTATCGGTCAAATATGCAAACCACTTTGAAAAGAAAGTATTTTGAACCGGCGTCGCCGTCGCACATCACATGCGTGCTGCCCCGGAAAATTCAAATCCCAACCATCAACTCCCCAAACCGAACCAATTTCCCAAAAACCAGATTAGGAGCAGCTTGGAATCTTCGATCTGTGAGCCTTCCAACCGAACCTAACCGAAGCTTCGGCGAAAGAGGGTGGGGGACGGCGGTGCGGCCCTGGTTTGGGTTTGGGGTGGTCGGCGCCGGCTTGGGGCGGGAGGGGGATGGATCCGGAGCAGACGTTCCTGCGGGTGCACGCGCGCCTCTCGGGGATGCTGTCGCAACTGCTCACGCCGCGGATCCGCCTCGCGCTCGAGTACCTCTACCTCGCCGGCGCCGTCACGCTCTTCTGCCTGCTCGTCGTCATGCACACCAACTTCGTGCAGCAGGTGAGCCTGGCCGGGCCGTTCGGGGGGAAAACCAGTAGCCTAGCCTTCTCTGGTTACTGCTCGCTAGTATGTGGTTGGGACGAGATGGCACTTCTCGTGGGCTTCTGTTGAATTCGTGCTAACCACGTCGATTTGATTCGGCGGTGCTATCACGTTACCAATTCGATGTAAAAATGGGCTAGTCCAGCTAACATTTGAGGCCGTGCTGACGATTTTGCGGCAAAGAATATTAGGAACTAGCTTTTTTTTGGCCACTGATTAAGAGGCTCTTATAATTTGAACTTCCTCTTACGTCCTGCTCTTGCTGTCTAGCAGAGGTGCGCATAGTGAAGTTCGAAGGTGACTTCTTGTTTTCTGCTATTAGATTCTAGAAAAGTCCATGCTCCTGTAAAATTAGAAAATGCAAGAGATTCATCTATTTATTGAACCACCCAAAGGACAGTTCAGATTTACTTCTGTTTTTTTCCTTTCATCAAATCTTTACTTGGGTAATGACATATCTAGACTACCTTTTAGTTTCGGTCCCCCTTTTTCATGCTTCAACGCAACATGTTCTTTAAATTTGTGTATGAAGACGCTTTTGATTTATGGTATAGTTTGAACATATCGAGGTGAAAAAGGTGTCAAGTGCTGTTCTTCTGTTAGTTCGTTAAATTTTTATACGTAGTGATGGCTTCCTGTCATGTTAGTTACTACTATACGTTAAATCAATGAGATTATACACTCTGTATGTGAATTGATTGGCAGAGCGCCTGCCTCCTTCCAAAAAAAAAAAAAAAACTCTCCATATGTATGTTTTCATTTTAACATAGAGGATATCGATTTTTGATCTCATTGAGCTAGTGTAAGGTTTATTTGAGTTCATCCAATTTATCTAGTTTATCCAGTCTTATACAATGGATTTAGTAATGCATGAAATTTAGCACAATACAGATAGTCAACAATAAACTGACATGTATACATATATATAGCACCGAGCACACATCATCCCTAGCAAGTGCATGCAACTATAACCCTAGTCATGTACACAATCTTTCTATATGTTTGTACATCCTCAAAGCAGACTCTCCAAATTCCCATGATCATGTTAATTGGACAAAAAGAGAAATGTCCTATAATTTTCCATACTAGCTGGGAAGCACAAAATCGTAGATTTGGAAGAAAAAGAAAAGAATACAAAACCATTCTGTTTGGTGGACTCAGTAGCTAATATTTCTTCCAATTGAATTCTTGGTCCATAAGACCATAATTATCTAGTGTGCATGTGTAGCCTCTCATATTTTGAGTTGCCTATCATCTTTTGAGTTGTCTTTTGCATGTGAAGCCGGGCTGCTCGAGTGAGTTTTCTGGGATTGAATTTGGTGAAGCACAACTTGTCCAAATCAAGGTACGTACTGCTGTTTGTTACTCTTCTGCATTTTTGTTGTTAGGCGTTAGTTACTCTGAACTTTATTGAGCATGTTTTCCCTCCTTTTTTTAACTTGTGAGTTGTGACTTCAATATAATAACGTTCCTTGTGATTTGCTCCCTTTTTGCAATACCTGTTCATGTTTCCTGGCATCATTTGTAAAATATTGCTCTGCTTTTGAGTTGTAGATAATCAGTGGGGGACTATGGGCCAGCAAAGGTGCGTCTTACATTATGGATCTCCAGAACCTGGGGCGTTCAGCTGAGAAAATTCTAGAGGTTAATGGTGATAAGTTCCATATTTTGGCATGTAAGTTTTGGTCAACTTGGGTTGGTCCTGGAGCTAGGAGTAAGATTATGTTTAGAACTTGGAAGGGAGACAAAGAATTTGAACCACAATCAGAGAATGCAGCTGATGCAACTGTTACCACAACCATGCCAGGAGTATCGGACTTGAAGGCAACTGGAGAGGGTTCTGTACATCATCCTTTATCTGCTAAAGAATCATGTAAAGCAGCGGCTATGTATTTCTTCAGAAAGTGGTACTTTCGTGTTGTCTCATTCTGGAGGAACATAAAGCAGCTTTCAGATAATACTCTCCAGCTAATGGTAAGAAGTTTGATCAGTATCATTTTAAACCGCCCCCATTTTGGTACTGTGCTTTTCCGGAAAATGCCTCTATAGTTGGTTCTTGAAGGATCGTTTTGCAAGTAATAGTATCATTGTTAGATCATGGAATTGTTTGAAGAAAAAAAGTTGTTAGGTGCTTGTTAGCCTCCCACTTGCTGTGGAGGAACATTTGTGAAAGTGCAAGCTTGTAGTACCATTTTGTCAAGATTTCTATTTCCAATAGCCCAATACCATCAAGATCAGAAAGATTCGGATTAAGAAAAATGAATGCTTATCAAGTGAACAAGATAATTCTCCCTACTGAATCCCATAAAGTGAAATCATGTTTTTTTACGGAGTTTTTCTTTGATGATTTGTGTGGTGCTGATTTTTATGTATCATTTATTGGTCAAACTGAACATATAACCTATTCATGGATCGTTAATTTTTTCTTGCTTATTTGAACAACAGGTCAGATCAAATTGGAATGATTTCCTCCATATCATTAAGGATCTTCAACTACCAAGCTTGGAGCATCTTCTTTCGACGATAGGTAATGTTTGCAGTTTGCATTAAATGGTCACATTCTGATGAAGATCCAGCTAATTTACAAGCGATTTTTTTAAATAATCAATTTTTAATTCCGAATGGAAGTATTATACCTGCTTTTTATTTTTTGTAGTTTTAACCATATGTCGTTCCACGGTTGGGCAACTTGGGCTAGTCGCCCAACCGTTGGGTGACATGTGACCAAGTCACCCAACCGTTAAGCGACTAGACCATGTCACCCAATCGTGGAGCGGCAAGACCCCACATCGCCCAATCGTTGGGCGATAATTCTATAGTCGCCCAACCGTTGAGCGATTTTTTTAAAAATATAATTATTTTATTAATCCAATGGAAATTATTGTGGGGGGTAAATGCAATTGTTGTAGATAGGTAACATTTAGGAAATCTTGTTTGCGAGTTGTTTTTTCTTTGAGATAAAAGGGCACACAATGTTGGTTGATCCGTTTGTGATTTTCGTAGATTGTGAATGGTGTTAGACTCGCAATAACATTTTGCGATCGTCGTATGTTGTTGTAGTGCGATAAATTTTCTAAAAAAATTTGTGAGCACAATTGAGGTAGCAATGATTTGTAAGTAGGAAGGTAAGTGATATTGCGATGCAACCGGGAATTCATATACGGAGAACTTCGGATAAATGATGTAAAGAAAATAGCACGACCGTTCATCCGACAAGGGGGTTACATGGAACGCAGGCTAAAGAACAAAGGATGGTACACGCATACTTTTAGGGAATTAGAAATACATAGGACATATGGATGAAGAGTGTCGAACTACTGCGTGGAACGTGGCCATTTACCCTTGCGGCCTAGCTCGTCGTTGTAGTCCTCATCGTCGGCCATGGCCTTGGCCTCCAGTTCGCGCCTTCTCATGCTCCTCACGAGCCTCCCGCTCCCTGCACCTACACGCCTCCAGGTGAGGTTGCGTCTCCTGCCGGATACGTGCGTTTCGATGTTTGCTGCGGCGCCGCTCCTCCATCCTCTCGCGTGCCGTCTGGGCGCCCCACTCCTCGCAGTCTAAAGTCCATTGGTCGTGCGGGTGGATCTCCCCGGCAATCCATTTGCGGTAGGCGCATAGCGGATCCGGAGACTACAGGAAGAGGGGAGAGCTTGTTAATGCGTGCCATACAGAAGGCGATAAGGAATGTATTGTCCGTTCTTCTACTGCCGATAAGCGCCGTGTCCCAACGCTGGTCGGGATAGTTCTAGGCGTAGTTACCGCAACCCTAGTAACATATGCCTAAGCTCAATCGCTCCTTGGACTTGAAGAACTTGCATGCGCCCCCGCAACAGCAGAGGGGGCGTCTCTCCCACCTGCGGGTCTTGCAGCGAACGTTCGGTGGGAACGTTGAGATATGGGTTGGGGTTGGAGGTATGGGGGGCTTCGCTTGGGGGAGGTGGCCTTTTGGCACACTCCGCTTGTTCCTCCTGAGCTGCAGTAGCCTTTACGAGTCGGGTGATCTCTTCCCATTGCTTTTCCGTACTGCCGATGTAGTGTTGCAGTCGTGGTGGAGAAAAACACGCTGTGGAAGGGGTAGTACTTATAGGTTTAGTCGACGCGGCGTACGCTTTGCAAGTCCAATTCGATTTGGGTAAATTCGCGTCCGCGAGGCAACGACACGCTAGACGATCACGTCGCTGCACAAAGCTGCTCCCTTTTGGTCTCTTTCACTACGTAAAGTATCCAGTTTGGTGTTGTCACTGCGCAAAGCTGTTTGCTTTGGTCTTGTCATTGCATAAAGCTGCTCCTAGCAACCGGACCTCCTGTGACTTCCTTTGGACATGGTTGCACGAGTAGCACGCACTTGTAACCACTTCGCCGGTAGCCCTTCGCAAAGCCTTTCCATGCAACCGTGCGCATCAGTCTCCTTAACTCCCACCAAATGTTCGTAGCAGACCGACTCCAAAGCTTATGTAGGACGACACTGCATACCTCGGGGTCCAAGGAGAAGCTGCGTGTGAGCCAGTCCAGGGCATCTCCGATTCGAGCATTCTCCGCGTCTGGAAATATCATACTGACTTGCGGGAAACTGCTTAGGTCAATACCGTATGGACCTTTACGAATGATATCAACACCGTAATGCACTTTCAATGTCGTGGGTTCCGACATGACTAATTTCTCACTGCAAATATTACCATTTGTCAACATGCATTTACTAAATACGTGCTAACGAAGTACGTACCTATACGTTGCCTACATTCGGATGAGAACAAGAACGGATGGGGCTATTACCTTCATGCGAAAACCTTTTCTTCTTACCAACGAGCTTCCTTCGTCTTCCTCTCTAACCTCACGAGCTCCTCTCTTCTTTTCTTCTTTCGAGCTGCTCTTCTCTCCTTCACTCCCTCTCCCAAGCTCATATTCTCTCCTTCACTCCCTCTCTCGAGCTCCTCTACTTCTCCCCCTCTCCTTGTCTTTCTCTCCCGAGCTTCTTTGCGACCTTCTCCTCTTCACTTCCCCTCTCCTCTCCCTCTTTTTTCTCCTCTCTTTTGCTCCTCTCGTTTTCTTGCGAGAGAAATAGTGAGTTTGCCTGTGAGGAGGTCGGGTCAAAGAGAAAAGGACGAACTGGCAATAAGTAGTCGCTCCTCTTCACTTGCCGTCGGACAACATGCTCTAGGGTTTTAGTAACTTCTCTCTGTTGGCCTTTTCTCTCGTCGCCGAGATTAAGCCCACACAATATACGCATAATTCCATCCAGCCCAATGTTTCAAGCTAGGGTTTTCTCTTCTTGGCCGGCCTCCCTCATCTCCCTCTCGGCCTTCTTGTCTTGTTCTTTTCTTCTTGCAATAAAACAGCATTGTCTTGCGAGATAACTTCAGATTGTGTATTGGAAACACAAACCAAAGTTGAGGTAACAATTTGGTCCATATCACATTCTCTGGCTCCTCATCCTATAATGCTGCTTGTATGAATTTTATTAACTTCTTCCTTTGGTTGCTAAACTCTCAGTATTCATTTTCTCTAACTTCTTGCTATGTTATGTTGTTTATTACAGTGCAGTGTTTTGAGAGAAGAAGCAAAGCATTTGAGCTTACCTATTTATATGGTGTGGAGAAGGTAAGATTCTTCTTGGCATATTGATATCACCTGGTCACTTTGGTTGCTCTAGTATGCTGCTTGACTGCTTGTTGATGAACTTCCTAGCAGTGTAGGAATTTCAACTTTTGTTTAAAATGACTGAACTTTGTAGCCCATTCATAGTATAACTCATGGAGTTATTAAAGGGTTGAGGGAACCCATCATTACTTCCTTTTCTGTTTGTATACATGTGCTAGCATTGTAATTTGACTAGTATTCACTTGAAGAGCTTTCTTATCTGTTCCTTTCTTTCCTGCAGGGATATTTCTTGCTTTCAGAAGGGGCTAAAATTCGTCATGGTGTCCAGACTATAAATATCACAATTTCTGCCCGAAATCCTTGTTTTGGGAATAGGTAATTATTGAGTATTTGGTTGAACTTTTCCTCCTGTTAGCAAGGTTTTTGATGCAGCTGCAAATTGCTACTATGACCATAGTATCACTCGTCATCTCATCAAGCTTAAAAACATTGATAGGTGACAAATCCATAAAATGCAAGCAAAACACAAAATTTTATTTATTTTTAGGATTGTACAACCTTGGGTGGATCTTGTGGAATTTGTGGTAGATTGTACTACTGTTCGACTTCTCATAATGGGCATAAAAAGATATGTGTGTCTCCAGAAGTCTCCACTTTTGCATATATTTCTAATTCATTCTATGTAGTTTTCTATCCTGCATTCCTGCCTGATAAATGCATGGTTGGGTAACTTTGATGCTTTGGCAGGTCTATTTGTTTTTCAGCTTGAGTTGAACTTGATCTATGACAGTATTGCTGTTGTTAATTGGAACTGGTGTATTTCAAAGAGCCCAATAATCTCTCATTGCAAACATGAAATATCCAGTGGTTACATAACATATTTCACTTGTGTACAGAATGTGAAAAAGATTATTCATTCTTTCCATTTTCTTTTATTATGCTTCTCTAGTGGGTGTCTGGGACGTGATGGTGGTCTGGTGGTTCCTGCATGTCCTCTGTTTTTACTTATTCTATCCAATTTTTCCTGTTATATTTTCCCTTCCAGGTGGCAGCAGCTTTTAATAAACAGCATTGTTGGCTATGATACTATACTTACAAACAGCTTAGTGAATTCTCCTGGTCATGGTACGCTTCTGATATTGTCAGTTCTTGTGCTGGCCTTAACCATCGAATTGTTCTACATTGTGGTCACGAACTTAGTCCACCATAAACTAATGATGCATTGGACTTGCTTAGAAGCATGTTGAACTTTGGTTGTTAGCACTCTGTTTAATTGTTCTTCAACACGACCCATTATAGACTACATTCATTTTACTTTGGTATAATACGCAGGCTATCTATATAACTTTCAGACGAAGGAGCTTTATGATCTCAGCTACGGGTGAACCACCAGCAGGTCCCACAAAATTTGGAGGTTTGTATAGTTTTCCAAACTTTGTTATCTCAAATATGTTGACCCTATTGCTGGACACATTTTTATGACGCATTGAGCTATTAGTGGTATACTGGTATCGATGTTTTATACCTGATGATTCTGACTGCTAATCATGCAGTGAGCTTTGATTAGAAAAATGTGGAACTGAAATATTTTCAAATTTCATAACAGCCCTTTTATAGCCCTTCGTATCTTACAAAAGTCCTATCTTGTTTATCTATTAAAATCTGACGCATTGCAACTTTGGTGTTTGCAGATTACTTTGTGACGAAATGTGGTGTCCTTTTAATGTCACTCTTTGTTTTTTTCACAACCACCATGTCTGTTTCATTTACTCTGAGAGAAACACAATCCCGCATGCTTAGATTCACAGGTTTGTGTTTCTTGCTGTAGGTTGTGACTTGGGACTGCTAGTTGCTTAACTTAATACTTAATTCACGAATAATAAATAATACATGTTTCTTCCTTGAGTTTTTCAGTGCAGCTTCAACACCATGCGCCACCAACTGCCCACATTTCAATTGATATTCGTGCATGTCATCGAATCATTGTTTTTGTTCCGGTATGGAAATTTTCTTCAATGTATTTAACTGGCTGAAATTCATGGTGAAAATGTGTAGCTGTATCCTTTAACATTTTTTTTGCATAACTTACTATTCTTTTGTTCTGATCTTTGTAGATTATGATTGGGATCCTCTTTTTTCTATTTGAGTTCTACGATGATCAGTTGCTTGTTTCTTGTTTTGACTCTTGTATGGTTATGTGAGCTATTCACGATGATCAGGTAATGTTTCCATGAACATATTGCTGAAATGCTTTATAATTACTTCTACTGTATTATGCATGTGAGATTGTGAGGGAATTACTAGGCTTTGTTCATTAAACTGCTGGGAGAGCAGTTTGATATATTTCAGTGTAGAGAAAGCTTTACAGGGATCAATAGGTGCTTGGACATAATATAGGTCCACCTACAAGCATGCACTTATCAGAATCAATCTTGCGCATAGCAAATTGAGTTTAACCTGAATTAATTTTAATCTTGCATCCTTCTTTTGCAGTGTGCGGACATCTATATCAATGCAGTTCTTTCCACGCTTTTTCTTGCTGTATTTCCTGGTTTTCCACATCTACTTCTTCTCATACACTTATGGTATGTAACATTGGATAGCTATCACATATACCTGATAGGGTTTTTGCAACTTACTGTTGGTAAACTATTGGGAGTATCCTATCTTTATATGACTTGCATATTGTTGTATTCTTTATCAGGCTTCTCATACCTGGCTTTCTCTGGTACGGTCGCGTTCATGCAGCATCTAATTTTATATTTTTGGAACCGTTTCGAGGTAAGTTAATATCCAGTTGTTTTTGCACTTGTGTTTTTCATTCTTCTTTATTCAGGGCTTATTACTACGCTGTTTAATATTCTGGCATGTAAATTCCACTTCACATTTGTTTCTCCTTCGACATGATGCACTGTACCATTTGTAGTTTCCGAACACTGAGTAGGATGTACAACTTGTCACACTTTCATGTATTAAATTGGAAAGATCACCTGAACTCAGTCAATTCACTGAGGAGATAGATAGGGTGCACACAGGATAGTGCAGAGATTATATAATGGATTCAGCAGACCCCAACATCTCCCTTGTCACCGTGGCATTTACTTGAGATTGGCTTGTGTTGTGCATCAGGTGCCAGCCCTTCAGAGATTCATTAGGAGCCGAGGTCATATTCACCAACAAACTGGTGTTCAGATTACATCCTCAACCATCTATACGTCAACATTACATATTGCAAGGGTCAATGTGAGGGACCCTGGCACAATAAATGATGGCCTTGGTGCTGCTCGTGAAGCAGATGCCCTACTGGTTCAGGATGAGCCTACTAGGAACCAACAAGAGGGCCAACTGAATAACAATGTCGAGACAACAGCCAGCAACCCTCTCCGATACCAAGATCAAAACCCTCAGCAAGCTGGCAATGCTCCTGCAGGCTCAGGCTCCTTGAATCCATTTGGTTCCCTGTTGCTGTGGTTGTTAGGAGGCGGTGCTTCTGATGGCATAGTTTCTTTCTTCTCTATGTTCAGAGATGTTCGTGATCATGGTCAAGATAACACCGATCTACCTCAAAATGAAAATGATCAGGTGACATAGACACACGGAGATGAAAATGGGGGAGAATTGAAGACGAAATGTCAATCGTGGTGGTGGGTGATTTGGCGACAGCCCTCTATGTTTATAAGCTGATATGATACCCGCACCCCCCTCAAAGGATAATGACGAATATGCATTGCAGCTTATACCGACTGGTGTCTGGACATAACGTGTTAGTTTCTCTCATCTGTTCATCTCCTTTACTTTATTTTGTAAGGCTGCTGAATTGTATCTATGCATGATGTATGTATATTCCCTACCGTCCGAATTGGGATGCCCGTTCTATTCCTGTTCAAGAATGTTCTTCAACTCACCTCGTTGTGAGTGTTGTGCAAATTTTTTTTGTATTCTTTAGGTGGGAACTGCAATTTGCAGTATTGCAGTGTGCATCTGTGAATGCTACAAACTAATGGTATGGTTTGTTGTTTCAACATAGTGCTTCAATTTTGTTCATTTGTAGATAAGCACCAAGAAATTCAGGATTGTAATGTTGTTCTTGCTTTGCTGAATGCTGTCTCTTGGAAATTGAAAGGGGAATTATTTTTCCTGTTATGATCCGTTAGGTGTCGTGGCTTACCGTATTCTAGAGTGGCATCACACAATGTTCCAGTGGTTGACACACTACGTATTTCATTCGAATGGTGCAGATGCGTATTGGCTATTTGGCTTGAGGGGCCTCATCAGCCATCGTTCTGCTGCTGAAAAGACACTGCTTTCCAATTTTATGGTGAAAATAGCAACGTTGTGAGACCAGACCGCAATTCTAACACATGGCGAATCCTTCCCCTGGGCGCGTTCTACTGGTCAAAATCTAGAATGGGATTTTGACTTCTATACTTGTAATTTCATGCATTGGTCAAAATGTAGAATGGGATTTTGATTTCTACACTCGTAATTTCAAGCATTCGCTCTTGACGGACATATCGATCATTGATATCATGAACTGTGAATCGCTCGTTTGAACATGATATAAACCTAAATCAATCAGTTATAGTACACGGGAGGAAATTGAAAGCTCACAGCATATCCACCCCTATTCCTGTCTAAAGTAATGAAATTGATGAATCCGGTGCAGATCATGAGAATCCATCAAGTCACTTAAGACCGTATTTGAAACACAACAATTTTACTCGATTCAAGCAAAAATCGAACTGTTTCATGTAAAATTCCTATAAAATTCTCGCCTTCCTGTTCTTTTAAGTTCATTTGGGCTTAAAAGCCTGAGCTTCTAGCATATTTGGCACTATAGAGATATTTTTTTGCATTGTAGCTGTTGGCAGCTTTTTCAGCGTAATTAGATAAAAAAAAAAGAAAAAAAGGTTATATCAACACCAAAAATTCCAAAAAAAAAAATGAAAGGCAAAAAAGCAAAAAAAGTTAGAAAGTCAGAAAAAGACAATTAAAAAGTTGAAGCTCTAGGGATCACAGCCTTGAGCTCCTTGAGTTTAGTCTCTTTTTTCAGCTCTTAAAAATTACTTTTCGTTTTTTCTACAGAAACTATCTTTCAAACGGAGTGTCTTTTTAAGACAGGGTCTACAAGTTAATTATAGTACATACTGTAGTGATTTCATCTATATCGGCTAAAATCACACGTGAATTTTTTTATTATTTCTTACTCTCTCTTATAAACAATCTAAAGGTTATAAATCACAGTCAAAAACTATAAACTGAAACTAAACACGGCCCATAAACTGAAACTAAACACGGGCCCGAAGATATTACTCTCATTTGCTAGTTTGGGCACCCACTCAAACGGAAA